>CAMTDV010000009.1:54013332-54701473 GCA_947069175.1 Scalesia atractyloides
TGTTTAGCGTTATGTCTTTGACTAGCTCAGTTGATTTTTTAAGTTTAGAGATGACCCTTTGAGTGTATTGTGTTTATGTTGGGGGGATATTTGGTGTTTCATCAAATATTGGCATACTTGGTGTTTCTTTAGCAGGCTTCAGGTGGTCTTTTATAGCTTTGAGCATTTCATTTACCATCCTTGAACAATCTAAACCTTCTTTTACTTCAATCATTTGGTTTAGGTCTTCCCTCAGCAGTTCTAAAACCTCAACAATATTTCTTTTAGTTATTTTCCCCCATTATATCTAAGAATATGATATTCACGTGTTTTAAAATCACAGTCCCACCTTTCAATATCATTTTCATTAATATCTTCTTCATCTGTACTTTCGCTACCATCAGCCACTTCATTAGCATTTTCACCAGCCACATTCTTGTTGCCTTGACCTGCTTCCCTCTCACTAGCCAATTCATTGGCGTTTTCATCTTCTTCCCTATCACCCGGCACTTCATTGGCTTCCTCAGCTTTCCCTCTCATTAGCCAATTCATTGGCGTTTTCACTTTCTTCTCTCCCCTCAGGCAACTTATTGGCGTTTTCACCACCAATTGCTGTCACTCCCTTATCCTGACCATCAGTTACCTTTTTGGCGTTTTCATTACCTTCACCATACACTCCAACCTCATTTTCATTTTCACCTTTTCTTCTTTGACTTTCAACATCCACTCCAACCTCCTCTACCTCTCTCTTTGCAGTTCGCTTTCACCACCTTGAACTCCAAACCCAATCTCAAATTCATTTTTCTTCTTTTCTCTCTCATCTGGCACTTCATTGGTATTTTCAGCAACAAATGTTGACATGTTCTTTAACAATGTCAGACATTGTGAGTATTTTATGTGTACCAAGAGGGTGTTTGGATGTTCAATCTTTGCCTGATTTAACAATGTTGTCATTTTATTGTAACAGTTTTCTAATTCTTTGTATGCCACATCCATCTTCTCAGCCATTGCCTGATAAACAAAAAAGAAAAAGAATTGTTATGTATGGCGTTTTGTGTTTATTATTATAGTTATCATTCAACAACATATCTCCTCAGCTTCATTGTTTTGTTGTTTCTCACCAGCACTATGGTCTTCATACTGTGTTAGTGCTCTTTTTAGAGCATGGTTCCCTGATGCAGAAACTTCAAACATCCTTTTCTGGCTTTCTAAATCTTCAGCCACAACCTTTTGAATGAAAGCCTCTTCTCTGTCACCATCTATCATCATGGCGTTTTGAACCTCAGGGTCGGCTTCAGCATCATCATAATTATCATCATGACCCAAACCATCATCATCATCCACCTCATCATGATCATCAACATCATCATCATTCACCTCATCATGATCTCACCATCATTATTATCCACCTCATCATCATCATTATCAGTATGATCATTATCATCATCATGTTCCTCATCACCACGCTGTATTTTTTTTGCTCTCCTTTTGTTGACTTGTTCATGAACAACTGATTATAACTCTGTTTTCTTAGTCATTTTAACAGTTTTCTTCTTAATTTATTTTCCATCTTGGCGTTTTGGCTCTCCACCATCTTTCCTTTTAACTAGTATACTTTCAAACATGTCAAGAGTGCTTGTTGTAACCCACTCAATTGGGTTTCCTTTTTCTCATGGCAGCTTTTTCTATTGTAAGCATCATTCACCAAGGCAAGCTGTAACACAATTAAATTTTTAATTCATAAAATTTGTTATCGTTTTGTTAAAACTTTTTTTGTATATTTGAAATTGTTTTTTCTTACCGCAAGTACAATCAAGGGTCATGTGAAATGCTTTTTTGGAGGCCATGCGGTTTTGGCGTGTTGCAAGCATTGGAGAGATAACCACACCAGTTTAGTTGGTTTATTTGGACGTCTGGTGTAACGTGGTGCAAGAACAGTTGGTTGACGACCGCATTATCACTTGCATGCCCAATTATAGTGAAGAATGCCATGAGGAAATTTAGGCGGAAGCTTCTACCGAAGCTGCAAATCTGAGGCAAGATGTTATCAAAGTAGATATTCACACTTGGTCTGTCAATCCAGCCAGTTTCTTTGAACTGTGCTCTCCACTCATCCACTACTTTGTCTTTTTGTTGATTTTCCCCCCTTCACGGCCACGTTTCCATTCAGTATACCCATTAAAGAGTTTACCAATTCGTCATTGATGTGTATTGTACGGTTGCCAACATTTAGATTGTTTGTTCTTTGATTATAATTTTCAACCAATCAGTACCCAAGCATTGTAGGTATGCTGTCTATTTTCATCTTCAGCGCAACACCAAATCCCATCTCGTTTACAAACTTGCCATTGGTCTTTATTGAGATTTATAAACCAACCAGTCAAGTTTGTATGTTTTACTCTTAACAAAACTCTAGCCCCAGTGAATTGAAAAAAATGGTTCATCAACCTCAACATTCTCACTTAAGGCTTTCCTCTTATTGGCGTTTTGGGTTTTGCCTTTCTGCCTATTTATTGTTATCCTTAAACCCTCTTTGCCTTTGAAACAAGTTTAATTTAACGACATTTTAGTACCAGTAAAAAGAGTTATAGAACCAGTATAATATAGACAACAACGGGCATTTCATGGCGTTTTAATAATACAAATGATGCAAGTAATTTGGCGTACTCATACAGCCAAAACATATCATAACGATTCATTTATTTTGGTGTTCAGAAACAAACCATCAAAGTTTAATTTAACGGCGTTTTAGTACCAGCAAAAAGAGTTATAGAACCAATACAATATAGACAACAACGGGCATTTCATGGCGTTTTAATAATACAAATGATGCAAGTAATTTGGCGTTCTCATACAGCCAAAACATATCATAACGATTCATTTATTTTGGTGTTCAGAAACAAACTATCAAAGTTTAATTTAACGGCGTTTTAGTACCAGTAAAAAGATTTATAGAACCAGTACAATATAGACAACAACGAGCATTTCATGGTGTTTTAATAATACAAATGATGCAAGTAATTTGGCGTTCTCATACAGTCAAAACATATCATAACGCTTCATTTATTTTGGTATTCCGAAACAAACTATCAAAATATAGTACATGGATATATGAAATTTTACAGATAAATACTATAAACAATAACCATCTGTACCATGTTTGCCTGTTTTCTTCTGCTCAGTGGTTTGTTGGCGTTTTGGAGCAGGCGACTCCCCAAATTCCTCGTTCATGCAAACTGCAATTAATGATAAATGTAAAACGCCTAAAACATCATTAAACTAGTTATAATGTTAATCGAAGTTAACTTACTGTGTTTGTTGCTTCTGGATCTTGTTTGACGGTTCAACGCCATAATCTTCTAGGGTTCACGTTTTCTAGGGTTTTCGCGTTTTCGATGGAATTATGGGAAGTTTCTCTGGCAGGTATATATTTTGGTCCCATGTAGTATGGGTTTTGTAGGTGCACATTTACCTTTTTGCCCTTAATGAAGCGTGTCCACGTTCTAAATTTCATGTTATTTACGTAAACACCACCGTGCCAATATAATCCATTGATTGTTTTCATCCAACGATTGATGGCCGTTCTCACCGTTTTCACACTTTAAACCGTTTTCTCTAAATCCTGCCCCTATATATATATACATATATACATATATATATATATGTATATATATATTATATATGTATATATATATGTATATATTATATATATATATGTATATATATATATATATATATATATTCTATGTTCGGGATATCATTCATACACATCATACATACATCATACTCATCACAAGCCTAGGCATGGCCTAAAAAGCCGAAAAACACTCAACACACTGAAGAAATTGCATAATCGAACAAATGACCAAACAACAAGGACCAAAACTCAAAATATTGGTTTTCAGGGTCCTTACGTACCGTAATCAGGACCTTATGATCCGTAAGCCTTTTGGGCGGGCATAATTGGATTGGACCTCCTACCGACCTCCTTACTTCTCCAATCATCTTCCAACCTCCTTTAAACCCAAACCCTAATCCCCAACTATAAATACATGTCTTCCACAAATCCTCCACCCTTTACACACCTTAGATCCACTCTTTAATCCTCATATTTTTTTCTCAAAATCTCCAAGTTGGGCATATTGTACCAAGTCTCAAAACAGTGAGTTTTGAGCACCTTCTTCTTCATTTTTTTCTTGTTTTATTACATCAAACTACTTGGATGACCTCTAAGGATGTTACCCAAGGTTCATCAACGTGTAACTAGGCGGTACATCACTTAAATGAGGCTCGAAAGTCATATTTGAATTCAGTTTTAGAAAACTATTACAAACATGTTCCATTACTTGTTCATCTTATGGGAATCTTCTACCAACCTTGTTCCCAATCAAACTCATGGTTGTAGGGCTAGTGTATGGTTGATTTCCATAATAGAGGTTCAAAAACCTAAAAGGTCTTAAGTGACCTACAAGTGTTGAAACTATTACAAACATGTTCCATTACTTATTCATCTTGTGGGAATCTTCTGCCAACCTTGTTCCCAATCAAACTCATGGTTGTGGGGCTTGTGTATGGTTGATTTCCATAATAGAGGTTCAAAAACCTAAAAGGTCCTAAGTGACCTACAAGTGTTGAAACCATCCGAGCCCCATAACCTTCAATGTTGTGAGGATTGTGTTTTGGTAAAGTGTGAACAATGGAGCCTTGACTCTCTAACTATGATTCCACTTCCTAACTTAGTGAGTTAATCCATTTTCTTTAACCTAGTCATCAAGTAAACTTTCTAGTAACAAAGTGTCCAAATTACACCAACTCTCCAAACCTTTGCCATGATTGGAATGCACCCGTCTAGTTTGAGCTCACTTGGTTACTTGGTGATTTAGATGACACACATGCTAGGTAGTTTCCAAGAATCAAAGTGAGCCAACCCCACCTCGTCTCCAACATTTTCCATGTTGGGTATGTACTCGTCGGGTTGTTCTCATTTGGCTACTTAGTAAATTATACACTTTAATTTTGTCCATATTCATAACCAACTGGATCATCAACTAAGTTGATGGTTTTTGCTTTGGTGAATCATATAATGAGGTTTAATGGATGGTGAACGTCCTACCTCCTTGCATGACTATTTCATGGTACCTTATAACCCATAGGACTATAACATATATTTTCCATCATTTTAATTCCGAACCAAATCTATCAATCAAAACCATAAACTCATACACCTTCGTTTCCCTTATCGTAGGGTAACTTCGGTGTTCCAGTCTCAAGACTCAACAACTCATGACTTCTTTGGAAGCTTTGCAAACCGAGAGTTTACATGATCCCATTTTTATTTTTCTACACTTTTGGGTGCAATATATATAACATTATCAAAATCACAATCACAATATCAATCACATTATTCAAATCAATCAATCCAGTATTACATGCTTAATCGATATGCTTAGGATACGTACATGCTAGAAGCCATTTCTTGCACAATATTTGTCATTAACGTTATGAGCCAACTTTAACATGTATACCGCTATAGGAGTAGCACACTGCCCTTAGAGGAGTCTATGATAAGTCATTAAATCACGGTTTGTTCGCCTTGGTGAGAAAATACGCAACTTTGGACACAATTGGTTTGACCTATATTTGATGCATGCTAGTATTGTTATGTTTTTCATGCCTTAGTATATTTTTATGCCATGTAGGATTGATGTCAACTTTTCTATCCATGCCATTAGTCAAAACTTGTATGTTCACTAGTGCTTTGTGTTAACCATTATTTTAAATATATTGCAGGAAAATGATGCTTTACCGTTTCAAAATCTAGTAGGATGGATTTAGAAACGCATTTTAATTTTATGTACTCTTTTGTCGTATTTGAACTTCTATGTTGTATTTCCATTTCGAAACCATGTATCACTTAGTTTATCAATGAAATTTGAGTTTAATTAATTATCGCCACATTAGCAAGTTGTGATGTCTCGAGCAATCTATTACGTCTCGCACTGATGTTTCGGTCATCGGTTGGGTGTGACAATACACCCCTATACAAATACACATGTTCTAAATACATATTAATCATACAATATACTAATCACATTAAGACCCTTGTAGTTTGTTTTGAGGGATTATATCATCACAGACGATGAACCATAACAATTTCAGACGAGGCATGAGGAGCAAGTGTAGCACCAATGATAAAACTCCCTCATCTCATGCATACCTAGGCGACAAGGCTCCCTCATATCACATTCCAAGCAAAATAGCGCTTTTCAAGTAGGAAATTATTTTTGCATGTTTTGTGTTTTATTATAAATCTAACGTGTGTCGTACTTATTATACTTATGAAGATTAATAACGAAGATAAACGGAGACGATGCAAGAATTTCCCCCATCTACCATGAAATAGAAGTTGCGGCAATTTCTGTCAAGAAGAACACCACCCGAGGACCTTGTGCTAGTTAGCTAAATTGTATCTCATATAGTAATTATAAATAAAATAAAAAAATAAACATATTTTGATTTGTAAGAAGAATTTTCTTATTTACACTATTTTTAATTAAACGATTTTTTCCACATAAAACAGAAAATAACTTATTTTTTATTAACTCAAAAACACATCATAAATATGTCCATAAATACTCATGGAGAACCCGTTGGCGAAATTTTGTTGGTCCGACAGTGATATTCAAATGTGTGCAGCTATCAAAGGGTAACGGACCGGTTAGAAATGAGCAAATGGTACGGGTACCAGTTCGGAAACAACAAATGGTACAGGGTATCGGTACAACCGGTACCGAATTTCCTAAAACGACTCGATTTTCAGTACCTATTCGGTACCGACATTTAGCGTTTCGGTACCTTTTTTACCTTCAATAACTGTACCGCACCGTTTATTTTTGGTACCGGTTCTAATAGCCATTTCTTGAGATTTTCGGTATCGGTATTTTTTGATACCGGTTGATACCGAGCTCATCCCTACCCAGTGTAACCTGTTGATAAATTCACCAAGCTAGGGATGTAGTGTCCTCTAAGCCTCTTAACTCATTCACGAAGTAATTTAACTTTTACCAAAGTTTGCATTATAATAAAGTTAATAATGTTTTATTTGCTTATATAATATGAACGTTACAAAGTTGCAACCTTTGTATTTTTATAGTTATATGTTTATGAACTTGTAAGAGATCCCACAATGTTACATACACCGGATATATTAAAACTATGCCAACAATTTCTTGCCAACTTAATCAATCGTATATTTATCTCTTTAATTAGGGTGCAAATTAATTGCATGGTGCAAATTAATTGCATATCTTTGTTTTCATTCTTGATTGGCTTTTATGTAAAAGTATCATTAATTAAGTTAGGGTGACTGGGTGAGGTCACGTTCCTTTGTAAACATTAGGCTAGCTTATGTTGGTCGTGAGGTATTATCATCCATTCACTTGACACTTTATATTATGTTTTCATCAATTTAGCATAGAAATTAAGTTGAGACTAAGATTTATTTTAACGAAGATGCACCATGGATTCATGATATACCATGTAACGTACAACAGAAAGAAGATCAGATACATTAAAAATCAAGCAAAATGACAATTAGAAGTTGAAATGAATGGAATTGCCTCTCGATCCCGGCCAGCAGAGTTATTAAAGATCTTTGAATGGAATGCAACTTCAGTGATACTTCTTCTTCTTCTTCACACCCTAGTGCACAAAGAAAATGAACATGTTGATGTGAAACAAGGTACTGTTAAATATGTCATGTAAATGGTACATGTCAAGTGATGGCATTTTGAACTACTAAAAATAAAAAATTAAAGAATAGGTAATTGATCACGTACTCTTGGTAAGAGATTTTGATCCCTCCAGCTCTTGGATTGGCGATGGTAGAAAAGGCTTCGTGTGACAAGTCAAGGTCACCCTTGCAACCAGGAGGCGGGCAGAAATCGTGATCATTACGGTCACTGTGGGGGTGTCCGTACAAGGGTGTACGCCTTGGTTGGTTGCACCTGTGCAAGTCACTTGGAAGTTTTTCCCACAAGCAGCTCCACCTTGCCATAAATCTTGGTTCGCAGCTGCTACCATAACTCCTTGATCTTGGAACCCATAACAAGCTGAGGCTGTAATTACAATATAAGTAAACATGTTATGATCACTTACTATATAAGATCGAGGATGATACATTCTATAATCTTATATATATGTGTGCGCACGCGCAATGGCCTATATGACTTACATAAGTATGGAGGGTCATTGATGGTTCCAATCCCAGTCTCCGACGACCCCAGACTTACAAGGGTCACAACTACGAAAATGCTAGCATATATTCTTATGGATGCCATTTAAGTTAAAAGGTTGTATGAGTATAAAAAAATGGAAATAAGTAATGCTGAGAGAGAGCTTTAGAGATGAATTAAGCTTGTGATATATATTTTGAATGAAAGAGATAGTTATTATACTTGAAGGATCAGTGGCAATTCGGTAGATGTTGTTCACATAGATATTCTTTGAAGAGCCAAAGAGAACTGAGGGAACGTTCTTAATAATTGGTATATTTGTCTTTTGCCACAAAAGGATGTAAACAATAAAATCAACATTTTTAATAATTTGTATATTTGTCTTTTTGCTACAAAAGATTGTAAACAATAAATTCAGTTGACACAAACAATGTATTAGAGAATGCAATAACTTTATTGCTGTTTGTGACACAAATAGAATTAATTAGAATATGAGTTCGAGTAGATCCAAACAAAACACTATTGTTTAGTTTTAAGAATAACATAATGAAAACTAATTATCCCCTTACAGATCGACATACATCTTGAAGAGATATTCCTAATGACTTATGTTTGCTATAATGACCCATCAAGTGTCAACAATTTATATATGTAATACCATATATTTCCACTTCTGACCTTTTTTTGTCTTGTCACAGTATATGGAATTTTGTCTCAGTTCTCGTACTAGTTCAATCAAAGTATTAGCAGCATAATTTCAGTGAGAGTTTATGATTAACAATAGCTATCATTGTACTTTCATACTATACTATATTCGAGACTAAAGATTTAATTTAATTTTTGAGTGGACGTGCAATCGACAGATTAACAAACAATAAGACAATAATCGATTAACAAACTCCAAATTCGGACCTGAGATTGATAGTTGAGACATTGAGTAGCCATTGCAATTGATGGATTTGTCAATACTCAGTCAAGTGTCAACAGAAGCATCTTGGAGTGTGGAGGCCATTGGCCAGACAATATAGGGTTCCCTTAATGGATTTGTCAATGACTTGGGCCTAGACTATTATTTCTTTGTTTAGTTGGGCCAATATACAAAGGTAGTATATGAAAAAAAGTTAAAAAGTGGAGGCCCTGGGTTTTGGTGGCCCTAGGCTTGTGCCTAGAGTGCTAAGCCCATTGGGCCGGCCCTGGTTTGTGTTTCCAGAAAATATTTTGGTAGATGTATTTTTATTATGGATTATTAATGTTAATCTTTCTTGCACTTTTTGTGCTGTCAAAATGTTTTATATAGTTTAAATTGTACCTGGTACACACGAATACTTAATGTTAATCTTTCTTGCACTTTCCTGTTTGTGTCAAAATGTTTTCTGTGCTACAATATGTAATTCCTCAAAAGTTCCACTAAATATAAGAAAAATAGGAAACCCCTTTGTAATCCTCGCGAGGTAACTTTGTTTCAAATGAATTTGATTTTCTGAAATTTTGTTTTAAATGAATGAGTGTTTGACTTTTTTAATTAATTCTTTTTTACAATCGATTCACCATGCTGGTCTCAAATGAGGCCGGTGCAGTAAGCGTAGCACTGGCGATAAAACTCCATCGTTTGATGCCCCTCTAGGTGATACGAGTCGCTTGGTGTTGGCTCCAAGCACACCAATGCTTATCTTGTGGGATTTATATCGCATGTTTTATATTGTATGAGTAATTAATGTGTCTCATTTATTTTACTTATGCAGATCTAATAACAAAGACAATTGGGTGTGATACATGAAGAGAGGGATCTAGAGGCGACATGGAGGGATCTGGGGCCACTAGAAGACGCCATGCATGCACAATTAGAGGATGATATGAAATGATTCCATAATTTCTTCCATCGACCATGAAAGAAACCACCCAAGGATGCCCTAGTTAGCTAGATTGTCTCTCGTGTATTAATTACTATAAACAATTTTTGTAAAAAGAAAAAGCATTGTAGGTCCACTTGGAGGATCAAGAATAAACCTACTTCCTTGTTTTGTTAACACACTTACGAGTGCGGAATCCACGTAAACATGCAAACCAAAGCAAAAGTAAAGCAAACACAAGTAACAAAAGATTCACAATCTTAGATTAAGTGAAGAGAATCAGTACAACACATACACACAGTGTTTACAACTCTCAGGGACTTCTTGCTAAACTGTGAAGGTACTGCTCTATGTATATAGGCCCAGTTACCCTACGAAGAAGGTAACTGGGCTCACGAACAACTACAGTCCCACAAAGAAATGGTTCTTCGTGGGTCATCTCAACGAACAACTTACCACCACGAAGAATGGTTCTTTTGGTGAACAGTGATGGTGAACAATAGGTTGTTCGTGACAGTGTAATCTCACGAAGAATAGGGGTTCTTCGTGGGGACCCTATGTGTAGGTCCACTTGGAGGATCAAGTTACCTACTTCCTTGTTCGTTAACACACACACAAGTGCGGAATCCAAGTGTATATGCAAACTGAAGCAAAACAAAGTATATAGCAAACACAATGTAACCAAAAGATTCACTATCTTTAGATTAATACGAAGAGAATCAGTTTACACATACACACAGTGCAAATACTCTCTGAGGACTCTCTTAAGTGAAACTATGAAGTGTGTTGCATATATATAGGCCCAGACACCCTGCACACTACGAAGAATGTGCAGGGCCACAAATAATCAGCAATCCTACGAAGAATGATTCTTTGTAGGCCTTCTCAACGAACATAGTATACCACGAAGATTGAATCTTTGTGGCCTTCCAAAACAATGAACATTCTGTTGTTCGTCGATGATCAATCCTACGATGGGTTCTTCGTAGGGAGCCCATACACAGACAACAC
Source organism: Scalesia atractyloides (assembly GCA_947069175.1). Classification (NCBI taxonomy): domain Eukaryota; kingdom Viridiplantae; phylum Streptophyta; class Magnoliopsida; order Asterales; family Asteraceae; genus Scalesia; species Scalesia atractyloides. The sequence continues at coordinate 54,024,407 of CAMTDV010000009.1, forward strand.
TTAACAGCCCACAGTTCACTAAGTTACAACAACTAACACAATAACAGTAGCACACTTGCTAACTGTTACATCATAGACAACATAAACGTCGTGCTAAGTCGAGATAGGAGGATATCTCGACTTGGCTGACTCGACCAAAATACATACACGTAAAATAAAGACCGTACAGACTACAAAAGCTAAGAACAAGCTACAGACACAAAACTGTACCAACAAACTCCCCCTTGTCTATAACTTGGTCTTCGGTCTTCACTCCTTGTGCGCTTCAGTCCATGAACTTCCGGCATGAATACCTTGGTAGAAACAGAAGCAAGCGAAGCGTTGAAATAGAAACGCTTGGTACGCATCCTTGTCTTCATAGAAGATATCGTGTTGCAGGAGGGTCTTGATGTCGCGGGATGACATGTTCACAATCCACATCGGATCAAGCATACGGAAGTTGTCTTCATTGTTCTTGAACACGATAACCGCTTCTTGAGTGTCTGAGTCGTAACACCAAAGCTTCATATTCCCTAGAAAATCTTGAGGCATGGGCATGAGAGGAATCTTCTCCAATGCTTTCACCGGCTGGTACACAAGCTTGTAATGAGCTGTGTTGGTATCCGGATCCAACGTATACTTTATCTGCTCATGCATTGGGAACTGAGGCTTGTACATCTCATCCTTCCAAACTCGTCTTCGCTCAATCCTTATCTTCTTTGCAAAAACGATGCTCATTCGTAGTTGGATTTGTTTATGAGATTTAACTTTGATCACGCTGCAACATCATAAAAGGGCAAAGTTAAAGTACTGGATATCGTGTTCTCTTTTCACCGCCATGCGGTGTATGTCTTTCACAAACATCCAACTAAGGATCCTTCCCTGTGGTCGATCCTTCTGGTACTTGAAATAATCAACTTGAGCGGGTGGAGGGGATGGCTTTTTCGCCTTTGCCAGAAACTGCTTCCTCCATTCTTCAAAGAATCAGCAGGAATGTCAGATGTATCTCGACCTTTCAACTTCTCATCAATATCATCTACATTCTCTCGAAGCCAGTCACTGTCAAATGGCTCAAACACAGACCCGTCATCACGTACATACTTTGACTTTCCAATATCTCCTTCAAACAAGATTTCTTCTAAACCTTCAACATTTTGTACCTCGGGTTCACTAGGAATCTCGTCAATGGTAGCTTCGTCTACCTCTTTCAATTCCTTAAGCTTCAAAATCTGTTCTTGAGAGAGTTCAGAAAAACTCCCCTTCCTCTAACTCCTCACCGGTAACAGGTTGTAGAGACTGCACCGGTGGCACATCTAAGCCAACAGAAGTAGAAATAACCTGACCAGATCTTGAACCTTCATCAACAACCACATCATCTTGATCTTCCACGAGAACCATCTGCAAATCTATGTTATCCAAAGCTTCTTGAACATCACTGGAGCTAGCAACAAACTGAACAGAACTAGAAGTACCGACTGGGGTAGAAGCAGAACCTTCCGTTGGTACAGATGATGCAGGTGCATCAGGATTTCCGGGATCCTCACTATGATGATCTCGCTTTCTAAGAACCTCCTGTGCTTTGCATCGCTCCCCCCACAGAGTGTTGACTCGCTTCCTCGTAGCTTCATAACTACTCGTCATCTGTTTAATGTTTTCAGCAATGATCTTGTTACGGGAGTTGTAGAACTCGGTGATTTCATCATACATCTTAGCTAGTTTTTCACCAGTTCTCAGCAATTTAGTACTTCGTTCTTTCAATCTATTCATCTCTATACCTCGAGCGTTGTCAGCCACTCGCATCTGCTGCAATTGTCTTGCACGTTCTTCATCTGCAGCTTGAAGTCGAGCATTCTCAGCCCTCAACTGTGTAACATCCGTCGAAAAACGGGTTTTCAAAACCCGCTTCGTTTATTAATCGAATAATCAGTTTCAAATTCCGTTGCTCATTTAATGCTTATTTTAATTTTAAACAATACATAACTAATAAACATTTAGTGCTAGGGTCAGCCGGAAGACACTAGCATCAAACATTTAACCACTCCGCCACTTGCTGTCTTTGTGTAATCTAGGAAACAAATAATACTTAACTCTACCTGTGAAATCATCTGTTTGCGCCAAAACTGAAACCGTTCATCGGCTTTCAACTTTCTAGTCGATTGAGTGATCGCAATTACTGATAATAACCGATGAAACCATTACGACGCACGTTCTTAATCAAATTAAGTCTTTATTGTTTCGATTCATATGAGTTTGGGAGTTAGAAACCGAAATCTTTTACTTCCTGATTTACTCTATCAATATCATCATCTCGCGACTCAAAAACACTCACAGAACCTCCAATTTCACTTTTGCTCTAATTTCTGATCGTCGGAGTCGCTATCTGATATCACCGGACTTTCACCGGAAAACCGTGTCATTCATCAAAACGATAAATTTCTCAATTCTTTCATCTTCTATCTATTGTTAGACTTTTACTAACTCAAACCCTTCAATCAGAATCGGTCTCAGACGACGATACCGGATAATCTTCAATCGCCGGAAAACTTCTGAAAATATCTAAATCACGCTGTGAATCGGTATGAGCATCTAAACTCTCTGATAACTCTTGTTTAGTCATTCAATTTCACAATTAGTTAATCAAAACTGTTAAATTGGTCCGCTCAGACGGAGTTCATAAAACAGAGCCGACGACTTGGCCGGAATTCTGAGAAAATCATCTTTCCGGTACATTCATTCCCAAAACCTTCCCTATCAATTTCATTTTAATCAATTATATGTCCGTCAATCGAATTAAACAAGAACAGTAGAGTGAATCGTTGTCTGTGTTGTTTTAACGAAGAAGATGAAGTTTAGACTGTGTATATATTTAATATAAATCGGGTTATATCTCGGGTTAGACACACAGTCCAGTGGTGGACTGTGTGCATTTGAAACATAGAGATACCGAGTTCGAGTCCGTCCTTGTTCTGATTCGTCACAATATTCAGACTTTTTATAAAACCCAAATACGGAAACTTCCAGTTAGTATATAAGTGAAATAAAAACAAGTATTTTAACCAGGTTAGACACACAGTCCAGCGGTGGACTGTGTGCAACGTTAAACAACAGGTCCCGAGTTCGAGACCTTGTTATACACACCGGTTCGATATAATTAAAATCATTTTTAAAATAAATGAATTTTGAATAAATTAAATAGTATATAAATATAATTAAAAACAGAAATATTTCGGGTTAGACACGTAGCTCAGTTGGTAGAGCTGCGTGCACGCGTACGGGAGGTCACAAGTTCGAACCTCACTCAGTGCAAACAAATACAAGACCAAACCGGTCAACAGTCATGGTCAATGGTCAACGGTCAACCAAAAAGTCAACAATTTTTTTTTATATTTTTGTTTATTTATTTAATTTAAAAATCAATTAAAAATACTTAAAAATAATATTTTTAAAGTTAGAAAATGATCTTAAACTCACAAAAATATATCTAAAAATCCTATTAAATTGTTAATAAAATCCACTTATTTACCGTACCTTTTCGTTATTATTTAGGTTAGTTATTCCTCATCGATCAACCCTCTAAACTCGTGCGCAATCAACATCATCAAACGAACGCACCCAATGTGAGTGAATCTCTACAAATTCCCCGTTTTAATCACGTTTTTATGGGGTGTATCATGTGTCATATTATTTATTACATTTAAACACTTGTGCATCCATCATATCCATGATCAAATGTGTATTGTTTGTGTGGTTAATGTTTAGATTTAATTTATCATTTTCAATACATACATTATCATAGGCCGCCGTTCCCCATTATCTATGAGCGTGAACCGTTCCCCATTACCTATGAGCGTGAACGAGGCGTTGCCAACATACGATAGGCTCCGTTTGATTGAGCCTTGATCGCACATACATCATCATAGGCCGTCTGTTCCCCATTACCTATGAGCGGAACCGTTCCCCATTACCTATGAGCGTGAACGTGACGTTGCCAACATTTACATTATTATTCATGTCATATATTCATGCAAGGTGGTTTGTGTTATTGTTATTGTTATTGTTATTGTATGATTATTTACGTTTGCTCACATATGATTATTGCACAATTTTTTTTCATATTAAATATAACAAGAAATCAATAATAAATGTTTTCTAACAAGGTTCGCCAACTTTTGTTGACCCAAAACCCCCATTTTTACACATGATACAGGTGATCCAGTTGCAGTAAGAAATATATAGGATGGCTGAGAAGAATAAATCGGTTTAGACTTTGGATTGTTTATTTAGTTACTTTTCTTTGTAATTGTATGAACTTGTTTGGAATATTGAGGATGTAATTTTGAATTTAATAAATATGAAACATATTAGTAAACATCATGAGCTTTGGTGATAACCCAATTATGCCCGACTCTTATTCCGCTGCGGGTCGGGGTGTGACAGATTGGTATCAGAGCCATGACTATAGGGATATAGGATAGGTTATTAGACCCTTAGAGCCTATACTATAGTTTATTAGAATTTTTAAATCGTTTGTGTGTTACATGCAAAATTCATGATGTTTATATGCTTTATGTTTATTGTTACATTCAATGTTATGCAAGCATGTTCATAAGTACATATTAATATACAATGCCTATCATGAATCATATTCTCATAACATATCATATCCATGAGAGCACACACCACACAATTTCCATGACTTTTGCAACGATTTTTGTATTTTCAAATCACATCAAAGTGAGTTCTCATGACGGGCATGTAGTAACTGGAAGGGTACAAGTACCGGTAGTCGGAACGTCCTGTCTAGGCTTGGCATTCGTATAAATCCAAAATAAAGGACCAGTTTGCCTAACTGGGGACTAACGATGAGAGTACGAAGGACCTATTAGGCCAAAGCGAAACGTCGTGTGAGCTAACCCCACTTTGAGTTGTCATTGTGTCTACACCTGGACACCCTCCGACCATACATCTCGCAAACATATTTCATGGTTTTCATTCGGGTTATGCGAGTGTTAAACCGCCAATACCAATGTGAATCCTACTAAGCCAATAGTCATGGGGCCCACATGACTATACAGGTGATGGTATGGGGGACATTGGAGGCCCAAACATGAGCAAACCCAAGACATCCTATGGATGTAGTTGCATTATTGATGTTTATGTTATTTTATTTTTTTTAAAGACACATGACACCTAAAAAGACTCCTTAAACTCACAATCTTCTTATGTATGTTCCTGTAGATGTCGGCTAGGCAACAACGTGGGGGTAGAAGGTCAGGAAGGTCAAACGAACGCTTGGCCACCCAAATCGCAAAACAAATGGCTGCGGTGCTTCCTGACATCGTAATTCAAGTCCAACAAGCTCTCGCCACAAATCCCCTCAATCCTCCCCATCAAGAAGACCAGAACATTGACAACCCTCCCTCCAAAAAGTGCTCTTACAAACACTTCAAGTCTTGCGATCCCCCGAAATTTCAAGGGACCGAAGGTGTCACTGCTCTCCTCCACTGGTTTGAGGAAATGGAAAACACCTTCCTCAACTGCGATTGTCCCGAGGATCGCAAGGTACGTTACGCAACCAGGAGACTATTTGGAGTAGCTCTTACCTGGTGGAATACTGAAAAAGGTAAGAGAGGAATCGAAGATGCAATGGCCTTAACGTGGGATGAGTTAAGGGAAATCATGACGAGACGCTTCTGTCCAAGAAGCGAGATCAAAAAGTTAGAGGATGAATTTCACTCGTTGAAGCAAAAGGAGGGAGATCATACTTCCTACAACAAACGGTTTTTAGAGTTGAACCAAATGGTCCCCAACTTGTTCACCCCAGTTTACCGCTTAGTCGAACACTATATTCGAGGCCCCCCCTCGAAAATTCAAGACTCAGTTCTAAGCACTTCGCCTGCAACACTCGAAGCTGCTATGGAACTAGCTACCGAGCTTACCGAGAATCGTATTCGCAACGGCAAATTTAAGGACGAGAAAAAGAAAGCCTCCGTTGAGGGCCAAACTTTAAACCATTCCACCTCCTCCTCAAAGTTTGCTAATATGAGGAAACGAAACACCAGAAACTTTGCTGTCACACAAACAAATTTCCCTATCCCTGCTGCACCCATCACTCAAGTTGCCCCTCATCTGCACCATATAAAAAGCCATACTCCGGCCCATACCCAAAATGCAACCGTTGCCAATACCATCACTTTCCTGATCATCCCTGCCAACATTGCACCGGCTGTGGCCGCACAGGTTACACCATTCAAACCTGTCGCGTACTTCAGCGAACGAACCGCCATCAGCCCTCAACCCAAACCCACCATCAGATAGTGGGTCAAGCCCAACAACCTTTACTCCTACCACCTACCCAACCTGTAGCCCAATCCTACTACCAACCCAACTATCCCATGGTGCAACCTATGCGGGCTTGTTACAACTGTGGAGACCCGAACCATTTTAGGAACACCTGTCCACGCTTGGTGAATATCATCCACGCCCAAGCTCAAGCTAATCCAGTAAACCAGGCTAATCAAGCTCCTCCACCTGCAAGAGGAAGAGCTTTCAACATCAACGCTAATCAAGCTAGGGCTGAAAACAATGTGGTTAATGGTACGTTTCTCATCAATGGTAGTTATGCATCCATGTTATTTGATACTGGCGCGGATAAGAGTTTTGTGTCCATAGAATTTGAACCCATCCTCAACCAAACTCGTGATAAACTCATGGAATTCATAACGGTAGAAGTTGCTGACGGAAAACCAGTCTCATTAAACTCTATTATACGCAATTGTACTCTCACCCTAAACGATCACGATTTTCCAGTTGACCTCATTCCTATGAAGTTGGGAAGTTTCGACATTATAATTGGTATGGACTGGCTCAGCCAACATCATGCTGAAGTTGTATGCCGCAAAAGTTCATTCGCATTCCTCTTGCAAACGGTCAGACTCTGCGAATCTTTGGAGAAACCCCTTCGAAGGGACTCAAATTAATGTCCTGTCTTCAAGCCCGAAATACCTCCGCAAGAATTATGTCGCATTCCTAACTCATGTCGTCAAAAAGGGAACCAAGGAGAAGAAATCCGAAGACATCCCAGTAGTAAAAGATTTTCCCAAGTTTTTCCTGACGACATTTCAGGACTTCCTCCCGTGAGAGAAGTCGAATTCCGCATTGATCTTATACCTGGAGCTACACCAGTTGCAAAATCTCCTTATAGGTTAGCCCCATCCGAAATGCAAGAGCTAGCCAGTCAATTGCAAGAGCTGACTGACAAAGGATTCATACTTCCTAGCTCATCGCCTTGGGGTGCACCTGTCCTTTTTGTGAAGAAGAAAGATGGAACGTTTCGCATGTGTATCGACTACAGAGAACTCAACAAGTTAACGGTCAAGAACCGCTACCCATTACCTCGTATCGATGATCTTCTTGACCAACTTCAGGGCGCCAGCTGTTTTTCAAAAATCGACCTTCGTTCTGGTTATCATCAACTCAGAGTACATGAAGAAGACGTCCCAAAGACCGCCTTCCGAACTCGTTATGGCCATTATGAATTCATGGTCATGCCATTTGGTCTAACCAACGCTCCAGCTGTCTTCATGGATCTAATGAACAGAGTCTGCAAACCCTATCTCGATCGTTTTGTTATAGTCTTCATCGACGACATCCTCATTTACTCAAAGTCTAAGTCTGATCATGAACGACACCTTCGACTCATCCTTACACTCTTAGGGAAGAAAAGCTCTACGCCAAATTCTCCAAATGCGAATCTGGTTAAAAGAGGTACAATTCCTTGGACATGTCGTCAATGACAAGGGAATACATGTCGACCCTTCAAAGATTAAAGCAGTACAAGAATGGCAAGCGCCACGTACACCTACCGAAGTAAGATCAATTTCTTGGTTTGGCTGGTTATTATCGCCCTTCATTGCAAATTTCTCCGGCATCGCTGTACCACTCACGGCTTTAACACATAAAGGAAAACCCTTCATATGGGGACCCAAACAAGAAGAAGCCTTCCAAACCCTTAAACAAAAACTCTGTGACGCACCTATCCTCACACTTCCTGAAGGTTGTGATGACTTCGTGGTTTATTGCGACGCGTCAGGGCAAGGACTAGGCTGTGTTCTGATGCAAAGAGGAAAGGTGATAGCTTATGCTTCTAGACAACTCAAAACTCATGAGAAGAACTACACCACCCACGACCTAGAACTTGGAGCCGTTGTGTTCGCTCTTAAGATATGGAGACATTACCTCTACGGTACCAAGTGTGAAATATACACTGACCATAAGAGCCTTCAACATATCTTCAACCAAAAGGAGTTAAACATGAGGCAACGGAGATAGGTCGAACTTCTTAATGACTACGACTGTGAAATTCGGTATCATCCTGGCAAGGCAACGTGGTGGCCGATGCGCTCAGTCGAAAGGGTTATGCGAACTCCATTCGTCTTCTATGTTCACAAATCATAACAGACATCAAAGATCAAATCCGAGAACCCAACATGTTTCAGTAACGGAAAACGACGTACGCAAGGAGCTGTCTTGTGGAGCCGAACTTAAAATTGAAACTAAATCTGACGGTATTCTGTACTATCTAGATCGCATATGGATTCCTGACCACAATAACCTTTCCCTGATTTCCTTATGAATGAGGCGCACAAAACACGATACTCTGTACACCCAGGGGCCGACAAGATGTATCAAGACCTACGATACACCTACTGTGGCCTGGCATGAAGAAGGATATCGCTGTTTTGTTTCCAAGTGCCTTACATGTTCTAAAGTAAAAGCTGAACATCAAAGACCCTCAGGACTTCTAGTCCAACCTGAAATACCTGTATGGAAGTGGGAAAACATAACCATGGACTTCATTACCGGGTTACCTCGCACTTCTGGTGGGTATGACACTATATGGGTAATCATTGATCGTCTAACAAAATCAGCTCATTTCATCCCGATTCGCGAGGACTTCAAGAACGAGAAGTTAGCTCGTATCTACATCAGCGAGATCGTAAGCCGTCATGGTGTACCGTTAAGCATTATTTCAGATCGTGATGGTCGTTTCACTTCACGAACATGGCAAGCCGTACAAGCCGCTTTGGGTACACGATTAGACCTCAGTACCGCTTATCATCCTCAAACTAATGGGCAATCTGAACGCACCATCCAAACTCTTGAAGATATGCTTCGAGCATGTGTCATAGACTTCAAGGGAAATTGGGACGCTCATCTACCATTAGTTGAATTTTCGTACAACAACAGCTATCATTCAAGTATCGGCATGGCACCTTTCGAAGCTTTATATGGTCGTAAGTGCCGATCTCCAGTATGTTGGCAAGAAATTGGAGAAGCTCAAATCACCGGTCAAGAATTGATTCAAGAAACCACAGACAAGATCCATCAAATTCGAAACAATCTTCTAGCGGCACAAAGTCGTCAAAAGAGTTATGCAGACAAACGACAAAAGCCTTTGGAGTTTAACATTGGTGATCATGTACTTTTAAAAGTATCACCATGGAAGGGAGTAGTTCGTATTGGCCAGAAGGGCAAGCTAGCACCACGCTACGTAGGACCTTTCAAGATACTCGAAAGAGTAGGACTTGTAACATACAAGTCTGACCTACCAGAAGAACTCAACAGAATTCACCCTACGTTCCACGTATCAAACTTAAAGAAGTGCCTCGCCGATGAAAACCTCCATATTCCCCTAGAAGATATTCAGATCGATGAATCTATGCACTTCATTGAAAGACCAGTAGAGATCATGGATTTCGGAGAAAAACGTTTAAGACGGAGTCGTATTCCAATTGTTAGGGTACGCTAGGAGTCGAAACGAGGACCTGAGTTTACTTGGGAACGTGAAGACTCAATGCGCGAAAAATACCCGCGTCTTTTTCCTGTTACCACTACTACTTAAATTTCGGGACGAAATTTCTAAAAGTAGGGGATACTGTAACATCCGTCGAAAAACGGGTTTTCAAAACCCGCTTCGTTTATTAATCGAATAATCAGTTTCAAATTTCGTTGCTCATTTAATGCTTATTTTAATTTAAAACAATACATAACTAATAAACATTTTAAAATATGGAAATTAAAATTGTTAGAAAATAAAAATAAAGCAATTAAAAATAAAAATGGGCTGCCGGGTTTCGAACCCGGGTCAGCCGGAAGACACTAGCATCAAACATTTAACCACTCCGCCACTTGCTGTCTTTGTGTAATCTAGGAAACAAATAATACTTAACTCTACCTGTGAAATCATCTGTTTGCGCCAAAACTGAAACCGTTCATCGGCTTTCAACTTTCTAGTCGATTGAGTGATCGCAATTACTGATAATAACCGATGAAACCATTACGACGCACGTTCTTAATCAAATTCAGTCTTTATTGTTTCGATTCATATGAGTTTGGGAGTTAGAAACCAAAATCTTTTACTTCCTGATTTACTCTATCAATATCATCATCTCGCGACTCAAAAACACTCACAGAACCTCCAATTTCACTTTTGCTCTAATTTCTGATCGTCGGAGTCGCTATCTGATATCACCGGACTTTCGCCGGAAAACCGTGTCATTCATCAAAACGGTAAATTTCTCAATTCTTTCATCTTCTATCTGTTGTTAGACTTTTACTAACTCAAACCCTTCAATCAGAATCGGTCTCAGACGACGATACCGGATAATCTGCAATCGCCGGAAAACTTCTGAAAATTTCTAAATCACGCTGTGAATCGGTATGAGCATCTAAACTCTATGATAACTCTTGTTTAGTCATTCAATTTCACAATTAGTTAATCAAAACTGTTAAATTGGTCCGCTCAGACGGAGTTTATAAAACAGAGCCGACGACTTGGCCGGAATTATGAGAAAATCATCTTTCCGGTACGTTCATTCCCAAAACCTTCCTAACCATTACATTTTAATTAATTATATGTCCGTCAATCGAATTAAACAAGAACAGTAGAGTGAATTGTTGTCTGTGTTGTTTTAACGAAGAAGATGAAGTTTAGACTGTGTATATATTTAATATAAATCGGGTTATATCTCGGGTTAGACACACAGTCCAGTGGTGGACTGTGTGCATTTGAAACATAGAGATACCGAGTTCGAGTCCGTCCTTGTTCCGATTCGTCACAATATTCAGACTTTTTATAAAACCTAAATACGGAAACTTCCAGTTAGTATATAAGTGAAATAAAAACAAGTATTTTAACCAGGTTAGACACACAGTCCAGCGGTGGACTGTGTGCAACGTTAAACAACAGGTCCCGGGTTCGAGACCTGTTATACACACCGGTTCGATATAATTAAAATCCTTTTTAAAATAAAAGAATTTTGAATAAATTAAATAGTATATAAATATAATTAAAAACAGAAATATTTCGGGTTAGACACGTAGCTCAGTTGGTAGAGCTGCGTGCACGCGTACGGGAGGTCACAAGTTCGAACCTCACTCAGTGCAAACAAATACAAGACCGAACCGGTCAACAGTCATGGTCAATGGTCAACCCAAAAAGTCAACAATTTTTTTTATATTTTTGTTTATTTATTTAATTTAAAAATCAATTAAAAATACTTAAAAATAATATTTTTAAAGTTAGAAAATGATCTTAAACTCACAAAAATATATCTAAAAATCCTATTAAAATTGTTAATAAAATCCACTTATTTACCGTACCTTTTTGTTATTATTTAGGTTAGTTATTCCTCGTCGATCAACCCTCTAAACTCGTGCGCAATCAACATCATCAAACGAATGCACCCAATGTGAGTGAATCTCTACAAATTCCCCGTTTTAATCACGTTTTTATGGGGTGCATCATGTGTCATATTATTTATTACATTTAAACACTTGTGCATCCATCATATCCATGATCAAATGTGTATTCAATATGTATCAACTGTTTGTGTGGTTAATGTTTAGATTTAATTTATCATTTTCAGTACATACATTATCATAGGCCGCCGTTCCCCATTACCTATGAGCGTGAACCGTTTCCCATTACTTATGAGCGTGAACGAGGTGTTGCCAACATACGATTGGCTCCGTTTGATTGAGCCTTGATTGAACATACATCATCATAGGCCGTCTGTTCCCCATTACCTATGAGCGGAACCGTTCCCCATTACCTATGAGCGTGAACGTGACGTTGCCAACATTTACATTATCATTCATGTCATATATTCATGCAAGGTGGTTTGTTATTGATATTGTTATTGTTATTGTAATTGTATGATTATTTACGTTTGCTCACATATGATTATTGCACAATTTTTTTTCATATTAATTATAACAAGAAATCAATAATAAATGTTTTCTATCAAGGTTCGCTCGCCAACTTTTGTTGACCCCAAAACCCCCATTTTTACACATGATACAGGTGATCCAGTTGCAGCAAGAAACATATAGGATAGCTTAGAAGAATAAATCGGTTTAGACTTTGGATTGTTTATTTAGTTACTTTTCTTTGTAATTGTATGAACTTGTTTGGAATATTGAGGATGTAATTTTGAATTTAATAAATATGAAACATATTAGTAAACATCATGAGCTTTGGTGATAACCCAATTATGCCCCGACTCTTATTCCGCTGCGGGTCGGGGTGTGACAAACTGTATGATTTCTGCCTGCTGTTTCTGAACAGTTGCGCTCAAAGTGTTGATCTCCAGCTGTTGTTTAACAGTGGTGTTTCTTGTTGCAGACATGAAATCCATGTGACGATTTACTTGGGCTGTCGAAGCTTGAAGCTGTGTGAACAAAAAGCGTATTTTCTCGCTATCGTTCATGTGCTCAAATCTTTCCTCTTCTGAACTTTGTTTGCGAGTTCTCTCACGAGCAACTTGAGTAGCAGCAGGGGCTGTAAACTGAGGAGGAGGTTGTCGTGGGCTAACAATAGCAGTTGCAGTTCCCGATGACCTACCAGGAGAAGCTACCGATGCTTCAGTCTCCTCGGCAGTGAAGACTTCTTCTGGTATTGGTCCTGCGGAAGGATCAGATTATGGAGTAGATTCAGGTTGCACTAATGAAGAACCAATTGTTTCGGCGGAGAGCAACTTGCTTCTTTCGAGCCTTCTCAGGCTCAGTGTCAGAAGGAACATTATCAGGGTCAGCTTCAGCTCTTTCAGTACTAATCCTTCTAACCTGTCGAACACCACGATTATCAAGATAGTATTCATAACCAGGTTCAGAAGGGTTATCTTCCTCTTCAACATCTGTGGCACCTTCCGGTTGTTTTCCTAAGTCAACACCGGTTGGTGCAGCACCACTATCACCGCCATCACCACCATCTCCACCGTCATCACCATCCCTCCATCATCATCACTATCATCATCATCACTCTTTTTCCCAAACCTATCTTCAAGCATTTTTCTTAAAGTAGGCTCTTCATTGTCGGAGTCGTTGTTGTCGTGTCGCCACTTGTCATTCTCCGGTGCCACGTATGAGTCTTTTTCAAGAAACCCAAATAACTTCCGAGGTGGATCGCTTTCCTTGTAACTTTTTGCAGCGTATCCTTTAAAGATCTTCAATGAACGTTCTGTCATTGTATCAATTTTTAGAACTTTATTTTCCTCTCTAGGAAGATTGGGATGTTGGACATAAAACCATCTGGAGAAATCTAGGGTACATCCAGAACTTGATTCCTGCTGAGACGGCTCCTGTTCTTGATAGATTTTCTTTCATGTTAGAGAATATATACTTGGATATGCTAAACGGCTTGTTCAGCACTAAGGCCACCATCAACCCAACTAAGTCTGGATTTGCCATATCATAACCGCTTCGTCGATTGCTCAAACATTGTATCAACACATGTAACAGAAACTTGTAACGAAGAGGTAAACCCGACTTGTTAAACTGATTTCCAAATATATCTCCAGTACACTTCATACGCAACAAACACCCTCTTTGACACATTATTGGAACTGAATATGGCGCTTCAGGGTCATCACGAAGTTGTAATACCGTGTTGAGAATCTCAACCGAAACAATAATGTCTTGATTGTTCACACGTCCTCTTATAATTTCCTTTCCATCAATCTCTCAAGTTTTGCTGAATCCCAAAATGCTTTGATCAGGGACTTGTATACGACAGTTTGATGAGTGATGGCGTGATTGATCCTTGATTCCCTTAGCCATTTCATGATTCCGTTGTAATCAGCGAGTTTGTCTTGCGGATCCAAATATGCGATCATGTTGTGACGAGGTTCCGACATGATTTCAACTTCCGTTTTATCTTCTTTCTTTGTAGCAGGCTTTCGCTTCTGAGTTTTTGGAGCCATTCTCTACAAAACACAACCACCATATGAAGAAAGAAACATAAAAACTGAGAACACACTCAAACATGTTAACTGTGTGAAGGTGTGAATTCATTGTGAACTTAAAGTGTTCCAACGAACATTTCTTTGTTCACTATGAAGATGTCCACGAAGAACAAAACCCACAAAGAACCTTTGATAAACAAGCAAAACCCTATGAACAATCCTGGTCGACGAAGATTGATTCTTCGTTGACCACAATTCTTCGTTGGCTACTTGTTGCTACGAAGAACCCTGGTCAACGAAGATTGGTTCTTCATTGACTACAATTCTTCATCGCTTTTGATTTTCGCCAGATCTGGTTTTTTGTTGGCTTCATTCTTCGTCACAGTTAAATCTTGTAAGAGACAAACAGATATGTGTTAAGAAATATCTGACAAAGAGGATCAAAACCCAGTTCATTAACTAACATTACAACATTCATGTAAAAACCCAATAAACTCGATATTCACAAAATTTTAAAATACATTGAGTTATTCATTTAACCTAGAACTGTTAGAACAATCATCGAACCAGTTCACGATTAAATATTTCATTCAAACACAAATACTACTCATTAAAGACTCATGGTTCTTGAAGATTTCACATGAACAGTGGTAATTTCTAGTTTGAACTTTGATCCTTCTAAGATTTAAAACACCTAGTTAAAGTTTCATAGATTAACCAACAATGTAACTTTGATTTTACCTAAAAACAAAATCACTACAAATGTTTAAAAGAAGAATCTGAGGTTTTGATTGTGTTTCTTAACAATGGAGATGATGAATAGTAACTTTGGGGTTGAGAGAGAAAAGTGAATGGTGAAACTTTGAAAGTGATGGGGTTTGTTGAGGGGCCATCCCTTTTAACCGCCCTTGTCCCACCGCCTTTCAACGAACAATTTTTGTTCGACGAACAATCAACTTGCTCGACGAAGAATCATCTTCGTCGAGTGCTTCTACGAAGAATCACAATAGGGCCGACGAACAATCTAGTAATTGGGCTTAACCATTGGGCCCAACTCATTTCAACGAAGAACTATTCTTCGTCGATCTGATTCTTCGTTGAACCAGATTCTTCACAGAACTGGATTCTTCGTCGATCACCAGTACCAACTTATGAAGTTATTTTAACAGAACAGATTTTGAACATCTTTGGATTTAACAAAATCCATGTGACCTTTATGAAGCTGTGTTGTTTAAACAAGGTTGATTTTAGGACTTCACTGGTAGAAACCATTCGAGCTTCAATATCGACTAAACGAAAATTAACGGTAAGACTAAAATATCTAAAATAAACAGCCTATGTTAAATAACTACGAGCTACACTATACACTACTTAAACATCTTTTGCGAGTTTCAAGGTAAGAGAACATACCAGCTTATGGCCTTGTCAAAAACGTTTTGTGATGCTAATTATAAATTGGATAAGTATTCTATTACGATTACCGATATTGTTGTCCACATAAACTCAACTTATCAGATGTAAGCACGATTAAGAGATATGATTTAATATATGATTTATACTTACTAGCCGGTGTTCATCCACTTCACGACATATTCCCGTATCAAGACATGCACGAGAATTCGTCTTGTCGGCGTGTATACCATTTATCATCTGTTTTGACGTATATGATGTGAGATACTCACTTATTTTGATTGAAAACAAGTCCTATGTGATAGAATCACTTATTGATGAGGAACTTGATTTTCGGATGCATGCAGGGCACAAGAGCAAGTCCGTGAACAGGTTAGTACCAACGTACCGATAAAGAGACAAACTTGATTCCCGCATATGACTGTGATATATTATCACTTATTCGTTTTGGTGGATTGAATGCAATATTTACACGTATGTATGGTATCATGGAAGTTCTTGACTTGCGTCCCCGTTATTTTTCGGTAAAAGAGTCAACCATGATACCCAGATGATAAACAGCATAAGCACCACGCATTTCAGAACCTCGGCATACTATCAAACGAAATTTCGGTACTAAGACTATATGCCAAAGAATGGTTCCCACCTGACTTTCAGTCATTATGTTTATATCAACCTGCACGTTTTAATCTGATTGTGAGTCTACCGGAACATCGTTAGTAAAGCTACTTATCATTTTTCATTTTACATTTTTTGACCATATTTGACAGACCACCGATGTATCATCATCTTCTCTTATCTTTCCAAGAAACTCATTTTGAATTTTCTATTTTCTATTGTTTTTGTATTTTTCTGAATTTCTCCCCCTTAAATGCAGAAAATAAATAATAAAGGGCATATTTTTGTACTTTTGAATTTTTTCTGATGTCTTTGTATTTTCTTGAAATTTTCTCCCCTAAAATGCAGAAAGTTAAATAAAATGAAAATCTTTTTGTATTTTTAAAGTTTTACGAAAATATTTTCAAAAACGATTAGTCGATGATGATTTTCTCGGGCTTCACCTTGATGCCATTTACCAAAAGCAAATAATCAAAACGTGATTTATCAAAAGCTTTTGTAAACAAGTCGGCACGTTGGTGATCGGTGTGAATTTTAACAACATCGATAAGTTTCTTTTCATAACAATCTCGTATGAAATGATACTTAATTTCAATGTGTTTGGTTTCGAATGCTGTACAGGATTACGAGTAATCTGTAAGGCAGCTTTATCATCAACATAAATAGGAGTAGTTAGAAATTCAAAACCATAGTCGCGCATTTGCTGTTGGATACGTAGAACCTGGGAGCAACAACTAGAAGCCGCAATATACTCAGCTTCACAAGTTGAGGTAGCTACACAGGTCTGCTTCTTGCATTGCCACGTGACTAGGCGATTTCCCAAAAACTGACATCCCGTTGATGTTGACTTTGCATCAATTTTGCAGCCGCCATGATCCGAATAGCTGTACGCGATTAACCCAAAGTTATTATCCTTAGGGTACCAGAGACCAGTGTCCGGATAACCCTTCAAATAACGAAAAAAATCCTCTTCACAGCCATTAGATGAGACACTTTTGGACTTGACTGGTAACGAGCAAGAAGACATGTCGGATACATAATATCGGGTCTTGAAGCAGTGAGATACATAAGAGATCCAATCATAGCACGATAAAGAGATGGATCCACATGTTCACCCACCCATCAGGAGTAATCCCATGATTTTATGCCAATGGAGTTCCAGCAGGCTTTGAATCGTCATCTGAAATCGCTTGAGAATATCCCCGACGTACTTGGTCTGATGAATAAAAATCCCTTCCTTAGATTGATGTACCTCCAAATCTAAAAAGAAAGTCATCTCTCCCATCGCGCTCATCTCGAACTTGTCTTGCATCACCCGCTCGAATTCTTTGCACATTTCATCATTTGTAGACCCGAAGATGATGTTATCCACATACACTTAAACCAGTAATAAATCCTCACCCCTTTCCTTGATGAAAAGAGTGCAGTTAATCAAACCTCTTCGAAAACCATTCTTGAGAAGATATGAAGACAAAGTTTCATACCAAGCCCTTGGAGCATGATGGAGACCATAAAGCGCCTTGTTTAGAAGCCAAACCTTATCAGGATGGATTGGATCTTCAAAACCAGGCGGTTGTTCAACATATACTTCCTCTTCCACCACACCATGAAGAAATGCACTTTTAACATCCATTTGGTAAACACTGAACTTCTTGTAAGACGCATAAGCCAAGAAAATCCTTATCGCTTCAAGACGTGCCACTGGTGCATAAACTTCATTATAATAATGCCTTCTACCTGAGCAAAGCCCTGGACAACCAATCTTGCTTTGTTTCGCACAACAACACCTCGGTCATCCCTCTTGCTTTTGAAAATCCAGCGCGTGCCAATCTTCTTGTAGTTCTCAGGCCTGTCAACCAATTTCCACACGCCTAATTTCTGAAACTGCTGAAGTTCTTCTTACATTGCTTCAACCCATGAATCTTCTTTCATTGCCTCCTTCCAAGATTTTGGTTCAACTTGGAAAACATAGCAGGCGAAAGACCAATCATTTTGTTCCCCAGATTCCCTGATTGCTGCATACAAACCAACATTCTGATTGCTTCGAAGCTGATTACGTGTATGCACACCGCTTTAACATCCCCAATAATATTCTGCCGAGGATGAGTATATGAATTCGTGTTTCAGGAACATCATGAACATGAGCATTTATACCCAAATTGTTGAAGTTCAAATCTACAACCAGATCAATATCTGGCATCACCGAGGATGTCGAAGCATTACCTTCCCCAGTGCCTACATTGTTTTCCACAGAAACACCTTCAGAGACACCTTGAACAGGGATTGATGTAGCTTCATTTGCATCGTGATATTCTTCATCTTCAGACGAAATGTTGTAATCTACAGCATCATCAAACTCCTCATTTGGACCATTATTGTTAACCAAAGTTGAAGTTTGAGGATTAACAATAATCGGTCTCACTAATGACGAATCAATTGTAGTATCACTTTCCAGTAACATTTGTGCTGCTGCAGAATCTTCATCAAAAGTTGGCAGATTAAAGGAGTCAAAAAGACCATCATAGTCAAACATCCACGGATCATCGGAGCTCTAATAGACTCAGTGTATCTTTGAACCTTAACTTCACCCCATTCTTCAATCTTTCGAGTAGAAAGATTCCAAACTCTAAAATTTGGAGTAGCATACCCAAGAAAGAATCCTTCGATCGCCTTTGCCCCAAACTTATCAGTTTGTGCAATCATAGTGCATGGAACTCCAAAAGGTTCTAAGTATGAAACATCAGGTTTCCGTCGATGCAGCAGTTCAAAACAAGTTTTTCCATGTCTCTTAACTGTAAGAACTCTGTTCAACGTGTAGCAAGCAGTAGCCATAGCCTCCCCCCAAAACAGAATTGGAAGTTGCGACTCTACCAACATAGTTCTTGCAGTTTCAATAAGCGTCCGATTTTTCCTCTCTGCGACACCGTTCTATTGAGGAGTATAGTGAGAACTGTATTCATGCAAAATTCCCTTAGAAGTACAGAACTCATCCATAACCTGATTTTTGAATTCAGTGCCGTTGTCACTTCTGATTCTCCTTATCTTCAACTTATACAGATTTTCAATTAAAGTAAAGATATTCTTGAGGATATCTGGAGTCTCACTCTTGTGTGCCATCACTGTTATCCAAGAAAAACGTGAGTAGTCATCAGTCACGACTAAACAATAAGAATCGCCAAATGTAGTCTTGTGTTTCATAGGTCCAAATAGGTCCATATGAAGACGTTCAAGTGGCATGTTCACAGTGTTGACTTTCTTGATAGGATGTGATTTCTTTGCTTGCTTCCCTTTCATGCATGAAACACAAACGTCTTGAAAATGAAAATTCTTAACTGGCACACCATTCACAAGATTGTTTTTCACCAAATGGTTCATTTTCCTCAAGTGAATGTGTCCCATACATCTATGCCAAGAGATAGATTCATTTTCAGTCGCTTTAGAGACAAAACAGGTAACTTGTGCAGTCGATGTAATAGCTTGGCTCATATCAAGAATATACAAATCATCAATTCTTGGAGACGACAGAAGAATCCATTCTTTGGGAATCTTGAAACCGGGTTTCAGCACATAACAACCGGCATCATCAAAATGCACGGTGAACTTCTTGTCACAGATTTGAGAAACACGAAGAAGATTGTGATCAGTTTGTTGCACGTAATTGATCTTGTCAAAAGTCACAACACCATTTGAAATCATTCCTTCTCCAGTGATGTAACCGCCCTTATCTCAGCAAAAGCAATATAACCTCCTCTAATGCTTTTCACATCAAAAAGGAGCCTTAAGTCAAGTCGCCCGTCATGTGCCTAGATGCTCCACGGTCAACAATCCAGTGACTATTAACAGTTCCTCCTAAAGCACCCTGCACATGCAATTACACGATCAGTTTGAGATGGGGACCCAAGCCTTAGTGGTCTTGGGTCGACCCTTATCACAAGAAATGTGATTTCTATTTTTTGATGATTTGAAAATTGCGTACCTACCCCTGAAATTGTACCAGTTTTAGGTTTCCAAGATTGTTGTCGTTTACTAGATTGATTATTACTATTACTTACAGGTTTAGAAATTTCTGGTTTTGACGAGTTTGAAGAACTTGGTTCCTTTTGAACAACTTCCGGTTTTAAGGCCTTTTCTGTCACACCCCTACCCGCAGCGGAATAAGAGTCGGGGCATAATTGGGTTATCACCAAAGCTCATGATATTTACTAATATGTTTCATATTTATTAAAGTCAAAATTACATTCTCAATAATCCAAACATGTCCATACAAATACAAAGAAATATAACCAACTAAACAATCCAAGCTCTAAACTAGTTTATTCTTCTAAGCCAATCCTATGTGTTTCTTGCTGCGGCTGGATCACCTGTATCATGTGTAAAAATGGGGGTTTTTGGGTCAACATAAGTTGGCGAGTGAACCTTGTTAGATAAACATTTATTATTGATTTCTTGTTATTTTTATCAAGGAAAAATTATGCAATAGTCATATGCGAGCAAATGTAAATAATCAAACAATAGCAATAACAACCACAAACAATAACATACAATAACATACAATAACATATGAACTTGCATGAATATATAACATGAATGAAACTGTATATGTTGGCAACGTCACGTTCACGCTCATAATGTAATGGGGAACTGACGGCCTATGATGAATGTCTGTGCGATCAAGGCTCAATCAAACGGAGCCGATCGTATGTTGGCAACGCCAGGTTCACGCTCATAATGTAATGGGGAACTGCTCAACGCTCATAATGTAATGGGGAGCGGCGGCCTATGATATTGCATGTACTGAAAATAATAAATTAAATCTAAACAATAACCACACAAACAGTTGATACAAGCTGAATACACATTTGTTCATGATATGATGTATGCACAATGATTTAAATATAATAAATGGTAAGACACATGATACACCCCAAAAACGTGAATAAAACAGGGAATTTGTAGAGATTCACTCACATTGGGTGCGTTCGGTTGGAGATGATGAGATGCGCACGAGTTTGAAGGATTGAACAATGAGGATTAACTAACCTAAATAATAACGGAAGGTATAGTAAATGAGTGGATTTTATTAATAATTTTAATAGGATTTTTAGATATATTTTTGTGAGTTTAAGGCTATTTCCTATCTTTAAAAACATTATCTTTAAGTATTTTTAATTGATTTTTGAATTAAATTAAATAAATAAAAATATAAAAAAAATGTTGACTTTTGCGTTGACCATTGACCATTGACTGTTTGACTGTTTGACCGGTTCTATTGTGTGCATGTATGCGCCGGGCAGGACTCGAACCCGAGACCTCCCGTACGCGTGCACGCAGCTCTACCAACTGAGCTACGTGTCTAACCCGAAATAATTCTGTTTTTAATTATATTTATATACTAATTCAGTTTATTCAAAATTCTTTTATTTTCAAAAAGTGTTTTAAATCATCGAACCAGAGCGTGCAACGGGTCTCGAACCCGGACCTGTGGGTTAGTGTTGCACACAGTCCACCGCTGGACTGTGTGTTTAACCTGGTTAATATACCGATTTTTATTATACTTAACAACTACCGTGAGTTAATCCGGTTCAGTTAGAAAAATAAAACATCTTTATTACAGAGCATATGTGTGTCAAGGATCGAACTCGCGGCGTGTGATATATGTGTGCACACAGTCCACCGCTGGACTGTGTGTCTAACCCGAGATAATATCCAAATTATATTAAACTTATAATCAACCTAACTTCGTCTTCTTCGTTACAGAATCACAGCCTACGATTACTCTATTGTTTCTTGTTTAATTCGATTGACAAACATTCAAAAGACTAAAATGGACTGGTAGAGACGATTTTTGTAAGTAAACATACTGGAGAAACGATTTATCTCAGAATTCCGGCAAGTCGTCGGCTCTGTTTTTTACGGATTTCGTCTGAGCGAACAGAGTAACAATTTTTATTAGCTAAAAGCGAAATTGAAGCACAGAACAAGAATTACCAGGAGGTTTAGAAGGCTATACCGTTTCACAGCGAGAATTGAGAATTTTCAGCAGTTTTCCGGTGAGAGTGAATTATCCGATATCGACGTCTGAAATTGATTCCGATTGAAGGGTTTGAGTTAGCAACAGCTTAACAACTGATAGACAATGAAAGAATTGAGAGACTTACTGATTTGATGGAAAACACGGTTTTCCGGCGAAAGTCCGGCGAGTTCAAATAGCTTCTCCGACGAACTGAAAGTATTGCGGAAGTGAAATTAAAGGTTTGCAGATGTGTTTGAGTCGCGAGAGGGGACTATGATTGGAGTAATTCAGGAAATGCAAGTTTTCGGTTATTAAAACCGATCAACTCTTGAATTCAAGTCCATTCAAAGCTAAATTGATTGGAGGTGTCGGTGTATCGGTTATAATCGGTAAACCGCGAACAATCAAACGTTTTTGGACGTTTGGTGACCGATTTCGGTTACAGTTAGCATAACCAGATCGCTTCATGATTGACCATAAAGTTTAATTGTTTCCTAGAATTCACAGAAAACATCAAGTGGCGGAGTGGTTATGTGTGTGTGTGATAAGTCTTTGAGCTCTTTCCGGTTGACCCGGGTTCGAGTCCCGGCAGCCTATTTTTCATTTTATTTATTTTATTTTTACTTTTTATCAATTATAACTTTTATATTCTAGTTTGTTTATTAATTATGCATCATTAAAAATTAAAATTGACATAAATACGCAACGAAACATTTATAACTTGATATTCGATTACAAACGGAGCGGGTTTGGAAAACCCGTTTTTGACAAATGTTACAGTATCCCCTACTTTTAGGAATTTCGTCCCGAAATTTAAGTAGTAGTAGTAGGAAAAAGATGCGGGTATTTTTCGCGCATTGAGTCTTCACGTTCCCAAGTAAACTCAGGTCCCCGTTTCGACTCCCAGCGTACCCTAACAATTGGAATGCGACTTCGTCGTAGACGTTTTTCTCCGAAGTCCATGATCTCTACTGGTCTTTCAATAAAATGCATAGATTCATCAATCTGAATATCTTCCAGAGGAATATGGAGGTTCTCATCAGCGAGGCACTTCTTCAAGTTTGATACGTGGAACGTGGGATGAATTCTGTTGAGTTCTTCTGGTAGATCAAGCTTGTATGCTACAGGTCCTACTCTTTCGAGTATCTTGAAAGGTCCTACGTAGCGTGGTGCTAGCTTGCATTTTTGACCAAAACGAACTGCTCCCTTCCACGGTGATACTTTTAAAAGTACATGATCACCAATGTTAAACTCCAAGGGCTTTCGTCGTTTATCTGCATAACTCTTTTGATGACTTTGAGCCGCTAGCAGATTGTTTCGAATTTGATGGATCTTGTCTGTGGTTTCTTGAATCAATTCTGGACCGGTGATTTGAGCTTCCCCAATTTCGTGCCAACATACTGGAGATCGGCACTTACGACCATATAAAGCTTCGAAAGGAGCCATGCCGATACTTGAATGATAGTTGTTGTTGTACGAAAATTCAACTAATGGTAGATGAGCGTCCCAATTTCCCTTGAAGTCTATGACACATGCTCGAAGCATATCTTCAAGGGTTTGAATGGTGCGTTCAGATTGTCCATCAGTTTGAGGATGATAAGCGGTACTGAGATCTAATCGTGTACCCAAAGCGGTTTGTACAGCTTGCCATGTTCGTGAAGTGAAACGACCATCACGATCTGAAATAATGCTTAACGGTACACCATGTCGGCTTACGATTTCGCTGATGTAAATACGAGCTAGCTTCTCGTTCTTGAAATCTTCGCGGATAGGAATAAAGTGAGCTGATTTTGTAAGACGATCAATGATTACCCATATAGTGTCATACCCACCAGAAGTGCGAGGTAACCCGGTAATGAAGTCCATGGTTATGTTTTCCCACTTCCATACAGGTATTTCAGGTTGGACCAGAAGTCCTGAGGGTCTTTGGTGTTCAGCTTTCACCTTGGAACATGTAAGGCACTTGGAAATAAAAACAGCAATATCCTTTTTCATTCCAGGCCACCAATAGGTGTATCGAAGGTCTTGATACATCTTATCGGCTCCTGGGTGTATAGAGTATCGTGTTTTGTGAGCCTCATTCATAAGAAATTCACGAAGGTTGTTGTGGTCAGGAATCCATATGCGATCTAGATAGTACAGAATACCGTCAGATTTAGTTTCAATTTTAAGTTCAGCTCCACAGGACAGCTCCTTTCGTACATCGTCTTCCGTTACTGAAACATGTTGGGCTTCTCGAATTTGATCTTTAATGTCAGTTATGATTTGCGAACATAGAAGATGAATGGAGTTCGCATAACCCTTTCAACTGAGTGCATCAGCCACCACATTTGCCTTGCCAGGGTGGTACCGAATTTCACAGTCGTAGTCATTTAGAAGTTCGACCCATCTTCGTTGCCTCATGTTTAACTCCTTTTGATTGAAGATATGTTGAAGACTCTTGTGGTCAGTGTATATTTCACACTTAGTACCGTAGAGATAATGTCTCCATATCTTAAGAGCGAACACAACGGCTCCAAGTTCTAGGTCATGGGTGGTGTAGTTCTTCTCATGAGTTTTGAGTTGTCTCGAAGCATAAGTTATAACCTTTCCTCTTTGCATTAGAACACAGCCTAGTCCTTGCCCTGACGCGTCGCAATAAACCACGAAGTCATCACAACCTTCAGGAAGAGTGAGGATTGGTGCATCAGAGAGTTTTTGTTTAGGGTTTGGAAAGCTTCTTCTTGTTTGGGTCCCCATATGAAAGGTTTTCCCTTATGAGTTAAAGCCGTGAGTGGTACAGTAATGCGAGAGAAGTTTGAGATGAAACGGCGATAATAACCAGCCAAACCAAGGAATGATCTTACTTCAGTTGGTGTACGTGGCGCTTGCCATTCTTGTACCGCTTTGATCTTTGAGGGGTCGACATGTATTCCCTTGTCATTGACTACATGTCCAAGGAATTGTATCTCTTTTAACCAGAATTCGCATTTGGAGAATTTTGCGTAAAGCTTTTCATTCTCTAGAAGTGTAAGGATGAGTCGAAGATGTCGTTCATGATCAGACTTAGACTTTGAGTAAATGAGGATGTCGTCGATGAAGACTATAACAAAACGATCGAGATAGGGTTTGCAGACTCTGTTCATTAAATCCATGAAGATAGCTGGAGCGTTTGTTAAACCAAATGGCATGACCATGAATTCATAATGACCATAACGAGTTCGGAATGTGGTCTTTGGGACGTCTTCTTCATATACTCTGAGTTGATGATAACCAGAACGAAGGTCAATTTTTGAAAAACAGCTGGCGCCTTGAAGTTGGTCAAGAAGATCATCAATGCGAGGTAATGGATAGCGATTCTTGATCGTTAACTTGTTGAGTTCTCTGTAGTCGATGCACATGCGAAATGATCCATCTTTCTTCTTCACAAAAAGGACAGGTGCACCCCAAGGCGAGGAGCTAGGACGTATGAATCCTTTGTCAGTCAACTCTTGCAATTGACTGGCTAGCTCTTGCATTTCAGAGGGGGCTAACCTATAAGGAGACTTTGCAACTGGTGTAGCACCAGGTATAAGATCAATGCGGAATTCGACTTCTCTTACGGGAGGAAGTCCTGAAATGTCGTCAGGAAAAACTTGCGGGAAATCTTTTACTACTGGATGTCTTCGAGTTTCTTCTCCATGGTTCCCTTTTTGACGACATGGGTTAAAAATGCGACATAATTCTTGCGAAGATATTTTTGGGCTTGAAGACAGGACATTAATCTGAGCCCTTTCGATGGGGTTTCCCCGAAGATTCGTAGAGTCTGACCGTTTTAAAGAGGAATGCGTATAAACTTTTCGCGGCATACAACTTCAGCCTGATGTTGGCTGAGCCAGTCCATACCAATTATAATGTCAAAGCTTCCCAACTTCATAGGAATGAGGTCAACTGGAAAATCGTGGTCGTTTAAGGTGAGAGTACAATTGTGTATAATAGAGTTTAATGAGACCGGTTTTCCGTCAGCAACTTCTACTGTTATGGATTCCATGAGCTTATCACGAATTTGGTTTAGGATGGGTTCAAACTCTAAAGACACAAAACTTTTATCCGCGCCAGTATCAAACAACATGGATGCATAACTACCGTTGATAAGAAACGTACCGTTAACCACATTGCTGTCAGCTCTAGCCTGATTAGCGTCGATGTTGAAAGCTCTTCCTCTTGCAGGTGGAGGAGCTTGGTTATCTTGATTCACCGGATTTTCTTGGGCTTGAGCATGTATAATGTTCACCAAACGTGGACAAGTGTTTCTAAAGTGGCTTGGATCTCCACAATTGTAACAAGCCCGCATAGGTTGCACCATGGGATAGTTGGGTTGGTAGTATGATTGGGCTAAATGTTGGGTAGGTGGTAGTAGTAGGGGTTGTTGGGCTTGACCCATTATTTGTTGGTGGGTTTGGGTTGAAGGCTGGTGGCGGTTCGTTCGCTGAGGTATGCGACAAGTTTGAACAGTATGACCTGCGCGACCACAGCCGGTGCAATGTTCGCAGGGATGATCGGGAAAGTGGTGGTATTGGCAAAGGTTGCATTTTGGTAATGGGCCAGAGTATGGACTTTTGTATGGTGCAGGTGAGGGGCAACTTGGGTAATGGGTGCAGCAGGGATAGGGAAATTGGTTTGTGTGATATCGAATTTTCTGGTGTTACGTTTCCTCTTGTTAGCAAACTTAGAGGAAGAGGTGGAATGGTTTGAAGTTTGGCCCTCAACGGGGGCTTTCTTTTTCTCCTCTTTAAATATACCGTTGCGAATTCGATTCTCGGTCAGTTCAGTAGCTAGTTCCATAGCAGCTTCAAGTGTTGCTGGCGAAGTGCTGAGAACTGAATCTTGAATTTTCGAGGGAAGACCTCGAATATAATGCTCGATTAAGCGGTAAACTGGGGTGAACAAGTTAGGGACCATTTGGTTCAACTCTAAGAACATCTTGTTGTAGGAAGTATGATCTCCCTCCTTTTGCTTCAATGAATGAAATTCATCTTCTAACTTTTTAATCTCACTTCTAGGACAGAATCGTCTCGTCATGATTTCCCTTAACTCCTCCCACGTTAAGGCCATAGCATCTTCGATTCCCCTCTTACCCTTTTCAGTATTCCACCAGGTAAGAGCTACCCCAAATAGTCTCCCGGTTGCGTATCGTACCTTGCGATCCTCGGGACAATCGCAGTTGAGGAAGGTGTTTTCCATTTCCTCAAACCAGTGGAGGAGAGCAGTGACACCTTCGGTCCCTTCAAATTTAGGAGGATCGCAAGACTTGAAATGTTTATATGAGCACTTTTTGGTAGGAGGGTTGCCGATGTTCTGGTCTTCTTGCTGGGGAGGATTGGTGGGATTTGTGGCGAGAGCTTGTTGTACCTGAACCACAATGTCAGGAAGCACTGCGACCATTTGTTTTGCGATTTGAGTGGCCAAGCGTTCGTGTGACCTTCCTGATCTTCTACCCCCTCGTTGTTGTCTAGCCGACATCTACAGGAACATACATAAGAAGATTGTGAGTTTATGGAGTCTTTTTAGGTGTCATGTGTCTTAAAGAAAATGAAAATAACATAAATATCAATAATGCAACTACATCCATAGGATGTCTTGGGTTTGCTCATGTTGGGCCTCAAATGTCCCCCATACCTTCACCTGTATAGTCATGTGGGCCCCCATGTCTATTGGCTTGGTAGGATTCACATTAGTATTGGCGATTTAACACTCGCATCACCCGAATGAAAACCACAAAATATGTTTACGAGATGTATGGTCGGAATGGGTCCAGGTGTAGACACAATGACAACTCAAAGTGGGGTTAGCTCACACGACGTTTGGTATAGCATGCTTTGGCCTAATAGTTACTTTGTACTCTCATCGTTAGTCCCCAGGTAGACAAACTGGTCCTTTATTTTGGATTTATACGAATGCCAGCCTAGACAGGACGTTCCGACTACCGGTACTTGTACCCTTCCAGTTACTACATGCCCGTCATGAGAACTCACTTTGATGTGATTTGAAAATACAAAAATCATTGTAAAAACAATCATGAAAATGATGTGATGTGTTCATGGATATGATATGTTATGAGAATATGATTCATGATAGGCATTATATAATAATATATACTTATGAACATGCTTGCATAACATTGAATGTAACATTAAACGTAAAACATATAAACATCATGAATTTTGCATGTAACACACAAAAATCTTAAAAATTTCTAATCAACTATAGTATAGGCTCTAAGGGTCTAATAACCTATCCTATATCCCTATAGTCATGGCTCTGATACCAATCTGTCACATCCCGACCCACAACGGAATAAGAGTCGGGGCATAATTGGGTTATCACCAAAGCTCATGATATTTACTAATATGTTTCATATTTATTAAAGTCAAAATTACATTCTCAATAATCCAAACATGTCCATACAAATTCAAAGAAATATAACCAACTAAACAATCCAAGCTCTAAACCAGTTTATTCTTCTAAGACAATCCTATGTGTTTCTTGCTGCGGCTGGATCGCCTGTATCATGTGTAAAAATGGGGGTTTTTGGGTCAACATAAGTTGGCGAGTGAACCTTGTTAGATAAACATTTATTATTGATTTCTTGTTATTTTTATCAAGGAAAAATTGTGCAATAGTCATATGCGAGCAAATGTAAATAATCAAACAATAGCAATAACAACCACAAACAATAACATACAATAACATACAATAACATATGAACTTGCATGAATATATAACATGAATGAAACTGTTATTGTTGGCAACGTCACGTTCACGCTCATAATGTAATGGGGAACTGACGGCCTATGATGAATATCTGTGCGATCAAGGCTCAATCAAACGGAGCCGATCGTATGTTGGCAACGCCAGGTTCACGCTCATAATGTAATGGGGAACTGCTCAACGCTCATAATGTAATGGGGAGCGGCGGCCTATGATATTGCATGTACTGAAAATAATAAATTAAATCTAAACAATAACCACACAAACAGTTGATACAAGCTGAATACACATTTGTTCATGATATGATGTATGCACAATGATTTAAATATAATAAATGGTAAGACACATGATACACCCCAAAAACGTGAATAAAACGGGGAATTTGTAGAGATTCACTCACATTGGGTGCGTTCGGTTAGAGATGATGAGATGCGCACGAGTTTGAAGGATTGAACAATGAGGATTAACTAACCTAAATAATAACGGAAGGTATAGTAAATGAGTGGATTTTATTAATAATTTTAATAGGATTTTTAGATATATTTTTGTGAGTTTAAGGCTATTTCCTATCTTTAAAAACATTATTTTTAAGTATTTTAATTGATTTTTGAATTAAATTAAATAAATAAAAATATAAAAAAAAATGTTTTAGGTTTCCAAGACCCTTATCATCAAGAAATGTGATTTCTATTTTTTGATGATTTGAAAATTGCGTACCTACCCCTGAAATTGTACCAGTTTTAGGTTTCCAAGATTGTTGTCGTTTACTAGATTGATTATACTATTATTTACAGGTTTAGAAATTTCTGGTTTTGACGAGTTTGAAGAACTTGGTTCCTTTTGAACAACTTCCGGTTTTAAGGCCTTTTCTGTCACACCCCGACCCGTAGCGGAATAAGAGTCGGGGCATAATTGGGTTATCACCAAAGCTCATGATATTTACTAATATGTTTCATATTTATTAAAGTCAAAATTACATTCTCAATAATCCAAACATGTCCATACAAATACAAAGAAATATAACCAA
This sequence comes from Scalesia atractyloides, assembly GCA_947069175.1. Taxonomy (NCBI): domain Eukaryota; kingdom Viridiplantae; phylum Streptophyta; class Magnoliopsida; order Asterales; family Asteraceae; genus Scalesia; species Scalesia atractyloides. The sequence continues at coordinate 54,054,429 of CAMTDV010000009.1, forward strand.
CTAAACAATCCAAGCTCTAAACCAGTTTATTCTTCTAAGCAAATCCTATGTGTTTCTTGCTGCGGCTGGATCACCTGTATCATGTGTAAAAATGGGGGTTTTTGGGTCAACATAAGTTGGCGAGTGAACCTTGTTAGATAAACATTTATTATTGATTTCTTGTTATTTTTATCAAGGAAAAATTGTGCAATAGTCATATGCGAGCAAATGTAAATAATCAAACAATAGCAATAACAACCACAAACAATAACATACAATAACATACAATAACATATGAACTTGCATGAATATATAACATGAATGAAACTGTTATTGTTGGCAACGTCACGTTCACGCTCATAATGTAATGGGGAACTGACGGCCTATGATGAATGTCTGTGCGATCAAGGCTCAATCAAACGGAGCCGATCGTATGTTGGCAACGCCAGGTTCACGCTCATAATGTAATGGGGAACTGCTCAACGCTCATAATGTAATGGGGAGCGGCGGCCTATGATATTGCATGTACTGAAAATAATAAATTAAATCTAAACAATAACCACACAAACAGTTGATACAAGCTGAATACACATTTGTTCATGATATGATGTATGCACAATGATTTAAATATAATAAATGGTAAGACACATGATACACCCCAAAAACGTGAATAAAACGGGAATTTGTAGAGATTCACTCACATTGGGTGCGTTCGGTTGGAGATGATGAGATGCGCACGAGTTTGAAGGATTGAACAATGAGGATTAACTAACCTAAATAATAATGGAAGGTATAGTAAATGAGTGGATTTTATTAATAATTTTAATAGGATTTTTAGATATATTTTTGTGAGTTTAAGGCTATTTCCTATCTTTAAAAACATTTTTTTTAAGTATTTTTAATTGATTTTTGAATTAAATTAAATAAATAAAAATATAAAAAAAATGTTGACTTTTGCGTTGACCATTGACCATTGACTGTTTGACTGTTTGACCGGTTCTATTGTGTGCATGTATGCGCCGGGCAGGACTCGAACCCGAGACCTCCCGTACGCGTGCACGCAGCTCTACCAACTGAGCTACGTGTCTAACCCGAAATAATTCTGTTTTTAATTATATTTATATACTAATTCAGTTTATTTAAAATTCTTTTATTTTCAAAAAGTGTTTTAAATCATCGAACCGGAGCGTGCAACAGGTCTCGAACCCGGGACCTGTGGATTAGTGTTGCACACAGTCCACCGCCTAGACTGTGTGTCTAACCTGGTTAATATACCGATTTTTATTATACTTAACAACTACCGTGAGTTAATCCGGTTCAGTTAGAAAAATAAAACATCTTTATTACAGAGCATACGTGTGTCAAGGATCGAACTCGCGGCGTGTGATATATGTGTGCATACAGTCCACCGCTGGACTGTGTGTCTAACCCGAGATAATATCCAAATTATATTAAACTTATAATCAACCTAACTTCGTCTTCTTCGTTACAGAATCACAGCCTACGATTACTCTATTGTTTCTTGTTTAATTCGATTGACAAACATTCAAAAGACTAAAATGGACTGGCAGAGACGATTTTTGGAAGTAAACATACCGGAGAAACGATTTATCTCAGAATTCCGGCAAGTCGTCGGCTCTGTTTTTTACGGATTTCGTCTGAGCGAACAGAGTAACAATTTTTATTAGCTAAAAGCGAAATTGAAGCACAGAACAAGAATTACCAGGAGGTTTAGAAGGCTATACCGTTTCACATCAAGAATTGAGAATTTTCAGCAGTTTTCCGGCGAGAGTGAATTATCCGATATCGACGTCTGAAATTGATTCCGATTGAAGGGTTTGAGTTAGCAACAGCTTACCAACTGATAGACAATGAAAGAATTGAGAGACTTACTGATTTGATGGAAAACACGGTTTTCCGGCGAAAGTCCGGCGAGTTCAAATAGCTTCTCCGACGAACTGAAAGTATTGCGGAAGTGAAATTAAAGGTTTGCAGATGTGTTTGAGTCGCGAGAGGGGACTATGATTGGAGTAATTCAGGAAATGCAAGTTTTCGGTTATTAAAACCGATCAACTCTTGAATTCAAGTCCATTCAAAGCTAAATTGATTGGAGGTGTCGGTGTATCGGTTATATTCGGTAAACCGCGAACAATCAAACGTTTTTGGACGTTTGGTGACCGATTTCGGTTACAGTTAGCGTAACCAGATCACTTCATGATTGACCATAAAGTTTAATTGTTTCCTAGAATTCACAGAAAACATCAAGTGGCGGAGTGGTTATGTGTGTGTGTGATAAGTCTTTGAGCTCTTTCCGGCTGACCCGGGTTCGAGTCCCGGCAGCCTATTTTTCATTTTATTATTTTATTTTTACTTTTTATCAATTATAACTTTTATATTCTAGTTTGTTTATTAATTATGCATCATTAAAAATTAAAATTGACATAAATACGCAACGAAACATTTATAACTTGATATTCGATTACAAACGGAGCGGGTTTGGAAAACCCGTTTTTGACAAATGTTACATTTTCAATGACTTTCACATTTTTACGTATTTGTTTTTCTTCTTGTTCCTTAACAATACGTTTGTCTTATTTAGGTGACACAGAACGATGCTGCTCATTTCTTTCAGAGGGGGCATTCTCAAAGAACTTTGGTTTTGGGGGATTTGTATAGTTTTTGATGATATGTCCAAACTCCCCACATTTAAAACATGATCTCCTTTCAACAAATTTTGGAGATTCATTTTGACGACTTGATGTTGAACTTCTAGGCCTCGAAGTACTTGGTTCGTCACCACACCCAATTCTGTGTTGAGAATAATTGTTTTGATCATTTCGTTTTAAAATCTTGACTTGTTTCACAAAATCAGTATTCGATGTATTTTCAAAAGTCTCGATTTTATCCGTACCATTTGAGGCTACAAACTTAACATCCTTCTTTTCCTTTTTCTTGTTGCGAGCCTTGGGTTTTTCATCTCGCTTTTCTTGTTGTTTATCTTTTGAAGCTATTGGTTGTTGTGATTTGAGAGGTAGTTTTTCACATTGAGTTACTATAACATTAGGACTTTTCTTTCCTAAAAATTTGTTTGTTGAATTTTCAAAAACTTGATCAATCGAGGTTGGATTGACATTTCGAATCGGAAAGTCCTTGTTAGAATAAATTCTCTCATTACCAACAAGTGTGTACGACATATTATCGCATTCAAAGGTATCAACAAGTGCTTCAACAGACTTGACAGGATCAATCTCTTGTTTTGCAACAGGAGTAGGAGGATCACATAGAATATGATTCTTGATTGGAATTTTCACTCTTTTCCTTTTGTCAAGAGATTGATCTTGATCAGTTATATTGGAATCATCATCAGATGAATCGTCATCCTCAACGACTGGAGGACTTTGATATACAACTGACGAAGTGTTATCAGTTTGTTTGACTTCATCTGATGAGTTATCCAACTTAAACCCCAATCCTGCTGCAAGTTCCTTAGGATTGAGAGGTACAGATGGTTCAAATCATGGCATTTCTTCCTCATCGGGCATTTTGGTATAATTGTGTCTAACCGGAGGCGGACATGATTTATACCCAATGCATTTGACATCTCCCTTTAGTTTTTGAACATCAATGATGTGATCTAGCACATATCGGGAGTTTGAATAACTCTCCAATTTGAGCTTGATTGCATCATGCTCGCATTTGGCAACAACTAACTCTTTTTTCGTTTCCTCAATGATATTAATGTAATTATTAATACCGGTTTGCTTATTCAAAACTGTTTTGGTTAGCTCCGAAACGCTTTTCTTAAGTGTATCGATGACAGTTTTAAATTCCCTTTCATTTCGAGTTAGTGCCATATTTGCTTCTTTGCACTTTGAAAGTTCAACTACCAAATTTTGATTGTGAAGATTAATTGTTTCGAAATTTCGTTTTAATTCTACAGAATGATTGCATACCATAGGAGTGTCGGATTGTACCTGACTGGATGAAGGAGCAACATTTGCCATGAAAGCAGTATTGCAAGAAAAGGATTCATCTTTAGCGAATAACATCTCCAATTCCTTTGATGCAGATTCAGCTTTCTTAACCAACACAGATCTTTGGGTTCACATCTTATCAGCTTCTTTCAGCAAGCTATCAATTTCAGCATCAATATCTTCCTTTACCTCTGAATCCGACCCATAACCACCCACACTTGTATTTTCCTCATCAGAACTACTGCTATCTCCAGAACTATCATCATCTTCAGAAAGCTCCTCTCGTCGAACATGTTTGATATGATTGATAATCTTGGCATAACATGCAGTTCCTCCTTGATTTCCATCACCCAATTGAACCGACCAGTCATATCGTTCATCTGCTTGAACAACTAAGGCCCTAACTGTGTTGGAAGGTCCAGGCTGGTTAGTATTGGTAACAGCTACTGTACTTCCTTCATTGTTAACTTGGGTTGTGTTTGATTGGTTGGATTGGTTTTGAAAAGGATTCTGGTTTCCTTGCTTGGGAGGTCGAGTCACTCATGCTTGAAGTGACCTTTTTCTCCACAGTTGAAGCATGTAACGGCATCTTTGTCGAAACCATACTTAGTATCCGTTTACTTTTCAAACTTGTTTTACCGTTCTAGTCATGTAATCCTTAGCTCTTCTCACCGTGCTTGCAAAAGCCCATTTAATGTCCATAAGATCCATCTCATCTTTGTCGATTTGTTGATAGTCTTCATTTGTCAAATTAATATTTCCAATTTGACCTGCGACTAACCCACAATATGCGCTAACCATCATGTTTTGAAGTTCCATATGTTCTTTGGCAACTTCTACACTGACCTTGGAAAGACGTGAAGTATCGAATCTCACATTATTAGGGTTTGAAGGATGAAAGTTATTGCCATAACAAGCTTGTTGAGGTGCTTGCTGTTGTGATTAAGAGGAAATATCTTGAGGTCAAGGTAGAAAAGCTTTAGGATCAAATCCTTGACTATAGGTTTGGGTAGATTGATCTGGTGTGGGAGGTGGCATGAATGGGTTTGCATTTGAGACAAAGGCTGTCTGAAGTTTTGGTTGCTAAGAGGTACCAACACTGGGGTTAATACCTCCAAAGTACATTTTCGGGTTTTGTGGAACTGGAACATGTTTGGCCTTTCAAATTTCTTCCTCATCCTTACTCTCGAGCTTCTGAACGAATTCATAAATGTTGAGCGTATCTATTACCCCCGTGTGTTTTAACAGATTAATAAATTGACTCCACTTGGGCGGTAGAGCATCTGCAAAACGTGTAACAATCTCCTGTTGAGATGCAGTAACCCTGTATGAAAACATTTCACTTAGGAGATGATAAAATCGTGTTATCATATCATTCAAGGTTTCATTTTCCATAAAAATGAATCCTTCAAATTCCTTCTTTAAAAGATCATGACGGATCTTCCTTGAAGCGGCGTTTCCTTCCCCTCTAGCTTCCAGTGTATCCCACAATTGTTTTGTCGACGTACAATACATAAACTGATGATAGATATCTTTATGAAGAGCTTGTGTAAGGATAGAGAAAGCTTTCTTCTCAAGATCATAAGCTTTCTTATCAATTTCGGTCATGTTTGCTAAAGTGGTTGGATTCGACCCAGCTTTTTCAAGAGTTTCATTGTATGGCGTAGTAAAACATGTCCACAATTCGGTATTTTGACCGAGAATATACGTATGAAAACGACCTTTCCATGCGGGATAGTCGTTCATGTGATTTAGTTTAGGTGGACGATTATTACTACCGGTTTCACTCTCACTAATGAGAAGGTTTTGAATGTTTTGATTTTGATTCGCCACACAAGCCCATTGATTAGCGGTAATCATTGAGGCTTGTTGAGGCATTAGTGATTTAACCCATTGTGAAACATCTTGACTTACATTTGACCCGGTGCCCCAATCCCATGGATTAGAGCTCATTTTGATTGGTTAAAATAGAATGTTAACTTAGAAATTCAAATTTGTCAACTTTGAGGAAAATAAAAAGCTTCTGTGAAAATTTAAACACCCCTTTCAACGAACAATGGGAGTCCACGAATGACCTGTTCAGCGAAGAATCACAGTCAATGAACAAAGAGAGTCTACGAAGAATAGATTCTTCGTTGGAAGTCTTAGTCAACGAACAATGCAATTGTTCATCGACGAAGATTCTATGAAGAACCAAAGGTTCGTAGATTAGTTGTTCGCAGGCAGTTTCTTCGTAGAGACCTGGGTTGGTGAGATTCTCCTTTAAAAGGAAACTTGCTTTTTCTGAAAATTGGAAAGGTGGTAGCTGGATATCCTAACTCAGCTAAAAACAAACTTTTGACAGATTTCCTTTAAAGTCAAATCTTTTTGAATCTTATCCTTAGCAACCTAATTCCGGTGACTTTTCCGGTGAACACTCTTGCCGAAAAGTTTGTCGAACACAATAGTTGAACGAAATTCTTAAGAAAAACTAAACCTTAACATGTCTACACGAGTTTTAGTTAAGTTTTAGTAAAGATTATCTTCAAATAACAAGTCTAAGTCAAGTTTTTTAGTGATTTTTCTGGAAAAAACTTAACTTTTCTTGTTTTCAAGTTCAAGAACACTATTAAGATGTTTCACAACTAGCTCAAACACACAATTTGCTCGGTTTTAAACAAGGAAGAGAGCTAAAGCTATGATACCACTTGTAGGTCCACTTGGAGGATCAAGTTACCTACTTCCTTGTTTGTTAACACACACACACAAGTGCAGAATCCAAGTGTATATGCAAACCGAAGCAAAACAAAGTATATAGCAAACACAATATAACCAAAAGATTCATTATCTTTAGATTAATACGAAGAGAATCAGTTTACACATACACACAGTGCAAATACTCTCTGAGGACTCTCTTAAGTGAAACTATGAAGTGTGTTGCATATATATAGGCCCAGACACCCTGCACACTACGAAGAATGTGCAGGGCCACGAACAATCAGCAATCCTACGAAGAATGATTCTTCGTAGGCCTTCTCAACGAACATAGTATACCACGAAGATTGAATCTTCGTGGCCTTCTAAAACAACGAACATTCTGTTGTTCGTCGATGATCAATCCTACGAAGAACATGGGTTCTTCGTAGGGAGCCCATACACAAACAACACTTAACAGCCCACAGTTCACTAAGTTACAACAACTAATACAATAACAATAGCACACATGCTAACTGATTTACATCACAGACAACATAAACGTCATGCTAAGTCGAGATAGGAGGATATCTCGACTTGGCTGACTCCACCAAAATTCATACACGTAAAATAAAGACCATACAGACTACAAAAGCTAAGAACAAGCTACAAACACAAAACTGTACCAACACTATGCACAGACATATTTCAACAGTAACAACAAGATATAATAATAATAATAATAATAATAATAATAATAATAATAATAATAATAATAATAATAATAATAATAATAATAATAATAATAATATTGAAGGTCCGTGATAAGGCGGTTGTAGACGGAAGTTAGTGCGTATATAACAGTTTTGGTAGAATGTTATTAAGAATGGAGTAGAAACAGAATGTAGCGGAAGTCATATGTTCATTCATACCAAAAAGTATACATCTTTAAGTCCAGCTGCCGGAGTTCCTGGAGAGAATCCGGCAGCACCTCCCCATAGGGATTGCAAAAACTTAAATGACAAATGAACAACACACCTATATATAGGGCAATAAGTTCGCCCGGAGTGTGCATGGACAAGTTCGGGTGAACTTGTCCTTCACAGGACAAGTTCGGGCGAACTTGACCATCACATGTCAAGTTCGGGTGAACTTGATCTTCACAGGTCAAGTTCGGGAAAACTTGTTCCCAATTTCACTATTCGCTCCGTATTTTGGTCGTGTGTCCAATTCTAACCTATACAATTTTCAACACACGCTCAATCTAGCCTATTCGATAAGTGCTCTGTCTTTTGGTCGCGTGCTTTGATACCAATTGTAGGTCCATTGTATAGATCGTCCAGGCACTAATTCGACAAACCTAAGGTAAACATGCGAAATCCGTTTGCATAGGCGACATTGGATACAAGTTTGTTACTGTTTAGTCACTGTTTCATTGATTAGTAAACGTTAAGATCCTGGAAACACTTGGATAGAGCTTCGTTGTCAAGTTACAAAATCTCTGAATTCTGACAAATGAAATGCAAACTCACATATTTATAGTTACACAAGTTCGCCTAAAAGGTGCCTTGGACAAGTTCGATTTTCACTGATTGTGTAAATTCTTTTTCTTTGACTAACCATGATTGATTTTTATTAAAGCTTTCTTGAAATACAATGTAGAAACTTTTTGTTCATTACCATTCGAGGATTCACAAGTTTCAAAATTTGAAAACCTAGTAATAACTGGTTTTACCTTGTTAGTAGTTTCTATACATTGTTTAAAAACCCGAGTTTGTATTTTCACATCTTAAAAATTTTTCTTATAAATATGAACAGGTGTAGGATTAATTTTAAAACAGTTTCTAGCAATGTGTCCATTTGCTCCACATTTATGACACAACCTGTTATCATATCGATCCTTTTTATGATACCATACACTCAAATTATAACACTGACTTGAAGTGTGGTAGCCAACTTTCCTGCTTCTTTTATAACTCTGATTTGACGTTGAAGCACTGCTGTCCGACCTGCACCACTTATTTTCAAATTTTTGCGAATTTTTATAATGATTGGATGATCGTACCGATGAGCTTTATTTTTCATTTGAAAATTTTTAGGATTTTTAAAACTTTGTTTTTCTTTTTGTTTTTGTTCTCCATTCTGCTTAGAAGGTTTTTGCGTTGAGCATTCACCTTTTTCAGTAGATTGTAGAACAGTTTGTTGAAATTTTCTTTTAGTTTTAAAAATATTTCATTTTTCTCCTTTTTAGCACTTTCATCATCGATATAATCATCACAATTCTCAATTATGACATTGTCATAATTTGTGACTTTATCACTTATTGGAATTTCTTTTTTATTTTCATTCATCGTTTTGGGCATATCTGATCTAGAATCAATGACGAGATCACAAAACCTTTCAATTTCTTTTCTAAGTCAACAACTTTATTTGTAGCATTCTCAACATCTTGTTCAAGTTTCCTGATTTTTTCAAGATGCGAGTTTATTATAATTTTTTTTTTCAAAATCATTTTTATTTAAAATCAGAATTTTCATTTTCTAAAATTTTTATTTTATTTTCAAAAATCTTTTCATTTTCTTTTAATTTCTTATTTTCTAATGTCAAACTCTCAAGATTATTCAAGAGTTTGGCATTATATGCCAGATAATCATTCAGATCTACATCATAAACTGGGCATATTGGTTTAGAACTCGAAGATTCATTTGCAGATGTACTTAAGACTTGTGCTTCACAGTTCTTAGCTACTATACTCCCTTATCTCTTCAACTGAACATTCCCTTGATTACTGACTAAGATCAGACTTCTTTAGTAGTTCCACTTCATATCCTATAATTTGTCAATGAAGGTAGAAAGCTTGAAAAATTCCCAGCTCGGACTTTCCTTTAACACCATTAAGTACGTTGTCCATTCTCCCTCCGGAAGAGCATTAGCCAATTTGTCAATATACTCTGCTTCTGTCTTATCAAGACATGCCTTTTCGTCTACACTTTCAAATGACAAAAATCGCTTTATCATTTGTTTCATTGACTCGCCTTTCAGCATCGTGAAGATGTCAAACTCTTTCATGATTAGAACTTTCTTGCTCTTAATCATCTCAACACTATCCAAATATTTAGCACGTAGAGCATTTCACAACTTCTGTGCTGTATCATGTTTGGTAGTAGAATCAAGATATCTTCATTATCGATTGTTGTAACAAGCTGATCATCTTCTTCTCATGAACATTCTGGTAGAAGAAATTTGCTCGTTTCCAGTTCTCGAATTTTTCTTTCCAGCTTTCATACTCGTCCATACTCATCAACTTTGGCGGCTTAACGGACCCCATTTCGTTTTCCAAATTTATATGTCGTTAAAAAACACTTGAACAATGATTAACAAACAGACAATTTTAGTAAAATTTGACTTTTTAATCGACAATATTACCGTATCGGTTTGCTAAAAACGTTTAGAATTTTTCGAAAACTACTTTTACCATATTAGAGCTTTAAACTCGTCTTGTCAATATGAATCTAACGATATATAATGTCCGAGACGTTTTTCTGAATTTTCATGCCTTGACAAGTTCTGGCGAACTTGTATTGAGAGTTATAAAAATATCACCCTGAGAACAAGTTCGAGCGAACTTATGTGAAAATTCAAGAAAAAACAGCAAGTTCGGGCGAACTTGTAAAGAATTTCAACAAATTTTGATCAAGTTCGGGCGAACTTGATTAAATTTGATGAAAAACAGCTAAGTTCGAGCGGACTTGAGTGAAATCTTTGAAAATTCAATCAAGTTCGGGCAAACTTGATGAAAAATCACTCAAAAAGTGAATTTTTCAGTCAAGTTCTACTTGATGATAAGTTCGAGCAAACATGTGTTTTCAAATATGGTTTTCTCAAATTTTCGACATGAGTTCATTTGTTTTAAGCTATGATCTTTTCAAGGGTTTTACTATTATGGATTTTACGTATTATACTTGAAAATCAGTCCATTTGTCCGTGAAATGTCCAAGAAAAGTTTAAAAATGAAAGAAATGAGTAGAAGATTTGAAGTTCTATGTCCAATGTCTTCAAATTAGACCAATCCTGCTCTGATACCAATTGAAGTCTGTTGTACAGATCGTTCAGGCACTAATTTGGCAAACCTAAGGTAAACATGTGAAATCCGTTTGTATAGGCGACATTGGGTACAAGTTTGTTACTGTTTAATCACTGTTTCATTGCATTATTTAAACGTTACAGATCCTGGACACATTTGTACAGAGCTTCGCTGTCCAATTTACAAATCTCTGAATTCTTACAAATAAAATGCAAACTCACATATTTATAGTTACACAAGTTCGCCTGAAAGGTATCTTGAACAAGTTCGGGCAAACTTGTTATACAACATACATAAACTTGATGTTTCGCTCATAAACACAGACTCGACGTTATACAATTACGTAGGCAACAGACATACATCAACAAATAATAATAATAATAATAATAATAATAATAATAATAATAATAATAATAATAATATAATAATAATAATATGTTAATAATGATAGTAATAATAATAAAAACAAAGGAAAAAAAGAGATTTTCAAAAATCCAAAAAGAATGGGCCAAAAACCGGCCCTAACCGCACACAACAAGGATCGAACTCGGGTCTTCTTGGTTACGTGCACGTAGCCCGACCGCTGGGCTATGTGTATAACGCGGTGATACATCCGCGTTTAATTACATATATATTTATACAACATTGTTTTATAATCAGATTTTATTTGCAAAAACGATAAACAACGACAAAATAGGAGAGGCCGGGTTCGAACCCATGCCTTCCGTTAAGCAGCCACGCACCAACACCAAACTGGACTTACCAACACCACTAGACTAAGTTCAGTTTGGTGTTGGTTTAATGTTTTTATTATCTTTAAAACGTATCAGCGGTTATCATCTTCTCCATATCAACAAAACGAACATACTGTTAAACAAAACACTTGCATTCTTTTAATCCACACAGGTGTTTAGACTGGGAAATAACAAGCGTAAAAGACAAGGGTCAAGGGGTTATACCGAACCAAGGGGTGTTACGGGTTTTCATCGGTTTCCGGTCGTCTTCTCCGGCAAACGCCGGCAGCGGCAGTTTGCTGGTTTTCCGGCGACTCGTTATCAAATCGGAGAGGGTGTGTGGTGAGTGTGGCTATGAGGGGTAAAACAAGAGTTTGGGTTCGGTATTTATAAGGGATTGCGATTATGAATGTAGTCATGATCCCGAATTATGTTCTTGATTGGTAAACAAAAGGAAGCATGGAAATCATCTCAAAATCCCGAAAAATCACAGGGGTCGGCCAGAAAGGAAAGGTGCAAGCTGTTACGTTAATTTGCGCAATGAAAGATTAAAATAAGTAGTTATATGTTTAGTCGATGTCAAAACTAACCAATATTAAGGCCGTAGCCCAGCGGTTATGCGTGCGTTGTCTGTTGTTCGAACCGGGTAGGCATTGCGTGTTCGAATCCCGCTGCCAACCCCCTTTTTTTGTTCTCTAATTTTAGTTTTCAAAGTAATACAAATTGGCCCTGTTTCTTTAATTTTTAGAAATAATACCCAAGTTGTCCTTGATTTAATAACCTTACTAACCAATATAACTTGGCTATTAACTTGATTAACTTTAACTAACAATGGAACTTAACAAATTTTAACTAGATTACTTAATAATAATAAAACCTTTAGTTTTTAAAGTTATTTAATTTAATTAATTACACGATTAAATTAAATATTTAACCATATTTAATAACAAATTGATTTAAGGGTAGGAACCTTTCGACCATTATTTATTTCGCGAAGCTTTCACGTCTCAAGGATTAGGAACCGAATTTGAGTATCAAGCATCCATGTGAAATAAAGGATCAAGAATCTCTTTGTTTTCATCAGTTTATCTAACAACATATCACACCCCAACCGATGGCGGAATCATCGGGCGCACACTAGGTGAATCAGATTACTCGAGAGAATCCATAACAACTATTTATGTGTCAATATTTAAACATTCGTTATCCCATACTAACAAACACATAATCCACAAATAATTATTACAAATATTCAAGTATCTCTCAAACAAACTTAATTCGATCTTCCCAAGATTCTATTACATGCGTTTCTAAAGATGAAATTCTACGTCCATTTGCAGTAAGCATAATTCAATAACCTGCAACATACGTTAAAATAATTTGTCAATACAAAAATGTATTGGCGAGCATATAGGTTTGGATATAATAGCACAGTAGATAAAAATATGGCAAATTTCCTCATACATAATCATGATTTATACAACACATAAACTCACAAGACAATTTCACATGTCATACTCGCAGAGATCTCGCACGTACGTCCTAGCTAAACCCCGTCAGATGAGAGCCCCTCTATAGTAATATACTAGCCAAGGTGGAGATAACGAAACAGTCCTAGCGTACATGTTCTAGCAATCACGTATAATATGTATAACAGATATTCGCGTGTGATAAATCAGTTTAGCGTGCGTTGTGTATTTTTGATAAGAACGTATGTTACACCCAAAAAGTGCATTAAAGCAAAAATGGGTCAAGTATACTCACAGTTGGTGCGTTTTAGGGGAGTTTTAGGATCTAAGAAGAGTCGAGGAGAGCGCCGGATAAGCCTGCATATGCGAACGGAAGCGCATCAGTCTTCGAAAGCTGAAACGGTTAAGTTTGGGTTGAGCAGTAGTCAAGTTCGGGCGAACTTGTATGTAAACATACAAGTTCGAGCGAACTTGTACTATCCTGTTGAGTTGTGAGTCAAGTTCAGGCGAACTTGTAAGATTTGTTTAAGGAATTGACAAGTTCGGCCGAACTTGTGAATTTTCCTGGGAAACTTTGCAAGTTCGAGCGAACTTGAGGGTTTGTGATGATGGTGTGAGTTGTTTGGACTCAAGTTCGGCAGAACTTGACTAAGGTGCTGCACAAAAATCAGTTAAATCTTGAGCGAACTTGATGTTTTCGGGTCCAAAATCTTGCGTTTCGCGTCGTTTGCTAAGGAAATCGAGTGTTCATCCCTCCAACCCTGTGCTACTGAGCAAACTTAGGTCGGAGAGGCCTTTTAGAGCGGTTTTAGCCGTTTTACAAAAGCGTGAACTAATCCGGGCGAACTCGGGGTTCGTTCGGGTTAGTTAGACTTGTGTAAACCAACATAAACGTTCTTGTGCTTCCAGATCTGGGATCTGAATGATAAATGCTTCGTTTCATATCAGAAAATGAACAAACCATCATCAAAAGTCCGTATTTTGTGTAAAAATCATTGTTCAAAATGTTTTGCTCAGATCTAAGCATAGATCTGAGTGAAAAACAGAAGTTTTATGTAAAAAGATGAAGATTTTCGTAAACAGAGAAGATTTGATGAAAATGAAGGCAATGCCTTGTGCAAAATCGTTGTAAAACATCGTTGTAGTTGAAATTAGTTTGATTCTTACTTAGAAAACAGAAGGTTTCAGGAGCTCAGAGCAAAGTTGCAGCAAGTTCAAATGAGAGAATGGGGCTGAGTATTTATAGGCGAAGGCAAAAAGTGAGCTGGTAGGAGTCAAGTTCGGTCGAACTTGCATGAAATTATGCAAGTTCGGGCGAACTTGCTAGGTTTTCAAGGGGAATTAGCTAAGTTCGGTCGAACATGTACATATGTGTACAAATTCGAGCGAACTTGAGGATTTTGAATGGTTCTTGTGTCTCAGGCAAGTTCGGGCGAACTTGTGGTAGTCAAGTTCGGCCGAACTTGGCCTGGTGACCAAGTTTTATTTGCTGATTTCACGTTAAGAGTTCGTTTGGCGATTCGGTTTATATTATATAGTTATATTAAGCGTTATGGTGAAGTATTAAGCGCATTAAGTGGTCATATTTACGTAAATTCCACAATTACTCAAGGCCCGATAAATAAGCGATGAAGCATGCGACTTTGTTCCCAAGTCTTTCAAGAGTCGTGTTGCAGCTTAAGCGAGCAGTTAGCCTTGGAAATTCCACGCAAAGTTGATAGTATTTAGTTTGTGCGAGATAAGCGTTATGTTAATGCGATGTAATGCGTTGTGACGTGATATAGTGCGAAAATATGCGATGTAGCGTAATAAGCGATTAGATTACATTATGATCCGAATCTCCGTTGCTAGGCGTAACGAGAGTGACGAGCTTGCGAGGAAGCGGGTTGTTAAACAACAAGCGTCGTTTTAATAAAGAATCAAGGAATCTTGTATCGTTAAAAAAACATGGATTTTTGCACATAAGTCTCACATGAATACATGCACATGATTAAAATAACTTCGTTTTCATTATGATCACCAATCTCAATTACAAATTGAAACGAAATAGGTTACAACGAGAGTACAAGTGTTTAAATATGGAAAGTACAACTTGACTTGCTAAAATAAGAAAGCGTGAAAATTTGGAGCGTTACAATCTAGGTTAGTCTCCACCTCAAAAAAAACGTGTGAATTGAATTACATGTTTCTACACCGGGTTTCTCATTCTCCCCTGTCCAGCATCTCACAATAATATAAAAGAACCCATCAAATTTCAGCCTTGTTCAGTAAAACAACAAAACTATAAAACCACAAACCCTAAACCGAAAAGTTAGGGTTTTAATTAAATAACACTGCAATTCAATTCTGTAAATCAACCAGTAATATAAACAAACAACAATATATACACTTTAACAACTAAAATTTTTGAAAAAATAATGAAATTAGGGTTAGAATAAGAGTCAACTTGGGAAAGCTTGAGGAACACGACATCCCCTAACACAATAACAAAGCTAGAATCATCCAAAACTTTCATAAGATCTAACCCTAGATCTATGTTCGCACATCCTTCGACACAGATCTCAACATCATACAAAACGTGATTTTCACCCTACTGCTTCATGTAGATTGTTGGAAGTAGATTCGGCATTGTTAAAATTACATAGATCTGCTTCATGTAGATTGTTAGAAGTAGATTCGGCAGAAAATCACAATGTTGAACAGCCACTATTGAGAGATGGAGTGTTGTCTAGGGTTTTGTGGGATTTTACTATTCTAGAAGTATTATATAGTCGGGTCAAAATCACGGGAATACCCAGTGCGGGAGCCAAATGTGAATATATGTTTTTTTTCCCTCATTTTCCCGCCAAAACATCAAAATGGTTGCACCTGGAGAAGACATGTGTCCCAAACCTTATTTATATTATATGTATATATATAGAATATAGATATGCATGTGTCTATATATGCTCAAATGCACATCTGTGTATGTAAACCATAGCCGTCAAGTATTGTCATACTTGCCAAATCAAGACAAAATGTCGGTACCGTAACGATAACATAACAGATCAAACCAACACCGACATATTTTCTGCCGCAACGCGGTGGTGATTTCACTAGTTATACAATTTTACATTTATTTTAAAGAGATGGATGAATAGTAATTATTTTGTCTTATAGTCTATTTCGTATACATTAATCTAAAAAGATGGATGAATGGTAAGTATTTTGTCTTATAGTCCATTTCGTATTTTAGAGTATATTTTCTTTAATATATCTGTACTTTATTTGGTTATCATTTATTGCTTTTCTTATTCAGTAGTTTTTATGACTCCCCTTACCTTACTCAATGTATTTTTATTTTTATCCTTTTCACCAATTTACACAACACACCTGTACTACACCTTTTTTATTTAGTAATTTGTCATTTAATTAATTTTTGTTTATAACCCTTGTATTTTACTCCTTTGTGATTTAATAAATATATATTTACACACGTATACTTTACTCAGTCTATTTCACTTTCAAAACCGAACACCCCTACCATTATTCGGCTTCATCTACGGTTTACATCACGTGAGTCACTTAGTATCAGAAATTCGTTCTTCTGTTTTACTTTTTTCTTGGTTTTTGTTGTCGTTCTGTTAACACACTTTTACGCCCTGATCCGCAACGTGGGGGACCTAAGACATGTTTGGATAAATGAGCAACAAAGTAATAATGGCCAGCAATGAAGGTTTATTGGGTTGACTTTGGTGGGTTTATGTGAATCGAGATAAGAATAAAGACCAAAGCAATAAACAGCATTGGAATTAATAAAGCCCAAACAAGAAGTTAAGAGTGGCCCAGCAATGGAATTAATAAAACTGAAGGAGCATTGGCGGCTTAGGGTTCACACGAAAACAAGGTGGCAGCAGCAGTCTCTCTGCTTTCTTTCTGGGCTGACTGCTGTACGGAATCAAGGCAGCATGTGCACGTGGATCAAGGATAAAGATATAAAGATGGAGTCTAGTTTACGAGCAATCATCTACCAGTGCAGGGTAAGTGTTCAAGAATTATTTGCACTGTTTTTGGCATGTATTTCATGTAATCATTTTATTTGCTTTGATTAATTTTTTTAACCGCAACCGAATCTATGATATATATAAAAAAGGGCCAGCAAAGGCGGTAAAACCCAGGTGCAAGAGGAAACAAAACAAAATAAACACGCATACTAAGCTATTACATCGCTTAGGTTAAAATCACACCATCTCCTAATTGATCCTTGAACTTCGATATTTCTTTAAGCCATAAAATGAATTCGCTTTGATTTTCTCTACCGTCTGATAACGGAAATGTTTGTGCCTTGAAATTCTTTCTCATTTCTTGTTTTCCATATTTGCCACATTGTTACCATACTCACCATACTGATTACCTTCTTCCATTGTTGGATCCATTAAGATGATTTGCCATTTTTAGAGCCTCAGGTTTTAACCAAACTAAAATATTCCACCATATCCACAGGTTATTTTGTTTTATAATCATGGAATTGAGTTCTTCTTAGTCACTTATTTCTTCACCTTTAACTACGAGAATTGATTGTGTTCAGTGTTAATTTATTAGGTTAACATTCAAGTGTGAACATTCGATTTACTATTTGTAATCATAAGAGTGAAGTATAGCTATCTATCAAATCAAGTAGTCTAACAAGTCATGTCTATGTGTTTTCAAACTGAAACCCGTGAGCAATCATTCTTCTATTAATTGCAAATTAGTCGTATTTGGTTTCATCAGTTGTCATTAATCAATCGAATCAAATTCAGTTTTGTGTTAAGTTTTTAGTATAAATAATTGAACGAAGCATGTAATACTGATCACATGCTTCTTGCTAATACGATAACCTACTTAATCTCGCTGTCAAGTTTAGTTAGTTTTTTTTGTATGACCCCAACGACAACGACTGTCCCTATTAACTATTCACTCCAATAATTAGCAAAAAGTGCCACCTGAGCGCCACGTAGGCAGAATGGGCATTAACTAAAACACTATTAACTAGCTGTTATGGATTAACACCATTAACATAACCTCATCGTCTTTTTTTACTCGAAATTATCCCACCCCAACGTGCAAAAGAGCCTAGGGTACCCCCCAATGCCGCTCCGCACGGTGTTTGCCTCCCCAAGCTGCCGACGTGGCCCCGGCGCTATTCAACATCAGATGGTCGTATAGTTATTATGTCCCACAATGTACTTTATTATTATTATTATTATTCTTATTTATTTTTTTTACTTTGAACATACTGTTTATAAGCGGTTCAAACTTAAATATTAGGGAATTTTTAAAAATCTAAAGACTCATGTTTGGTAGAGTTGTTAATGCTAGAAAGAATTACTAGAATATATATATATATATATATATATATATATATTTATTGGTTTATTTTACGTGTTTCTTTTATTAAACATTGTATTATAAATAAATGAGATATTTTGATTTTTTGGAATTGATTTCATGTACTCATCCGCACATAATTATCTTCTTGGTTATTTATCCAGGATTCAGAGCAAGAAAATGGTAAAAGTATGACAAATAGAAAAAAAATGTTAATTTTGTTGTTGTAAGTAATATTGTAAACGTAAATGTTTTTCTACTTGTTTGTGGACATAGGTTATGGAATGACGAGGACAAAACGTGGCATTACGTGTGGCAAGGGAGCTCCAAAGGTAATGAAAACAGCTAAGAAGATATTGTCACTGGAGTTTAATGTTCAAACGACGCAAGTAATATCTGAAAATGACTCTTCTAACATGTACGAGTGTGGCTAAATTTTGCGTAAGATTTATAGTGTAGTTACACGTACCAAATGAAGTTAGGTTGCTGTTACGCCACATGGTAACAGTAAGTTTCCTTATATAGTTTAGTATGATATATAACATCTACATTTACTAACCTTCCAACTATATTGCTGCTTGAAGATACTTTTTGATGTTGATGTGGAGTATCTGAAAGTTTGCAAAGTTATCTATAGATACATGGCTAGGGCAAGGAGAGGTTACCGAGCTAAGCTGTCTCATTATTTCAAGGAGATTGGAGAATCAGAAGATCCAGCAAAGACAACGGCCACACTTCCTCTAATATTAACAAAGAATGCTAGGAATCTCTTTGTGATGTATAGTGTTAGACAAAATACTTGGTAACATTTTAACAATATCCAGTTTTCATACCAAGGATATTGTCTTACACTGCGCATCACAAAGATATTCCAAGTCTTATCTTCTAGTACTAGGAGGGGCGTGGTCTTTGCCTTTGTTGGATCTTTTGATCCTCCAATATCTTTGAAGTAATCATGAAGCTTAGCTAGGTGACCTCCACATGCCCTTGCCATGTAGCAATAACTTATTTTGCAAACATTTGAATTCTCCACATCAATATAAAAGAAGTCTTCAAACAACAATATAGCAAGTATAATTAACCGGTTAGTCTATGTAGATGTTAAAAATCATATTGAATTTAAAAAATATACTCACAGTTAGCTTGTGGCGTAAAGGGAACCTAACTTTATTCGGTAGATGCCTCTACTCTTTATGTTGTAGGTTACAATTGTTATACAAAATGTAGCGACACTCGTACATGAAAAATGAGTCAGTTTCACATATTACTTTCCTGTTTGAAAATTGAACTCCACTAACAATCTCTTTATAGATGCTTTCATTACCTTTCGAGCTCCCTTGCCACATGAAATGTCACATTTGTCCTCGTCATTCCATTTCCAATGTTTTTCTCGGTCTCATAAAAACCATGTCTCCAAACAAGCAAAAGAACATTTACATGTACTACCTACAATAAAATATTATTTTTTTTGGTGCTTGTCATACCATTACCTATTTCTTTCTTTGTCCATGAGATTTCTCTTCATTAATAACAAGAAGATAAAGATAACTGTACATGAAATCAGTTCCAAGAAATTAAAACATGTCATTTAATTTATGCTGAATACAATTTTTAATAAATAACCAAGCATTATAAACCGCTAAGAATTTATTCTCGTAATTGTTTACATGCATGAACAATTCTGCGCGCCAAACATGACTCCCGGATTTTTAAGAATTCCCTAATATTCAAGTTGATTAGAGTTAAGGGTTTTTTCTTAACATTATTTGGATGTAACCAAGTACCTGCGTTTGTGAAGCCAAAAATTCATTTTGTGAGACTGAGCAACAAGTTGGTAATGGTTTGTCAAGGAGAAAATGTAGGTCCACTTGGAGGATTAAGTTACCTACTTCCTTGTTTGTTAACACACTAGCAAGTGCAGAATCCTTGTTAGCATGCAAACCGAAGCAAAGTAATGTAAGAACAAACACAAAGTAACCCAAAAGATTCACTATCTTTTTATATTAAGTGGAAGAGAATCAGTTTACACATACACACAGTGCACAAACTCTCTAAGGACTCTCTTAGATGAAACTGTGAAAGGTGTTGCATATATATAGGCCCAGACACCCTGCACACTACGAAGAGTGTGCAGGGCTACGAACAAACAGCAAACCTACGAAGAATGATTCTTCGTAGGCCTTATCAACGAACAACACATACCACGAAGATTGAATCTTCGTGGCCTTCCAAGCAACGAACATTTGATTGTTCGTTGATGATCAATCCTACGAAGAACATGGGTTCTTCGTAGGGAGCCCATACACAGACAACACTTAATAGACAGACCACAATCCACTAAGACAAATACCAACAACTAACATACTGCAACATGCAGGTGTGTTACAACACTAGTAAAACAAACGTCGTGCTAAGTCAAGATAGGAGGATATCTTGACTTGGCCGACTCAACCAAAACTATACATAAACAAAACAAAGACCGTACAGACTACCGTTAGCTAAGAACAAGCTATAGACATAAAACTGTACCAACAAACTCCCCCCTTGTCTATAGCTTGGTCTTCGGTCTTCGGTCTTCATTCTTTGTGTGCCTCGGTCCATGAGCTACCGGAGTGAATTCCCCGATAGTAGCAAAAACAAACAACCGTTGAAACAACAAAGCTTGATACGCATCTTTGTCTTCATAAAAGATGTCGTGCTCAAGCAGCTTCTTGATATCATTCTTCGACATGTTCACCACCCACATCGGGTCCATCATCCGGAAAATTTCTTTATCGTCTTTGAAAACGATAACGGCTTCATGGGTCTCGGAATCATAACACCACAGACGCATATCTCCGAGAAAGTCTTGTTTCATTGGCATCAAAGGAATCTTTTCCAACACTTTGACCTTCTGGTACACGAGCTTGTATTTTGCAGTATTTGTTTTCGGATCCAAAGTGTATTTGATTTGCTCGTGTCTTGGAAACTGCGGCTTGTAGAGTTCATCCTTCCATCCTCTGCGACGCTCCATTCGACGTTTGCGAGCAAAGAGTGTGACACCTTCATAATTCGATCGGTTAATCACATTCAACCTGGTCAAAGAAGCAACATCATAAAACGGTAAAGTTAGCATGCTCAAAAGTGATCTGAAGTATTGGATTCTATGCTCACGTTTGACGGCCATGCAGTGTATCTCCGGAACAAACATTCAGCTAAGAATTCGACCGTGAGATCGTCCCTTCATAAACTTCATGTAATCCACTTGAACCGGAGGATGAGTTGGCTTTGGATGCTTTGCTAAGAATTTCTTTCGCCATTCTTCAAAAGTATGCGTAGACGTATCGGATGTATCCCGAGTCTTCAACTTTTCATCGATCTCGTCTACATTATCCTTGAGCCACTCATCATCAAACGGATTGAGTTCAACTCCATCCTCACGCACATACTTTGCTTTATCGGTATCTCTTTCAAACACTATCTCATCGATATCTTCAACGTTTGTACCGTCAGGTTCACTTGGTATCTCTTCAATAAAAGCATCATCTACTTCTTTGAGATCTTTTAAAGCTAAAATCTGTTCCTTGGAGAGCTCAGATACAAACTCTCCTTCTAACTCTTCAGACGAAACCGTGGACATACTTCCAGAGCTATGTCTTCCGATCTCACAACCACAGTGTCACCAACCTTAGAACTTTCATTCACAACCACATCATCCAAACCTTGAACTAGGATACTTTGCAGATCCATCTTCTCCAAGGCTTCCTCAACCGTACCCGCACCACCAGTACCTGCAACTATGGGAGCTGAACTAGAGGCACCAGCTGGAGTAGAGATCGAACCCTCTTGCTATGCTGTTGAGACAGGAGCTTCTGGATTCCCTTGATCCTCACTATCATGATCCCTTTTCTGAAGAACTTCTTGAGCTTTACATCTCTCATCCTACATCGTATTCGTCCGTTTTCTTGTAACTTCATAGTTGCTAGCCATGTTCCTGAAGTTATCGGCAATGGTCTTGTTCTGAGAGTTGTAGAAATTGGTAATCTCAGTTTATCACTTATTCAATCGATCACCCATATGAAGTACTTCAGAACTTCTCTCCTTTACCCTGTTCATTTCAATGCCACGAGTATTATCAGCTGCTCTCGTCTGCAGCAGTTGTCGAGCTCGCTTATCATCTGCAACTCTTAGCTGAGCATTCTCAGCTCTCAACTCTAGAATTCAGCTTGTTGCTTTCTAACAGTTTCATTCAAAGTATTGATCGACAACTGTTGTTGAATGGAAGCATTTTTCATTGCAGCCATTACCTCTGATTGCCTGTTTATTTGAGCTGTTGCAGCTAGAAGCTGTGAGAAAAGAAAGTTCACTTTCTCACTGTCGTTCATACGCTTAAACTTTGTTTCTATAGACTCGGAGCTCTTTCTAGCTCTTTCTCGGGCAACTTGAGGTGGTACTGGTATTGTATGCTGAGGAGGCGGTTGTTGAGGACTAATGGTTGCTGTCTCAATACCAGCTGACCTTCCAAGAGAAGCTATCAAAGCTTCGGTTTCTTCAACTGTTAAAACATCTTCATGCATTGGTTCGGGAGTTGGACCAGGTTGTGGAGCTGATATTGGATGAGAAGACGAAGCACCCACTGTTTTTCGACTCTTTTTCTTTCTCCGAATAGCGACTTGCTTCTTTCGAGCTTTCTCGGACTCCTATCAGAAGGAACAAAGTCTGGATCCTTATCAACTGGAATCTTCCTGATCCGCTTAATGCCTTGTGCATCAATATATCGTTCATATCCAGCTTCAACTGGAGTATCTTCAGAGTCTGAATCATCATCAACACTCGGTTCTTTTCCAGTATCGCCACTGGATGTTGCTGTGCTACTAGCGCCAGCCGTACTTGCACCGGCAATCACCGCCAACACCTCCATCACCACCATTATCCCCATCACCACCATCATCTCCATCACCACCATTATCATCACTATCTTTCTTTCCGAATCTGTCTTCTAGCATTTTTCTCAAAACAGGTTCTTCATCGTCAGAGTCACTATCTTCATGGCGCCAATTATCATTCTCCGGTGCCACATATGAGTCTTTTTCCAGAAATCCAAATAACCTTCGAGGAGGATCGCTTTCCTTGTAACTCTTTGCAGCGTATCCTTTAAACACTTTCAAAGAACGTTCTATCATTGGTTCCATTTTCAGAACTTCATTGTCTTCTCTAGGTATGTCAGGATGTCGAGCATTTAACACCATCTGCAGAAATCTGGGATACATCCAGAATTTGCTTCCCGTTGTAACTGCTCCTGTTCTGGACAAGTTTTCTTTCATGTTAGAGAAAATGTACTTAGATATGCTAAATGGCTTGTTCAGCACCAAAGCCACCATCAAGCCAACTAAGTCTGGATTCGCCATATCATAACCGCTTCATCGATTGCTCAAACATTGTATCAGCACATGCAACAAAAACTTGTAACGAAGAGGTAAGCCCGACTTTAAATTGATTGCCAAAAATATCTCTAGTACACTTCATACGCAACAAACAACCTCTTTGACACATTATTGGAACGGAATGTGGCGCATCACGGTCATCACGAAGTTGTAATACAGAGTTGTGAATCTCACGTGAAACTATAACATCTTGATTGCTCACGCTCCCTCTGATACTTCCTTTCCATCTATCTCTTCAACTTTTGCTGAATCCCAAAACGCTTTGATCAGGGACTTGTATATCACAGTTTGATGAGTAATGGGGTGATTAATCCTTGATTCCCTTAGCCACTTCATGATTCCACTATAATCAGCGAGCTTTTTTTTTCGGATCCAAGTATGCGACCATATTATGTCGAGATTCCGACATAATTTAAACCTCACTTTTATCCTCCTTCTTTGTTGCGGGCTTTCGCTTTTGACCTTTAGGAGCCATTCTGTACAAAAACATACCCACAATGTGAAGAAAGAAACATAAAATGATGAAAGCAGACTCATAACATGTTAACTGTGGAAACTGTGAACCTACTGTGAACATTAGTTATTCCAACGAATAACCATGACTTCACTGTGAAACTCACTGTCTACGAACAATATTCCAACGAACAGTCTTGGTCAACGAAGAATGATTCTTCGTTGACTTAGGCTTCCACGAACCATATAGAGACTACGAAGAACCATGGTCAACAAAGAAGGATTCCTCGTTGACTTGGTTCTTCGTCTTCCCAGTTATCAACGAACAATTAAGATCAACGAAGAATGATTCTTCGTCTTCCAGTTATCAACGAACAACTAAGATCAACAAAGAATGATTCTTTAGTTCTTCGCCGGGAAGGTTCTTCGTCGACTGTTTCTTCGTTGGAATTACCTCACAGTTAAGACATGTCAGATACAAACACCCACATGGTTAAAAATTTCTGACAAACAAGATCCAACATCCAGTTCATTAACTTTTCCACCATCCTTGTCAAGAACACAAAGTTTCAACAGTAAAAACCCACTTTCTTAACAGTTCTGCAAAAACCCATTTGTTTAACCAACATTACCACAATCCACTCGAATGTTTATATCTCCATGAAGTTCAAAACATCTCATGATATTGTTCTAGAAAAACCTATGGATTAAAACATATTTTTAGGTAATATCATTCATGAAGAAACATGGTTGTAATAACAGGTTTTTGTTAAGATTGATATTGTCAAGATCTTGTTTGCAAGGCTTAAACCGAAACAAATGTGAATGTCCTACCTTAGATCAATTAAGAACACAAACAACAAAGATGATAAAGAGCAAAGATGGCTTTTCTTCTTCAAGAAGAAGATGAACAGTGTGTGTGGTTTTTGAGAGAAATGATAAGGTGAAAAAGGTGAAGTTTGAAAAAGTGATGTGATTAGGTGAAAGACCATCCCTTTAAACCGCCCCTGATTCACCGCCTCTCGACGAACATTAAAACCACAACGAAGAATTAACCTACTTGACGAAGAATAATTCTTCATCGAGGACTTCTACAAAGAATCTTAATCAGTCCAACGAACAATCTATTAATGGGCTTAACACTTGAGCCCAAATCATTACAACGAAGAACCTATTCTTCGTCCAGATGATTCTTCGTAGACGATTGTTCGTTGTACTCCATTCTTCGTAGATCACCAGTTACCAGACTTATGAGGATTTTCATAAATGAACAGATTTCAACACAAATGCACTGTGAGTGACCTTATGAAGTTGTAGAAATTAAACAAGGTTGATTTTTCGGACTTTATGGTAGAAACCATTCGAGTTTCAATATCGACTAAACGATGATTAACAAAAAGACTCAAATATCTAAAATAAGAACAACCTATGTTAAATAACTACGAACTACATTATACACTACTTAAACATCGTTTGCAAGTTTCAAGGTAAGAGAATCATACCAGCTTACGGTTTGGTCAAGCACGATTTTCTAAATTCATTTTACTTTCGATAAGCATTTTACCTCGATTACCGATATTGTTGTCCACGTAAACTCAACTTATCAGATGTAATCACTTTTAAGAGATATGATTTAATGTATGATTTATACCTACTAGCCGGTGTTCATCCACTTCACGACACATTCCCGTATCAAGACATGCACAAGAATTCGTCTTACCGGCGAGTGTACCGCTTATCATCTGTTTTCACGTATATGATGTGAGATACTCACTTTGGATGAAAACAAGCCCTATGTGATAAAATCACTTATTGATGAGGAACTTGATTTTCGGATGCATGCAGGGCACATGTGCAAGTTCGTGAACAGGTTAGTACCATTGTACCGACAAAGAGTCGAACTTGACACCCGCAATAAACTGTGATATTTTATCACTTATTGAATTTGGTGGATGTGATATGATTATCACTTATTGATGGTCATATGCAATATTTACACGTATGTATGGTATCATGGAAGTTCTTGACTTGCGTCCCCGTTATTTTTCGGTAAAAGATACAACCATGATACCCAAATGATAAACAACATAAGCACCAAGCATTTCAGAACCTTGGCATACTATCAAACGAAATTTCGGTACCAAGACCATATGCCAATGAATGGTTCCCACCTGACTTTCAGTTTGTTAAGTTTATATCCACCTGCACGTTTTAGTCTGATTGTGAGTCTACCACTACATTGTTAGTAAAGCTACTTATCATTTCATTTTACATTTTTGACCGCACTTGACTAACCACTGGTGTATCATCATCTTCTCTTATCTTTCCAAGAAACTCATTTTTGGTTTTTCGGTTTTCTATTGTTTTTGTATTTTTCTGAATTTCTCCCCCTTAAATGCAGAAAGTAAATAAATGAAAGACAAACATATTTTTGGTTTTTCGGTTTTCTAATGTTTTTGTATTTTTCTTGAAATATTCTCCCCCTAAAATGCGAAAAGATAAATAAAGTAAAATCTTTTTGAATTTTTAGAGCTTTAAGAAAATATGTACAAAAACGATTAGTCGATGATGATTTACTCGGGTTTCACCTTGATGCCGTTTATCAAAAGCAAGTAGTCAAATCGTGATTTATCAAAAGCTTTTGTAAACAAGTCGGCACGATACTTAATCTCGATGTGTTTTGTTTTCGAATGCTGTACAGGATTACGGGTAATCTGTAAAGCAGCTTCATTATCAACATAAATAGGAGTAGTTAGGAATTCAAAACCGTAGTCGCGCATTTGCTGTTGGATCCATAAAACCTGGGAGCAGCAACTAGAAGCAGCAATATATTCAGCTTCACATGTTGAAGTCGCTACACAAGTCTGCTTTTTGCGATGCCACGTGACAAGGTGATTTCCCAAAAACTAACATCCCGCTGATGTTGATTTTGCATCAATCTTGCAGCCGCCGTGATCAGAATCACTGAATGCAATCAACCCAAAGTTATCATCCTTAGGGTACCAGAGACCAGTGTCCGGACAACCCTTCAAATAACAAAAAATCATCTTCACAGCCATGAGGTGAGACACTTTCGGACTTGATTGATAACGAGCAAGAAGACATGTTGGATACATAATGTTGGGTCTTGAAGCAGTAAGATACATGAGAGAACCGATCATAGCACGATAAAGAGATGGATCCACATGTTCACCCGACCCATCAGGAGTAATCCCATGATTCTGTGCTAATGGAGTTCCAGCAGGCTTTGAATCTCCATCTGGAATCGCTTGAGAATATCCCCAACGTACTTGGTTTGATGAATGAAAATCCCTTCCTTAGATTGGTGTACCTGCAAACCTAAAAAGAAAGTCATTTCTCCCATCACGCTCATCTCGAACTTCTCTTGCATCACCCGCTCGAATTCTTTGCATAATCCATCATTTGTAGACCCGAAGATGATGTCATCCACATATACTTGCACCAATAACAAATCCTCCCCCTTTTCCTTTATGAGAAGAGTGCAGTCGATCAAACCTCTTCGAAAACCATTCTTGAGAAGATACGCTGACAACGTCTCATACCATGCCCTCGGAGCTTGATGAAGACCATACAATGCCTTGTTGAGAAGCCAAACCTTATTAGGATGGATTGGATCTTCAAAACCTGGCGGTTGCTCAACATATACTTCCTCTTCAACCACACCATGAAGAAATGCACTTTTCACATCTATTTGATAGACCGTGAACTTCTTAAAAGACGCATAAGCCAAGAAAATTCTTATTGCCTCAAGACGTGCCACGGGTGCATAAACTTCATTATAAATATGCCTTTACCTGAGCAAAGCCCTGGACGGCCAACCTTGCTTTGTTTCGAACAACAACACCACGGTCATCCTTTTTGCACTTATAAACCCAGCGCGTGCCAATCTTCTTATAGTTCTCGGGCCTGTCAACCAGTTTCCACACGCCTAACTTCTGAAACTGCTGAAGTTCCTCTTGCATTGCTTCTACCTAGGAGTCCTCTTTCATTGCTTCATTCCAAGATTTCGGTTCCACTTGGCAGACATAGCATGCGAAAGACCAATCATTTTGTTCCCTAGATTCCCTAATTGCTGAATACAACACAGCATTCTGATTGTTTCTCAGCTGATTACGTGTATGCACACCGCTTTGAACATCCCCAATAATATTCTGCTGAGGATGAGTATTATTGATTCGAGTTTCACCAACATCAGGAACTCGAGCATTAATACCCAAATTGTTGAAGTTTAGATCAACAACCAAATCGATTGCTCGAACAGATGATGATGTAGATGCATTCTCTTCAGTTGTACCTTGATCTTGCACATTTGACGTTGCACCAAAAGTGCCATGTATAGGTGCCATATTACCTTCATTTGCGTCCAAGAATTCATCATCTTCTGACGACACATTGTTGTCAGCAGCATCTTCAAACACCTCATTTTGACCAATATTGTTAACTGAAACAGAAGCTTGAGGTGTAACAACAATCGGTCGCACTAAAGATGAATCAATTGCAGTATCACTTTCAAGTAACATTTGTGTTGCTGCAGAAACCTCATCAAAAGTCGTCATATTAAAGGAGTTAAATAGACCATCATAGTCAAACATCCAAGGATCACCCGGAGCTCTTACAGACTCAGTGTACCTCTGAACCTAACTTCACCCCATTCCTCAATTTTCTTTGTCGACAGATTACAAACTCTGAAATTTGGTGTAGCATACCCAAGGAAAAAGCCTTTGATCGCCTTTGCACCAAACTTTCCATTTGGGTCAATCATAGTGCATGGAGCTCCAAAAGGTTCTAAATAGGACATGTCAGGTTTCCTTCGTTGTAGCGGTTCAAAGCACGTTTTCCCATGTCTCTTCACTGTCAAAACTCTGTTCAAGGTGTAACAAGCAGTTGCCACAGCTTCCCCCCAAAATTGAACGGGTAGTTGTGATTCCACCAACATTGTTCTTGCAGTTTCTATAAGCGTCCGATTCTTTCTCTCAGCGACACCATTTTGTTGCGGAGTGTAACGAGAACTATACTCATGAAGAATACCCTTAGAAGTACAGAACTCCTCCATAACACGATTCTTGAATTCTGTTCCATTGTCGCTTTGAACTCTTCTAATCTTCAAATTGTACAAATTTTCAAGAAGAGTAAAAAGATTCTTGAGAATTTTCGGAGTTTCACTCTTGTGTGCCATCACCGCTATCCAAGAAAATCTGGAGTAGTCATCCGTAACGACTAAACAGTAAGAGTCACCAAATGTAGTCTTGTGTTTCATAGGTCCAAAGAGGTCCATATGAAGACGTTCAAGTGGCATGTTTACAATGTTGACTTTCTTGACAGGATGTGATTTCTTTGCTTGTTTTCCTTTTTGGCACGAAACACAGACGTCTTGAAGATGAAAATTCTTGACTGGCACACCATTCACAAGATTATTTTTCACCAAATGGTTCATCTTCCTCAAGTGAATGTGTCCTATTCGTCTATGCCAAGAGATAGATTCCTTTTCGGTTGCTTTTGAGATAAAACACGTAACTTGTGCAGAGGTTGTAATCGCTTGGCTCATATCAAGAATATACAGATCATTAATTCTTGGAGCCGATAAGAGAATCCATTCTTTGGGAATCTTGAATCCAGGTTTCAGCACATAACAACCGGCATCATCGAAATGCACGGTGAACTTCTTGTCGCAGATTTGAGAAACACTAAGAAGATTGTGATCAATTTGTTGAACGCAATTGATATTGTCGAAACTCACAACACCATTGGAGATCATTCCTTCTCCAGTGATATATCCGCCTTTATTTCCTACAAAGGCAACATACCTCCCCTAATGCTTTTCATATCGAAAAGGAGCCTTAAGTCGCCTGTCATGTGACTGGATGCCCCACTGTCAACAATCCAATGACTATTAACAGTTCCTCTTGAAGCACCCTGACTAGACGATGGGGCAACATTTGCCATAAAGGCAGTATTGCATGAAATAGCTATAGCAGTGAAAAACTTTTCCATCTCTTTGGATGCAGAATCTGCTTTCTTGATCAGCACGGATCTTTGAGTGGTTATCTCTTCAGCTTCTTTCAACAAGCTGTCAACCTCAGCATCGATATCTGATCCACAATCACCCACACTCACACTTTCTTCATCAGAACTACCACTATCCCCGGAACTATCATCATCAGAAAACTCTTCTCTGTGAACATGCTTGATATGATTAATTATCTTTGCATAGCATGCCGTTCCTCCTTGATTTCCATCACCTAACTGAACTGACCAGTCACATCCTTCATCTCCTTGAACTACTAGAGCTCTGGTTGTGTTTGACGGTCCAGTTTGATTAGTGTTGTTAACTGCTACTATACCCCGTTCTGTGTTAGCTTTGGTCGTATTGGAGGAATTGGTTTGATTTCGGAAGGGATTTTGATTTCCTTGCCTTGACAGGTTAGTGCACTCAGCTTGAAATGATCTTTTTCACCACAATTGAAACAAGTCACAGCATCCTTATCAAATCCATACTTCGTATCATGCTTGCTTTCCAAGCTCGTTCTACCAGTCCTCGCCATGTAATCCTTTGCCCGTCTCACCGCACTTGCAAAAGCCCACTTAATATCCATAAGATCCATCTCATCCTTGTCGATTTGTTGATAATATTCATTTGTCAAATTGTGTTTTCAATTTGACCTGCGATTAGGCCACAGTATGCACTCACCATTATTTTAGAAGTTCCATATGTTCTTTTGCAACTTCCACACTAACCTTTGATAGATGTGAAGTATCAAATCTCACAGTATTAGGGTTTGTTGGTTGAGATTGAAAGTTATTGCCATAGCAAGCATGTTGAGAAGCTTGTTGAGATTGAGAGGCAATATCTTTGGATTGAGGCAAAAAGGCATTTGGATCAAAACCCGATTGCAGGTTTGGGACGGTTGACTTGGTTTTGGTGGTGGTAAGAAAGGATTTGAATTTGACATGAAGGCTGTTTGAATTTTCGCTTGTGAGGTAGCGCTGACATCTGCGTTTACACCTCCAAAGTACATCTCAGGATTCTGTGGAACTGGAACCCGTTTTGCTTTACGAATTTCTTCTTCGTACTTGTTTTCTAATTTCTGAATAAATTCATAAATGATCATTGTGTCTAGGGCCCCTGTGTGTTTTAATAGATCAACAAATTGACTCCACTTCGGCGGTAGACCATCTGCAAAACGTTTAACGATCTCTTGCTGAGATGCGATTACATTGTATGAGAACAGTTCACTCATTGGATGATAAAATCAGTTATCATGTCATTCAATGTTTCTTTCTCCATAAACATGAATCCTTCAAATTCCTTCTTAAGGAGTTCTTAACGAAATTCTTCTCGTGGCTGCATTTCCTTCACCTCTAGCCTATAAAGCATCCCACAAACTCTTCGTTGTAATACAGTAGATGAACTGATGATATATGTCTTTGTGAAGAGCTTGCGTAAGAATAGAGAAAGCCTTTTTCTCAAGATCATAC
The DNA here is from genome assembly GCA_947069175.1 of Scalesia atractyloides. Lineage (NCBI taxonomy): Eukaryota > Viridiplantae > Streptophyta > Magnoliopsida > Asterales > Asteraceae > Scalesia > Scalesia atractyloides. The sequence continues at coordinate 54,086,064 of CAMTDV010000009.1, forward strand.
GCTTTCTTGTCTCCTTCGGACATGTTTGCCAAGGTGGTTGGATTCGATCCGGCTTCTTCAAGAGCAACATTGTATGGTGTAGTAAAACATGTCCAAAGTTCCGTGTTAACCCCAAGAACATAAGTGTTGAAACGTCCTTTCCATGATGGATATCCGTTCATGTGATTAAACTTAGGTGGACGATTTGTACTACCGTTTCACTCTCACTAATTAATAAGCTTTGAATATTTCGATTTTGATTTGCCACACAAGCCCATTGATTAGCGGTAATCATTGAAGCTTGATGAGGCATGAGAGATTTTACCCATTGTGAAGCATCTTGATTTGAACTCGCACCCGTATTCCAATCCCAAGGACTAGAACTCATTTTAAGGTATTAAAAATGAATATGATGCTTAAAAATCAAATAAGTTAAAAATATAAACTTTATGAACCTTCTGTGAAAAACACAACCTCCTTCCAACAAACAATAGTTCAACGAAGAACTAGATTCTTCGCAGGAAGACTGCCCTACGAAGAATAAGATGTCCACGAAGATTCTGTTACAATGAAGATCTATTCTTCGTAGACACTTTGGTCAACGAAGAATGCTTGATTCTTCGCAGAGACCAAAGTCAACGAAGATAGATTCTTCGTCACAGTGATTCTTCATAGAATGAATTCTTCGTTGAATCTGGTCGGTGGGATTTTGCCAAAATAGTTACCACCTTTTTCTGAAATTATGAAAGATACTTTTCTGGTTTACCCAAATGAGTTATCAAACAAACATTCGAAAAGACCCTTTTCAGGAAATCTTTTTGAATATTCTTATCCTTACCAACTTTTTCCGGTAAACTTTCCAGTGAACACTTGCCGGAAAACTTGTCGAATTCAATTTTTGCAAGAAAATCCTAAGAAAAACTAAACCTTAACGTGTTTAACCGTGTTTTAGTTAAGTTTTTGTGAAGATTTCTTTCAAATACCAAGTTTTTAAGACAAATGTTTATGAGTTTTCTGGAAAACCAAGTTCTTCAAACTTCAAAATTCAAGAAACAACTTCACAAGAGGTTCAAAGCACTCAATTTTGCTGGTTTTGAACAAGGAAGAGAGCCAAAGCTCTGATACCACTTGTAGGTCCACTTGGAGGATCAAGTTACCTACTTCCTTGTTTTTAACACACTAGCAAGTGCGGAATCCTTGTTAGCATGTAAACCGAAGCAAAGTAATGTAAGAACAAACACAAAGTAACCCAAAAGATTCACTATCCTTTTATATTAAGTGGAAGAGAATCAGTTTACACATACACACAGTGCACAAACTCTCTAAGGACTCTCTTAGATGAAACTGTGAAAGATGTTGCATATATATAGGCCCAGACACCCTGCATACTATGAAGAGTGTGCAGGGCTACGAACAAACAGCAAACCTACGAAGAATGATTCTTCGTAGGCCTTATCAACGAACAACACATACCATGAAGATTGAATCTTCGTGGGTAACATTTGATTGTTCGTTGATGATCAATCCTACGAAGAACATGGGTTCTTCGTAGGGAGCCCATAGACAGACAACACTTAACAGACAGACCACCGTCCACTAACACAAATACCAACAGCTAACATACTGCAACATGCAGCTGTGTTACAACACTAGTAAAACAAACGTCGTGCTAAGTCAAGATAGGAGGATATCTTGACTTGGCCGACTAGACCAAAACTATACATAAACAAAAGAAAGACCGTACAGACTACCGTTAGCTAAAAACAAGCTACAGACACAAAACTGTACAAACAGAAAACAAGGCATTACATGTGGCAAGGGAGCTCGAAAGCTAATGAAAACATCTAAGAAGAGATTGTCAATTTTGAAACGAGACAAGTAATATATTAAAATGACTCTTTTAACATATACGAGGGTGGCAGTGGCGGATCCAGAAAATCTTCGTAGCAGTAACGTTTTATAAAAAAACGGTAACGAAATCGAAAACACGTCAAATTTTTCCAAAATTTACACTACCGCCGGAGCGCCAAGAGGTAGCGGATGCTACCCCTTCCCCTAAGGTAGGTCCGCCCCTTAGGGTGGCGAAATAATGCATAACAATTATAGTGTAGTAACATGTACCAAATGAAGTTAGGTTGCCGTTACGCCACATGGTAACAATAAGTTTCCTTATATAATTTAGTATGATATATAACATCAACATTTACTAACCTTTCAATTATATTTGCTGCATTAAGATTCTTTATTATGTTGATGTGGAGTATCCTAATGTTTGCAAAGTTATCTATAGCTACATGGCAAGGGCAATGAGAGGTTACTGAGCTAAGCTGTATCATTACCTCAAGGAGATGAGGATCAGAAGATCCAACAAGGCAACGACCACACTTCCTCTAATATTAACAAAGAATGCTAGGAATCTCTTTGTGATGTATAGTGTGAGACAAAATATTTGGTAACGTTTTAACAATATCCAGCTTTCGCACCAAGTATATTGTCTTACACTGCGCATCACAAAGATGTTTCAAGTCTTATCTTCTAGTATTAGAAGGGGTGTGGTCTTTGCCTTTGTTGGATCTTTTGATCCTCCAATATCTTTGAAGTAATCATGAAGCTTAGCTAGGTGACCTCCGCATGCCCTTGTAAGTAGCAATAACTTATTTTGCAAACATTTGAATTTTCCACATCAATTTAAAAGAAGTCTTCAAGGGACAAATACAACAAGTATAATTAACGGGTTAGTCTATATAGATGTTAAAAGTCATAATGAATTTTAAAAATATACTCACATTTAGCTTGTGGCATAACGAGAACCTAACTTTATTCGATTGATGCCTCCACTCTTTATGTTGTAAGTTACAATTGTTATACAATATGTAGCGACACTCGTACATGAAAAACGAGTCATTTTCACATATTACTTTCTCGTTTGAAAGTTGAACTCCACTAACAATCTCCTTATTGACGCTTTCATTACCTTTCGAGCTCCTTTGCCACTTGTAATGCCACATTTTGTCCTTGTCATTCCACTACCAATTTTTTTCTCGGTCTCATGAAAACTATGTCTAGAAACAAGCAGAAGAACATTTACATGTACAGATGTACTACCTACAATAATTTTTTTTTGGTGCTTGTCATACCATTACCCATTTCTTTCTTTGTCCATGAGATTTCTCTTCATTAATAATCAAGAAGATAAAGATAACTCTACATGAAATCAGTTCCAACAAATTAAAACATGTCCTCTAATTTATGCTGAATACAATTTTTGATAAATAACCAGCATTATAAACTGCTAAACATCTATTCTCATAATTGTTTACGTGCATGAACAATTCTGCTCGCCAAACATGACTCCCAGATTTTTAAGAATTCCTTAATATTCAAGTTGATGAGACGCCTAGGTGTTTTTCCTAACATTACCTAGATGTAACCAAGTACTTGCGTTTGTGATGCCAAAAATTCATCTCTATTATCGTCTTCCAAACCTGTCTTGTATTTGCCTTTTCTCTTATCATTTTGTGAAATCGGAAATGTACCCTTAAACTAAGACGCCATTTTTCCAGACCCCTTGCTTTTATTCACATTTCGTTCTCTTCTATTCTGTTCATTCTCCATTTTCACGTACTCCATGATTTTCGGTTTATTTCATTTTCAACTTTCAAGTACCCAATCAAATTAATGTGTGAACTTGTGTTTGGTAGGCAGAGGTCACAGAGCTTATCAACTAATCATGATAGAGCCAATAGCAGCCTAATATTTCATTTTCATTGTATTTAGTAGGTCGTGCAAAATGGGTGGTCGGGTCGGACGGGGTTACAAGTTAAGATGGGTTCGGGTTGAGACAAATATAATTGTTACCAGTGTTCTGTTGAGACTTGATAGTCGAGTGGTTCAAAATTTTGTCAATAGTTGTTTTATTTAATCTTGTATGTTCACACTTCTGAATTTGCTTCAAAATTTTTTTCATGTAGTTCATAAAAGTCCCACCGTAAAAAGAGACCAAGATTGCTGATTTTGGCAAGGTCAGACTCAACGCTAAAGGTATGACTCACTTCAGCAATTAAAACTCGTGTAGCCATAACCAAGTATGTACTCCCAACTCAACTTTCAATTTCTATTGAATTTATAAACTTTAAACACAACTGATTACATTTAGAACATATTCTTAAGTACGTGTTATAATTAATTGTTACTTGTGAGAAATGTCTAAAAATGCACTTTAGCCATGTCAAAACTACTTAAATTAAGAATGACATATAGCCATTTGAAAATGTACTTTGGCCAACCCATTAATAACTCACTCTAGGTTGTTTTTCTTTTAGGAAAACGTTCTCGATTTGCTTTGGATAAAATAATCAATATAATCAAAATTAACACATTTATAATTGAATGAGCTGTAGTAGCTATAACAACATGGTGCGTAAAGTCGCATTATCCTGAAATCGTTGTATATAACTATCTTTAAAAATTATTTAACATTTTCTTTGAACAAAAATTACTATATTTTTAGGCCACATACATCACAACCTACACCCTATATGATTTAAATTTCTAACCATTTGATTTTGAAATAGCTATTCACTCCAATAATTAGCAAAAAGTGCCACCCGAGCATCACGTAGGCAAAAGGAGCATTAACTAAACACTATTAACTAGTTATGGAATAACACCATTAACTTAACCCCCAACGTCTTTTTTTCCTCAAAATTCGCCCACCCCAATGCGCAGAAGAGCCTAGTGTCTGTTATCCCAATGGCGGGTGCCCTTGGCACTCCCCCCCATGTCACCCCGGCACGGTGTTTGCCTCCCCAAACTGCCGACGTGGCTCCGACGCTCTTCCACAATGGATGGTCGTATAGTTAGAATGTCCCACAATGTACTTTATTAAATTTTTTTTACTTTAAACATACTGTTTATAAAGCCTTGCTTTGAACTACTTGAATATTAGGGAATTTAAAAAAACTAAAGACTCATGTTTGGTAGAGTTGTTAATGCTTGTAAACTATTACTAGAATATATGTTTAGTGGTTTATTTTGCATGTTTTTTATTAAACATTGTATTATGCATGAATGAGATATTTTGATTTTTGGAATTGATTTCATGTACTGATCCGCACATGATTATCTTCTTGGGTATTTATGCTGAAGATTCAGAGCAAAAAAAATGATAACATTGTGACAAACACAAAAAAAAAACATGTTCTTATACTTGTTTATTGACACAACTTATGAGACCGAGCAACAAGTTGAAAATGACTCTTCTAACATGTACGAGGGTGGCTAAATATTGTGTAACAATTATAGTGTAGTGACATGCACCGAATGAAGTTATGTTTACGCCACATGGTAACAATAAGTTTCTTTATATAATTTAGTACGATATATAATATGTGCATTTACTAACCTTTCAATTATATTTGCTGCTTGAAGATACTTTTTGATGTTGATGTGGAGTATCCGAATTTGCAAGTTATCTATAACTACATGGCAATGACATGGAGAGGTTACCGAGCTAGGTTGTATCATTACTTCAAGGAGATTGGAGGATCAAAAGATCCAACAAAGGCAACGACCACACCCCCTCTAATATCAACAAAGAATGCTATGAATCTCTTTGTGATGTCTAGTGTGAGACAAAATACTTGGCAATGTTTTAACAATATCCAGTTTTCATACCAAGTATTTTGTTTTACACTGCACATCACAAAGATATTCCAAGTCTTATCTTCTAGTATTAGGAGAGGGTGTGGTCTTTGCCTTTGTTGGATCTTTTGATCCTCCAATATCTTTGTAGTAATCATGAAGCTTAGGTCGGTGACCTCCGCATGCCCTTGCCATGTAGCAATCACTTATTTTGCAAACATTTGAATTCTCCACATCAATACAAAAAAATTCATCAAGCAACAAATGTAACAAGTATAATTAACCGGTTAGTCTATGTAGATGTTAAACATCATATTGAATTACAAATATATACTTATAGTTAGCTTGTGGCATGCATCCACTCTTTATGTTGTAAGTTACAGTTGTTACACAATGTAGCGACACCTATACATGAAAAATGATTTATCTTCACGTATTACTCTTCTCGTTTGAAAATTGAACTCCACTAACAATCTCTTCTTAGATGCTTTCATCACCTTTCGAGCTCCTTTGCCACACGTAATGCCACGTTTTGTCCTCGTCATTCCATTACCAATTTCTTTCTCGGTCCCAAGAGTAGAAGAACATTTACATGTACAACTTTACCTACAATAAAATATTAATTTTTTTGGTGCTTGTCATACCATTACCGTTTCTTTCTTTGTCCATGAGATTTCTCTTCACTAGTAACCAAGAAGATAAGGAAGTATGAATTCAGTACATGAAAACATTACCAAGAATCAAAACATGTCATTTGTGCAGAATACAACTTTTAATAAACAACCAGCGTTTTAAACCACTAAACATCTATTCTCGTAATTGTTTAGTAGAGTTGTTAATGCTAGTAAACAATTACTAGAATATATGTTTAGTGGTTTATTTTGCGTGTTTTTAGTAAACATTGTATTATACATAAATGAGATATTTTGATTTTTAGAATTGATTTCATACACTGAACAACAAATAATTATCTTCTTGGTTATTTATGCTGTCAGAGCAAAAAATTGGCAATTGTGACAAGCACAAAAAATAATGTTAATTTTTTTTGAAAGTAATGTTGTAAATGTAAATGTTATACTTGTATATTGACAGGAAACTTATGAGACAGAGCAACAAGTTGGTAATGTTTTTACAAGGAGAAAACAAGGTATTACATGTGGCAAGGGAGATCGAAAGTTAAGGACAACATCTAAGAAGAGATTGTCAATGGAGTTTAATGTTCAAACAAGCAAGTAATATCTTAAAATGACTCTTCTAACATGTACAAGTGTGGCTAAATATTGCGTAACACTTACGGTGTAGTGACATGTACCAAATGAAGTTAGGTTGCCGTTACGTCATGGTAACATAAGTTTCTTTATATAATTTAGTATGATTTATAACATCTATATTTTTTAACCTTTCAATTATATTTGCTGCTTGAAGATACTTTTTGATGTTGATGTGGGTATCCAAATGTTTGCGAAGTTATCTATAGATACATGGCAAAGGCATGGAGAGGTTACCGAGCTAAGTCGTATCATTACTTCAAGGAGATGAGATCGGAGGATCGGAAGGTCTATCAAAGGCAACGACCACACTTCCTCTAATATTAACAAATAATGCTAGGAATCTATTTGTGATGTGTAGTGTGAGAAAAAAACACTTGGTAACATTTCAACAATATACAGTTTTCACACCAAGTATATTGTCTTACACTGCGCATCACAAAGATATTCCAAGTCTTATCTTCTAGTATTAAGAGGGGTGTGGTCTTTGCCTTTGTTGGATCTTTCGATCCTTCGTTATCTTTGAAGTAATCATGAGGTTAAGCTCGGTGACCTCCGCATGCCCTTGCCGTGTAGCAATCACTAATTTTGCAAACATTTGAATTCTCCACGTCAATATAAAAAAGTCTTCAAGCAACAAATATAACAAGTATAATTAACCGGTTAGTCTATGCAGATGTTAAATCACATTGAATTATAAAAATATACTTACAGTTAGCTTGTGGCATAACATGAACCTAACTTCATTCGGTAGATGCATCCACTCTTTATTGTTAGTTACAATTGTTACACAAAATGTAGCGAGACCTGTACATGAAACATCTAAGAAGAAAGCTTAAAATTCCAATTGAGTTTGGTGCCTCGTTAAGACTTTGCCAAATAAGCAGTTTATAGTATCAAAAACTTTGACTTTTTTGCAAATAAGTAGTCGAAATCTACTAAAGCTAATTGAATTAACTTTGAGTTAGCTAGTATGCGATCGCTAAAGGAAAATATATTTAAAGTTAGGACTATCTAAAAATATTTCTTGAATTGGAATTAATCCTTGCCAATTGGTCAAAGTTGAAAATTTTAGAATCTAATTTTCCTATGGATAACTAATTACCCAAACATATATTAGGTTTTTTCATAGATAATTTACATATACAGAACAAAAAAATTGACACATGTGTGGGTAACTTGATATTGAACTTGACAATTTGCCACATGTGTGGGTAACTTGATATCTTTCAATACACGTCAATATACCAACCTTTTCAGTTTAGTTATCTCTTTAACCAGCATGCAAATCAGTTGTTTATTTTTAAGTTTATTTTTGCAAATCAATTGAAACTTCCCATCGCGAACATTACTCTATATTTACTTGTAGTATGGTTATTATCCGTTCACATGCCACAATTAATATCATGTTTCCATCAGGTTGTCACAAAATGGAGGTCAAGATTTATAGTTGCGATTTGCGAAGATGCCCTTGGATTCATGATGTACCAACTAACGTAGTACAAAAAGAAGGGATGCACTAGACATCAAAGCAAAATGAAAACTAAAAAAGTTACGATTGGAAATGCCTCTAGATCTCGGCCAGTAGAGTTATTAAAGATCTTCTTTGAATGGATGCAAATTCGGCGATACTTCTTCTTCAGACCCTAGTGCACAAAGAAAAGGAACATATTGTTGATAACAAGTAAAATCTACCTATGTAGTAATAGATATTTTAGAGCAAGCATTTTTGGTTTCTAGGCGTTTAATAAAAATCTTAAGCATTTATAGGAGGTTTTTGAACTTGTTTTGGTTTCTAGGTATCCCGCTAGTTAAAGTAGTGTCACGTGAATATCTTGTATCATTTATTTTTTTATATGTTGGTACTCTACTAAATTGGGCTCACTAAACTTAGCCTCAGTGATTAAGTATGTTAGGGAAATGGTACATGTTAAGTGATGGGATTGTGAGCTACATACTAAAAATAACAAGAAATTATAGAACAAGTAACCTATCGATCACGTACTGTTGGTAAGAAATTTTGATGCCTCCAGCTCTTGGATCAGCAATAGTAGAAAAGGCTTCGTGTGACAAGTCAAGGTTTCCCTTGCAACCAGGAGGCGGGCAAAAATCAGTGATCATTACAGTGACTGTGGGGGTGTCTGTGCAAGGGTGTGGTATGCCTTGGTTGGTTGCACCTGTGCATGTCACCTGGAAATATTTCCCACAAGCAGCTTCACCTTGCCATAAATCTTGGTTTGCAGCTGCTATCATAACTCCTTGATCTTGGAACCCATAACAAGCTGATGCTATAATTACAATATAAACACGTCATGACCACTTAATATATGAGACGATGATATGCTCTATAATATTATATATGTGTGTGTGTGCGCAATGGTGTATATGACTTACGCAAGTATGGAGGGTCATTGATGGTTTCAATCCCAGTCTCAAAGGATCCCAGACTCAAAAGGCTGATAACTGCGAGAATGCTAGCGTATATTCTTATGGATGCCATTGAAGTTAAAAGGTTGTATCTGTATCAAAAGTAGGGAAATAAGAATGCTGAGGGGAGCTTTAGATGCCAAATAAGCTTGTGATATTTAGAGTGAAAGAGATAGTTATTTATACTTGAAGGATCAGTGCATCGTATGGCAACTAAGTACATTGTCGTTCACAAAGATATTCTTTAAAAAGACAGAGAGGGAATTAACATTTTTAATAACTTGTTTGTCTTTTGCCAGAGGTCCAGAAAAGGAAACAAACAAACTGCTAGCCTATCAGAAAAAAAGATGTAAACAATAAAATCAGTTGACACAATGTATTGGACCCTTCAATCCACTGGCTTTTCAGGTTGCATTTTTATTATTCTCTTCGTCCTGAAACTGCAAGAATTTTATTCCTGTTTGTATTTCCCGAAAATGTTATGGTAGACCGTAGATGTGTTGGTATTATGGGTTACCGAAGTTATTCTTTCTCACACATTGCTGTGCTGTCAAAACGTTTACATAGTTTGAGTTGTACCCCGAGTAGTTAATGGTCATGTAGCCTGTAGGGAAATACGTTCCTGCCTACACAATCATACATTCCAAACATGATTCATAAAGTCAATACTAGAAAAAAAGAGTATCACTAATGGCTACAGTCCGGTTGGTAAATTTTCCAACCGATAAGTGACGAAAAATGATAATCATAAAAAAATAAATAAGAAACCCCTTTGGTAATCCCTCGGCAATTCAGATTTAAAACTAGCTTCTTAATGATGGACCATAGATGCGCGAGTATGTCCAAATTTGCCCGTTGAACTATTTTCCGATGGACTGTCCTCGGTAATCCCCCCATTAAAGTTAAATAATATTTCGGATAAGAATCCCATTTATGTCGCGAAGAGTCAGTCTTGTTATTGCCAAAAAACATGCTAGACGCGCTAAATTGGGCATTGTTGAAACTAAAGATATGTTCCAGCCAAGTTTTACAATTGCTGTCGGTTTGATTAAGTTTTCAACGGATATTCCATTGGTAATTTGTCGGAAGTATCCATTATAAATAGGGTGAGGGTATTGATACATCCCCACATTTTATGTGCACATCCCCAGAGGCAGCGTATAGGGCTATAAGGGGCGTATACAATGTGAAAGCATTAAATGTGTCAGAAAAAGGGTATTGATACGCCTCTCATTACCCTATGAGCGGCGTATAAGATTGTGGTAGTTGAAGCATTAAACCCTATACGCCTCTCATTGCACTATGAGTGGCTTACAGGAACCACTTTTGATGAATTTAAGGTATAATCACTGACATCCAGGGAGTTCAGTCTGAAAAGTGTGAAAAGGTGACCCCATACGCGCTTATTGATCTATACGCCTCTTATCGAACGGGAAAATGTTTTTTTACACATGCATACGGGAACTATTTCATTAAATGTTCAAAACTCACAAAATACCGATGAAAATGATGAAAATTCTCAAATAAAAATGTTGGTTGAAACCGTGAAGCATAAAGATGTCGTTTTGGGACATTGGTAATGTTTCTGGCGAAGATTCGAACCAGTCATACGTCTCCGAAAGCGTTTAGTTATCTGGCGTTGATCGAGGTGAGGAGGAGGTTGTGTCCGTGCCTTGTTATGATGACGGGGTTGTGCGTCCCGTGTTACCTGATTTGAACCAGGTGTTTGTAGATGAGGCAGAACCATCTTACATTGCCCAAAGTTATCCGCGACAAGAATACGGGACTTACCATTCGTATACGAAAACCAACACAAGTTAGAGTATGAGGAAGGTGCTAAGGACTTTGAGGAAAATGATAACGAAGTCGAAGAAGGTCTAACGACTTGAGGAAATGATAATGAAGTCGAGGGAATTCTAAGGACTTGAGGAAAATAATAAGAAATCGAGGAAGATGTAATGCACTTTGAGGAAGGTGTTGACGACGACGAGGGTGTTAACGAGCAACGTATTCACGACGAACATGCTAACAAGGAAGGTGCTAATGACGAGAAAAAAAACAAAAAAGGTATGACATAACCGTCAATTACGTATTATTCGTGTTATATATAGTTTATATAATTTTTGAGTGAAAAAATGATGACATAACTGTCAATTACGTGTTATTCGTGTTATATATTGTTTATATAATTTTTGAGTGAAAAAAATGATTTGTATACGTGGATTTGTAATGTACCATTTTTTGAGGTATTTGGGTCACTTGAAGAGTTGAAGAATTGGGTTTACAAAAGAGAAGTTGCGAAAGGTTATGTCATTGTGACCCAACGAACGATAACAAAAGGCGAAGGTTCGTCAGCAAGGACAGTGAAGATATGGTTGCAATGCGATCGTGGTGGCGAACCCAAAAGTTGAGCAATAGTTTGGCGTTCCGGTAGCAAAAAGGTTGGATGTCCTTTTAGTCTAACAGGGAAACTAGACGCAAGTAGTGGTAATTGGAGCCCTGCGGAGAAGAAAAACATTCATAATCATGAGCCTGTAGAATTTCTTGAGGGCCACGCGTTTGCTAGAAAGCTGTCCCCGGACGATGCCAGGCTGGACGGTAACTGTGGTTTTCAATCCATAGCTATGGGTTTGGAGTTGGAGCAGAAACAGTGGAAGTGGGTCCGCCAACAGCTACTCGACTAGATGTTCATTAACAAAAAGCGATGGGGGCATATACTCGACTCTTTGGAAAAGGGATGTTACAGCAATGTGTATCGATCGATAAATTGGTTAAAAGTGGAACCTGCACGAAAGGAATGCTGGATGTTGTTGCCCCACACAGGGTTGTTGGTGGCTCAAAATTTTGGTGTGATTGCTCAACATTTAAGCAACGGTGTTCGTCAAACTTACTTCCCGATGTTCGATGGACCGCAGGGTTTACCCGATCCATTCCATTGTAACGATCGCTTATGTCGAAGGGGCCATTTCATCATGGCTAAGTTAATGGATATTGCCCGATGCTAGTACCAATGGACTTTGGAATATATACTGAAGTATGGAAGCTATGGAATGGGAGACAATGTACATGTCTCGTATTACACAGGGTAGGGCGTTACTAGGTAGTAATAAAACTCGCCGAAAAGAATTTATCAACTTGTTATAGGTGTAGCATCTGTGGAATGAATTTATTAATGTTTCTGTTTTAACTGTTTAATTTTTTTTGTTTTAATTTTTCTCTTTTAATGTTTAATTTATTTTTCTGTTTAATATAATTAAAGTGCTTATAAAATAAAGGGGTACAAATAAAAGAAACTAGTGTTTTAAAAGGAAATGAAACTGTCAACTCAAAATAAAAATGAAATCTGTTTTTTCTTTTTTTTTTTGTTTTAAGAAAATGAACTAATATTAAGATAAATAATAAATGAATAAATAAACAAGCTCAAAAATGCCAAAAACCAGCCCCAGAACCGATATCTACGCGGATCGAACTCGAGACCTCTCAGTTACGTCCACCATCCCTTCCACTGGGACAAGTGTCTCACCCGTTCGTAATCCTGATTCTTAATTCTCTTATACATAAATGATAAGTTTCATAGATTAAAAAAGAAAAAAACAGCTCCCTATACGGTGCTCATTGAACCATACGCGTCTCCTGGTCCCCAAACACCTTTTCCAGCTTCAATAAAGGGGTAAATAGATCTAAAAGTTCAAACACACACACTAAAACACCAAAAACACACACACAAACGTGATGGACCACACGATTTTCACAAGACGAACTCTGGACCACACGACGAGGATCCACTCTCGTATCGTTCTCGCTCTCGTATCTCTCAATACGGTCGGAATATTCAAGGTTAGTTTGTACATATTTTATTGATTAATCTTCAATCTTTTTTTTATTTTTTGGTTTTATTTTGGCCGTTTGTGGTGGTGTTGGGGTTGTGGTTGTTGTAATCGTTGGTGGGATTGACGATGGTTAGGGTTTGATGGTGGGTGGTGGTGGTGGTTGTTGGTCGACTGTGGTGGTGGTGTTGGTGGTTGTTGTTATCGTTGGTGGGGTTTGACGGTGGTGGGGATTGACGGTGGTTAGGGTTTGACGGTGGGTGGTGGTGATGGGTTAGCTGTGGTGATGGTGGTTGTGGTGGTGGTGGTTAGGCGGCTGTGGAGGTGGATGAGGTGGTTAAGGGTGGTGGTGGGCTATGGTGGTGCCATGGTGGGTCGTGGTTGTGGTGGTGCTTGGATTTGATTTTTTTTTTATTTTTAACAATATATTTTCGGATGTCGAGTCTAATGCTATAATTGTATGTCTTATTAACAGGATATCAAAGTCAGTGTTTTGATGGTGGTTGTAGCGTAATCCTTATGGAGAAGTACACTGCGTTCATATTTCAGATTCAAACGCTTAACTGCGTTCGTATTCCAGATTCATGCACTGGAACGTCCACCAACGAAAATGCTTCAGCACCCACCATCCCGAGGGAGCGCCAGATCAGGTCGGTGGTTCTTCATGTGGCAGATGGAGAGAAAAGAAAGCACGTTGGATGAATTGGTTCTTCATGCTGGAGATGGGGTACCGGTACACAATTTAAAGACGTTCGGCATGTCTTTATATTTGGGTGTTACACCTATCATTTTCTTTAAAGAGTTTAAGAATATGTAACAATTAGCGATTTAGGGTTTATGGTTTAGTCGTTACTTTTTGTATCAAAGTGACATGTTTTGTGTATTCATATAAAACGGCGTTTTGTGCATTTATTGCGTTATTGTTATTAAATGACATGTGAAAAACTGTTAAAGACATAATAATAATTCATAAATAAAAATTTTACATTTTATAATACACACAATTCATTTCATAAAATATTTTTATGAAGTTTAAATAATAATAATAATAATAATTAATAAAAAAAAATATGCACATTTTTCTTAAACAACGATGATATAACTAGACCCGCAAACGGGTCGGGTCGGGTTGGGTACGGTCATGTGTCAAAACGGTCAATAAAAATGGGTTGTTTTGGTTCGGGTCGAAACGGGTTCGGATTGGAACGTGTAGTCCGGATCTGATATACCCTTTGAAAAATGAATTGAACATTAAAAGAGAAAAATTAATAAAACAATTAAAAATTAATTAAACATTAAAAGAGAATCATTATTAAAAACATTAAAAGAGAAATTGAAGAAAGCCCTAAAACCCCCTGAATTTACTGAAATACCCCTGGTATTTTGACGTTTACTTTAACGTATTTTCTCATAATATAAAGATGACGTTATAATATAAAAACCCTTAATTACCTCATACATTTTTTTTAAAGAGAAAAATAAATTAAACATTAAAAGATAAAAATTAATAAAACAATTAAAACATAAAAATATTTTTAAAACGATGATATTTTCTTATAAAAAACAAGACGTTTTATAATATAAACACTTTTTTAATAACAGCATTTCAACATTTAAGCAATGGTGTTTGTCAAACTTACTTCCTGATGTTCGATGGTCCGGAGGTTTACCCGAACCATTCCATTTTATCGATCACTAATGTCGAAGGTGTCCATTTCATCATGGCTAAGTTAATGAATGATGGCACGATGCCTGTACGAAATGGACTTTGAAATATACATCCAAGTATGGAAGCTATGGAATAGGAGACAATGTACATGTCTAGTATTACACAGGGTAGGGCGTTACTAGGTAGTAATAGAACTCCACGAAAAGAATTTGTTAACTTGGCAAAGGTGTAACATCTGTGAAATATAGTGTACGCAACATTTTTTATAAAAAAAATATTAATTAGAGCGTTTTATAATATAAAAACCCTTAATTATCTCACAAAATTTTTAAAAAAATTAAAACCATATGAATCGTACATGTCAAGAAGACGTGTATACAACTCCTATACGGTACTCATTGCCCGATACAACTCCCCTGGTGGACAACCTATACGATACTCATTGACCCATACGCCTCCCCCTAGTGGTTTCTATTTTCATTAAAGGGAGAATAGTTCAGCCAGGGGAGGCGTATGGATCAATGAGGATCGTATAGAGTGTCCACCAAGGGAGTGTATCGAGCAATAACCACCGTATAGGAGTTGTATACGCGTCTTCTTGACCTATACGATTCATGTGGTTTTAATTTTCAAAAAAATCTTGTGAGATAAATAAGGGTTTTCTATTATAAAACGCTCTACTTAATATTTTTTTATAAAAAAATGTTGCGTACAGTATATTTCACAGATGTTACCCCTTTGCCAAGTTAACAAATCCTTTTCGTGGAGTTCTATTACTACCTAGTAACGCCCTACCCTGTATAATACGAGACATGTACATTGTCTCCTATTCCATTGTAACATCCGTCAAAAACGGATTTACCAAACCCGCTCCGTTTAGCAACCGAACAGTCAGTCAAAATTTTCGTTGCGAATTAAATGTCCAAAACATTTTTAAACGACCCGTAATCAATTATTATACGCGAATATATATTTAGTTTTTGAAAAACTGTCAAAAATCGCAAAATAAAAATGAAATACATCTGTCGGGTTTCGAACCCGGGTCTGTACCGAATCAGATGTGTCTTAACTCTCAACACACAAACCACTGCGCCACTTGTTCCGTTTGTTAAATAATGAAATCATTTAGTTGTTATAATAACGTTACGAATTCAAAATCGGCGCCCAAACGATTCAGTCGTCGGAATCCCGGAATATTCGCGAGTTTTAACACCAATTTACGTTATAACGTAAACCTTTAATCACATATCGGTTATAACCGATGTTTAAAGTCCGCGACCAAATTCAAAACCGCCGGAAAACTTAAACCGATGAATACAGTCCAAAATCAGACCAAATACATTTCGTTTTTCCTTATAAATTGACCCACAACCGATGACAAACACTTTCGCTCAAAAATTACACCTTTTCTCGGCATAATTCTACTCGCCGGAACTTTCCTATTTTTCGCCGGAAAACCGAGTTTTAATTTTCTGAACCTCACTAATCCCCTAAACCTTTTACTGAAGTTACCCATACTTTTTCCAAGATTTCCGGAGACTTGCTGCTGCAAGGAACCTATCGCCGGAGGTGAATTCTGTCGCCGGAGTTCTGCCGGAAAACAGAGAGTCTTGTCGGTATACTTTCTCCGCCCAGTTTTCTTCTCCGTTTCACTTTTATAATACCTTAATTAACTGTAAAACACTAATAAATCGATAAAACTTTGAACCAGCCGATTTTCCGATTTCTGGTTATTTTTTTCATTGAAGAAGACGATGATTGTTATCATATAAGTATAATATAAATCATGAAAATTATCGGGTTAGACACACAGTCCAGCGGTGGACTGTGTGCACATATAAAACGCAAAACGTCTCAAGTTCGAATCCCGTCTCACACGCTGCCTTAATAAAATCTATTTTTTTTTTGTTTACTGAACCGGAGTCGCCTTAATTATATGTTAAGTGTATTAATAACCAGAATAATAACCAAGTTAGACACACAGTCCAGCGGTGGACTGTGTGTTTGTTTATATCGCTGGTCACGAGTTCGAGTCCGGTCTTCAGCACCGACTCGGACGATTATCTATTCTTTTTAATTAAGGCAGAAAAGGAAATAAATAATTAGTATTTAAGTATAATAAAAATCGAATGTTATAACATGTTGAACACACAGTCCAGCGGTGGACTGTGTGTTAGATTAAACCACAGGTCCCGAGTTCGAGACCTGTGGAGTGCAAAAACCGGTCCGCTTAAACTGTTTTTAAAATAAAATGATTTTCTGTTAATTCTAATTAATGTATATATGAAATTAAAATCGGATATATAACGGGTTAGACACGTAGCTCAGTTGGTAGAGCTGCGTGCACGCGTACGGGAGGTCTCGGGTTCGAGCCTCACCGAGCGCACAACAATATGCCTCAAAACCGGTCAACGACCAGTCAAAGTCAACAGGTCAATGTCACTGTAGCAGAAAAAAAAATATTTTTATTATTTTTATTTAATTATTTTAATTAAAAATCAATTATAAATACTTAAAAATAACATTTTTCTTAAGATTAGAAAATAGCCTCAAACTCACAAAAATACACCCAACAATCCTACTAAAATAGTTTAATAAAATTCGTTTACTTACCAAACCATAATGCGATTTATCTAGGTTAAATCTCACTCGTGGTTAAAACCACTTCGCGTGCATTCAACGTCATCAACCGAACGCACCCACTGTGAGTGAATCTTACAATTCCCCCTTTTAAATTACACGTTTTGGGGTGTGTCATGTGTTATGAAATAATTAAGTTATTTATTTAAACTTGTGCCATACCACATCATGACTTAAACTTAGATTGATTTATTGTTGTGATTTACTTATATTCCGTTTGTCAAATTACATGAAACTCATACATTAAGCCCATCAGTTCCTCGTGGGAAACGAGTAGAACATCGCGTGCTTCAATTCAATTCATTATTGTTCATGTGTGTTTTCATTGAGTTTATATTGTTGTAGTTGTGTTATTCATATTATCATGTTTATGCAATTCATTCATCAGGCCCCTCAGTTCCTCGTGAGAGACGAGTTGAGCAACGCGTGCCTTTAATTGTTCCATTATTATTCATGAGTGTTTTCATTTAACATATTATGATTGTTGATCAAGTTACATCTAATTTTACTCATTTTTGGTTGTGCACATATTTCATAATCAATTTAAATGAATTGTTCAAATGTTTTCCATAGGATTCACTCGCCAACATTATGTTGATCCAAAAACCTTTTTACACATGATACAGGTGAACAGGTTGAAGCAAGGATAACATAGGATATGCCTTAGAAGAGAACAAAGAAGTTTAGATTGTAGTTAGATCATGTTGTAGCAATCATTGTAAATTTCCATTTAATTTGTATTAATGAATATGAAACGTTTAATAAATGTCATGAGCTTTGATGATAACCCAATCATGCCCCGATCACCTTATCCGCTGCGGGTCGGGGTGTGACACCATAGCTTCCATACTTCGATGTATATTTCAAAGTCCATTTCGTACTGGCATCGTGCAACCATCCGTTAACTTAGCCATGATGAAACGGACACCTTCGACATAAGTGATCGATAAAATGGAACGGTTCGGGTAAACCTCCGGACCATCGAACATCAGGAAGTAAGTTTGACAAACACCATTGCTTAAAGGTTGAAATGTTGTTATTAAAAAGGTGTTAATATTATAAAACGTTATTGTAGGATCGCTCCTTGATAGCACAGGAACCTAAATTGGTATCTAATGTCCAATTAGGCGGAAACTAAGTGACATGTTAATCATATATCAAGAATTACTCGTTAAACAGTCTGTTTATTGATCTTAAAGTTCAATACATTCAAGTTCTTGATCGGGCAGAGCTTCGCCTCTATTCTGCCAACGTTACAAAGTTCTCACAAATGAAATCCTAGAGGCTACTATTTATAGACAGACAAGTTCGCTTAGGGAGGAACAAGTTCGGGCAAACTTGTCGAACAAGTTCGGCCGAACTTGTTCACATTACATCTTCCGGGCGAACTTGTCAGCTATTTACATAAATACTCCTCGTTTCTAACAGTTTAAGCCATAATCGCACCAAGTCGATCTAATGCGATGACGTAGGCAACAGACATATGCACCATCAGACTCCCCCTTGGATGTTGCCGTAGTCATCAGACTTCAAATAAGCTCTCGGGTCTTTAGTATACTTGATCTTTAGTCTTGAATAAACTTTAACGTCTTTGATCTTCAATTCTTCTCTTTTTCTTGAGCTTGTCTTGATAAAACTTTAATCACCATGCTCTCCCTTGCTTTGAGCTATGCTCCCCCTTACTATGAGCTTTTTGGTATCTTCAATCAACGTTTTATCCAGCTCCCCCTAAAAATTTACTTCATGTATTAATACTTTCAGACATTCAAATAAACATTTCAGATTCAAACTTTGAGATTTTTTAACATCAACATTTCAAATTTTAATCTCCTTTAAACTCCTTTTTAGATATTCAAGTTCAAATAAATGACCTTGAATACTTTTTACATTTAAGACCTTCAACTTTCATATGTTTATCAATTATGAAAATCCACTTAGTTGACCAAGTCCAAGCTAATGACCTTGGTTAACCAATTTATCTGTCGAGTCCAAGTTAATGACCTCGGTTCGACCCGTTATGAACAAACTGATGCTTTCTTCAACCTTTAAAGTTTCAATAATGAACTTTTCAACACTTTCGATCATTTTGCTTTTTAACAGATGTCATCAAGATTTTCACCATTTTAGCACCTTACCAGACTTCGAAGAACCGTTCTCCAACATTGGCTTTTTAATAAAAGTTCTAGGCTATTTCTTCCACAAAATCAGAAAACTTGTATAATACCCCAGATATCAATCATCTATAAAGACCTCGTATCTCAGAATCAGACAATCTCTCAAATGAAATTTCGGAGTACGAAGTCCATATATCCGAGAGATGTTAATCCACAAGTTTAAACAGTTGTACAATTTAGTTTATATCCCAGAAACAATTTACTGAACATGTAAAGCCTATCGACACATCCACAGTAAGACTTGTTTACACTTTTAAAACTTTACAATTCTTTAGCGTACTGTGATAGTCCTACTGATGTACTATCATTTCCTTTGTGACACAGAATTCTTTTTGTCTTTTTCATGTTTTTGCACTTTTTGAATTTTCAAATGTTTTTGGATTCTCAACTTTTTCATATGTTTTTGATTTTTCTGCTATTTTTCTTACTCCCCTTAAAATCAAAAAAATATTTTTGGATTTTAGTTTTAAGAAATTCTAATCTAAAAAGATAAAACAAACCAATGGGGATCACGTGAACTCGTCGTCCGATTCTTTTTCAACATCTGCATCTGCACCTGCCAACAAATATACCATTAAACTTTATTAACGTGAAAGCGTAAATGGTTTGATATATAAAAATCACTGTTTTGTTCAACGGTGTGGATTTTCACAATTTTCACATCACAAATTTTCTTTTCAACTTCTTCTTCTCAAAATGACAAAGATTATGACACTTTCGAAATAAGTTAAGCAACATGAAGCTCCACTATCCAGATTCTACTTTGACAATGTGGATCTTTGGAACCCCTGCACATGAAAATTAACTACTTAAAGAGAGAAACCCAAGCCTTTTTGGTCTTGGGCTTAAACGTATAAAGATCTTCATAATCACTTTCAAACTCATTCGATTTTATCTTTCTTTGTTTGTTTTAGAAAATCTTTTTTCAACTTTGAAAGATCATTTTTTATTACCGATTCAGTTGATTTGACATTATCAGTTTTATCAGAAACAGACTTTGCATTTTCAGATGATATTGTTTTCTTCTTAGCAAACCAGGATCGTGACTTACTTCTTGCCTTTTTGATATAGAATCTAGAATCTTTGTTTTTATTCACTTTGGAAGTTTCACCTTTCTCAAAAATTGAATTTTTAAACTTTGATTCATTTTTAGGTTTCATTTCGAATTTAGATTCATAGTTTCTTTTTAAGACTGTGACAGGTTTCTCAATCTCTGGTTGCTTAAGTTTCTCAACATCCGAAAGTGTCTTCTTTCGGTGATAAACATGCTTTGATTTCGGACACTTGCGAGCAATGTGACCAACTTCATTGCATTTGAAGCAAGTCCGAGTATCATGTGAGTGTCTACTAGTGGGTTTTACTCAACTTGCGTATTTAAGTTCCTTTTCTTTCTTGAACTCATCATTTGATTGCTTACCAATCAAATTCTCTTCTTGAACCGTGTTCGTCCCATACACAAACTTCATGTTTTTACCTTTATATTCGTGAAATGGTGACTTCTGTTTCTTTTTCGGTTCATCTTCAATTACCTCCAAACCCAACCCTGCCCTCATGTTCTCAGGAAAATCACCACCATTCTTTCGGTAGTTGTTATAGTTGCTTTTGGGTTTTGAGTAAAATTTTTTCTCATTTTTCTAAATATCATCTGATGAAACTTCCACAAGTTTGAACAATTTATCGATTTGATCTTCTTTCACGTTTCGAATCGGAAAGCTATCATTGAAATATAATCTATTAGATTCATTAACTTTGTACATGGCAACATTAGGATCATCACTTAGATCATTTTCTGATGATGTATCGTTATTTTCGAATTGTGATTTCGAATTGTTCGAACTTGAGTTGGCGCTTTCAAAGCTGCCATCATCAGATTCACTCAAAACATTCTCAACAACATTTTTTACGACTGATTCAGTATGATCATTTGGTTTTGTGTAGACTATATCAATGTTCTCAGGCAGCTCATTTTTCTTTTCGGTTAAAAGTTCAATATTAAGCGCCCTTTCCATCCCTTCAGCTTTCTTGCGACAGTATTTTTCACACAAGGGTGGGGAACATTACTATAATCTCCATGTTTTTTACCTTTTGATTTCTGATCATTTTCTTCCGACGGAATCGTTGGTAGAATATGATCGATGACGTAAGCGTTTGTGGTATAGCTTTTCAAAAGCTGTCTTACCCTTTTGGTTTCAATTTTCATATCTTGAAGCTCTTGTTTTATTTCAGCAATGTTATTTATGTAAATGTTAATGGCCTTTTGTTTTTCCATTACAATTGCTTTTAACATTCTGACTGTATCATGTTGTTCATGTTGTTTTTATCAAGTCTGCTATAATCATGTTTCATTTTATCATATGCTTCTTTCATTGTGCGATAATCATATTTGAAATTATTATTATGCACATTCAGTTCGCTTATGATCTGTGATTTTTCAACACACTACGCACAAGGCTCAGTACATTTCGTACAAGGTTTTTCAACCTCCACGATTTGCACTTTAACCACTTCTTTTTCAACAACATTTACCTTCGGACCTACCTTTCCTTCATTTCCTGATTTCTTTTCTTCAACCACTGGTTTCTCTTCATCCACTTGCTCAGAAGATACTACATCAGAACAACCTGCAAAACTAGGAATATTGTTAGGAGAAGTAACACTTTGCATCCTTGTATGATGATAGATCTCCTCTTCTTCTCTTTGTTGTATGTATTGTTCTAGAATTGCATTCTCCAGGGCTGCATTCTCAGCAGACATATCTTGCTCTTCCACAATCTCAGCCATGAGAGCAACTCCAGCCTTCTTTGTAATATACTTGTTCCAATCAAAACCATCATTTTCATGAGAAGCAATCATCGCTTTTTCTGCGGTGTTAGATGGTTGATCTTGAACTTCGACTTTCCTTGGAAATGGCTTGTATTACAATGCTTTCTTGTAGTAATCATTACCACCTCCGAAAGGACTTTGGTTGCCACTTACTTCTTGATTCGGACACTCACGTTTGAAATGCCCTTTTTGACGGCACTTGAAGCAAGTAACTTTCGTCTTGTCGAAACCCAGTTTGTTGTTCGAATTTGCGATATCTTTTCCGGTGAGCGCTACAAACTTTGTTACCCTTCGTATAATTGAGGCTAAAGACCATTTGATGTCCATCAGTTTAAGTTCTTCCTCATCCACTTGATCGTAATCCTCGGCAGTCATTTCTGGATTACCAATCTTCCCAGCCACTAAACTCTCATAAGTCTCCAGCACTATAGCAAGAAGTGACATATGTTGTTTAGCCACCTGTTCAGAGAAGACGGTGTTTACGTTGACCGCAATGTTGCATCTAAACGAGTTCTGATCAGAATTTGATTGTTTATTCTGATTTTCTGGTTTTGAAACGAAGAATTAGAACTCGTGCTTGAATATGATGCATTCTGAGGACTCTGATACGATTGAGTATTCTGAGATGAATGGTTTGATATATTCATATTTGCACTGAAAGCTGTCTGGATCTTTGGACCTGAGATATTCTCTTGAGCTCCAGATTTGTAATGAAGTCCAACATCCTGAGCAATGTTCGAATTCTTTGACTTGGCAATCTTTAACAATTTCATCTCGTGCCCTTCCAACTTGTCGATAAACTTAGATAATTTGAAAACTTTCACAGCTTGGACTTTCTTTCAGCACCATCAGATATGTTGTCCATTCACCTTCCGGTAAAGCATCTGCCAATTTGTCAATGTATTCTTCTTCTTTCTTTTCAAGACCATGTCTTCTCATTATCACTTTCAAATGACAGAATCGTTCTATCATCTGTTTCATCGTCTCGCCTTTGAGCATTGTGAAGATATCAAATTCTTTCATAATTAGTGCGTTTTTGCTCTTGACCATTTCTGCACTCCCTTATATTTTGTCTTTAAAGATTTCCATAATTCTTGTGCAATTTTGTACTCTGCTAATAGCACCAAAATATCTTCCTTCACGGACTGCTGAATTAAGCTGATCATTTTTCTTTTCAGCAACGTACTCATCCTTCGGTTGAATAGAGAACTTACTTATCTCAATAACATTTTGATGTTCATCTCTAGGCCATGTGTAGCCTGTTTCAACTGCAACCCAACTATGAAAGAAATTCGACTGAACCCAGTTAGTAAACTTTTCTTTCCATCCCTCGTATTCGTCCATATTCATAAGCTTTGGTGGTTTCACTGACGTGCCCATTTCATTCTCCAAATTAACTTGATTCACCATGTTGGCATTTGATGATGAAGCTTCCATTGCATAAAACAAACGACTATCGCTGAAAACACGTTCACAAACTTTGAAAAATTGATTAGTCTACTGACAAGTTCGGGCGAACTTGTGAAGTTGATAAACTCAGATTTTGTTTCAACCAAGTTCGGGTGAACTTGTATTGAAGATTTTGAAAATTATCACCCTGATATAAGTTCGAGCGGACTTCATAGAATTTCAAGAGAAATCACAAGTTCGGGCGAACTTGTAAGAAGTTTTCAGCAAAACTTTGATCAAGTTCTGGCGAACTTGATTAAATTTGAAGAAAATCTTAGCAAGTTCGAGCGGACTTGACTAAAATCAGTGAAAAATCAATCAAGTTCGGGCGAACTTGATGAAAAATTATGAATTTTTCAATCAAGTTCGGGCGAACATGATGTCAAGTTCATTCAAAATGAGTTTGCAAAACATGATTTTTTCAACTTTTTGACATCAATTCGTTTGAATTAGGCCTTGAAACTTTCAGCGGTTTATCTTTAGTGTATTTAACATGACACGTTCAATTTTTAGCCATTTTTGACAATGAATTCTTCAAATATGTGAAAAAGTTAAGAAAAATGGTAGAATGGAGTAGAAATAGAGTAGTCTTGTGATGATTTCACCAAATCTAGGTATTCAGGCTCTGATACCACTTGTAGGATCGCTCCTTGATAGCACAGGAACCTAAATTGGTATCTAATGTCCAATTAGGCAGAAACTAAGTGACATGTTAATCATATATCAAGAATTACTCGTTAAACAGTCGGTTTATTGTCTTAAAGTTCAATACATTCAAGTTCCAGATCAGACAGAGCTTCGCCTCTATTCTGTCAAAGTTACAAAGTTCACACAAATGACATTCTAGAGGCTACTATTTATAGACAGACAAGTTCGTTTAGGGAGGAACAAGTTGGGGCGAACTTGTTGAACAAGTTCGGCCAAACTTGTTCACATTACATCTTTCGGGCGAACTTGTCAGCTATTTACATAAATACTCCTCGTTTCTGACAGTTTAAGCCCTAATCGCACCGACTCGATCTAATACGATGACGTAGGCAATAGACATATGCACCAACAGTCATGTTTTCATTATAAGAAAATATCATGGTTTAAAAAAATATTTTTATGTTTTAATTGTTTTATTAATTTTTCTCTTTTAATGTTTAATTCATTTTTCTATTTAAAAAAACCTTGTGAGGTAATTAAGGGATTTTATATTATAACGTCATTTTTTATTATAAGTAAATATCATTGTTTTTTTAAAAAGTGTGCATATGCTTTTTTATCAAGATAAATATTAAATTAATAAATAAAAAATCTCAAAAATGCTAAAAACCGGCCTAAAAACCGGTATCTACAAGGATCGAACCCGAGACCTCTAAGTAACGTGCACCCGTCCCTTCCACTGGGACAAGTGTCTCACTCGTTCATAATCCCGATTCTTTATTTTCTTATACATAAATGATAAGTTTCATAGATTAAAAAAGATTAAAAAACAACTCCCTATACGATGCTCAATGATCCATACGCGTCTCCTGGTCCCCAAACACCTTTTTAAGTTTGACTAAAGGGGGAAATAGATCTAAAAATTCAAACATTTGTAACTTAACATTTGTAACTTGTGAGTGTTTGTTCCTTTTGTTGTTTATGCTTAGTCGACTTATTTAAAAAAAACAACTTTAAAAAAAAACTTAATATTGATAATAATAATTAATATTCGATTACATGTCTTGCATAAACTTAAATTCTAACAATGAAAAATAACAAGACAAACAACACAAAATAATCCAACTGATCATCATACAACTTTCCCTCTTACGAACAACCCTTTAATGATTATCTTCCAATTCCGTGACTAGCAATTTATACATTCGAATATCCTCTCTCAAATACTTGACTACGTTTTCATTCACAGCCTTCGAATCCATCAGTCCTTTGATGACCACACATGCCAGATGACACATGGGAGGATCATGCCCGCAAAGAAGTTACACTTAGAACGCTGAAACGGAAGAGGAATTAGTGTTTCAAAGTAGGGATGGCAAAAATACCCGATTTTTTTTAATTTATATTTTCCATGAATCTATTGGTGACTTTATGTTAGTATGTTCATAAAGTAAAAAAATAAATTTTCTTTTAGTATATGCTTCGATAACAGTATTTACATTTTGTAAAAAAAATATTTTTTTTAGACCCCACGGGTATTGGGTCAGGTATGGTACATGATTTTATAACCGGGTATGGGTATGGGATTACCAATACCCGACCCGAACCTATTTCAAAGTGTTAAAAACATACCATATTGTGGCAAGTGTAAACATGACGTCCGTGATTAGCTTCAATTCAAGATGTTCTTAGTGCAGCCGTCCTACTACATTTGCAAACAACATTGTGAATTTGTGATTGTGAAGATGGTTATGGTTCATTTGCAACTTCTGATACGTATTACAAGCTTTATCGATAAGCCGCTCATAGTGCAATACGCGAGTATCACTGTACGGATTCTGACACCTTTTCAGGTTATACGCTTCGTATAGCCTGATGAGCCACGTATACACTTACTTTTTCTGAAAAGTTGGCAGAAACTTTACCTCTGTACGCGTCTCATTGAGCTATGAGCGGCATATTGAAGTTTTGTTTCCTTTTATAGTTAAAACAAAGATCCCTAGTGATAAGTACACATGTAAAACGAATTTTTGGACTAAGCTCTGGTCCACACGATGATGATCCGGAAAGGGACACACACACGCACAGATTCTTTGTCTCTCGTATAGTTTTCGCTCTCGTATCCCTCTATACGGTCAGAAAATTCAAGGTTTGTTTTTTGTGGTTTTATTTTGGCCGTTTGTGGTGGTGGGGGTTGTGGTTTTGTTGTGTTTGGTGTGGGTTTGTTGATTCGGTTTGTAGGGGTTGGTGACGGTGGGTGGGGTTGAGGGGCTTGATGGGTGGTTAGGGGGGTTTTGGCGGTGGTGGTGGTGGTGTGGGTCGGCTGGGGTGGCGGTGGTGGTTGGCGATGGGGTGGTGGTGGTGGGTGTGGGTCGGATGGGGTGGGGTGGGTGGTGAGGTGGGTGGGTCGGCTGGGGTGGGGTGGGTCGGCTGAGGTGGGGTGGGTGGTGGGTCGGTGTGTGGTGGTGGGTCGGATGGGGTGGTGGTGGTGGGTTGGCTGGTGTGGTGGTGGTGGTTGAATTAGTTATTTTTATTTTTACAATATATTTTCGAATGCCGAGTCTCTAATGCTATAATTGTATTCTTTATTAACAGGATATCAAAAGTCGGTGTTTTGACGGTGGTGGTAGCGTAATCGTTATGGAGAAACTGCGTTCGTATTTCAGATTCATGCACTAGAACGCCGATCTAGGGTTACGTGTTACCGGAGTAGCCTGTGGCATCGTCAGCTCCCAGTGACGCTAGCCAATGCGGTCTGCCTCGTAGCATGTCCTTCCAAGAGAGGCGTTCACAAGTGTCCTCTTGATCCTTCCACCAACGGGAATGCCACTGCACTCACCATCCCGAGGGATGCGGAAGACTGAACGGTGGTTAATAAAGGAAATTCCGACTCCACTGATCCAACCTCCTGATCCCTTGTGCTATTGAAATGTGGTAGATGTGAAGCAGAAACCTGTTGCAAGGTAGGGTTCGGTACACAATTTCAAGAGAGCCGGCCTGTCTTTGAATTGAGTATGTTTACACCCATCGTATTCCTTTGCAAGAATTAAAAATATGTAACAATTAGGGATTTAGGGTTTAGGGTTTAGTTGTAACATTTTATATGAAAGCGACATGTTTTGTGTATTAATATAAAACGATGTTTAATTACATTTTGAATTACGTTTCTTGTTGCGTTATGGTTAATAAACGACAAGTGAAAAAAATTCAAGACATAAAAATTTGACATTTTACGAACCGGTACAAAGCGTTATGGGTAATAAATGACAAGTGAAAAACAACTAAAGACATAATAATAATTGATAAATAAAGAAATTGACATTTAATAAAACATTATAATATACCCATTTATTAAAATTTGACATTTAAAAGTTTGACAATTAAAGACATATAATAATTCTCATTTAGTAATATTTTATATGGTTAATAATTAAAGACATAATAATAATTGATAAAAAAAAAATTGACATTTAACAAAACGTTATAATATACACATTTAATAAAATTTGATATTTAAAATTTGACAATTAAAGACATAATAGTACTTATTTAGTAATATTTTATAATAATACTCATTTAATAAAAATTTGACAATTAAAGACATAATAATAATTCATAAATAAAAACTTTATTATAATATATACGATGTTATGAATATTATATGTGTATATTATAACACATTTACCATAAAGATCAAGATTTACCTCTAGATCTACCAAGCAAGTGGATGAACACTTTTTCAAACTTATAGATAATGTACCATACTACTTGTCTATCAAATAGTTAAACTTGTCTAGCAAATAGTTAATCCTTTGTAGTATAAATACTAGCTCAAGGTAGAAGAAAAAATGCACCTCATGTATACACTTTTATAAGTTATACAATTCTCTACTTCTTGCTCTTGTAATCTTTCTAAAGTTCTTAAAGTTTTAGCACTAATCTTGTGTTAATTCTTGTTATATTATAACACGTTATCAGCACGAGTCGCTTATATACTAATCAAGAAAGGCTTTAAGCACAAAGATATCCATCATAAGCGTTGTAAGCACTTCATTAACTCTTTCATTTACTTTGAAAAAAAAATAAGTACAAAAGCACATTTTATTATACATATTTCATAACTACGGGACTACTAACAATCTAATATTTAATTATGCATCTAACTTTTACTTTTATCGCGACTAATTTTTATTTATACACACATGCTCACATTTCATTTAGAGTTTACGTTTATTTATGTATACTAACATTTTTATTCTTATTATTATCCATCCTAATTTTATATCTTATAAAATAACATTTCTTTAATACATCATTTATTATAATCATACATACATACATACATACATATAATATAATATAATAATATACATTAAAACAACGTTACAAAACGGTTATAATTTAACCCTATAAATTACCAATTATCAATCTCATTTTTCCATAACAAACACTCTTCTTCTCAAGGTTTTTCAAGAAAATTTTCGAAGATGATTCACCCGGTTTTAATAGTGATCGGCATAATATTAATATTATTGCCAACCTTAATGTATGAGCTTCCACCTCATCTTTTTAGTACTTATGTTTTCATTTATTTGTTTATAGCTGTACTCATGTATGTTATCTCGTTTTTAATGAGTATTTAGATTTTAATATTTATCTTATCTATGTTTAGCAACAAAATGGCAAACATCGCAAAAATTGAATTCCCGACTCTTATATCACCGGAGAAAATTATATGCCGTGGACGGCACATGTTAAGCGACATATCAAATCAATGGGTGTTTTGGAAACGATAACGGAGTGGAATAATTGTAGTGATCAAGACAAGGCAAAAGCCGATGTCTTCCTCCATAAACACATTGATGAGATGTTGCAATTTGAATATTCAAATTGTGAGGATCCATACGTTTTGTGGGAAGATTTAAAAAGCAGATTTTATTATCAAAGGGAAGTTTTACTTCCCACTGCTAGAGATGAATGGAACAATCTTAGGTTCCAAGATTTTAGAAAGTTGAATGAGTACACCTCTGCTTTGTTCAGAATATGCTCAACCTCCGATTCTGTGGGCAAACTGTTACGGAGGAAGATATATTGGAGAAAACTTTCTCCACATTTCATGCATCAAATATAAACTTGCAACAACAATATCGGTTGCAAATGTTTCAAAGATATTCTGATCTAAATTCATTTCTCCTCGTAGCAAGAAAAATAATGAGTTTCTAATGAAAAATCATCAAGCTCGTCCCACTGGATCATTAGCTATTCCAGAAGCAAATGCGTTATTAATGATGATACTAAAGAATCTGGAAGAAAATGGGGACGAGGCCGTGGACGTGGCCATTTTGGTAAAAGTAATTTTAATGGTCGCAACCATTCCTTTAAAGGAAATAATAATTTCCGAGGTAATTCCCATGGTCGTGGACGTGGTCGTGGTCGTGGTCGAAATCAAAGAACCACCAATTACCACACTTCACACAATGCCAATTCCAACTAGTATAACAAAAGGAATGAAGCTGGTAGGTCCGAAAACAATGGCACTTCTTGTTTCAGATGTGGAAGTACAAACCATTGGTCAAAGGCTTGTCGTACACCTTCACATTTATGTGAACTTTACCAAGCCTCCCTCAAAAGAAAAGAAAAGGAGGCGAACCATGTGGATAACTTTAATGATATCAATGTCGAGCTGAATGTCGCCGACTATACCAATGAGATGGAACTCTGAAACAAATGTTGCTAAGCCATAACAATTATATGTAGCAATTATATTGTTTCCTTTATTACAAGTATCTTTATTATGTTTCATTAGTCTTCCTTTTTCATGTAATGTTTTCAACTAATAAATAAACTTCTTATTAAAAATAATTCATAATGTCTTCGTATATACTATTATTATTTTTCTTTATATTTTCAAGATTAAAATGAATACCATCGGAGCACAAGAGCAACGAATGATGCAGATGTATGTATAGCGGATAGTGGAGCCACACACACTATACTTAAATCTAAGAAATATTTTTATGAGTTGAAACCAACAAAAGGAACCGTGGATACAATATCAGGTCCTACAAACTTGATAGAAGGAGTGGGAAAAGTGAACTTAATATTACCAAATGGTACAAAGCTTTTAATAGAGAATGCTTTGTTTTCCCCAAAATCAACAAGAAACTTGTTGAGTTTCAAAAACATATATCATAATGGATATGATACCCAGTCAAGAATGTTAATAATAAAAAATATTTGCACATCATGAGCAAAGATTTATATATTGAAAAAACTGCCAATACTCCATTCTGGTTTGCATTATACACATATTACTGTGCCTCAAGCACATATGGCAGTAAAAGAAATTTTTATGATCCTGAGACATTTAACTTATGGCATAACAGATTAGGCCATCCAGGATCTACAATGATGAAAAGAATTATTGAAAACACACATACGCATCCATTGAAATATCAAAAGATTCCCCAATCAGATAAAATGCCTCTATGTACCTCTTGTTCACTTGGAAAACTAATCACAAGGCCTTCGTCCTTAAAAGTTGAAAAGGAATCACCAATGTTTCTTGAAAGAATTCAAGGTGATATATGTGGACCAATTCATCCACCCTGTGGACCGTTTAGATATTTCATAGTCTTGATAGATGCATTCAGCAGATGGTCTCATGTTTCTTTATTATCAACTCGTAATGTTGCCTTTGCAAAATTTCTTGCTCAAATCATCAAATTACGAGCACATTTCCCTGATTATACCGTTAAAAGGGTGAGACTAAATAACGCTGGTGAATTTACATCGCATGCTTTTAATGATTATTGCATGTCTGTGGGAATTGTTGTCGAACACCCTGTTGCTCATGTACACACACAAAATGGCTTAGCTGAATCATTGATCAAACGTTTAAAGCTAATAGCTAGACCATTAATAATGAGAACAAAACTTCCAGTGTCTGTTTGGGGTCATGCAATTTTAAATGCTGAATCACTGGTTTGTGTAAGACCAAGTGCAAATAACAGATACTCCCCACTACAACTTGTTTCTGGCCATGTGCTAGACATTTCCCACCTTAGAATTTTTGGGTGTGCAGTGTATGTTCCTATTACACCACCACAACGCACAAAAATGGGACCTCAAAGAAGGTTGGGAATATATGTTGGATATGTAACAACCTCCATCATACGATATCTTGAACCTTTAACAGGTGACGTATTTAAAGCACGTTTTGATGATTGTCATTTTAACGAGACAATGTTCCCAGCATTAGGGGGAGAAAATAAAAAAAAGAAATTGATGTCTCATGGTGTGTGCCTTCATTGTCCCATCTTGATCCTAGAACAAAACAAAGTGAGACAGAGGTTCAAAAGATAATACATTTGCAAGAAATTGCAAATCAATTGCCTGATACTTTTACTGATACAAACAGCGTTACTAAATCTCATATACCAGCTGCTAATACTCCAGCTCGAGTTGAGATCCCAAGAAAGGCAATAGATAATAAGATAGCTCATGAATCTCAAAAATGTTTCAAACGTGGAAGGACGATCGGTTCAAAGGATAAGAATCCTAGAAAAAGAAAAGCACTTGTAAAGGAAATTGACCACAAGAGAATGATCTTGATAAAACAGTGAATACCGAAACCTCTCATGAGGAAGATGTTGATGATACTAACAAAGAGATATCAATCAACATGGTCATACACATATCATCTGGAACCGATATGAGATGGAAAATATTGATGAGATATTTTCTTATTCTGTAGCAAGTGACATCATGGGTGGAGATGATGATCCTAAAACAAAATCTGTCAATGATTGTCAAAATAGACATGACTGGGATAAATGGAAAAGCGCTATGCAAGCTGAATTAGATTCACTTAACAATCGAAAGGTTTTTGGAACTATTGTTTATTACGCCTAAGGCTGTAACACCTGTAGGGTATAAATGGGTTTTTGTACGAAAACGAAATGAGAAAAATGAGGTTACAAGATATAAAGCGAGACTTGTAGCTCAAGGTTTTTCACAAAGGCCAGGGATTGACTATGAAGAAACATATTCTCCCGTTATGGATGCAATAACCTTTAGATACTTAATCAGCTTAGCAGTTTCTAAAAAGTTAGAAATGCGTCTTATGGACGTCGTTACAGCTTACTTGTATGGATCACTTGATAGTGACATCTATATGAAAATTCCTGAAGGATTTAAACTCCCTGAAGCGTTAAGTTCAAAACCCAAAGAAATGTATTCGATCAAATTATAAAGATCTTTATATGGGTTAAAACAATCTGGAAGGATGTGGTACAATCGTTTGAGCGAGTACTTGATAAGTAAAGGTTATACAAACAATCTTATTTGTCCATGTGTCTTTATTAAGAAGACAACGTCAGGATATGTGATCATAGCTGTATATGTTGATGATCTAAATATAATTGGGACACAAAAGGAAATTCATGAAGCAATTATTCTTTTAAAGAAAGAATTTGAAATGAAAGACCTTGGAAAAACAAATATTGTCTTGGTTTACAGATTGAACATATGAGCAATGGAATACTTGTGCAATCAAACTAATTATACTGAAAAGTTGTTGAAGCGTTTCAATATGGACAAGGCAAATCCTTTAGCACTCCAATGGTCGTTAGATCATTTAATGTCGAAAATGATCCATTTCGTCCTTGTGAGGACAACGAAGAAGTTCTTGGTCCAGAAGTACTATACCTCATGCAATTGGAGCACTTGTGTATCTTACGAATTGTACAAGACCTGACATTTCTTTTGCAGTGACTTGTTAGGAAGATTTAGTTCAGCTCCTACAAAAAGGCACTAGAATGGAATTAAACATGTTTTTCGATATCTTCAAGATACTATTGATTTAGGCTTGTTTTATCCCAACGATTCAAAGGAAGGGTTAGTTGGTTATGAAGATGCAGGTTATTTATATGATCCTCATAAAGCAAAATCTCAAACTGGATATGTATTCATGAACGGAGGAACTGCGATTTCATGGCGTTCTCAGAAACAAACACTTGTCGCAACATCCTCAAATCATGCTGAAGTCATTGCACTACATGAAGCTTCAAGAGAATGTATATGGCTAAGATCTATGTCACAACACATATTGACCTCTTGCGGGTTAGAGAAACATCAAAGGCCAACTCCCATTCTCAAATGAAAGAAGGGTATATCAAAAGTGACAGAACAAAACATATGCCACCAAGATTCTTTACATATACTCGGGACCTTATTAAAGACAATCAGGTCGAGATGAGATATGTCCACTCCAGCAACAATTCAACTGATCTTTTCACAAAAGCACTACCTACAGCAACTTTCGGAAACACGTTCATGACATTGGCATGCGTCACGTGCGGAGAATGTGATGCTTTAAAAATTGCAACTTGAGGGGGAGCTACAAACTGCACTCTTTTTCCTTTAACTAAGGTTTTTTCCCACTGGATTTTTCTTTAGCAAGGTTTTTAATGAGGCAATACCTAAAGACCCTAAAGTTTGCAAAGTGTCATCCAAGGGGAGTGTTACAAATATTATATGTGTGTATATTATAACACATTTACCATGAAGATCAAGATTTACCTCTAGATCTACCAAGCAAGTGGATGAAAACTTTGTCAAACTTATAGATAATGTACCATACTACTTGTGCATCAAATAGTTAAACTTGTCTAGCAAATAGTTAATCCTTTTTTAGTATAAATACTAGCTCAAGGTAAAAGAAAAAATACACCTCATGTATACACTTTTATAAGTTATACAATTCTCTACTTCTTGCTCTTGTAATCTTTCTAAAGTTCTTAAAGTTTTAGCACTAATCTTGTTAATTCTTGTTATATTATAACATTAATATATATATATATATATATATATTATTTAGTAACTTTTGGTTTGTTTCTGTCAATTACTGTAGCTATTTTGAAACTGCCACGTTTTCATCCATCTCTACTTTCTTGACACATCCTCTTATCCTTACATCATTTATCTTACACCTACACATAACGTTTACACCTACACATAACATGTGAGAGAAGAAGAGACATGTACGAGGCAGGGGAGAACTCCTCTACTCCAATCGCTTCACCTCCCACCGGTGTCTTCGCCACCGCCACTATGGCGGATTCAACCATAACGTCAAGTGGGTGCCCTCGACACCCCGTTTTGATATCCATCTTCATTGCTTTCCCTCTCTAAACTCTGACGTTAGCTGCCCGTTTACGTAAGGGCCTATAAATTTCCGGTAAGATTTCAGTTCCTTTTCGTCATTTTTAGGCACAAATCAACAGTCGTTGTTATCGGGAAAAGGGAGAGGGGGTGGCGGAGGGTGAGATGTTCGATCTTTCCACACTGATTGTTGTCTTCCCAACAACGCCGCCCATAAAGTTCCAAATCGACTCTCAGATCTGATTCATTTCGTGTTTGTTGCTCTTTAAAATACTGAACGAATTAAATTACATGGAACATGGGTAAAGTCGTAAACAAATATAGGATATCAAACATTATCAAAAGAAGCCTAAATTGTTATATGTTTCTTTTTGTAATCTTCATTTTTATTCATGATGTAAAGCAATTTCGCATTTGAAAGTCTCAATACTTGATATTTATTTGTTGAATTGTTGTAGCTACGAGGAAATGAAACCTCTGTTGTTCACACTTATCGAGACATAAAGGGATTGTAATGTTTTTTTTGTTGGCTCTAAACAGAAACCAAAATCGGCCAAAAGTTTTATTCGTTTAATTCGATTCGCTTTGGTTTGCGGTTTGAATAAAGTGATAACCAAACCGATGAACACCTCTAATTCACCGAGTTTTACATGTGTTGTGAGTGACTTTGTGGACGAGTGTTTGCATTCGGATGACTACTAATAGCTTGAATTTTAGGGTCATAGTGGAAGTTTTACAAAAGTTGTGTGGGTTCCTCCGGAGTATGCTGATGCAATAACATGCATGTGTTCTGCTGGACTTTTGTCAATTTGGGTGAGATATAGAAAGCTTTTTTTTTTATGACGAATCTATATACGAAAACACTGAAATATAATTTTGTTCCTCATGCTTCAATTTTTTTACAAACCTTTTTGGTTGACATTTTGTGAACTAACATAGTTTAAAACTGATGCAAACCTATAAATCAGTTGGGTTAGGCGGGTTATGGATCAAAATGGGTTCGTTCTAAAACATACACTTGGGTTAACCCGTTATGTGTTTTGTCTTGAATATATTAGAAGGTTTTATGCATGTGGACAAGTTTTGATCTATTTCTTTTTTTGCTAAAATTTATTGACCCGTTAATCACAGGGAGTTGTGGCAAGTTTTCTAGCATGACAACCTAAGCTTAATGCTAAGTGTGCATGATTGGAGGGAGTTCGCCACAAATATGTATATATGGTTGAGGGAAGATTTAGTCTTTTTGTTTGTTAGTAGTAACATGTAGAGTGCTGTATAAAGGACTTTTGCTGCTAACTTGAAAATACTAATTAGTTGTAAAAATACTTGAAAGGAGAAATATGTCAACTCCTTAACGTTCATTATGTTCATTATGTCTATTGACGTTATGTGTTTAGCGACCCACTTTTGTCTTCCTTATTTCTCATTATGTCTACCACGTTGCACCCGCAGCGAAGCGCGGGGTATAATTACTAGTACAATTCATTTTATAAAAAAATGAGAATTAATAATACTTATAATAATTTGAAATTTTATAATATACACAATTCATTTAATAAAAATATGAAGTTTTTAATACTAATACATAATAAAAAAACATATGCACTTTTTTTATTAAAAAACGATGATATTTTCTTCTAATAAAAACATGACGTTTTATAATATTAACACATTTTTAACAATATTTTATAAAAAAGTCTATTAATTTTCTTATATAAATATTTCACAACTTCCCCGTACAAAAACCCCTTCAACTAAAATAAAGTATTGGGCAATGAGGGACTATTTTCATATGTGCATCCCAATCATTGGCTCACACCTCATGATTGACATTAATTAGATGGTATGGATCACTTTCAAACATATAGAGCTATGAAGGATGTATGGGGGTTATTTTGAGACATATTGGGCAATGAGGAGCATATAGGATTTGAGGGATGTGTAGATATTTTTAGGGGTATGTGTAGATATCCCATCCGTATAAATATTTTTCAAATCTGTCCATTTTCAAATGTATAATGTACAAGCCTTCTCAATTTCTCATCGTTATTATTAGTTGCTCTTAGTTATATGAAACTAGATGGTGTGGCATTTTAATTTGGTTCTGTTATATATATGTAAGTTGATTGTGTGGCATTTTGGTTTAAATGAATTGAATGTTCGTTAGTTCTAAGTTGTATATGAATGTGTTTTGATTAACTATGTTTAACTTTTTATTTTGGTTTAAATGAATTAAATGTTTGTTAGTTCTAAGTTGTATATGAATGTGTTTTGATTAACTATGTTTAACTTTTTAATTCTTTCAGAGGCTTGTATTTGGGACTTCAATTTTGGATGAATCTTAGATGAGTACGGGGCATGCATATATGTAATTTGATTGGTTATGCATGTGTATGTATCAATGTCTATATGGTTACGATTAAGTTTTTATTAATTATTATTATTATTATTATTATTATTATTATTATTATTATTATTGTTTGTTGTTGTTGTTTCTAAACTTTGATCGACTGTAGGCATGCTAAAATTAGTTATATGTAGTCTAAAATTTTGGTTTGAATGAATTGAGTGATTGACTTTTTAATTCTTTCTACAGATTATTGGCCCTAATCTTTACAATTGATACTGATAAATAAGAAACAAGAATGAAATAACATAATTAAATTAGTTGAATGTGATATACAGCGGCGGACCCATAAATTTTTTTCGTGAGGTGCGGAAATTTTTAGAGGTCGCTTGGCTATTACTATATTATATATTTTTCGGTGTGGTGCGCGTCGGGTCAGGTCAGTCAAGTCAACATATTCGAAGTTTATAAATTATAAGGTCCTCTTTAGTGATATTCCGATTTTACTATTGAGGAATCGCCCATTACGTAACTCATAAATCTTGTTATAAACCAAATAAAATCATAAAAATTTTACCAATTAATATGATTCTCATTCAAACCAATAATCACATTATCACATTTACTATGGATTTCAAATAATCATTTTGAAACGTTTTTTTAATGGATTGGTGATTACAAAAAGACTCTTTAGTTAAGAGTTTGTCAAAATATCAGGTCATCTTCTTCGACGGAAATAGAAAATTGAAATTTTAATCCAAAA
Source organism: Scalesia atractyloides (assembly GCA_947069175.1). Lineage (NCBI taxonomy): Eukaryota > Viridiplantae > Streptophyta > Magnoliopsida > Asterales > Asteraceae > Scalesia > Scalesia atractyloides. Next base: position 54,123,885 of record CAMTDV010000009.1, read on the forward strand.
AGTTGTAATAAAATTTTTTAACCTCTATTTGCGTACATCAATAAGAATCTCTACCGACCAATATAGAATACAAAACTTCTTTTATCTTTTAATGTCAAACTAAAAACCTTCAAGTGAAGAGTGATAAGATATATTTATATAAAGAAAATAGTAAATTATAACTACATAAATAAAATAATAGTAAATACATAAATTAAATGAAAGTCATTACAAATAAAAGAGACGTAAGGTAAACTAAAATAAAATATTACTTTTTTTAGTTTTTTCCTTTTTATCATATTATTAATAAATGGGGGCTAGAGTGAAGTGACAGAGAAGACAAAAAGTGTGCAATAATTTTAATTGATTGAATTGAAGGACTCTAGTACCTAGACCTAGTTAACTTAAAATGCTCTGTAACCTCTCTTGCCTCTGTAACAACCTCTCTCACCGGAAAAAAAAAATCCGGTGATTACTTTTTCTTCCTTTAGATATTATTTTATCATTCTTTCTCATTCTAAAGTTCAAGGGGTGCGATTCCAAAATCTTATCGGGTGCGCTCGAGATTTTAACATGTAAATAACACTAAAAAAAGTTTCTAAAGGGTGCGTCCGCCCATCCACTGCAATAGTAGGTCCGCCCCTGGTGATGGACATAACTGATAATCCAATGGACACCTCTAAATATCTCAACCCTTGGTGAATTGATGTGATGAAGCCGTGTGACTCCATGTGATCGATGCACCCCTTGGTGTTTTGGCGCCAAACTATTCGATGCGATGCATCTGTAGGTCGCATCCCAATTTGATGATAATTAAGTTCTAGGTTTGACATAATGCACCCCTATACAAATACATGTGCTCGAAAGTCATAATAATCATACTATAGACTACTTAAGCTATGACCCTTGAAGTTTGTTGTGAGGGATTATATGGCCGTTATTCCCTTTTAATCAAGAACATCTTCAAACGGGTTATAGGTACTTGTACTATGATGTGCTATCATTTATACATGCTTTATATAACATGTAGCCCCATTTTGATGTACTTTTGAGGGTTTATTATAAAGAAACACTACCTAAATAGTTCCTTTCTTATTTTTGTAAGATTTTAAGGCTCGGAAATGAAAGAAGTAAAAAAACATGTTCATTGATTCATGCACGCACATGTAGCATGTACTGATGCACGACCACGCTGCCTCAAAGACCGCGTTTTGACAAATCAGAAGAATTAGTGGGCAAGACACGCATGCCCATGCACACTATGGTGCACGATCGTTCCTTCCAGAAGAGACATATCAAACAAGATAAAATGAAGCTAAGAAATACGCCATGCTCAGACAGCTATGGGGACTAAAACCTCTTCAAGGAAAGAATTGAAAAATTATATCCTTGACCTTCCACTTCTATAATAAGGCACCGGTAGTTCCTTCACTAAATAAATATAATAAATAAGAGTTGAGGAACACTTTAAAACACTTGAGCTTGAGCTTCATCTTACATGAGTTGGTAGTCACCATGGGTAAAAGTGTTAAGATCTCCATATGGTTGTAATATCTTTGTTTCCTTTCACTTTTGGATTAGTTAAACTTATTTAATCTAGTATTTTAATTTTATAAATGTGTTTATCTTTTCTAATTTATGGTTTGTTATCTTTTTTGACAAGATCATTTGGCTCAAAAAACAAATTAAATTGGGGGGTAAAGTTAGAAATTTAATTAATGAAGGTTGGGTAATCTAACAAATGTATGAAATCGGCAAATTGTTACTAAGTACTTATGTGTCTATTGGACCCGAAAAGGGATCACGACTACAAAGATACACGATGTAACAAGATCAAAGGAGGATCTAATTTGTTTATTCGGTAACATTATTAATTTGAAGTTATTTGCGCCGGTTATTAAAAGATCCTAACCGGAATCCTGAGTTTTAAGCTTGAAAGAGCACAAACCAATAAAGTTACAAAAAGATAATAAAACCAAGATGGACTTAAAACAAGTTTTGTTGTGATATATTGTTTACTAGTCGAAAGACTAGGGGTGGTCGAATGAAGAGCCTATAAAGTCGGATACTTCAAACCAGTCCATCAATATATTGTGACAAGATTGAGAAAACATGATAAACTTAACATGAGTCTTGTAACAACCCGACTTTTTCCGGTTGTTCCGTACTATCGTTATCTTTCATTTTGTAGCCGTTTGTAATCCGGAATTCGAAATATAACGGTTAATTTATTTTAAATTCATTTTATACCGCTTATTTGAACGCAATCAATCGCTTAATACTCGCAACACTCTCGCTCGCTCTATCGCACTGTTTTTATTTAATTATTTACTTATTTATTTACCCAACGCTTAACGTCTCACTAAAACACTTAACGAACTTAACCTACAAAATTCATATTCATGCGAAAATCACAGTTTTTGTGCGAAAATGGCATATTTCATGCAGAAATGGCATTTTTCATGCGAAAATGGAAATTTCCGCATGAAAATGGACATTTTCGCATGAAAATTTCAACAGACTACCTTCACTCATCTCCACCTATAAATACAACACTCTACAACACGCTTTCTAGCTCGTTTTCTCTGTTTCAAGTAAGAAGACTACGTTTTTCACGGGAATCACAACGATTTCTACAACGATTTTGCATGAGATATCTCCGATTTCATCTAAAACTTCTCTGTTTACGAAAACCTTCATCTATTTCATAAAACTTCTGATTTTCACCTTGGATTCACACTTAACCGAGTATATTTGAGTTAGTTTGGCTTCTCAAGGTAGAAACCTCGTTGTTTCAAACTCACCAAGTGTTTATCCTAACAAAAACTGTTTTATAAATCGATTTTTACAGAAAAACGGACAACAACCGACTAAGGTTTCGTTCACTAAATAGTGGAACGAAGCACTGTCGAAACCGTCATGAAATGGACTCGAAAATACATCTGTTTCAGACGAAATCTCAGTCCCGCAACGCATCAAGACGTGAGAACAGTCACTTGTGCGATTTGGACTGGCTCGCGTGAACCATACTTGGTTCACACGGTCTAGTCCGAGTTCATACAAGATACTCACTCGCTCAAAAGACCTCTCCGACGCTAGGTTGATCAGTAGCCTAAGGTTGGAGGGATGAACACTTGATTTCCCAAAGACAGACGCAAAAACACTCGATTTGGACACAAAGACAGGCATTTTCGGACGAAAAATTTTCGCAAGAAAATTATATTGTCATGCGAAATAAACTGTTCCCGCGCACTCTCCGTTCCGACTGTTTCAACACTCTGGAAGACTGATGCACTTCTGTTTCTACGCGCAGGCTAAATCGACACTCTCTCTCCCCTCTCATCAACTCTTGTGTTTGCTGTTACGCACCCACTGTGAGTATACTTGAACCCCTTTTTCGCTTAAAACAGCACTTTTGGGTGTTACATACGTTCTCTATATCAAAACACGCTACACACAACGCTAAACTCTTTTAACGCTAACCGCCCTTGCATGTTATACGTGAATCGCTGAATGTTTGTTTGCTATGTGTAAATAATGAGGACTTGTAGATCACCTTAGCAACGATAGTACTATAGTTTGGACTCAGCACCCGATTGGTTCGGGGGTTGTTAAGGCTCGCATCATTAACTTTGCTGTGCGTGTTCGCTGTTGTGAACACGTATCATGCATACTCCACCTCTCAGTCGTGTTGGTTAGCTTGTATCATTATTGTTAGCTTACTTAGATTCACTTTCTCTACGTGTACATGTTGGTTATGCGTAAACATTTTATCACTATTATTATGCTATTAAACCTGTGTACTCACTTTACATTTGTATTGACTTGTATTTTAACGTATGTAACAGGTTGATGATGTTATCGCTGCAAATCAGACTTAGGATTATGCTTTAGAAACTTGTAATAATCTAGTTGTCGAATTTTGAATTGTTTGAGAATGTTTGGATTTGTAATGATTATATGTTTTTAATTGTATGGGAAATTGATGTTTTAAATATTGTCGTTTATAATAGTCGTTATGGATCTCTCGAACAATCTTATTCGCTTAGTGTCGCGCCCCGATGATTCCGCCATCGGTTGCGGTGTGACAGATTGGTATCATAGCCATAACTATAGGGAATTAGGTTGAATTGCCATGTTCGACCTAGTCTATAGTCCAAGTACCAAATTAGATCGCTCTTCGACTTAAATACTTAAAATATTTGCCTGAAATGCTTACATGCCTTTCCTTAGGCTAACACAATGTACAAGCTTGAAAACCTGTATAACACAAACGAGTGATTGTGTCGGGATTAGGTGTGAAAACCAAGAACTCTCGATAAGATCACTCACTCTGCATACTATTTACTGCACGAGTTTCGTTTAAGCTAGGAGTGATATCCATATCTTGACGAAAATCTCCACCTCTATTTTAGTGGAACTCCCGACATGTTCAGTAAAAAACACAAACATGAAACGAAGTTGTTAAGTTAGGGTCTGAAACCCGCATCTTAATAACTAATTCCACTCCTCGATTTTCAATCTCACCAAAGTCTCGATTATTTCGATTACTCGGGATACGTAGTAACCGGAAGGGTATTGCTGTTAGCCACCAGACGGTGAGAGCATTCACCTATTAGGCCAAAGCATGTGCCCGAACTCAAAGGAATGGTCGAATTACTTTGGGTAATCGTTGTCTCAAAACCCAGGATGCTCCATTTGTTTTAAGCATGCAATCGCTGATTTTACGCATCATCGAGTTTTATTATTATTTAGGTGTTCAAATTTGTGAATTTTCCGCTTCATCGATTTCTCGTTTTATCGCTTTTGTTTTACGAAAATACACACAACTCGCACAACTCTCGTAATCTAAAACGTTAATTAATCGCAAACCAAACTAAAATGCTCAACCCTCGTATCGCGAATGTTCTCATACGCGGTATTACTCGCTTATTACGCTTATACTACTCGCATCTCATAACGCGCGCAAGATTTAGTGAAGGTGAATACGTGCAAAATATGTGCTTACTTGATTATGTGTTTACGTGCTTATATGCTTATGTGGATACGTGCTTACATGATTATATGCCTTATGTGAATAATAATAATAAATATATGATGTAAAACGCAAAATTTTTAAACAAAACCCATTATAATCGAATCTCATCCAGAATCTTTGTCTATAGATGGCTTCCATGGGATCTCACACTCGCCATACCGCTCAACGCAACAATGCCGACAAGCGAATTTCCTCACTCGTGGCTAATAAGATGGCCAATGTAATTCCCCAGATTGTTAGCGAGATCCAGGCTGTCAGCAGCAACTCGTCTGTGGACTCTAAGGGCGATGCCCCGAAATCTCGGTTCAGCTTCAAGCAGTTTAAAGCCTGCGTCCTGCAGCATTCACGGGCGAAGATGGGCCAATCAAGATGTTTCACTGGTTCGACTCGATCGAAGTCACTTTCAGGCAAAGCGGATGTCCTGAGAATCTTCGCACAGTCAACGCCACTGGAGTCTTTCAGTCAAGGGCACTTGACTGGTGGAATATCGAGCGCAACAGGCGCGGTAACGATGAAGCTTATGCTCTTGCGTGGGAAGAACTTAAGGAGCTCATGATCAAGGAGTTTTGCCCACCGTACGAAATTCAAAAGCTGGAAAACGAGTTCTGGAACATCAAGCAGGATGGTGGTGATAACGCTGGCCTCACCGCTCGAATCAAGCAGTTGAGTATCATTTGTCCTGGTCAAGTGGACACCACTGAGAAAGCCATCAAGAAGTATCTCCGCGCTCTCCCCGACTGTGTCGCCGATTTTGTTCAAGCTGCAAGACCAATTACGATCGAAGAGACTTACCAACATGTAGCCGAGATCAACGACAAGCGAGTCTTGGCTGGAGCTTTCAAAGTCTCAACCAAGAACCTTAGCCAAGCTATTGTTGAGCCAAGAACCGATACGGCTCCATCTCAAGCCTCCAAGTCAAGTCACCAGAATCGCAAGCGAAAGGGTAACAACAAGAACTGCGCAGTAGTGTCACACCCGACCCGTAGCGGAAAAGGTGATCGGGGCATGATTGGGTTTTCATCAAAGCTCATGACATTTATTATAATGTTTCATATTTATTATTACAATTTTAAAGAAGATCATACAATCAAATCATACAAGTACAACATGTTCTATACATCTTTCTAGACTTCATTATTTTTCTTCTAAGGCGCTTTCCTATGTGTTCCTTGCTTCATCCTGTCCACCTGTATCATGTGTAAAAATGGTTTTTGGGTCAACAAAAAGTTGGCGAGTGAATCCTATGAAAAACATTTAAACGTGTTTATTGTATTGATTGTAAAATAAAGTGCATAACCACATATGAGTAAATGTAGATGTAAATTTATTCACAATACACATAATATTAAATATTGCACACACATACAACAAATGATTGTTTTGAGGCACGCGTTGTTCAACTCGTCTCCCACGAGGAACTGATGGGCCTAATGAATGAGTTTTGAGGCACGCGTTGTTCTACGAACTGATGGGCCTAATGAATGAGTTTTAAGGCACGCGTTGTTCAACTCGTCTCCCACGAGGAACTGATGGGCCTAACAAATAATTTGCATACAACTTGACAATATGTAATACATAACAACAAACAATATTTACATTCTAAGTTTAGATCATAATATGGTATGGCACGAGTTTGAATAAGCGAATTAGTTTAAGCGACACATGATACACCCCAAAACATGAATAAAAAGGGGAATTTGTAAGAATTCACTCACAGTGGGTGCGTTTCTTGGATTGATGATGAATACGCACGAATTCGGATTTAATCGGCAAGGGAACTAACCTAAATAATAACATAATAGTTCGATAAATAAATAAACTTTTATTTGAGATTAGTATTTTTAATTAGTGTTCTTAATGGGAATGTTCGGTTTATTTTTGTGAGTTCAAGGAAATTTTCTAACTTTAAAAATATCATTTTTAAGTATTTTTAATTGATTTTTAAATAAAATAAATAAATAAAAGAAAAATAAAAATTTTGACTTTTTGACCAGTTGACCGTTGACCAGTTGACCGTTGACCGTTTGACTGTTGACCAGTTCGGTCGTGTATTGGTTTGCACTGAGTGAGGTTCGAACTTGTGACCTCCGTACGCGTGCACGCAGCTCTACCAACTGAGCTACGTGTCTAACCCGAAATATTTCTGTTTTAATTATATTTATATACTATTTAATTTAATCAGAAATCATTTATTTTTAAAAAGGATTTAATTATATCGGACTGGTGCACACAACAGGTCTCGAACCCGGAACCCGTGGTTTGGTGTTGCACACAGTCCACCGCTGGACTGTGTGTCTAACCTGGTTAATATACTGATTTTTATTAAACTTAACATCTTACAGCGAGTTGATCCGGTTCGGTTTGAAAAGAACATTTTAATTTCATAGAGTGAGGTTGTGTCAGGGATCGAACTCGAGACGTGTGTTAATTGTTTGCACACAGTCCACCGCTGGACTGTGTGTCTAACCCGTTTATATAACTTGTTTTAATTATACTTATACATAAGTTCGACTTCATCTTCTTCGTTCAAAGACACAGACCACGATTATTCAACTGTTCTTGTTTAATTCGATTAACGAAATTTATAAGTGATTGAAATGTGATGGATAGAGAGAATTTTGGAAATGAATGACCAAAACAGACGTCTTTCTCAGAACTCCGGCAAGGATCGTCGGCTCTGTTTTGTGAACTCCGTCTGATCGGATCAATTAACAGTTTTGATTGATTAGATGTGAAATTGAGTTACTAAACAATGATTATCAGAAGGTTTAGATGATTATACGATTCACAGCGTGATTTTGGAAATTTCAGAGATTTTCCGGCGATTGCAGAATATCCGGCAACGTCGTCCGGGATTGATTCTGGTTGATGAATTGAAGTTAGTAATAGTCTAACAATGGATTGAAACGAAAGAGTCGTTTTGATGAAAGTCTCGGTTTTCCGGCGAAAGTCCGGCGATTGCAGAAAATCTCCGGCGATGTATTTCTTGCGACAGAGATTCTACAGGGAGTTTAAGGGGAGTGTGGGTGATTTCGGTATGAGCTCTAGATGCCCGGTTTATAAAGTAAAACAACAATGGGATAAATTCTTTGGTTTTCCGGCAACTTGCAGAGAATTCTGGCGAAACAGAGACTGGTTCTCAAAATGCGGTGAGAGTGCGAGACTTACAATCTTCAGACTTGATATTCATGTTCGACGGTTTGGTCAAGGGATTGAATTTAACTTTCAGTTATGTTTTTTTTACGAGTTGAATGAGTGATTAAAGGTTTTCGGTTATAACTGACGTTGGTCAGTTACACTTGCCTGATTCCGGAGTCAAAGGAAAACGGTCGCGATTTCGTTTATTTTCCGGCGACCGCGGATTTGGGCGCGCTGGTTAACTAACTTTGAGTTTCGAGTTTCATATTAAGTATTAATTGTTTCAGTATTATCAACAAATTACACAAGTGGCGGATGTGGTGTGTTGGCTGTTTGGTCTTGAGAGTGACCCGGGTTCGAAACCGGCATCAGCAAATTATTTTTATTTCATTTTTTATTATAAATTTTCAATTATAGATTTTAAATTCTAATATATTTATTAATTATGTATTGTTTAAAATTTGTTTGAACCCTAAACATGCAACGAAAATTTTAATTGGATGTTCGGTTAATAAACGAAGCGGGTTTGGTTAACCCGGTTTTTGACGGATGTTACGGTATCCCTACTTTTAGAAATTTCGTCCCGAAATTTAAGTAGTGGCATGTTTGACTCAAAAAGATGGTGTGTTAATTTGACAATTGCATACATAGAAGGGGGTAAGAGTTTAATTTTTTTTTGTTTTGAGGCGGTAACGTTCCTTGTAAGGGTTGAGTACCCTGCTACAGGAATCGCTTTTTGATGCCTACGATAAAGAATATTGATAAACAGATTTGATTCACTAAGTATGATTTCATGCGCAAGAGTTTTGATACGTTTGGAAAGATAAGGTTATATCCTAAACAAAACTTCTACTACTAAAACCTACATGGAACTTCTCATAACCGCCTGACAATGCTTCTGATCCTTTGGCAAGAATACTTATATATAGGAAGTACCAGCGGCGTATCCACCATATTCTTGTCAAATTTTCATTGGTTTTATCAGTAAGTTATGATTAGTTCTACGATGTGACTCTAGAACATAAACAAACACAACAACCAAAGCTTGAGTCTTAATTATGATAGTATACATTTTTGAATGGTGACAGTACCTCTCTCGTTTGTTATAATGAAGAGGTTAGTCTATGTAGAAGTGAGACACAACCCAACTTCTTTGAATAATGAGATTGAAATACGTTGAGATGTATGATGATATGAATGCTAAATCAGCGAGTATAAAACAAACTTCAACCAAGACATTACTAAATCCTACATGGAACTTCTCATAACCGCCTGACAATGCCTATGATCCTTTGGCAAGAATACTTATATATAGGAAGTACCAGCGGCGTATCCACCATATTCTTGTCAAATTTCCATTGGCTTTATCCGCAAGTTATGATTAGTTCTATGTGACTCTAAAACATAAACAACACAACAACCAAAGTTTGAGTCTTAATTCTGATAGTATACATGCTTGAATGATGACAGTACCTCTCTCGTTTGTTATGATGGAGAGGTTAGTCTATGTAGAAGTGAGACACAACCCAACTTCTTTAAATGATGAGACTGATATACGTCGTGAGGTATGATGATATGAATGTTTAATCAATGAGTATAAAACAAAACTGAAATAGTAATTCGCATTAAGATTCTTGGATAAATTTCCAATTTATAATTGAGATACGTGAAGATTGAGATAAACATAAAGAAAACATAAAAACTAAGCGGTTGGAGTTGAATCTTGATTTTTTTTTTGGTGAAGAAACTAGTTGGGTGGTTCGTTTGGGCCGTCATTATCTTCAACAGGATTGGCGTTGATGTGGAAAACACTTCCTCTTGCTGGTGGCCTAGTGGTTAGGTTTTCTTGATTTGCTTGGTTAACTGGGTTTGCTTGAGCTTGGGCGTTTATGATGTTAACCAATCGAGGGCACGTGTTTCTAAAATGGGTAGGGTCACCACAATTAAAACAAGCTCGAACATAAGGAAACATGGGGTATTGGGGTTGTTGATATGTTTGGATCATGTTTTGAGTAGGGGGTGAGGTTTGGTTTTGAGAGGTGCGGCAAGCCTTGCTCAAATGACCATAGCGTCCACAATTCGCACATAGTCGATAAGGTAAGGTAGATGGATGGTGATAAAAATAGGTGTTACATTGAGGGTGAGGTCCAAGGTAAGGTTTCTTATTTGGGTAAGTTGAGTTGGGTGCTACTTGAGTGATTGGGATAGCTTGGAGGGGTACGGCTTGTGAGGCTGGTTGATTGCGTTGGGTGACAGCGAAAAGTTGCCCATCTCATTTTCTCTTAGAAATGGGTTGAGAAGGGGATTCGGTTTGGGTGGAGTTTGAGGTTTCAGTTGATGCTTTATCCTTCTTCTTATCCTCTTTGAAGTCTTTATTCCGTATGCGGTTTTCGGTGAGCTCTGTTGCTAACTCCATGGCTGCTTCCAAAGTTGCAGGTGTGGTACTTATTATAGGGTCTTGAATTTTTGAAGGAAGACGTCGGATGTAGTGCTCGATCAAACGGTAAAGAGGAGTGAACAAGTTGGGAACCATTTGATTTAACTCGAGGAATCTCTTGTTGTATATGGTGTGGTCGCCTTCCTTTTGTTTCAAAGAATAGAACTCATCCTCCAATTTCTTGATTTCGCTTCTTGGGCAAAACCGTCTTGTCATGATTTCCTTCAACTATTCCCAAGTCAAAGTCATAGCATCTTCAACACCTCGTTTGGCCTTCTCTGTATTCCACCATGTAAGTGCTATTCCAAGTAAACGACCAGTAGCATATCGCACCTTGCGATCATCCGGGCAATCGCAATTTAGAAAAGTGTTTTCCATTTCCTCAAACCAATGGAGGAGAGCGGTGACACCTTCAGTCCCTTTGTATTTTGGAGGGTCGCAGGATTTGAAATGCTTGAAGGTGCATTTAGTGGTATTTGGGGGAGGGTTGATAACATTTTGATCTTCTTGATTGACGGGATTAGCGGTAAGGGCTTGTTGAACTTGAACTACAATGTTGGATAATACGGCAGCCATTTGTTGAGCGATTTGGGCAGCCATGCGCCTAGCGGGCTTTTCCTGATCTCATCTTCCTACGAGCGAGACTAGAAGACATCTACAAGGAATACATATCAAGAGTATGAGTTGGACGTTTTAGGGGTCATGTGTCGTATTTAGGAATGATCATTCATAAAACAAGTATAGAATAATAAATCTACTACATCCATAGGATGTCTTGGGCTTTGCTCGTAATTGGGCCTTTGCATGCCGCCATACTTCACCTTCGTAATCATGTGGGCCCCCATGATTACCGGGTTTTTCATATGGTTCGCATGTGTTAGCCTGGTAACGTACACTAAAACCCGGAGAAAATCGAGAAATATGTATGTACGTATGGAGTTTGGAGTGCATCCAGGTGTGGACACGGTGACACCTCAAAGTGGGGTTAGTTCGAACGACGTTTGGTGTGGCATGCTTTGGCCTAATAGGTCCTTCGTACTCTCATCGTTAGTCCCCAGGTAGGCAAACTGGTCCGTTATTTTGGATTTATACGAATGCCAACCTAGACAGGACGTTCCGACTACCGGTACTTGTACCCTTACAGTTACTACATGCCCGTCGCAGAACTCACTTTGATGAGATTTGAAAAGTGAAAAATGCGACAAAATCTTGAATAACGGAAGTATGAAGATGAATTGAATATGTGAACACTAAAATATGTATGATGAATGTGTATGTAAGTATGTATGTTTGACTGTAAGTATAATTCACTATGTATCACAAAAATGTAATATTGGAAGTGTTTACATGCATTTGAGTGTGTAATAAATACGAAACAAATAAACATCATAAGTTTGCATGTAACCACATAGACAATTTAAAATCTAATCAACTATAGTATAGGCTCTAAGGTCTAATAACCTATCCTATATCCCTATAGTCAAAAGCTCTGATACCAATCTGTCACACCCCGACCCGCAGCGGAAAAGGTGATCGGGGCATGATTGGGTTTTCATCAAAGCTCATGACATTTATTATAATGTTTCATATTTATGATTACAATTTTAAAGAAGATCATACAATCAAATCATACAAGTACAACATGTTCTATACATCTTTCTAGACTTCATTATTTTTCTTCTAAGGCACTTTCCTATGTGTTCCTTGCTTCATCCTGTCCACCTGTATCATGTGTAAAAATGGTTTTTGGGTCAACAAAAAGTTGGCGAGTGAATCCTATGAAAAACATTTAAACGTGTTTATTGTATTGATTATAAAATAAAGTGCATAACCACATATGTGTAAATTTAGATGTAAATTTATTCACAATACACATAATATTAAATATTGCACACACATACAATAATTGATTGTTTTGAGGCACGCGTTGTTCAACTCGTCTCCCACGAGGAACTGATGGGCCTAATGAATGAGTTTTGAGGCACGCGTTGTTCTACGAACTGATGGGCCTAATGAATGAGTTTTAAGGCACGCGTTGTCAACTCGTCTCCCACGAGGAACTGATGGGCCTAACAAATAATTTGCATACAACTTGACAATATGTAATACATAACAACAAACAATATTTACATTCTAAGTTTAGATCATAATATGGTATGGCACGAGTTTGAATAAGCGAATTAGTTTAAGCGACACATGATACACCCCAAAACATGAATAAAAAGGGGAATTTGTAAGAATTCACTCACAGTGGGTGCGTTTCTTGGATTGATGATGAATACGCACGAATTCGGATTTAATCAGCAAGGGAACTAACCTAAATAATAACATAATAGTTCGATAAAGAAATAAACTTTTATTTGAGATTAGTATTTTTAATTAGTGTTCTTAATGGGAATGTTCGGTTTATTTTTGTGAGTTCAAGGAAATTTTCTAACTTTAAAAATATCATTTTTAAGTATTTTTAATTGATTTTTAAATAAAATAAATAAATAAAAGAAAAATAAAAATTTTGATTTTTGACCAGTTGACCGTTGACCGTTGACCGTTTGACTGTTGACCGGTTCGGTCGTGTATTGGTTTGCACTGAGTGAGGTTCGAACTTGTGACCTCCCGTACGCGTGCACGCAGCTCTACCAACTGAGCTACGTGTCTAACCCGAAATATTTCTGTTTTTAGTTATATTTATATACTATTTAATTTAATCAGAAATCATTTATTTTTAAAAAGGATTTAATTATATCGGACCGGTGCACACAACAGGTCTCGAACCCGGGACCCGTGGTTTAGTGTTGCACACAGTCCACCGCTGGACTGTGTGTCTAACCTGGTTAATATACTGATTTTTATTAAACTTAACATCTTACAACGAGTTGATCCGGTTCGGTTTAAAAAGAACATTTTAATTTCATAGAGTGAGGTTGTGTTAGGGATCGAACTCGAGACGTGTGTTAATTGTTTGCACACAGTCCACCGCTGGACTGTGTGTCTAACCCGTTTATATAACTTGTTTTAATTATACCTATACAAAAGTTCGACTTCATCTTCTTCGATCAAAGACACAGACCACGATTATTCAACTGTTCTTGTTTAATTCGATTAACGAAATTTATAAGTGATTGAAATGTGATGGATAGAGAGAATTTTGGAAATGAATGTACCGAAACAGACGTCTTTCTCAGAACTCCGGCAAGGATCGTCGGCTCTGTTTTGTGAACTCCGTCTGATCGGATCAATTAACAGTTTTGATCGATTAGATGTGAAATTGAGTTACTAAACAATAATTATCAAAAGGTTTAGATGATTATACCGATTCACAACGTGATTTTGGAAATTCCAGAGATTTTCCGGCGATTGCAGAATATCCGGCAACGTCGTCTGGGATTGATTCTGGTTGATGAATTGAAGTTAGTAATAGTCTAACAATAGATTGAAACCGAAAGAGTCGAGGTTTTTACCGTTTTGATGAAAGTCTCAGTTTTCCGACGAAAGTCCGGCGATTGCAGAAAATCTCCGGCGTTGTATTTCTTACGACAGAGATTCTACAGGGAGTTTAAGGGGAGTGTGGGTGATTTCGGTATGAGCTCTAGATGCCCGGTTTATAAAGTAAAACAACAATGGGATAAATTCTTCGGTTTTCCGGCAACTTGCAGAGAATTCCGGCGAAACAGAGACTGGTTCTCAAAATGCGGTGAGAGTGCGAGACTTACAATCTTCAGACTTGATATTCATGTTCGACGGTTTGGTCAAGGGATTGAATTTAACTTTCAATTTTTTTTTTTGACGAGTTGAATGAGTGATTAAAGGTTTTCGGTTATAACTGACGTTTATCGTCAGTTACGCTTGCCTGATTCCGGAGTCAAAGGAAAACGGTCGCAATTTCGCGTATTTTCCGGCGACTGCGGATTTCGGCGCGCTGGTTAACTAATTTTGAGTTTCGAGTTTTATATTAAGTATTAATTGTTTCAGTATTATCAACAAATAACACAAGTGGCGGAGTGGTGTGTTGGCTGTTTGGTCTTGAGAGTGACCCGGGTTCGAAACCCGACATTAGCAAATTATTTTTATTTCATTATTTATTATAAATTTTCAATTATAGATTTTAAATTATAATATATTTATTAATTATGTATTGTTTGAAATTTGTTTGAACCCTAAACATGCAACGAAAATTTTAACTGGATATTCGGTTAATAAACGAAGCGGGTTTGGTTAACCCGGTTTTTTACGGACGTTACAAGTAGTCCCCGCACCGAACTCCCAGTCTCGCCAAGCTGCTACTCCCAACGCGCCAACTGCTAAGCGTGCGTACACTGGTCCTCATCCTCTGTGCCCTAAGTGCACTTATCATCATGTAGTTGAGGAAACTGCCGCTTTTGTGTCAACTGCAACATCTATGGACACTTCATGGCGCACTGCCGCACTAGTCCATGTCAAGCTCTTTCTGCTCTCACAGCATCGCCAACTCCTCTCAACGCCATGCCAGTCAATCAAGCAACGCAAGCACCAGCAGTTCAGGCACGTGCATGCTACACATGTGGTGATCCAAACCACTTCAGCAATATCTGCCCGAATCATGTTGTGAAACAAGAACCGCAACAACAACAGCAACCATAGGCTGTGCGTGGAAGAGCTTTCAACATCAATCACCGCTAGGCTCAGAGTGACAACAATGTTGTCAATTGTACGTTCCTCATATGCTTCTTGCTTATTTGACACTGGAGCCGATAACTATTTTGTATCGTTAGAATTCGAAAAACTTTTAAAATGTAAACGCGCTACCAGAAGAACCATTACCGTAAACTCCGTCTTATGTGATTGTACTCTCGAACTTAACAATCACAACTTCCTGATCGACCTCATACATATGCAATTAGGTAGTTTTGATGTCATAGTAGGCATGGATTTTCTTCGCAAGAATTGTGCCGAAGTCGTCTGTTTCGATAAAATGATTCGTTTTCCCCTTCCAAACGGTGATCAACTACATGTTTACGTCAAAACACCCTCAAAGAAGTTGATGCTTTTGTCACGTACCCAAGCGAACAAGTATTTGCGCAAGCAGTGCATCGCTTTCCTAGCCCACATTGTGAACCCGGAGAAGGAAAAGAAAACCTTGAAAGACGTACCTGTTGTTTGTGAATTCCCAAAAAAAATTTCCCGACGATTTACCTGGTTTACCCCTACTCGTGATGTCGAATTCCGTATTGATTTAATCCCCGGCGCTACACCTGTCGCTAAAGCTCCCTATCGCCTTGCACCATCCGAAATGCACGAGCTATCTAGCTAACTTCAAGAACTTCTTGATAAAGGCTTATACGCCCGAGCACATCACCTTGGGGCGCACCCGTCCTTTTTGTGAAAAAGAAGGATGGATCGTTCCGAATGTGCATCGACTATAGGGAACTTAACAAGCTTACAATTAAGAACCGCTACCCTCTTCCTCGAATCGATGATTTATTTGACCAAATCCAAGGTGCTACTTGTTTTTCGAAGATTGATTTACGTTCCAGATATCACCAGCTACGTGTACATGAGCAAGACATTCTGAAAACCGCCTTTCGTACTCGCTATGGCCATTATGAATTCGTGGTCATGCCTTTTGGACTAACAAACGTGCCTGCAATCTTCATGGATTTGATGAACTGTGTGTGCAAAGCCTTTTTGGATCGTTTCGTCATTATTTTTATCGATGATATCCTTATTTACTCGAAGTCAAGAGCCGAACACGCGCGACATCTTCGTTTAGTTCTCGAACTTCTCCAAGGAAACCGTCTTTATGCAAATTATCCAAGTGTGAATTCTAGCTTAATGAAGTTCAATTTCTCGGTCACGTCGTCAACGACCAAGGAATTCACGTTAATCCCGCCAAATTTGAAGCTGTAAAGAGTTGGAATACCCCGAAGAATCCATCCGAAATCCGTTCTTTCCTCGGATTGGCAGGTTACTACCGCCGATTCATCGCCGACTATTTGAAAATCGTCGTACCCCCACCTCTTTGACTCATAAGGATAAACCTTTTGTTTGGGGTTCCGAAAAGGAGGACGCCTTTAGACTCTCAAGCGTATGCTTTGCAACTCTCCCATCCCGCACTTCCCGACGGAGACGACGACTTTGTCGTTTATTGCGATGCCTCTAACCTAGGTCTCGGTTGTGTTCTCATGCAACGGGGCAAGGTTATCGCGTATGCATCTCGACAACTCAAATACACTACCAACGATCTCGAGCTCGGTGCAGTTGTTTTTGCGTTATAGATATGGCGACACTACCTTTACGGTACAAAGTGTATGGTCTTCACTGACCACAATAGCTTACAACAGATCTTTAACCAGAAAGAAATAAGCATGTGCCAATGCAGATGGGTTGAACTTCTCAACGACTATGATTGTGAGATACGTTACCATCCCGGCAAAGCAAACGTTGTAGCCGATATGTGTATAGCATTCACGACGTTCAAGCCCAAAATAAACTCGAAACCTTGATCCGGGAAACCCAGCACGCATGTTTCATTGAGAATACCTTATTTGAGGAAATGAAATGTGGTGCCGAAACCTAGATGGAGAATAAGTCTAACGGGATCTATTACTTTCTGAATCGCATTTGGATCCCTAGCCGAAATAACATTCGAGAGTTACTAATGACCGAAGCCCATAAGTCTCGATATTCCATTCACCCCGGTGCCGACGAGATGTACCAGGACCTCCGTTCTAGGTATTGGTGGCCGGGCATGAAAAAGGATATCGCTCTGTACGTTTCAAAATGCTTAACTTGTGCGAACGTTAAAGCCGAACATCAACGACCCTCTTGCTTGTTACAAAACTCCCTCACACCTTTTCTGGTTATGATAACATTTAGGTTATCGTCGATTGCCTTACGAAATCTGCTCCTTTTATTGCCATACGAGAAGACTTTAAGGTAGAACGATTAGCACGGACATATATCGACGAAGTCATTTGTCGAAACCGGGACGCCTCGTGCGAAAATCATAGTTTTTGGTGCGAAAATGGCTTATTTCATGCGAAAATGGCATGTTTCATGCGAGATGACATTTTTCATGCGAAAATGGAAATTTCCGCACGAAAATGGAAATTTTCGCACGAAAATTTCCCCAGACTACCTTCACTCCTCTCCACCTATAAATACAACACTGCGTATTCAGTTCAACTCGCTGTCTTTCCGCACCAAAATGCTCTCTAGCTCGTTTTCTCTGTTTCAAGTAAGAAGACTACGTTTTTCACGAGAATCACAACGATTTCTACAACGATTTTGCACAAGATTATCTCCGATTTCATCTAAAACTTCTCTATTTACGAAAACCTTTATCTTTTTCATAAAACTTCTGATTTTTAACTTGGATTCACACTTAACCGAGTATATTTGAGTTAGCTTTGGCTTCTCAAGGTAGAAACATCGTTGTTTCAAACTCACAAAGTGTTTATCCTAACAAAAACTGTTTTATAAATCGATTTTTACACAAAAACGGACAACAACCGACTAAGGTTTCGTTCACAAAATAGTGGAACTAAGCACTGTCGAAACCGTCACGAAATGGACTAAAAAATACATCTATTTCAGACGAAATCTTAGTCCCGAACGCACTGAGACGCGAGAACAGTCACTTGTGCGATTTGGACTGGCTCGCGTGAACCATACTTGGTTCACACGATCCAGTCCGAGTTCATACAAGACACTCACTCGCTCATAAGACCTCTCCGACGCTAGGTTGATCAGTAGCCTAAGGTTGGAGGGATGAACACTCGATTTCCCGAAGACAGACGCAAAAACACTCGATTTTGGACATAAAAACAGGCATTTTCGCACGAAAATTCATTTTCATGCAAATTAAACTGTTCTCGCACGACTCTCCGTTCCAACTGTTTCAACACTCTGGAAGACTGATGCACTTCTGTTTCTACGCGCAGGCGAAACCGACACTCTCTCTCCCCTCTCATCAACTCTCGGTGTTTGCTGTTACGCACCCACTGTGAGTATACTTGAACCCCTATTCGCTTAACACGCACTTTTGGATGTTACATATGTTCTCTATATCAAAACACGCTACACACAATGCTAAACTCTTTTAACGCTAACCGCCCTTGCATGTTATACGTGAATCGCTGAATGTTTGTTTGCTATGTGTAAATAATGAGGACTTGCACTTGGAGACCACCCTTAGCAACGATAGTACTATAGTTTGGACTCAACACCCGATTGGTTCGGGGGTTGTTAACGCTCGCATATTAACTTTACGTGCGTGTTCGCTGTTGTGAACACGTATCGCGCATATTCCACCTTGCAGTCGTGTTGGTTAGCTTGTATCATTATTGTTAGCTTACTTAGATTCACTTTCTCTACGTGTACATGTTGGTTACGCGTAAACACTTAATCACTATTATTATGCTATTGAACCTGTGTAGTCACCTTTACATTATTGTATTGACTTGTATTTTAGCGTATGTAACATATTGAGGATGTTATCGCTGCAAATCGGACTTAGGATTATGCTTTAGAAACTTGTAATAATCTAGTTGTCGAATTTTGAATTGTTTGAGAATGTTTGGATTTGTAATGATTATGGAATGATTATATGTTAATTGTATGGGAAATTGACGTTTTAAATATTGTCGTTTATAATAATCGTTATGGATTCCCTCGAACAATCTGATTCGCTTAGTGCCGCGCCCCGATGATTCGGCCATCGGTTAGGGTGTGACAAGTCTCTTATATTAAAAGATAAATGAGAAGAACTATACATTGTTCACACAAATAAAAACACGACTATATTATATAAGCAAGACTTATCCAAGACAGTCCATTTATTTCTATCCAGTCTACTAATTCATTTATAAATAAAGCTGGTCAAAATAATAATGGAAGGTTGAGTAGGGGAAACATATCCTTGGTTATTATCTAAATTATACTATATTCGATAGGTTCACTGCCTATTGTGTATATTTTGTTTAAACAAAAAAATATTTCTTTAATTTAAAACCTTGATATACATGTTCAAAACTATCGACTAAAAATCACTACCTAAACATACATATCATACTTCGAACAGTTCCCTCATAGTAATGAACGTGATCCTTCCTAGTGCATGTGTTAGTCTGTCTGCCCATTGTAGTTCACCATTGATGTACTCCTCACTGATGTGTTTGTTCTCAACACATTCCCTCATGACAATGACAACGCGTGTCTATTTTCTTGCTCCTACCATGAAAGGTTGGATTCTTCGTAAGTGCTATAGCAGAAATGTTGTCCACCTTTAGTGTTATTTTTTTTCCTTCCTCCTTGTTATTTCACTAAGCAACTTTTTTAACCATGGTGCTTGACGTCCCTAAGAGATAACCTACTGGTAAGGTGGTGTATTATCAACAAAGTGGTTGTGGTTCAAGTCCTGCAAAGGAAAGGTTAGGTGTGATTTTAGCTGTTCATAAAAAAAACCATAGTGCTTGGCATGTTGCCGCTGTGGTCGCAATGAATTCAGACTCACATGATGACAATCCTATTGTTTGTTGTTTTTGTGTGCACTAGGTTATATGGGTGATTCTCCAAAATAGAATACCAGACTGGTAATACCTTTTCCTTGTTTGTGTTAACACCATAATTGCCATCGCTATAACCTATGATATTGCATCCTCTTTGCTGCTTATAGATAATCACATGCTTCTTGGTTACTTTGATGTAGCGTAACACTTGCTTTATTGCCATACATGATACTCCTTTGGTTCTTGCATGAATTTACTAAGCAATCCGAATGAGTAACTTAGATCTGGTCTTGTATGCAGTACCTGATACAACTGGTAAAGCTTCTGTAGTGTTTTGCATAACATGAATCTTCGTTTTATTGTTGTTCATCATATCAACGATCCTTCAATATATTGTTTATGTACAGTGTTTGCTTTATTTCAATTTCACCTTTTGCTTGAGTAATTTCTATTCCAAGATAGTATGCCAGCAATCCTAAATCGCTCATCTCAAACTTCTCCTCCATTTGGGGATTTAAAGTGATCTATCTTTTCCTTTGCAGTTTCTGTGACTATCAAGTTATCACCATATACTCCAACCAGTAGTGTAGAAGTCTTATCCTCTTTCTATAGACGACTTGTTCTAGCATGCACTTATTGAAGTTAGGTGACTTAAGCATTTGATCCAACTTCATGTTCCATGCTCTCGATGTCTGCATTAGTCCATACAATGCCTTTGACAACTTGTATAACTTTCCTAGCTTTATGAATCCTTCCGGCTGTAAGACATAAACCTCTTCCTTGAGATCTCCATGTAGAAATGCACACTTGACATCCAATTGATGTACATCCTAGCCTTGATATGCTGCTAAAATCAATATCAAACAAAATTTTAAAATACATGCCACTGGTGCGGATACTTCTTCCGTGTTGCCACACATAGCCTTTCGCCACCAGTCGTGCCTTTTATTTCACCACCTTTCCACTTGCATCCTTCTTGGTCTTGAATACCCATTTTAGACCTATAGCTTTGTGATCATGGGGCAATGTTGTAGCTTCCTAGTGTTGTTGTAGCACCAAGTCTAACTCAACCTTCATTGCCTTAATCCATCTTCCATCTTTGAATATTCTTGTAGAACCAAATCTTATTTACGTCTTTCCTAAATGTCTTATGTCCTTTATTATTTTTCTAGGCTATGTGCGAGGGGCCTTCATCTTTTGCACTATGTTTATCCTTGTTGTTTTGCTAGTTTTCCCGAGATGGATTAAACGTACTTCATCCGCAGTTCCGAAATTGTCGTCCTCTACTAGAATTGTTATGATGGGAAAACAACAATCATCTTTTCCATCTCTTAGGCCTCCTTTCTGTAATTTTATTCTTTTCTCATACGTTTCGAGTCTCCCAATCGCTTCTTCCAATGTCATGGTATCCAAATCCAAGCATTGCTCCATGGAAGCGACAATATGAATAAATCTCTCTGGCACGACATTTATTACTTGCCAGAATTGAATTGAATAAATCTATCTAGCATTGATTTTGAACTGAAATAAATTTCTAGGTTTGACATAATACATCCCTATACAAATACATATGCTCTGAATACATAATAATCGTACTATAGACAAATTACACTAAGACCCTTGTGGTTTGTTGTGAGGGATTATATCATCATAGACGATGAACCATACCAATTTCGAACGAGGCATAAGCAACAAGTGTAGCACTAATGATAAAACTGCCACATCTAATGCGTGCCTAGGCAACAAGACTCCCTCGTATGACATTGCAAGCACAATAGCGCATCTAATGTGGGAAATATTTTTGCATGTTTTGTGTTGTATTATAAATATAACGCGTGTCATATATATTTTACTTATGCATATTAATAATGAAGATAATCGGAGAGGATGCAGTAAGCTAGGGAAGGACCTGGGCGCACAAGATGCCGCCATGCATGCACAACCGGAGGCTTATGGGAAAATGATTCCAAGAATTTCCCCTGTCCACCATGAAGTAAATGTTGCAGCATTTTTTTGTCAAGAACGCCACCACCTGAGGACCTCGCACTAGTTAGGCAAATTGTATCTCATGTACTAATTATAAACAAAAGTTGTTAATTAAAATTAAGATAAACATAATTTTGATTTTTAAGAAGAATTTTCTTATTTACACCTTTTTTTAAATTATATGATCTTCTTTTTTTACATAAAATAGAAAATAACTTTATTTAGATTTATTTAATTATAAAACACATCACCCTCAGAATGTTTCATCATAAAGTTGTCCAATGTCCATAAATACTCATCGCGAAACCCTTGGTGAAATATTTGTTGGTCCGGTAGTGATATTCAGATGTGTGCAGCTATCAAATTCCTTCGTTATTACATTGGTGATTGTACCCGAATGTAACTTGTTCGATAAATTCATCACTGACACACACAATATTTTTGTGACAAACCCATTCTCCAAGCTAGGGATGTAGTGTACTTCCTCTTAACACATTCACAAAGTAATTTAACTTTTACCAAAGTTGGCACTATAATGAAGTTGATAATGTTTTATTTTGCTTATATAATATGAACATTACAAAGTTGCATCCTTTGTATTTGTACAATTATTTTATGTTTATCAACTTGCAAGAGATCCCACAATGTTACATACACCGGATATATTAAAGCGGGTAAATATGTCGGTATACTACCTAGTAAAGACGATGACAACAATTTCTTGCCAACTTAATCAATTGCATATTATCTCTTTAATTAGGGTGCAAATCAATTGTATATCTTTGTTTCATTCTTGATTGGCTTTTATGTAAAAGTATCATTAATTAAGTTAGGGTGAGGTCACGTTCCTTTGTAAACATTAGGCTAGCTTATGTTGGTGGTGAGGTGTTATCATCCATTCACATGACACACTTTATATTATGTTTTCATCAATTTAGCACAGAAATTAAGTGGAGACTAAGATTTATATTAACGAAGATGCACCTTGGATTCATGATATACCATCTAACGTACAACAAAAAGAAGAGATACATTAAAAACAAAGCAAAATGACAATTAAAAGTTGAAATGAATGGAATTGCCTATCCATCCCGACCAGCAGAGTTATTAAAGATCTTTAAAGGGAATGCAACTTTGGTGATACTTCTTCTTCTTCTTCACATCCTAGTGCACAAAGAAAATGAACATATTGATGTGAATAAAGGAAAAAACTACTGTTAAATATGTCATGTAAATCGTACATATGTTAAGTGATGGCATTTTGAACTACTTAAAATATAAAAGGAATTAAAGAATAGGTAATGATCACGTACTCTTGGTAAGAAATTTTGATTCCTCCAGCTCGTGGATCAGCGATGGTAGAAAAGGCTTCGTGTGACAAGTCAAGGTCACCCTTGCAACCAGGAGGCAGGCAGAAATCGGTGATCATTACGGTCACTGTGGGGGTGTCCGTACAAGGGTGTGGTACGCCTTGGTTGGTTGCACCTGTGCAAGTCACTTGGAAGTTTTTCCCACAAGCAGCTCCACCTTGCCATAAATCTTGGTTCACGGCTGCAATCATAACTCCTTGATCTTGGAACCCATAACAAACAAGCTGAGGCTGTAATTACAATATAAGTAAACATGTTATGGTCACTTATTATATAAGATCGAGGATGATATGTTCTATAATCTTATATATATGTGTGCGCACGCGCAGTGGCCTATATGACTTACGTAAGTATGGAGGGTCATTGATGGTTCCAATCCCAGTCTCTGATGATCCCTAACTTAGAAGGCTCATAACTACGAAAATGCTAGCATATATTCTTATGGATGCCATTTAAGTTAAAAGGTTGTATGAGTATAAAAAATATGGAAATAAGTAATTCTGAGAGAGAGCTTAATGAATTAAGCTTGTGACCTTTTGAGTGAAAGAGATATTTATACTTGAAGGATCAGTGCATCATACGGCAATTCGGTAATTGTTGTTCGCAAAGATATTCTTTGAAGAGCCAAAGAGAATTGAAGAAGCGTTCTTAATAATTTGTATATTTGTCTTTTTGCCACAAAAGGATGTAAACAATAAAATCAACATTTTTAATAATTTGTATATTTGTCTTTTTGCCACAAAAGGATGTAAACAATAAATTCAGTTGACACAACAAACGTATTAAAAACTGTAATAACTTTATTCCCTGTTTGTACTTCCAGAAAAGTTTTTGGTAGATGTATTTGTTTTATGGATTTTTAATGTTAATCTTTCTTGCACTTTTCTGTGCTCTCAAAATGTTTCATATAGTATAAATTGTACCCGGTACACACACGAATACTAGACCATGCGTATTGCGTAGTGGTTCATGTGCATTCGAAACGTTCTCCGTTGACATGTGGAAGGCATGTTAGCATACTCATTTTCGTTTTGAGCCAACATATATAGTGTTTAGTGGTTCATGCTCATTTCTAGCCCCTTCAATCATTACCCCAAATACCCAAATGATTAAATAATTTTACATTTTTTATTTAACTACTTTAACTATATAAGCGAAATTTGAAAATTTATTAATAAAAACATAGAAAACAAACGATTTTTAATAATTGGCTATGAATCATTTAATTGGAAATTATAGAGTAACAAAAGTAAAGTGAAACATCAAAACTAGAAAGCTATTGGGCAGTACTTAAAAAAGGCGACTTCATACTTATATAGCACGATACGTAACGATCGAACCAATATCCATCAAATGCCTATTGTATCGACGGCTAGAAAAACTGGTATAACCGACGGCTACAATATGTAATTCCTCAAAAGTTTCACTAAAAACAAAAAATAACAAAATAATAAATAGGAAACCCCTTTGTAATCCTCGGGTAACTTTGTTTTAAATGAATTTGATTGTCTGAAATTTTTGTTTTAAATGAATGGGTGTTTGAGTTTTTAATTCTTGTTTTACAAACGATTCACCATGCTGGTTTCAAACGAGGCAGGTGCAGTAAGCGTAGTGTATTGGCGATAAAACTCTAATATTTGATGCCCCTCTAGGTGATACAAGTCGCTTGGTGTTGGCTCCAAGCACACCAATGCTTATCTGATGGGATTTTATTTCGCATGTTCTGTATTGTATCAGTAATTTAATTTAGTTTAATTTAATGTGTCACATTTATTTTACTTATACAGATTTAATAACAAAGACAACGGGGCATGATCCAGGAAGAGAGGGATCTAGAGGCGACGTGGAGGGATTTGGTGCCACCAGACGATGCTTTGCATTCACAACTAAAGGATAATAGGAAATGATTCCAATAATTTCTTCCATCGACAGTGAAAGAAATGTTGCACCAACTACTGTCTAGAACACCACCATCCAAGGACTCCCTAGTTATTAATTATTATATAAACAATTTTCTAAATAAAAAACTATTTTTGATGGTTACAAGAAAATTTTATTTACAATTTTCCTATTATTTAATTTGTTATATTAACAAGAAACAGAAAACGAGTTTCTAACTATTTTTTAATATAAAACACTTTACCCAAAGAAATTTTCATCATTAATATTAGTATGTAAACTAGTTTTATGCCGCGCGTTGGCGTTTAACCGAATATTTGTCAACCAATTAAAAAAATAAAAATATAGTTTTGTTAGAAAAAAAAAGACTAAAACAATAGTAAGACTGTAATTTTGAGATGAGGGCAAAACTTAATTTGTCAGGACCAATGCGCGAGTGCAAGTCGGCTGCCTGACACGAATAAAAAATACATCAAGCCAACCAATTAAAACAAAACACTTCCATGGTTTTGTAAAAAAAAAAACAAAAATAATGACAAGAATGTAATTTAGAACTGGGAGCAACAGTGTAATTTTGAAGTGGAGGTAAAATCGTAATTTGTAAACAGCTAAAACATGGCAATATTTTAATTTTAAACTGAGAGTAAAATCATAATTTTTAACAAGGGCATATTTGTAATTTTGGAGCCAACATGAGAGTGCCAGGCAGCAGCCTACCACTATTCCCTAGCATGGAATTTGTAGTGTATTAAATATAAATGCTCATGGATAAACCGTGGTTGAACCACCGGTGATATTCACTTGTGAGCGCTAGCAAATTCGCGTTATTCCATACAACAATTTTTCGGTAGTCCATTGGTAAATCCTTTATTCACAGGGATTTTCAATGGATGTATCCGTTGGAGAAAGCCCTCCTTTATTAGGGGGACGGGGCACCCCTGTGATAGCCCCACTTCCACGCGTGAAAACGCGTTATACAACACCGCCAGTCTTCTTCATCATGCTCAAACATAAAACGCGTTGTGGTGAACATGCGTGAAGATTTATTGGGTTTTGAGGGAAGTTGTTGGGTTGTGAGAGAAATTGTTGGGTGTGGTGAGTGAGGAGCATTCCTGGTAAAATCCATCACTAGTGATGGAATAAAGTTTGATGACGTGACGGAACTTGATTAGATGTTGTGAGTGATGAGTGGGTGGTGAGTGATGTGCACCCCTACACCCTTAGTCTGAACTGTTTATTAGGTCTACACCGTTTACGAACTAATTTTTAGTTTGACCATAGTTAGCATTACAAAAAAGACTTATAATATTTTGTGTATGCTTTTATAATATATGAACGCTACAAAGTTGCAAACATCGTAACATTGTAGTTATTTTATGTTTATCAACTTGCAAGGGATCCCACAAAGTTACATACCCCGGATATATTAAAAGTGGTAAACATGTCACTATAGCTAGTTAAATGACCAACAGATTTTTGCCATCTTTATCAAGTTTTTAATTATTATAGCATCAAAATTGAGAAATCCTCAAAACAGACAAGTTGGACTAGAAAAGTAACCAAATATATCAGGTAAATCAACCATTTCCAAACTAAACATTTCAAGTAATGATCAACTAATTCTCGCCATGTTATCACACGCCGCTAAGCTAGCTAACTGGGAGCCATAAAAAATAAACACGCTCAAGTACAATGGGAACCACATTGGAGCCAACCAGAAGCAATCATATGGACAAAGATTGCTGCGACTCCAGTTGTCGTTACGACTCTACAATGACATTCAGCCACATGTTTTGTTGGTTTGTTACCCGTTGGCGTCACCCCTACCTTACGTTACGTTAGGGCTAACCAGAAAAAGAAGCAGAAACGAGGACAAAGGTCGCTATGCTAGCCGGCGTACCTCAACTTCCTTGTTACGTGTCTACAATGATATTCAACCATGTGTTCCATGGATAGTTACCATATGATGTCACCCCACCATACAATGGACTGCCACAGTAGCTGTTTAATACAACTACTAAAAGAGTATGTATTTTAAAACTGAATATTTATCCATTACCCATTACAGTTGAACATGTGGGTAATCATCCAACTGTTAACCAAATAAACCCTAGATAAGCTAACAACAACATATTAGAAATTATCAAGTTCTTTCTCAAACTCCTTGTCATGAGCTTCCGTGGTCACTTTTAGGCGATATCAACTGCAACACCTAGTTTGTTGTGGACATAGTGTTGTGCTTTGTACGTAGTATGTCAAAGTCTTTCACGATAAGAGACGATGCCCTAACCAACGCGTCATTGTATGAGTTTCAAGTCAATTGCTTGCTTTCAATCATATCTCCTCTTCTCCAAAGTCATCAAAGCCATTCTTGTCTTAAGATTACATTTTAATAAATGATAATTTTACCCTTTTTTTTAACTTCAAATTTTCGTATGGCTCTTCTTACTCATATTTTTATATCACATTTTTAGCTTTAATTTGTTTTTACCCATTTATTTTACCCATTAAAAATGTATACTCCATGTATAATATTTATAAATATTGCTAAAATAATTTGGTCTTATATGAGAGTTCAAAGTTTTAGAAAAATAAGGGTACAATTGTCATTTATTAAATTGATTTAAATAAATTAGGTATATATGATATTTCAACTACTTTGTAAAGTATATATAGATATTTATAATTTTGCATGAGTATATATGATATTTAGCAAGTTTATAAGGGTATATATGAAATTGCCCTTTCTTGTTATTGCTCCAATTAGCCAGCTTAGCCGTCATGTGGCATGTTGAGATTGATTGACCCTTTATTTGAAATATCTAGTTTGAAAATGGCTTATTAGGTATGTCTGCTTTGGTTACTTTTCTAGTCAACATGTTTCTTTTGAGGATCTTCTTTTGACAGAAGAAGAAATAGTGTCTCATTCGAGTATGAAAACTGGCTTATATTTATTTACTAGACAGGTTTTAGAACCTAGTTATATTATCTTTTAATTGGATTGTATTTCCCGTTCTTATTACCTGCTTCTAGTAGTAAGTTGTGTGTAAATCACATATACAGTTTTTCAATACATCTCCTAAAGCTTAACAACGACACCGACCTTTTTCAGTTTATTTATCCCTTTAATCAGCATTCATATTAATTGTATATGTGATCTGATCACATAAATGGTTTTTCAGTACATCTCCTACAGAATCTTCAACAACAATACCTAACCTCCTTTTCCCTCTTCAACCAGTGTGGATAATATCAAAGATGTCAATTCTTTGATTTAAATGTAGGTCCAAATTTCACATCTTAAATGTATTAAATTGGAAGAGGTGGTGCGATTTTAACATTCATGATGTAATCATCATGTAGCTCTTGTTTGTTTGGTGTTTCAGCTTCTTGCTAACCATTTTTATATTTTTATAGAAGGCTTGCGGTTAAAAAAGTTATTATCCTTTCACTGCACAACTAATATCATGTTTTCTTCAGTATTTTCATACAATTTAAGTGAAGGTCAAGATTTATTTTTACCAAGATGCACCTTGAATTCGTGATGTAGCAACAACATAAATAAAAAGAAGAGACACAATAAACATCAAAGCAAAATGAAAATTAAAGTTGATATGATTGGAAATGCCTTTCGATCTAGGCCAGTAGAGTTATTATTAAAAGATCTTCGAATGCAGCTTTGGTTATGCTTATTCTTCTTCACACCCTAATGCACAATGAAAATGAACATATTGTTGTGAAACAAGGAAAATATATTGTTAAAGAGAGAGAAAATATAGAACAAGTAATTGCTGACGTACTGTTGGTAAGAGATTTTGATTCCTCCAGCTCTTGGATCAGCAATGGTAGAAAAGGCTTCATGTGACAAGCCAAGGTCGCCCTTGCAACCGGAGGCCGGCAGAAATCGGTGATCATTATGGTCACCGTGGGGGTGTCCGTACAAGGGTGTGGTACACCTTGGTTGGTTGCACCTGTGCAAGTCACTTGGAAGTTTTTCCCACAAGCAGCTCCATCTTGCCATAAATCTTGGTTCGCAGCTGCTATCATAACTCCTTGATCTTGGAACCCATAAAAGCTGATGCTGTAATTACAATGTAAACATGTTATGCTCACTTTAAATATATATAAGAAAATGACATGCTCTATAATATTATATATGTGTGTGTGCCGCCAGTGGTGTATATGACTTACGTAAGTATGGAGGGTCATTGATGGTTCCAATCCCAGTTCGTCCGAGTATAACTATGAGAATGCTAGCATATATTCTTATGGACGCCATTGAAGTTAAAAGGTTTTATGTGTGTTAAAAGTGTAGAAATAAGTAATGCTGAGAGAGAGCTTTAGAGATGGACTAAGCTTGTGATATTTTGAGTGAAAGCGATAGTTATTTATACTTGAAGGATCAGTGTATCGTACGGCAACTAAGTACATTGTTGTTCACAAAGATATTCTTTAAAGAGAACAACGATAATTGAAGGAACATTGTTGACAAATTGTATATTTGTCTTTTGCCAAAAATGGATGTTAACAATAAAATCAGTTGACATAAACAATGTATTAGACTCCTTCATTCCACTGCCATTTCAAGATGGACTTGTATTACTCGATCCCTTCGTCCTGAAAACTGCAATACCTTTATTCCTCTTTGCATTTCCTATTTAATGTTAAGGTAGATGTATTTGTATTAAAGTTAATCTTTCTTGCAATTTGGTGTGTTGTAAAAATGTTTCATACAGTATTGTACTACCTAGTAACCAAATACTCAATGGTCATGCATGGACAATATACTGCTTAACCTATCACACGTTCCAAACATTTTTCGTGATGTCACTACTAGAAAAAACAAGTATTACCTCCGTTGGTAATTGTTAGCCTGATTATGATTAATCGTAAGTTAGTATTATATATATTAGTTATAACATAAGTTAAAATATTAGTTATATTATTATGTTATATCCGAGTTTAGATTCCTTGTTCCCCAAGTAATCTCAACCTATAAGTACCCAATGTATGTTGACATTTGAATGTAATGAAATTAGGAACATTGTATGAATTCTCTGTAATCCTTGAATGTTTATAACACCCCACAATAATTTCCATCGGATGCGTGACGGATCCCACTAAAAACTAGAATATAACAAAAAAAAAAAAGAAAATAGGAAACCCCTTTGGTAATCCCTAGGCAATTCAGTGATAATAGCTAAAACTACTTTTACCAATGGATTGCTGACAGACCACCAATTCGAGGGAAGTCCAGTTAGGTCTTGAACTATTTTTTGAGGAACAATCCTTGGTAATCTGTCGGTAAAACCAAAGATAAGCTTCTGGATAAAATTATTATCATGTATGTGGCGGTAAGCCATTTTCCGATAGAGTGTGTGTCGATGATAGTCAAAAATTGAAACTAAAGATATGATTCTAGCCCATCTTTACTACCTTTTTATTTGGGACTTGAAATTTGGATTAACTTTAGATGAATATGGGACATGCATGTATCATATATGCAATTTACTTGGTTATGTATGTGTTTGGGCATAGACTTTTGTAGTTATGGATCATGTATCCTAAACGTTGCCTGGATCATTTATCCTTAGCGGATAGTGCAGGAACTCGGAGGATCAAGAATACTTAACATTACTTATGATTTCTAACAATTATCCACGTTTTTAATGCTTATACGCAGTAGTGGACGTATGGACGTAGTGGACTAAATCTCAGCTAGAATCTCGGGAATATTCCATTTAAGATGCTACTTGGTGGCCAAGTAACGGTCCTGTGAACATGGGCATGATCTTCCTAGAAAATAGGACTTGTAGTTAGCTTATTTAAAGGGGGTTGATCAAGTGTTTTAGGCTAATTATCACATTCATTTACACACACTCTCTCGAAATCCTCACAAACCAGAGCTTTCACAACACACTTAGCATTCAATCATTGTACCACACTTGATCAACATCCAAAGTTGTAATTTTTTATGCAATATAGTTGGTGATCGGTAGTTTCCATCACCTGAGGTTTTTTATGCCGGAGATCTTCATCGATCAAGGGTTTTTCCTCGTATAAATCTCTGTGTTCACCTTTGTTTACGTTACACATTTGTTCATACAATTGTTCATCATTCAAGCACTCAACCTCACAAAATCAGATTTGATTACATTATCCTTATTGTGATTTTTGACCAAAACAGTTTGGCGCCCTCCGTGGGGCAATCGGTGCTTCAATTATGAAAATTTCGTTCATTTCATTCATTTTTGTTCATCTCCATCGATCACGTGGCTTCTCAGGGAAAATCCACTTCAAATGCCATGTTGGCGGTTACTTCATCTCAAGCCAGTGCACCGTTACCTCCTATTCCCCCTGCATTCCAGAAGAGTGCTGATAATTCTCAGAAGAAGACATCATCTATCTTCACAGGATCAAAAACCTATGTTGTTTCTTCATCTACAACTACTAACATTGATGTTTCTACTTTGATTTTGCAGATGAAAGGCTATATGGAACAACAAGAGAAAACCAACCAGAGGATCCTTCGCGAGATTGATGAAATAAAGAAGCAAAAGAGACCAGTTGGAAAATCAGTCTCCACTCATGCCTAGAGCATTTGATTTTGCTAATCCATCATCAACAATCCAACAGTCCAAAGGATCCACGACTCAACCCCAAGGATCCTATATCCTTCAGCAAGGATCACAAGCAATGATGCAGCCTCAAGGATCCTCTAGCATTCACCAAGGATCATTGGAGACAGCTCAGAATCAAGGATCCTTCCTCCGTTCGGGAGGATAGATGGAGACGTTTCCAGCTCAAGGATCCTACTTTCAGAATCAAGGATCCTCGTCTCAGGTTCAAGGATCCATGGATTACCCTCCAAGGCCTTCAGCACCAATGTATCCAGGATCCAACATCTTTCAGGATCAAGGATCCTCAAGGAGTCAGCCATTCAGAAGTTCCGAAGTACATGAAGGGGATTTCATTCATATGCAGACCATTGCTTCATCTGGTCCTACCATCACACCAGACATGTCTTACCCTAGATATACTTCTGGGATACCGGTTCCAAATCAATCGGGAGGTAACAATTTCAATACATCTTTCGATACTAACTTTACTTACATGCAGGACGCATGTATCGACCAAGCTATGGCCAGGGAGTTACAAAAACTCAAGGATATGATATATAGTGTTCCCGGAGTGGTCAACCCCATTCCTGAGATCCCGGATGGAAGTCACAAGGTGTCTTGCTTTGCACCTCACATAAGCAATGCCGAGATACCAAAATGTTTTCAGACTCCGAGTATGAAGCTCTATGATGGTACAACTGATCCGGAGGAGCATGTGGCACAATACAGGGAGAGAATGGAGATCAGCCCCATTCCAGAAAAAATTAAAGGAAGCCTGTCTTTGCAAGGGTTTCGGATCCACACTCACTGGATCAGCACTCAAATGGCTGCTAAGTCTTCCTCCTTACTCTATAAATTCATTTTCACATTTAGTTATCTTGTTCAATAATCAATTTTCTTGTAGTAGATCTTTTGAAAGGTTAGCTAGTGACTTGTATAGGATCACCCAAGGTTGCGATGAATCACTAAGAGATTATATCACTAGATTTAGTAGAGAATCCTTGGAAATCCCTAGTTTAGATATTTCCACTGCTGTGGAAGCCTTTAAAATAGGATTACTAAAAGATTCTCATTTCTATGATGATCTTGTTATGACACCTTGCAGGAATCTAGATGAAGTAAGAAACAGGGCCATGAGGTTCATCCGATTAGATGATGACAAGAGGATCCAGGAAAGGTTGTTAGGATCCTCAAAAACAGGAGAATCAAGGATCCTTTCACAAGAATAATCGATCCACGCAATACTCCAAGCATGACAATCAGAATGTTCATGCGGATTGACAAAAGGAAGACGATGAAGATTATCCTCATATTTCTGAATATTGTTTTTCTGCTGATAACACTGAACTAATCCTTTCTTTGCAGAATTTAGGTGATAAGGCTAGATGGCCGAGGAAAGATAAGTCGAAATGGTGTGCTTATCATAAGGATTTCGGTCACCTCACTGATGAATGTATAGCACTAAGGAAGGAAATAGGCTATCTTTTGAGCAAAGGTTTCCTGAATGACCTGCTCGAAATGAAGAAGTCAAGGATCCAGGATCCTAAAAAAGTTCCTGAAAGAGCTCTTCCACCGCCAGCAGATGCTCAGATCATTAACTTCATCTCTGGAGGCTATGATATTTGTGGAACCTCATTTTCTGCAGCTAAAAGACTCGCCAAGTAGACAAAGATGAAGAATGGAGAGAGATCTCTTCGAAAGACCAGTATAACCCAGCAGAAAGTGATTTCCTTTGATGAGGATGACCACGTTGACATACAGGATCCTCATCACGACGGTTTAGTCATTACATTGTTTAGTTCTAACCATTTTGTTCGCAGGATCCTTATTGACATGGAAAGCTTGGTGAACATAATCCAGTTGGATGTCCTCAAAAGAATGAATATTCATGAATCCGAAATTGTCCGAAGATCGTCGGTGCTCGTAGGATTCAGTGGAGAAACAAAAAATACATTAAGGGACATCAAACTCACGATCTACATAGAGGGAGTAATCTCTATTCAGAAATTCTGTGTTATTGATTGCTTATCCTGCTGCAATGTTATTCTTGGCAGGTCTTGGTACATGACAAGAAAGCAGTCCCCTCAACATACCATCAATGTGTAAAGCTACCAACCCCATGGGGAGTGGTAAAGATAAAGAGTGATTAGCAGGAGGCGAAGAACTGCTACACTTCTTCAATGAAGCGAGCTTTGAAGCCAAGGGAAGCATAGCAATTAAAGTATCCACCAAGGGACGTCATGGAGGCAAGAGAGCAGGACGTCAAGGATATACTGCTAGACCCCGAGGATCCTGAATCCAAAGTTTTTATAGGATCCAGGATCCTGGATAGCATAGAGCAGGATCTGGTATCCTTCTTAAAGAGTAGAAAGTCTACCTTCGCTTGGAAGCATTAAGCTGCACTCAAAACCCTAAAAGATTACTTATCCTCTGCACCAGCCCTGATGAAATCAAAAGATGCAGAACCATTATCCATATGTTTAGCTGTTTCAAGTAAAGCGGTAAGTGCGGTCCTGGTTAAGAATCATGAAGGCCAACAATATCTGGTACACTATGTAAGTAAAAGTTTACTTGATGCCGAGGCCAGGAATTCTCATTTAGAGAAACTTATTCTTGTTTTAATCATGGCTTCTACTAAACTTAGACATTATTTTGAAACTCATACTATTGTTGTTAAGACTAACTTTCCTATTAAGAATGTCCTCAAGAAGCCTGAGATGTCTGGCAGGTTGGCAAAATGGGCAGTCAAACTTAGTACATATGACATTAAGTATGAACCAAGAACTGCCATTAAGTCCCAAGCTTTAGCTGACTTTGTGGCTAATTTTAGTAGTGATCTACAAAGAGAAGCTGAATTTGAGGTACAACAACTTGAGGAGACCAAGGATCCTTGGACACTCTTCACAGATGGAGCTTCAAATATTAAGGGAACTGGATTAGGCTTACTACTAAATCGCCACAGGGGAGAAATTATACCCCAATCCATTGCATCTGAATTCCAAACTGCCAATAATGGATCAGGTATCTTCAAGTTTATTTAGCTAAGCAAAGGATCAGGTATCTTCAAGTGTATGTAGATTCATTATGTCACACCCCGACCCACAGAGGAAAAAGGTGACCGGGGAATGATTGGGTTTTCATCAAAGCTCATGACATTTATTATAATGTTTCATATTTATTATTACAATTTAAAGGGAATCATACAATCAAATCATACAATCAAATCATACAAGTACAACATGTTCTATACATCTTTCTAGACTTCATTATTTTTCTTCTAAGGCAATTTCCTATGTGTTTCTTGCTTCATCCTGTCCACCTGTATCATGTGTAAAATGGTTTTTGGGTCAACAAAAAGTTGGCGAGTGAATCCTATGAAAACATTTAAACGTGTTTATTGTATTGATTATAAAATAAAGTGCATAACCACATATGAGTAAATGTAGATGTAAATTTATTCACAAAACACATAATATTAAATATTGCACACACATACAACAATTGATTGTTTTGAGGCACGCGTTATTCAACTCGTCTCCCACGAGGAACTGATGGGCCTAATGAATGAGTTTTGAGGCATGCATTGTTCAACGAACTGATGGGCCTAATGAATGAGTTTTGAGGCGCGCGTTGTTCAACTCGTCTCCCACGAGGAACTGATGGGCCTAATAAATAATTTGCATACAAGTTGACAATATGTAATACATAACAACAAACAATATTTACATTCTAAGTTTAGATCATATAATGGTATAGCACGAGTTTGAATAAGCGAATTAATTTAAGAGACACATGATACACCCCAAAACATGAATAAAAAGGGAATTTGTAAGAATTCACTCACAGTAGGTGCGTTTCTTGGATTGATGATGAATGCACACGAATTCGGATTTAATCGGCAAGGAAACTAACCTAAAAGTTCGATAAATAAATAAACTTTTATTTGAGATTAATATTTTTAATTAGTGTTCTTAATGGGATTGTTAGGTTTATTTTTGTGAGTTCAAGGAAATTTTCTAACTTCAAAAATATTATTTTTAAATGTTTTTAATTGATTTTTAAATAAAATAAATAAATAAAAAGAAAATAAAAACTTTTGACTTTTTGACCAGTTGACCGTTGACCAGTTGACTGTTGACTTTGACTGTGACGGTCTGATGGTGTTTATTATGTGCGCTGAGTGAGGTTCGAACTCGTGACCTCCCGTACGCGTGCACGCAGCTCTACCAACTGAGCTACGTGTCTAACCCGAAATAAATCTGATTTTAATTATACTTATATACTTACTGATTTGATCCAGAATTTATTTTAAATAAAAAGGTTTGAAATTTGGTCGAACCGGTACACATAACAGGTCTCGAACCCGCGACCTTGATTTAAATATGTACACAGTCCACCACTGGACTGTGTGTCTAACCTGGTATAATTTCCGATTTCAATTACATTTAACTACTGATTTTAGTTCATCTTCTTCATAACCCGAAGTCGAGTACATAATCCGCCTGACATCGATTTTTAAACGATTCTGGGTGATTGTTCAAATATTCGTAACATACAGAATGATAGATAGAGAAGTTAAAGGAATATACCAACTAGAAGTAAAATCCCGGTTTTCCGGTGGAAATCTCCGGCGGGTGCACCAAATTCCGGCGATGTATTTCTTGCGACAGAGACTCTTCAGGGAGTTTATGGTGAGTGTGGGTGATTTCGGTCCTAGCTCTAGATGTCCTATTTATAAGGTAAGGCAACAGTGGATAGATTCTTCGGTTTTTCGGCAAGTATCTGAGAATTCCGGCGAACACAGATAAATTCCGGCGACTTGCGGCGACTGCTTCAGAGTGTTTTATCGAGAGTTTAAGAGAGAGTTTGAGTGTTTGAACGGGTGGGATTAAGGAATTTAGCCCTGTATTTATAGGCTGCTTAAGGTGAGATTTGATTTTGGTAAACTCGGCGGTTATGACTGAAATTGGGGCTAGACATCGGTTATAACCGATGTCGTCGGCGGTTATAGCGTTATAGTCAAAAGAAATAATGGCTGAACTCGCGGATTGCCGGATTTTCCGGTGATTGCGAGTTCCGCCGCTCTGATACCTGGTTTTTGAATTTAAGTTTTGCTTTAAGTATTAATTGTTTCAGTATATTAACCAAAGGCAGCGTGTGGCGGAGTGGTGTTGTGGTTGTTTGGTGAACTAGCTGACCCGAGTTCGAAACCCGGCAGCTTGTTATTATTTTTTTTGCACTAATTTTTTAATCTTTAATAATTATAGTTTTTAAATTCTAAAATGTTTATTAATTATGTATTGTTTAAAATTAGTTTGAGCTTTAAACATGCAACGAAAATTTTAACTGGATGTTCGGTTAATAAACGAAGCGGGTTTGAAAAACCCGTTTTTTGACGGATGTTGCAGTATCCCCTACTTTTAGAAATTTCCTCCCGAAATTTAAGTAATGGTATGTTTGACTCAAAAGGAGGGTAGTTTTGGCAATTACATACTTAGAAGGGGGTAAGAGTCTAAATTTTTACTTGAGGCGGTAACGTTCCTTGTAAGGGTTGAATACCCTGCTACAGGAATCGCTTTTTGATGCCTACGATAAAGAATATTGATAAACAGAGTTGATTGACTAGGTATGATCTCATGCCCAATAGTTCTGAGAGAATCGATACGTTTGGAAAGATAAGGTTATATCCTAAAACAAGACTTCTACTACTAAAACCTACATGGAACCTCTCATAACTGCCTGACAATGCCTCTGATCCTTTGGCAAGAATACTTATATATAGGAAGTACCAGCGGCGTATCCACCATATTCCTGTCAAATTTTCATTGGCTTTATCAGTAAGTTATGATTAGTTCTATGTGACTCTAAAATATAAACAAACACAACAACCAAAGCTTGAGTCTTAATTCTGAAAGTACACATGTTTGAATGATGACAGTACCTCTCTCGTTTGTTATGATGAAGAGGTTAGTCTATGTAGAAGTGAGACACAAATAATGAGATTGAAATACGTTGAGATGTATGATGATATGTATGCTAAATCAGTGAGTATAAAACAAACTTCAACCATGACATTACTAAATCCTACATGGAACTTCTCATAACCGCCTGACAATGCCTCTGATCCTTTGGCAAGAATACTTATATATAGGAAGTACCAGCGGCGTATCCACCATATTCTTGTCAAATTTTCATTGGTTTTATCAGTAAGTTATGATTAGTTCTATGTGACTCTAAAACATAAACAAACACAATAACCAAAGCTTGAGTCTAAATTCGGAAAGTATACATGTTTGAATGATGACAGTACCTCTCTCGTTTGTTATGATGAAGAGGTTAGTCTATGTAGAAGTGAGACACAACCCAACTTCTTTAAATGATGAGACTGAGATATGTCGTGAGGTATGATGATATGAATGTTAAATCAATGAGTATAAAACAAAACTGAAATAGTAATTCGCATTAAGATTCTTGGATAAATTTCCAATTTATAATTGATATACGTGAAGATTGAGATAACATAAAGAAAACATAAAAACTAAGCGGTTGGAGTTGAATCTTGATTTTTGGTGAAGAAAACTAGTTGGGTGGTTCGTTTGGGCCGTTATTATCTTCAACAGGATTGGCGTTGATGTTGTAAACTCTTCCTCTTGCTGGTAGTGGAGCTGGGTTTGCTTGATTTGCTTGGTTAACTGGGTTTGCTTGAGCTTGGGCGTTGATGATGTTAACCAATCGAGGGCACGTGTTTCTAAAATGGGTAGGGTCGCCACAATTGAAACAAGCTCGAACATATGGGAACATGGGGTATTGGGGTCGTTGATATGTTTGGATCATGTTTTGAGTAGGGGGTGAGGTTTGGTTTTGAGAGGTGAGGCAAACCTTGCTCAAATGTCCATAGCGTCCACAATTCGCACATAGTCGACAATGTAAGGTAGATGGATGGTGATAAAAACAGGTGTTGCATTGAGGGTGAGGTCCAAAGTAAGGTTTCTTATTTGGGTAAGTTGAGTTGGGTGCTACTTGAGTGATTGGGATAGCTTGGAGGGGTATAGCTTGTGAAGCTGGTTGATTGCGTTGGGTGACAGCGAAAATTTGCCCATCTTGTTTTCTCTTAGAAATGGGTTGAGAAGGGGATTCGGTTTGGGTGGAGTTTGAGGTTTCAGTTGATGCTTTATCCTTCTTCTTCTCTTCCTTGAAGTCCTTATTTCGTATGCGGTTCTCGGTGAGCTCTGTAGCTAACCCCATAGCTGCTTCCAAAGTTGCAGGTGTGGTACTTATTATAGGGTCTTGAATTTTTGAAGGAAGACCTCGAATGTAGTGCTCGATCAAACGGTAGAGAGGAGTGAACAAGTTGGGGACCATTTGATTTAACTCTAGAAATCTCTTGTTGTATGTGGTGTGGTCGCCTTCCTTTTGTTTCAAAGAATAGAACTCATCCTTTAATTTCTTGATTTCGCTTCTTGGACAGAAACGTCTTGTCATGATTTCCTTCAACTCTTCCCAAGTCAAAGTCATAGCATCTTCAACACCTCGCTTGGCCTTTTCTGTATTCCACTATGTAAGTGCTATTCCAAGCAAACGACCGGTAGCATATCGCACCTTGCGATCATCGGGGCAATCGCAATTTAGGAAAGTGTTTTCCATTTCCTCAAACCAATGGAGGAGAGCGGTGACTCCTTCTGTCCCTTCGTATTTTGGAG
Source organism: Scalesia atractyloides (assembly GCA_947069175.1). Lineage (NCBI taxonomy): Eukaryota > Viridiplantae > Streptophyta > Magnoliopsida > Asterales > Asteraceae > Scalesia > Scalesia atractyloides. The sequence goes on from CAMTDV010000009.1 coordinate 54,163,537, forward strand.
GATCGCAGGATTTGAAATGTTTGTAGGTGCATTTAGTGGCTTTTGGGGAAGGATTGATAACATTTTGATCTTCTTGATTGATTGGGTTGACGGAATTAGCGGTAAGGGCTTTTGAACTTGAACTACAATGTTGGGTTTTACGGCAGCCATTTGTTGAGCGATTTGGGCAGCCATGCGCTCGCGGGCTTTTCCTGATCTCATCTTCCTACGAGCGAGACTAGAAGACATCTACAAGGAATACGTTTCAAGAGTATGAGTTGGACGTTTTAGGGGTCATGTGTCGTATTTAGGAATGAACATTTATAACATAAATATAGAATAATAAATCTACTACATCCATAGGATGTCTTGGGCTTTGCTCATAATTGGGTCTTGCATGCCGCCATACTTCACCTTCGTAATCATGTGGGCCCCCATGATTACCGGGTTTTTCATATGGTTCGCATGTGTTAGCTTGGTTACGTACACTAAAACCCGGAGAAAATCGAGAAATATGTATGTAACGTATGAGATTCGGAGTGCATCCAGGTGTGGACACGGTGACAACTTAAAGTGGGGTTAGTTCGAACGACGTTTGGTGTGGCATGCTTTGGCCTAATAGGTCCTTCGTACTCTCATCGTTAGTCCCCAGGTAGGCAAACTGGTCCGTTATATTGGATTTATACGAATGCCAACCTAGACAAGACGTTCCGACTACCGGTACTTGTACCCTTACAGTTACTACATGCCCGTCGTAGAACTCACTTTGATGAGATTTGAAAAATTTAAAATGCGACAAAATCTTGAATAACGGAAGTATGAAGATGATTTGAATATGTGAACATTGAAATATGTATGATGAATATGTATGTAAGTATGTATGTTTGACTGTAAGTATAATTCATTATGTATCACAAAAATGTAATATTGGAAGTGTTTGCATGCATTTGTGTATGTAATAAATATGAAAGAAATAAACATCATGAGTTTGCATGTAACCACATAATAGTATAGGCTCTAAGGGTCTAATAACCTATCCTATATCCCTATAGTCAAAAGCTCTGATACTAATCTGTCACACCCCGACTCGCAGCGGAAAAAGGTGATCGGGGCATGATTGGGTTTTCATCAAAGCTCATGACATTTATTATAATGTTTCATATTTATTATTACAATTTAAAGGGAATCATACAATCAAATCATACAATCACAACATGTTCTATACATCTTTCTAGACTTCATTATTTTTCTTTTAAGGCAATTTCCTATGTGTTCCTTGCTTCATCCTGTCCACCTGTATCATGTGTAAAATGGTTTTTGGGTCAACAAAAAGTTGGCGAGTGAATCCTATGAAAACATTTAAACGTGTTTATTGTATTGATTATAAAATAAAGTGCATAACCACATATGAGTAAATGTAGATGTAAATTTATTCACAACACACATAATATTAAATATTGCACACACATACAACAATTGATTGTTTTGAGGCACGCGTTGTTCAACTCGTCTCCCACGAGGAACTGATGGGCCTAATGAATGAGTTTTGAGGCACGCGTTGTTCAACGAACTGATGGGCCTAATGAATGAGTTTTGAGGCGCGCGTTGTTCAACTCGTCTCCCACGAGGAACTGATGGGCCTAATAAATAATTTGCATACAACTTGACAATATGTAATACATACCAACAAACAATATTTACATTCTAAGTTTAGATCATATAATGGTATAGCACGAGTTTGAATAAGCGAATTAATTTAAGAGACACATGATACACCCCAAAACATGAATAAAAATGGGAATTTGTAAGAATTCACTCACAGTGGGTGCGTTTCTTGGATTGATGATGAATGCGCACGAATTCGGATTTAATCGGCAAGGAAACTAACCTAAATAATAACATAATAGTTCGATAAATAAATAAACTTTTATTTGAGATTAATATTTTTAATTATTGTTCTTAATGGGATTGTTAGGTTTATTTTTGTGAGTTCAAGGAAATTTTCTAACTTCAAAAGTATTATTTTTAAATGTTTTTAATTGATTTTTAAATAAAATAAATAAATAAAAAGAAAATAAAAACTTTTGACTTTTGACCAGTTGACCGTTGACTTTGACTGTTGACCGGTCTGATGGTGTTTATTATGTGCGCTGAGTGAGGTTCGAACTCGTGACCTCCCGTACGCGTGCACGCAGCTCTACCAACTGAGCTACGTGTCTAACCCGAAATAAATCTGATTTTAATTATACTTATATACTTACTGATTTGATCCAGAATTTATTTTAATTAAAAAGGTTTGAAATTTGGTCGAACCGGTGCATATAACAGGTCTCGAACCTGCGACCTTGATTTAAATATGCACACAGTCCCCCACTGGACTGTGTGTCTAACCTGGTATAATTTCCGATTTCGATTACATTTAACTACTGATTTTAGTTCATCTTCTTCATTAATCCGAAGCCGAGTACATAATCCGCCTGACATCGATTTTTAGACGATTCTGGGTGATTGTTCAAAGATTCGTAACATACAGAATGATAGATAGAGAAGTTAAAGGAATATACCAACTAGAAGTAAAATCCCGGTTTTCCGGTGGAAATCTCCGGCGAGTGCACCAAATTCCGGCGATGTATTTCTTGTGACAGAGACTCTTCAGGGAGTTTATGGTGAGTGTGGGTGTTTTCGGTCCTAGCTCTAGATGTCCTATTTATAAGGTAAGGCAACAGTGGGATAGATTCTTCGGTTTTCCGGCAAGTATCTGAGAATTCCGGCGAACACAGATAAATTCCGGCGACTTGCGGCGACTGCTTCAGAGTGTTTTAGCGAGAGTTTAAGAGAGAGTTCGAGTGTTTGAACGGGTGGGATTAAGGAATTTAGCCCTGTATTTATAGGCTGCTTAAGGTGAGATTTGATTTTGGTAAACTCGGCGGTTATGACTGAAATTAGGGCTAGACATCGGTTATAACCGATGTCGTCGACGGTTATAGCGTTATAGTCAAAAGAAATAATGGCTGAACTCGCGGATTGCCGGATTTTCTGGTGATTGCGAGTTCCGCCGCGCTGATACCTGGTTTTTCAATTTAAGTTTTGCTTTAAGTATTAATTGTTTCAGTATATTAACCAAAGGCAGCGTGTGGCGGAGTGGTGTTGTGGTTGTTTGGTGAACTAGCTGACCCGGGTTCGAAACCCGGCAGCTTGTTATTATTTTTTTTGCACTAATTTTTTAATCTTTAATAATTATAGTTTTTAAATTCTAAAATGTTTATTAATTATGTATTGTTTAAAATTAGTTTGAGCTTTAAACATGCAACGAAAATTTTAACTGGATGTTCGGTTAATAAACGAAGCGGGTTTGAAAAACCCGTTTTTTTACGGATGTTACACATTATTAATTACTAATTATTATAATGGTTCATATACTGTCAAAGGAGAAAAGCTAATCAAATATTTAAAGATAGTCAGGAAACTGACATATTCTTTTGGGCTTGTCCCCAGTCTATTTGGGCTTGTCCCCAGTTTAATTGGGCTTGTCCCCAGTCTATTTGGGCTCGTCCCCAGTGTATTGGGCTTGTCCCCAGTCTATTGTTTTTTTCAATTTGACACAAGTACCTAAAGACGAGAATGCAGAAGCAGACGCTTTAGGTAACCTTGGATCATCCCTAAAAATGCCAGAGGATGTCAAGATACCTATCATCCATGTTTTGTCTCCTGCAATTGACAAAAATGAAGTAATGGAGATGGTGGAGGACGCTGCAATTGTACCTAGTAATGATGTGTTGTCAAATTCAGGATCCTAGATCCTTCCAATACCTTATATCCTGAAAGGGGAAATTCCCACATGGGAAAAATCTAAAGCCTTCAAGATTAAGGTATCCCAATTCACCATATTAAATAACATGTTATATAAGATATCTCTTGCAGGTCCCTATCTACGATGCATTGAGGATTCTGAGATCCAAGAAGTCTTTAAGGATTTTCATGAAAGGGACTGTGGAAATCACACCTGGGGCAGAGCACTATTTTCAAGGATCCTCACAACAAGATATTACTGTCTACAATGAAGAAGAATGTTGTGGAATACACAAGAAGACGTGATGCTTGTCAAAGGCACAGTAACATTCTACATCAGCCAGCGGAGCCTCTACATCCTATATCCTTGTAACAACCCGCTTCCTCGCAAGCTCGTCTCTCTCGTTACGCCTAGCACCAGAGATCCGGATCATAATGTAATCTAAATCGCTTATTACGCTACATCTCATATTTTCGCACTATATCACGTCACAACGCATTACATCGCATTAACATAACGCTTATCTCGCACAAACTAAATACTATCAACTTTGCGTGGAATTTCCAAGGCTAACTGCTCGCTTAAGCTGCGCGACTCTCGAAAGACTTGGGAAAAAAGTCGCATGCTTCATCGCTTATTTATCGGACCTTGAGTAATTGTGGAATTTACGTAAATATGACCACTTAATAGGCTTAATACTTCACCATAACGCTTAATATAACTATATAATACCAACCGAATCACCAAACGAACTCTTAACGCGAAATCAGCAAACAAAACTTGGTCACCAGTCCAAGTTCGGCCGAACTTGACTACCACAAGTTCGCCCAAACTTGCCTGAGACACAAAAACCATTCAAAATCCTCAAGTTCGCTCGAACTTGTACTCATATGTACAAGTTCGGCCGAACTTAGCTAATTCCCCTTGAAAACCTAGCAAGTTCGCCCGAACTTGCATGAATTTCATGCAAGTTTGACCGAACTTGACTCCCACCAGCTCACTTTTTGCCTTCGCCTATAAATACTCAGCCTCATTCTCTCATTTGAACTTGCTGCAACTTCGCTCTGAGCTCCCGAAACCCGAAACCCTCTGTTTTCTAAGTAAGAATCAAACTGATTTCAACTACAACGATTTTGCATAAGGCATTGCCTTCGTTTTCATCAAATATTCTCTGTTTACGAAAATCTTCATCTTTTTACATAAAATTTCTGTTTTTCACTAAGATCTATGCTTAGATCTGAGCAAAACATTTTGAACAATGATTTTTACACAAAATACGGACTTTTGATGATGTTTTGTTCATTTTCTGATATGACACGAAACATTTATCATTCAAGATCCCAGATCTGGAAGCCCAAGAACGTTTATGTTGGTTTACACAAGCCGAACTAACCCGAACGAACCCCGAGTTCGCCCGGATTAGTTCATGCTTTTGTAAAACAGCTAAAACCGCTCTAAAAGACCTCTCTGACCTAAGTTTGCTCAGTAGCACAGGGTTGGAGGGATGAACACTCGATTTCCTCAGCAAACGACGCGAAAACGCAAGATTTTGGACCCGAAAATATCAAGTTCGCTCGAGATTTAACTGATTTTTGTGCAGCATCTTAGTCAAGTTCGCTCGAACTTGACCTCTAAGGGTCAAGTTCGGCCTAACTTGAGTCTAAACAGCTCACACCATCATCATAAACCCTCAAGTTCGCTCGAACTTGCAAAGTTTCCCAGGAAACTTCACAAGTTCGGCCGAACTTGTCAATTCCTTAAACAAATCTTACAAGTTCGCCCGAACATGACTCACAACTCAACAGGATAGTACAAGTTCGCTCGAACTTGTATGTATATATACAAGTTCGCCCGAACTTGCCTACTGCTCAACCTAAACTTAACCATTTCAGCTTTTCAGAGACTAATGAACTTCCGTTCGCGTATGCAGGCTGATCCGGCGCTCTCCTCGACTCTTCTCAGATCCTAAAACTCCCTAAAACGCACCAACTGTGAGTATACTTGACCCATTTTCGCTTTAATACACTTTTTGGGTGTAACATACGTTCTTATCAAAAATACACAACGCACGCTAAACTGATTTATCACACGCGAATATCTGTTATACATATTATACATGATTTCTAGAACATGTAAGCTAGGACTGTTTTCGTTATCTCCACCTTGGCTAGTATAGTACTATAGAGGGGCTCTCATCCGATGGGGTTTAGCTAGGACGTACGCGCGAGCTCTCTGCGAGTATGACATGTGAAATTGTCTTGTGAGTTTAGGTGTTGTATAAATCATGATTATGTATGAGGAAATTCGCCATATTTTTATCTACTATGCTATTATATCCAAACTTGTATGCTCGCCAATACATTTTTGTATTGACAAATTATTTTAACGTATGTTGCAGGTTATTGAATTATGCTTGCTGCAAATGGACGTAGAATTTCATCTTTAGAAACGCATGTAAGAGAATCTAGGGAAGATCGAATTAAGTTTGTTTTAGAGATACTTGAATATTTGTAATAATTATTTATGGATTATGTGTTTGTTAGTATGGGATAACGAATGTTTAAATATTGACGCATAAATAGTTGTTATGGATTCTCTCGAGCAATCTAATTCGCCTAGTGCAGCGCCCCGATGATTCCGCCATCGGTTACGGTGCGACAGATTGGTATCAGAGCCATAACTATAGGAAAACTAGGTAGAATTGCCATGTTCGACCTAGTCTATAGTTAGGACACCAAGTCAGACTGTTACGCATCGATTAAACGTCGAAAACGAATATGAACAACAAGTCCGCCCGAACTTGGGGTGACAAGTTCGCTCGAAATTGATCAAGTTCGCTCGAAATTGATCAAGTTCGCCCGAACTTGATCAAGTTCGCCCGCACTTGACCAAGTTCGCTCGAATTTGCCTGTCCCTTCAACAATCAAACAAGTTTGCTGATAATGTGTGAGTTCGCTCGAACTTGACATCAGTTTGATGTCAAGTTTGCCCAAAATTGATCAGGACCTTTCGACACGAACTTTTATCATACGCTTTTCCTAAAGCTGCCACAATACACGTAAGGAATGCTCGTATCACACAAACGAGTCGATTTGTCGGGTTTAGGTGTGAAAACCGCGAACTCTCGACGAATCACTCACTCCGCGTATTCTCATCTGCACGAAATTGTCTGTTAAGTTACGAGTGATAGCCACATCTTAACGGAAAATTTCCCATTCTATCCAGTGGAAGCCTCCTGATGGGTCCGGGAGGTGAAACAACGATCAGGGATTCGAAGTTATCAAGTGAGGGGTGAAACCCGAACCTTGAAAACTCGTCCCACTCAACGATTTTCAAATCTCACCAAAGTCTCGATTGTTTCCAACGCTTTGGGACACGTAATAACCGGAAGGGTGATGTCATTAGCCGCGGGGCGGTGAGAGCATTTACCTATTAGGCCAAAGCGTGTGTTCGAACTCGGCGGACTGATCGAATCACTTTGGGCAGTCGCTATCTCAAAACCCAGGACGCTCCATTGATTTTAAGCCGCTCTCGTCGACTTTACGCATCATCTCTTTTCAAGTGCTTCGCGCACGTTTTAACAAATTTTTAAACCTTTATGTTTTCTATTTGTCGATTTTCGCTTGCCGCTTTATCGCTTTCGTCTCGTTAAATTAATGCACAACTCGCACAGCCATCGTAATCCAAAACAAGAGCTAATTCTCGCAACATAACAATCCTCTTAACCGCGTCCTCGCATTGTACCGCAATTATATATGTACGTATCTATATAGTATATAATCATACGTGCTTATGTGAATACCTGAGAACTTAGGAGATATGTGTTTTTCCTATGTGGCTCCTATGTGAAATACGTATTACTATGATAAAGTTTTTAACGCGCTGAATCGCATTGCAATTACAAATCATTATGATCGAATCTCATTCCAAATCTCTCTGTTCAGATGTCTTCGAACACTTCCAACTCTCGAAGTCAAGCCCGAAGAAACTCTGATGAGAGGATTGCTTCGCTCGTGGCTAAGGAAATGGCTAAGGTCATTCCTCAAATCATCTCCCATGTTCAATCTCTCAGCAACTCTCGAACCTCCGAAGACTCCAAGTCAAGCGCACCAAAGTCTACTTTCTCCTACAAGCAATTCAAGGCCTGTGACCCGATGGTTTTCACAGGTGAAGGAAGTGTATCTCAGATGCTCCAGTGGTTTGATGCCATCGACGTTACCCTTCGTCAGAGTGGGTGCCCTAAGCATTTCCAAACCACATGTGCTACCGGAGTATTTCAATCCCGAGCCCTCGACTGGTGGACAGCCGAGCCCATCAAGCGTGGAAACGATGCAACTTACGCACTATCGTGGGAAGAACTGAAGGATGAAACGAGAGTACTGCCCTCCCCACGAAGTCCAAAAGCTCGAGAATGAATTTTGGAAAATCAAGCAAATCGAAGGAGACAACGCCGGCCTCACAACTAGGTTCAAACAGCTTAGTATCATCTGCCCAAGCCAAGTCGACACTCCTGGAAAGGCTATCAAGAAGCACATACATGCTTTGCCTGAGTGTGGGCAACTTTTTCGCAGCTGCAAGACCTGCTACCATCGAAGAAACCTATCAGTTGGCCGCGGAAATCAATGACAAGCGAGTCTTGGACGGATATTTCTCTAAAAATCCTGCCAAGAATCTGAATCAAGCTACTATCGAATTGTCCGACGATTCCGACAACAAATCTGAGGGCAATTCCGATGACGAATCCGAGGACGATTCCGATGACGATGACACATCACCGCAAGCTGCCGCCGAGCCTAGCCGCAAGAGAAAGAGCTCGAGTTTCAACTACTTCACGACTGAGCCGCTCAACCCTGAACCTCTTCGAGCAGTTCCATTTTACCCAAGGCGTAACTACACCGGACCTCATCCCTAGTGTCAGATGTGTACCTATCACCACCGAGCCGGAGCCAGCTGCCGTTATTGCACCAACTGCGACCGTTACGGTTACTTCATCGACAAATGTCGCACAGGACCACGACAACAAGACGAGTCGACACCCCCGGAATCACCAACCCAAGCCGCAGCCTCAGCAGAGGAAGACGTGGACACCAACCTCGACCAGGCGTAGGACGACGTTAATGAAGGTACCACTTTCGACGTTAGTACTTATGCTTTGTAATCATTCTATTGTTTGATATCGCTTCAATACACGAACAATGTATCTCTCCCTCGAATCCTCGCACTTGTCTAAGCTCGCACACACTAGTTCTCACTACTAATGTTATATGGTATATCACGATATAATATATTTTTCTACCCCTACTACGCACCTTTAAAACAAGTTACGATAAACATGCAAACACCAAACTAATCATGGGTGCCCACGGGATTATCTTGGGGTCTGCATGGGGATCGTAATGAGTTCTAACGGTACCTTAACGTTAAAAGCGTGGTTAAACGTGGTGGATACCCGATGGTACTTCCTATACATAAGTGTTTTAACCATGTCGACAAAGCGCGACACCTATCCACGAGACGGAGGAGGTGTGGTTAAAGCATGGTGGATACGCCGCAGGTACTTCCTATATATAAGTGCTTTGCCATACTAACAAACTTCCGTGGAGACGTGCCATGTGTAGTTGAACGTTATTAGACCTCCTATATTATGATGATTATTTTCACACGCAAAACTCCTCCGAAAGGGCGTAACATCTTATCGCTTTCTCGATCGCGCAAACGCTGGATACCCCCCGAATCTACAGCAAATCGCACTATCGCAGGGATCTACCTCGCATTGTTTATCGCTTATCGCTTATCGCTTATCGGTTATCGCTTATCGCATTGACGCTTATAGCACCTCGTTCCCTACCGCTTTGATCTTTAAATCATCATCTTATCCATGTCGTGTCGGCACACATGACATCACTCCATGGAACGGAGGCAATATGGCTAAAACATGGTGGATACGCCGCTGGTACTTCCTATATATAAGTGTTTTAGCCGTATCCACAAACTTCCGTGCAAGGATGCCATGTGGGGTTCGACGTTATTCAAGCCTCATAATTTCTTGGTTTCCCTTTTTACCACGTGGACCAAGGATACCAGAATCTATCTATAATCGTGTGAACACGCCTGACATCGCTCCACGAAACGAATGCGATATAGCTAAAACATGGTGGATACGCCGCTGGTACTTCCTATATATAAGTGTTTTAGCCATATTGCAAACTTTGTGGAAAGATGCCATACGGGGTATGACACTAATTAAAACTTTTTGATACCTTTAAAATCAGTTTTTACCATTATGTTTTTGTAATTAAACAGGAAATTTTTCTAAGAATTTTCAAATATTTTTACAAAAAACTTTTAGGCAAGTAAAACCCTTCTCACAATGGGGAATCGACCGCCTAGCGCCACATTGTGAGAAGATTTTCATAAACCCAATCTCCTTTAAACGCTCTTTATGGTGATTAACAAATTTTTCAAAACTTAAAAGCATTTTCTTCATCGCCAGCTTGTGAGTTATCGACCATGAGTGAATTAATCTGTTTCACTCATCGACTCTTTAAACCTTCGAGACGCTTTCACGCGCCAGTCCTCGATCAACTACTAGTCCATCCTCGACTAACGCCTAACGCTCTACCACTATCTATCATTATCTATTCGTATTAATTCTCAAGTTCCTCCCTTCGAATAAATTTCCTAAAGTAGGGAGATTGTAACAACCCGCTTCCTCGCAAGCTCATCACTCTCGTTACGCCTAGCACCAGAGATTCGAATCATAATGTAATCTAAATCGCTTATTACGCTACATCGCATATTTTCGCACTATATCATGTCACAACGCATTACATCGCATTAACATAACGCTTATCTCGCACAAACTAAATACTATCAATTTTGCGTGGAATTTCCAAGGCTAACTGCTCGCTTAAGCTGCAACGCGACTCTCGAAAGACTTGGGAACAAAGTCGCATGCTTCATCGCTTATTTATCGGACCTTGAGTAATTGTGGAATTTACGTAAATATGACCACTTAATACGCTTAATACTTCACCATAACGCTTAATATAACTATATAATACAAACTGAATCGTCAAACGAACTCTTAACGCGAAATCAGCAAACAAAACTTGGTCATCAGGCCAAGTTCGGCCGAACTTGACTACCATAAGTTCGCCCGAACTTGCCTAAGACACAAGAACCATTCAAAATCCTCAAGTTCGCTCGAACTTGTACACATATGTACAAGTTCGGCCGAACTTAGCTAATTCCCCTTGAAAACCTAACAAGTTCGCCCGAACTTGCATGAATTTCATGCAAGTTCGACTTAACTTGACTCCCACCAGCTCACTTTTTGCCTTCGCCTATAAATACTCAGCCCGTATTCTCTCATTTGAACTTGCTGCAACTTCGCTCTGAGCTCCCGAAACCCGAAACCCTCTGTTTTCTAAGTAAGAATCAAACTGATTTCAACTACAACGATGTTTTACAACGTTTTACAATGATTTTTCACAAGGCATTGCCTTCGTTTTCATCAAATCTTCTCTGTTTACGAAAATCTTCATCTTTTTACATAAAACTTATGTTTTTCACTCAGATCTATGCTTAGATCTGAGCAAAACATTTCGAACAATGATTTTTACTCAAAATACAGACTTTTGATGATGTTTTGTTCATTTTCTGATATGAAACAAAGCATTTATCATTCAAGATCCCAGATCTGGAAGCACAAGAACGTTTATGTTGGTTTACACAAGCCGAACTAACCCGAACGAACCCCGAGTTCGCCTGGATTAGTTCACGCTTTTGTAAAACGGCTAAAACCGCTCTAAAAGACCTCTCTGACCTAAGTTTGCTCAGTAGCACAGGGTTGGAGGGATGAACACTCGATTTCCTCAGCAAACGACGCGAAAACGCAAGATTTTGGACCCGAAAACATCAAGTTCGCTCGAGATTTAACTGATTTTTGTGCAGCACCTTAGTCAAGTTCGCTCGAACTTGACCTCTAAGGGTCAAGTTCGGCCGAACTTGAGTCCAAACAACTCACACCATCATCACAAACCCTCAAGTTCGCTCGAACTTGCAAAGTTTCCCAGGAAACTTCACAAGTTCGGCCGAACTTGTCAATTCCTTAAACAAATCTTATAAGTTCGCCCGAATTTGACTCAAAACTCAACAGGATAGTACAAGTTCGCTCGAACTTGTATGTTTACATACAAGTTCGCCCGAACTTGCCTACTGCTCAACCCAAACTTAATCGTTTCAGCTTTTCGGAGACTGATGCACTTCCTTTCGCGTATGCAGGCTGATCCGGTGCTCTCCTCGACTCTTCTTAGATCCTAAAACTCCCCTAAAACGCACCAACTGTGAGTATACTTGACCCATTTTCGCTTTAATGCATTTTTTGGGTGTAACATACGTTCTTATCAAAAATACACAACGCACGCTAAACTAATTTATCACACGCGAATATATGTTATACATATTATACGTGATTGCTAGAACATGTAAGCTAGGACTGTTTTCCTTATCTCCACCTTGGCTAGTATAGTACTATAGAGGGGCTCTCATCCGACGAGGTTTAGCTAGGACGCGCGCGAGCTCTCTGCGAGTATGACATGTGAAATTGTCTTGTGAGTTTATGTGTTGTATAAATCATGATTATGTATGAGGAAATTCGCCATATTTTTATCTACTATGCTATTATATCCAAATCTGTATGATCGCCAATACATTTTTGTATTGACAAATTATTTTAACGTATGTTGCAGGTTATTGAATTCTGCTTGCTGCAAATGGACGTAGAATTTCATCTTTAGAAAGATACTTGAATATTCGTAATAATTATTTGTGGATTATGTGTTTGTTAGTATGGGATAACGAATGTTTAAACATTGATGCATAAATAGTTGTTATGGATTCTCTCGAGCAATCTAATTCGCCTTGTGCCGCGCCTCGATGATTCCGCCATCGGTTGGGGTGTGACAATCCTTTTCTTGGCCATTCATGAGATAGGGAATGGATATAGTAATCAAACTTCCAAGTGCACCCGAAGGGAAAGTATTTGTGACAAACTACTTCTCCAAATGGATAGAAGCTGAAGCCTTTGCCCAAGTCAGAGAAAAGGAAGTCATATCCTTTATTAAAAGAAATATTATAACTAGATTTGGAATTCCTTCTGAGATTGTTTGTGATAACGGATCTCAGTTTATTAGGAATCATACTACTAACTTTTGTGACAGCTGGGGGATTAGGATGATTACATCAACACCAGTCCACCCACAAGCTAATGGACAGGTAGAATCATCCAACAAGATCATCATTAACAATTTTAAGAAGAAGCTTGGATCAAAGAAAGGAAAATGGGTTGAAGAGCTACCATATGTCTTGTGGGCAGATAGAACAACTCCCAAGAATGCTACGGGTCAAACTCCTTTTTCCTTAGTCTCTAGAGCTGAGGCAGTGATCCCTACAGAGATGGTAGTCCCTATAGCCTAAACAAGCATTCGTGATCCTAAGACAAATTTCGAGACTCTAATTCAAGACTTGGATACTGTGGAAGAGCTTAGAGATATGGCAAGAATAAGGATGGCTAGCTATCAACTAAGAATGGCTGGTGCTTACAACAAGAATGTAAGGGTCAGAAGGTTTCAAGTTGGTGACATGGTATTAAGGAAGGCGTTCCAGAATACCACGAATCCTTCCGATGGTAAATTAGCACCAAAGTGGGAAGGCCCTTATCTTATCGAAGCGGAAGCTGGAAATGGGGCATATCGTTTACTAACCATGGATGGTAATCTTCTGCCAAGAGCCTGGAATGTTGTCCACCTAAAGAAGTACTTTATGTAAGGATCCAGGATCCTCATAAGATATATGATCCTCACTTCAGTAACATCTTACTAATGCTTTCATTTGTATTATACCTCTTATTATTTATTATAAAGTAAGGATGTTGAATTTTCAACATTCAACCTTATCAAGCTTTAAGTTTTGCAGAAGTTATGACAAAGGATCAAGAGGTTGGCCACCTCTCCAAAGTTTTTGGGCTTGTCCCCAGCTAAGGTATCTACCTCCTACGGGTCTTTACCATTCACACGAATTGGGTTGCGACACCCTCGCCAGTTGCGCACGTTATACAAGTATAGTTCAAGGCAATGGGACCAGTACCCGCTTTAGGGGCTGAAAATTTCATTGTTGTTGGCTATATTTAGGATCCTAAGTATAATGGTAGACGTACCATACATCCGTTCCTAAGGTTTCTAACATTTTCACGTTAGCTAAGGTTTTGGCATTTTCATGTCGCTCACGTATGGATAGTCGCCAGTTTGGGCCATACTCCAGTTTACACAAGTTTATTTGGGCTTGTCCCCAGTTTATTTGGGCTTGTCCGCAGTTTATTGGGCTTGTCCCCGGTTATCATTGTCTTGTCCCCAGTTTATTGGGCTTGTCCCCAGTTATCATTGGCTTGTCCCCAGTTTATTGGGCTTGTCCCCAGTTATCTTTGGCTTGTTCCCAGTTTGTTGGGCTTGTCCCCAGTTTGTTGGGCTTGTCCTGAGTTGTTTGGGCTAGTCCCCAGTTTGTTTGGCTTAGTCTCAAGTTGATTTCAACAAGTTTGGAGCCTCGAAGATTCACAGGTTGATTTAAAAAAGTATTCTGGATCCTTAAAGTTTATCTAACGGTGGCTTATTTGTTTGTACAAAGGTAGTTCCTAAGGATTCAAAATCCTAACTTAGATTTTCTGGTATACTTTATTCTCATACTTGTTTATCTTATTGACTTCACCCTGAGCCTTTCAATTAAGGGTATATGACTTATTTACTTATATCTAATCAGATTTTATCTATGATTATTATTTACAAGAATTGACAAATTTTTAACAACATGAATTTTTCTAAATTCCTATAAAGTCAAACTTATGATTTTTCACAAACAATCTATTTGAATGTGGAAACACAAGCATATCAAGTAAACTTTACCAAAACTTGGAACACAAATATAGCCAAAAGATTATAATTAAAACCCCGTAAGGTTACCAAAATGTTCAAATCGAGCTTCGCCAGCGATCCGTGGCCCATCCACTCGGATTGATACAGGGTGTTACTAATTGTTTTAAGTGCAGGAAGGTTAAGAATGAAGGGTGTAAAAGGCTTCATACTCCACAAACTGAAGGATTTTCTGATCTTTAAAGGCACTTGAGGAGTTATCTCTAACCCTATATTTCGCAATGATGGTTATAGCAGGTCTTATCAGTGGCGTCAGGCAGTGTAACGGCTAGTTACATGGAGCAACGGCTAGTCCACATCCAACGGAAATATGACAGACTTGGTTCACATCGTATCTACCATATTTGCGGGCAATTGTTTGGGCATAGATTTTTATAGTTATGGATCATGTATCCTGAAGCGTTGCCTGGATCACTTATCCTTAGCGGATGGTGCAGGAAACTCGGAGGGTCAAGGATCCTTAACATTACTTATGATTTCTAACAATTATCCATGTTTTAATGCTTATACGCATGTAATGGACGTAGTGGACTAAATCTCAGCTAGAATCTCGGGAATATTCCATTTAAGATGCTACTTGGTGGCCAAGTAACGATCATATGAACATGGGCATGATCTTCCTAGAAAATAGGACTTGTAGTTAGCTTATTTAAAGGGGGTTGATCAAGTGTTTTAGGCTAATTATCACATTCATTTACACACACTCTCTCAAAATCATCACAAACCAGAGCTTTCACAACACACTTAGCATTCAATCATTGTACCACACTTGATCAACATCCAAAGTTGTAATTTTTTATGCAATATAGTTGGTGATCGGTAGTTTCCATCACCCGAGGTTTTTTATGTCGGAGATCTTCATCGATCAAGGGCTTTTTCCTTGTATAAAACTCTGTGTTCACCTTTGTTTACGTTACACATTTGTTCATACAATTGTTCATCATTCAAGCACTCAACCTCACAAAATCAGATTTGGTTACATTATCCTTATTGTGATTTTTGACCAAAACAATATGTATGTTTGAATGTGGTAATCAGATCATGTACTAGAGCTAGTCTAATCGTTCTGTAACTCTTCCGAAGTAAGCCTTTTTCCTTGAGTTTTAAGGGGTTTCTGAAGATCTAATCCCTCGTATTCTTAAGTCCAAGGGTTGTTATGTAATTAGTTAATAGATAGGTTTATGTTGCATTTAGATTAGTTAGTACGAGGACCAGAAGCAATACAATAAAACTCTATAACCTAGATCACAAAGGAAGTGACATGAGACATGCCATTTCACAAAAGGAGCCAAACATTAGAAGCAGTAGAAGACATGTCAATTTACCAAGAGACACTATGATTTAAGACGCACCTCTTTGATTAGTATAAATAGGCTTAAGATTTAAATTATAATCATTCTGATTCAGATGTACACATACACAATCATTTTAATAATCAAAGTTCTGTTATTTTCATACTTGTTCTTGTTCATTTTAGAGTAAATTCCAAGATAGTCTCTGAGTTTATCACTTTTGTCACTTTAGTCCAAAAATGAAAGTTTTTGTAACTGGACCCCTGAGATTTCATTTTTGTTTGCTATATCCATTCAAATCACTAACATAATTAAAATGTGATGTTAACTCATGGATGATTTTGATAATTCTCAAACTTCAGGGATGATTTTGCCAATTTACCCATTTATTCTTTTATTTTTTATACAAAAATAATAATTATAAATATAAAATATATATATACATACACACACATTTGTAAAGGTGTAGGTGTATAGTGGTACCCAGATGAATCTGGATAGGAAGGGATCGGGTTTCCTAGTTCTGGCAGTGACAGCTGAACAGTAGGTTCAATGGCTGGTGGTAAAGGTGGCAACACCGCCTCTGGTGATGTGTTTGAGGGTCCACCCATTTGTGGATCCTCAGGGATGACAGGGTAAGTTTGGGACGTAGGTGGTTGCGAACCCGTCCATTGCCCTGCCTTTGTGAAGATTCCCTCTATTTGTGAACTAAATGAACCGATCTAGATCACTTATCTTGTTGACTTTTTCTTTTTATTTTTTTATTCAAATGGTATTATAGGAAGTAAAAAATATTTTTTTATTAATTGTTTTTTGACTTTTAATAAACTACCACATAAAAATATGTTTCGTAGTCTTCTAAACCGACATGAAGTAACTTTCAGTTTTACTAAAGTTTCACGTTAAATTAAGTTAATAGTATTTTATTTTGCTTATATAATATAGGCGAATTGGCATGTAATAATTTCACCTAGATATCATTGGCCATTGGTAGCCCCACCTTTAAATATTCTCATGTCGGTCCCACCTTTTCACTTATTTTTCCTCCACCGGTCCTCAGTTAAAAAAAATAACCCGTTAAGTTTTTTTTTCTAAATTACAAACTGACATTATAGGGCTTTTGATTAGAATGAGGATACGAGTCGAATGATGTAAAACTTACCTTGAAATTGTGCTCCACAAGATGAAAATGATGCTTCAATTCGGGTGTTTAAACTTCCAATTAACAAAAATCAAGTCGTTTGGAACACCGTTTCGAGATAAGTTTTACATCAATAGACTCGTAATCCCGTTCTAATTAAAAGCCCTAAAAACGTCAGCTTGTATTTCGGAAAAAAACTTACGGACTTAACTCCGTTAAGTTTTTTAACTGAGGACTGGTGCAGGAAAAATAGGTGAAAGGTTAGACTGGCATGGGGAATATTCAAAGATGGAACTGACAATAGCCAATAATGTCTAGTTGAGATTATTAAAGGCCAATTCCCCTATAATATATTAACGCTACAAGGTCCATACGATGGATATGTATATTATATAGTTTGGTAAACATGTCGTTATAGCTAGTAAAGACGAAGTCAACAATTTTTTTCCAACTTAATCAGGTTTTATTTCAACACCAAAAATTTTGTTACAATAAGGAGAAACAGTGTCTGATTTGATCTTAAAAACATGGTTATATTCATGAAAAGACTAGGTTTCACAACCTAGTTATACTATCTTTTAATTGGATTTAATTTCCTGGTTATATTACCCTCTTCTAGTTGTAAGTTGGGGATAAATCACATAAAATGTTTTTCAATACAGATTGTAGATTATAACAATGCACGATACCAACCTTTTGAGTTTCTTTCCGTCTTATAATTAGAGTGCAAATCAATTGTATAATTAAGTTCCTTTCACGGTTAGCTTTTATGGAAAAGTATCCATTAATTAAGTTTGGGTGAGGTCACGTTTCACGTTTGTAAATATTAGGCGTTATGTTATAAATGAGGTATTTCAATCACATTTAATAAGTTATATTTGTGTGTATGTTTCACGGATTAGAATTGAATAAATTCGGATAGAATTAGAATGTGGATTTCATTTCTTATGTCGTTTGTTTCAACAAAAGAATAAACTGAAATTGAACAATATAACATAAGGGATGAAATCTAAATTCGAATTCAGATTCCATTTCCTTCAATAAAACGAACACACCTACATTTCAAAGCAGATTCAATTCCTATGCAAATTCAAATTCCATTATTCCATGAAACGAACGCTATCTGGCGGATTGTGACTGAAACTAACAAACAACATAAGTCTAATAGTTTAGTTACTATCCATTCACATGGTAAGATCATGTTTTCATCAGTTTGTCATACAATGGAGGTCAAGATTTATTTTCAAGAAGATGCACCTTTAATTCGTGATGTAACAGCTAACGTACAACAAAACAAAGAGATACACTAAACATCAAAACAAAATGACAATTAGAAGTGGAAATGAATGGAAATGCCTCTAGATCCCAATCAGTAGAGTTATTAAAGATCTTCGAATGAACTGCAACTTCAGTGATACTTCTCTTTCACACCCTAGTGCAGCAAATATTAACATATTGTTGTGAAAACGGAAAATCTATTTTGAAATATGTCATGCAATGGAACATGTTTATAAGTGAAGCATAACAAGGATTTAAAGTTATGGCAACGACACATGCCATTGCTATAGCCCTCGTTGTTGTCGTCGATGTTTTTACTTGTAGTGATGGAATTTTGAGCTAACTGATCAAAAGAAAAAGGAGTCAAAAAATAGGTATGATCACGTACTCTTGGTAAGAGATTTTGATTCCTCCAGCTCTTGGATCCGCGATGGTAGAAAAAGCTTGGTGCGACAAGTCAAGGTCGCCCTTGCAGCCAGGTGGCGGGCAAAAATCGGTGATCATTACGTTCACTGTGGGGGTGTCGGTACAAGGGTGTGGTACGCCTTGGTTGGTTGCACCTGTGCAAGTCACTTGGAAGGTTTTCCCACAAGCAGCTCCACCTTGCCATAAATCTTGGTTCGCAGCTGCTATCATAACTCCTTGATCTTGAAACCCGAAACAAGCTGATGCTGTAATCACAATATAAACATGTTATGATCACTTAATAAGAGGTCGATACCTTCTATAATATTGATTATATATGTATGTGTGTGTGCATGATTGTGTATATGGATTACGTAGGTATGGAGGGTCATTGATGGTTCCAATCCCACTTTCAGACGACCCGAAACTTAAAAGGCTCATAACCACAAGAATGCAAGCGTATATTCTTATGGATTCCATTGAGGTTAAAAGGTTATATCTACTGTATAAAAGTATGGCAATAAGTAAATGTATAGAGAGAGCTATAGACTATCGAGACTAAGCTTGTATGACATTTTGAGTGAAAGGGATGGTTATTTATACTAGACTAGTGCATCTCATATCAAGTTGATTTTTGGAATAAAGTCGCAAAAAAAAAAAAAAAAAAAAAAAAAAATACGGCAAGTGGGTAACTGTATCTCACAAAGATATTCTATGAAGAGCCAAAGAGAAAGAAGATTTTTAATAATTTGTATTTGTCATTTTGCAAGAAAGAAAACAAATACACTGCAGGCCTATCAGAAGAGATGCAAACTATGTAATCAGTTTACGCAAGAATTTGTTCCTTTTTCCTGAAAACTGCAAAACATTTATTCCGTTTGGTGATTTCTGAAACACGTTTGAATTCTAGACAGGTCACTAACTAGAGTAGCAAACTAATGCGAGAAATCGCCTCCTAGAAACCAATCATGTTTCAAAAACCTATTGTAAACGCTTATCAATCTCCTAGACTACCTGGGACATTATGGTAATAAAATTATTTTATTTCCAGAAAATATTATGGTATGCACTTGTATTATGGACTACTAAACTTAATCTTTCTTACACTTTTGCAACGGTAATTACTTTTCTGGGCTGCCAAGTTGTTTCATGTCGTTTCAGCTGTACCCAAATACTATATATTGTCTTGTAGAGCAATATAGGACCCTCACTGTCACATATTCCAAACATGATCGATGATATTAAAAGCTAGGGGCGTCAATCGTGTCTAGTTAATAGGTTTGAGGATTGTCGTTTAATTTTTCAACCCCAACCCAACCCAACCCATTGTTTATAAGTGTCGAGCCATGTCATGTCGAACCCACTTAAAATTGTTTTGTGTTTCATAGTTGACACGTGTGTTCATTTGTGAATGACCAGTACCTGATTCCGGATATGTATCCGACGAAAAAACTCCTATGTTCTGTAAACCGTCACGAAGTAATTTTTAGTTTTACCAATGTTTTTCATTACAGTTAAGTTATATGAATGCTAGAAGTTACATACAACGGGCATATTTTTTACCAGCTTAATCAGGTTTTATTTTAACACCAAAAAATTTGTTAATATTTTCCAGCTTAATCAGGTTTTATTTTAACACTAAAAATTTTGTTTCTATAAGGAGAAATAGTGTCTGATTTCATCTTAAATAACAAGATTATATTCATTAAAAGACTAGGTTGTGAAAAGCCTAGTTATATTAATTTTATATTCACATAAAATGACTAGGTTATACCACATAAAGTGTCAGATTTCATCTTAAAAGCAAGATTGTATTCGTTAAAAGACTAGGTTTCACAACATAGTTATATTATCTTTTTGATGTAACTTGTGTATAAATCACATAAAAATGTTTTTCCATAAATCTCGTAAAAATATAACAACGCGCTATACCAACCTTTTCAGCTTATTTATCTCTATCATTTGCATGCAAAACTGCAAATCAATTGTATAATTAAGTTCGATTCACGATTGGCTTTAACAGAAAAGTATCATTAATTAGTTAAGTTAGGGTGAGGTCACGTTTCAGGAACATTTAATAAATTATATATATTAAGGGGATGTTTGTTTAGCTCTTAATGGTTCAGACTTCTTACTGGTTTAGCACTTAATAGTTCAGACTGTTTGTTTCGCGAGCAGGTGTCTAAATGGTTTAGACATTTGCCCCTGAATGGTTAAGTATTATACATAATCTGAATAGTTAAGACGCTTGGTCAGACATTTGTCTCTCAACGGTTAAGCATTATATTTACTTTAATGGTTCAGACATCTTACTGATTCAGCACTTAATTGTTCAGACATTTTTACTGATTCAGCACTTAATCATTCAGAAGTTATCAAACAGCCTCTTAGTGTTCTAGTGTTGGTGGATTGTAATTGAAACTGTCCACAGACAACATAAGTCTAAAAGTTTAGTTATTATCCACTCACATGGCACAATTAAGATCATGTTTTCATCAGTTTGTCATAAAAGGTGGTGGTCAAGATTTATTTATTAGAAGATGCACCTTAATGCATGATTTACCAGCTAACGTACAACAAAAAGAAGAGATACACTAAACATCAAACCAAATGACGATTAGAAATTGAAATAAATGGAAATGCCTCTAGATCCTGGTGATCAGTAGGTTATTAAAGATCTTCTTCGAATCGAATTCAACTTCAGTGATACTTCTTCTTCATACCCTAGTGCACAAAAAAAAGATCATATGTTGTGAATTGAAACAAGGAAAATCTACTGTTAAGAAAAGGGATTAAAGAACAAGTAATATGTCATACTGTTGGTAAGAGATTTTGATTCCTCCAGCCCTTGGATCGGCAATGGTAGAAAAGGCTTTGTGTGACAAGTCAAGGTCGCCCTTGCAGCCAGGAGGCGGGCAGAAATCGGTGATCATTACGGTCACTGTGGGGGTGTCGGTACAAGGGTGTGGTACGCCTTGGTTGGTTGCACCTGTGCAAGTCACCTGGAAGTTTTTCCCACAAGCAGCTCCACCTTGCCATAAATCTTGGTTCGCAGCTGCTATCATAACTCCTTGATCTTGGAACCCGAAACAAGCTGCTGTAATCACAATATAAACATGTTATGATCACTTAATAAGAGGTTGATACTATCTATAATAATGAATATATATGTGTGTGCATGCGCGCAAAAGTCTATATAGATTACGTAAGTATGGAGGGTCATTGATGGTTCCAATCCCACTTTCAGATGACCCGAAACTTAAAAGGGTCAAAACTACGAGAATGCAAGTGTATATTCTTATGGATGCCATTAAAGTTATAAGGTTGTATCTGTATTAAAAATTTGGGAAAAAGTAAATGCTTAGAGAGTACAAAAGCTTGTGATATTTTGAGTGAAAGTGATGGTTATTTATACTAGATCAGTGCATCTCATATCAGTTGACTATTGGAATAAGATCTCAAAACAAACATACGACAACTGGGTACATTGTGGTTAACAAAGATATTCTATAAAGAGCCAAAGAGAAGCAAGACTTTTATTAATTTGTATTTGTCGTTAGCGAGAAAGGAAACAAATAAACTGCTGGCCTATCAAAAGAGATGCAACCAATGAAATCAGTTAACACAATAATTTGTTCTCCGTCTGAAAATTGCAAAAAATTTATGTTGAAAACAATTTATCAAATAGAAAATTAATTATTTTATTATTAATAACCGAGTTATTGGCCAAACCAGTTTATTCCAACTTGAACAAACTGATTGAAGAAAGTTAGAAGGAGACTGTCCCCTTATCGGACGAATTTAAATAACACGCAAAAACTAAAACCAACTTGGCGATTTAAGAAACCGAGATTCTTGAACTGCACGGATGATTCCTGTCCTTAAAGGATTTACGCGCTCGTATTGTTGTGAGCTGCAGCGTAAACTCCAGGATTTAATGCAAAACTGATATAGTATTCCAACAGCAATGGAAACCAGAAAACGCAGAAGCTGGAGAAAAAACAGGAACACTAGAGAGGAAGGCTGCGAAATTGTATTTGGAATGGGTAGCAGGAGGCTTTTATTTATAGGTTGGGATTTCAACAGAGAATGAGAAAAACGGAGAATGGGATAACCATTATCAATTAGTTTCGAATTCAGTTATCTATAGATAACCCACATGAATTCGAATTAATACAGATAACCCCCACAGTTTCGAACTCATCTCTATCCCAATCTTATTTCATCCAATCTCGATCCACAACATTAACGCACCTGAACCGGACCCTAGCTAAAAATAAAAGCTCCTCAGCTCCTAGCGACAATGCGTACGTGCAAAGTGCAAAGTGCGCCTCAAACGCGCCCATTCACGCCCATCGCAAGCTTGCGGCTCGGCTCGGCTCGGCTCGGCGCGCGTGTGGGCTTGACCCACTTCTCAACCCATTTAACACTTTGGAGGCCCATAAGTGGTAATCCCTTATAAGGCACTCAACTTTCACCTCCCCCACCAATGTGGGATGGAGGAAACATACCAACTTGTATGTTCCTCATTAATATTTCCAACAATCCCCCACCAAGTTGGAATGTTTCCTCTCACTTAGACAGATGATGTCACTAGGTGTCACGAAGATTAAACCCAGTTTATGTTGATAAACAAGAAGAGATAGATTCGATGGTGTCCTATGGAATTAAACCATTAACCTGTTAGCCCCCTTCGGTTTACCCCCACACATCACCAGCCGACTTTGCGTTCTCACTGAGCGCGAATATGGTCGTGCGCTATAAACCCTTTTCATGACCCTTTAGAAGACAAACCACTTATCTTCACTCGAGGCGGCACCACCCCTAGATCATATAGGCAAAGTTTTACATCATCCAAGTTGCTTGGATGCCTCCAAAACTTTGTTAAGAGCATTAGCTCACCCTAGTTCTCGGCACCGACGTACTATCATACCTCACATGGATCTATCAGAAATTGATAGTACCTTCTATCGTTAAGTGACTTCGTTTTTACCCATTAAACTTGAGAAATAGGAGCACTAAGTTCAAGTTGGGTTTCCATCACTAACGATTCTATTGTGGTTTTAGACCCATGTCTCTCGCGGTATTCACTACCAAATCTCTCATCAGAGGTTTAGTAAACGGATCAGCCAAGTTCTTACTCGTCTTGACATAGACAATCTTGATGGTACCACTTTCAAGAAGTTGTCTCACATAATTGTGCCGTAGACCTATGTGTCTTGACCTCCCATTATACACTGCGTTGTATACTTTAGATAGTGTGGCCTCACTATCACAATACATGGGAATATACGGCATTGGAACATCCCACAAACGGATGTCCGTAAGTAGATCTCTAATCCACTATGCTTCCTTACCAGCCGCAGCTAGTGCTATGAACTCAGCTTCCATAATTGAGTGGGCAATACACGTCTGTTTCTTGCTCGCCCAAGAAATTGCTCCTCTTGCTAGAGTGTAAATCCACCCACTTGTAGATTTTGAATCACTGGTGTGATAAATCCAGCTCGCATCAGAATAACCTTCAAGTATTCTGGAATTAGACGTGTATGTCAGTTCTAAGTTACTGGTCCTTTTCAGGTATCCAAGTACTCTACCCACTGCTTTCCAGTGTTATGTCCCTAGATTGACAGTATACTAACTCAGTTTGCTTACAACAAGAGCAATATCAGGACGAGTGCAATGTGTTTCATACATCATACTTCCAATAGCACTCGCATACTCCAGTTGAGCCACTGCTCTCCCTGAGTTCACATTAAGTTTCACACTTGGATCAAATAGGGTATTAAACTCTTTAATGTTCAAGTGTTGAAACTTAGTCAGAATTTTCTCAATGGAATGAAATTGACTTAGAGAAATCTGACTTTCAGTTCTTTTCACCTTGATCCCAAGAATGGTATCAACTTCTCCTAGATCTTTCATCTTAAAGTTCGAGGACAGATATTTCTTAGTTTTAGAAATACCTTCAAGGTGAGTGCTAATGATCAACATATCATCAACATAGAGACAAATCACGATTGTATAACCGGGTTCGCATTTATTATAGATACACTTATCAGCACTATTGTGTCGAAACCCGAAAGCAGTCATAGTGGTGTCAAACCTCTCATGTCACTGTTTAGGAGCTTGCTTCAAACCGTAAAGAGATTTAATAAGTCTACACACTTTGTTCTCTTGTCCAGGCATCACAAACCCTTCTGGTTGCTCCAAATAAATCTCCTCATTTAGATACCCATTTAGAAACGCAGTCTTTACATCCATTTGATGGATGTACAACCCTTTCAAAGCAAACACCACTATTAGAGTTCTAATAGAGCTAATTCTAGCCACAGG
This sequence comes from Scalesia atractyloides, assembly GCA_947069175.1. Lineage (NCBI taxonomy): Eukaryota > Viridiplantae > Streptophyta > Magnoliopsida > Asterales > Asteraceae > Scalesia > Scalesia atractyloides. The sequence goes on from CAMTDV010000009.1 coordinate 54,188,737, forward strand.
TGCATATGTATCAAAATAGTCAATCCCTTCTCTCTGCCTATACCCTTTAGCAACTAATCGCGCTTTATAGGCAGAGATGGATCCATCTGGATGATACTTCCTTTTGAAAATCCATTTGGATCCAATAGGTTTATTTCCCTTGGGTAGATCAGCTAACTCCCAAGTTCCATTTCCCATAATGGAATCCATTTCATCATTGACTACTTCCTTCCACAAAGGAGCATCTCTTGATAACATTGCTTCACTGAAAGTTTTAGGATCATCATCCAAATTAACAGTGAAAATGACATCTCTCATCACTTTCTTTTGAGTTCCCTCAACCAGGTAAGAAAAAAATCATCTCCATAACTTTTTCTTTTCTAACTCTAGTACTTTTCCTCGGTTCTTCAACCATTGGTGAAGGTTCGACTCTTTTCACAGAAGTACTAGAAGATGTGGTGTAATTTGAGTTTTCATCATCTTAGAAAACTTGTTCTCAAAGAATTCCACATCTCGGAATCTACAACTGTACCTGATTCGTCATCCAACAACCGGTAAGACTTACTTTGCGGAGCATATCCAATGAATACACTCTTGTAAGCTGGTTCTCTCAGTTTGAGTGTCTTTGGATCAGGTACGCGATAATAGGCAAGACACCCCCAAACCCTCAAATACTCTAGGTTTGGTTTTCTTCCTTTCCACAACTCATATGGACTCGTAGGTATCACACGACTAGTGATCCTATTGTGAACATAACATTGCGGTTAACACAGCCTCCCCCCACATATTACGAGGTAGACCCGATTGATTTAACATACAGTTAGCCATCTCTACTAAGGTTTGGTTCTTTGTCTCAGCCAAACCATTTTGTTGGGGAGTATATGGTGCAGTTCTCTCATGTATGATGCCTTCTTCTTTGTAGAATGCATCAAATCTTTGATTAAAGTATTCTCTGCCTCTGTCCGAGCGAAGAATTTTAATGCGTTTCTCCTTTTGTTTTTCAACCTCAGCCTTATATATTTTAAATGCCTCAAAAGCTTTGTCTTTTGAATGCAATAAATAAACATATAAGTATCAGCTGAAGTCATCGCGGAAAGTGATAAAGTATCTCTTACCCCCACGAGTAAGGACTCCATTCAGTTCACAAATACTAAATGAATTAGTTCTAGTAGTGATGTATTACGTTTATGGACACTTGGAAAAGGTTTCTTTGTGAATTTTGATTTCACATAAGTTTCGCATTTTTCAAAGTCTTTATCTTTTAATTTCAATAAACCTTTAGTTTGCATTTTCTCAATGTTTTTAATATTTGTATGAGCTAAACGTTTATGCCATAAAGAATTGAACAAGCGATATAATCAGAAGACATAATTCATTCAAATCAAAACCAATTGCTTTACATTGATAAAAAACTATCACTACCACTATCACCACTATCACTATCACTTTCATTCCCAAACCCATCAATCAATGAAACGCCACCTTCATCAAAGTCTTCTTCTTCATCAATTCCATCTTCAGCTAGGTCAAGGCGATACATTCCACCCGTGTTCTTAGCTTGACCCCCATAGATGTCATTAAGACAAAACTTCACACGAAGATTCTTGATAACCAGCTTGTAACCATTTCGATCAAACTTATCAGCAGAAACAAGACCCTTGGTGATACCAGGAACATGCAACACATCCTGAAGGGTGACCATTTGACCATCTCTAAAGTTTAGTCGCACCGTGCCTATACCACGAACTTCTACACAATGTCCATCAGCACATACCACCACTGTTCCTTGAGGAACAGAATCATAAGTAAGAAACAAGCTACGATTCCCACAAACATGAACAGTGGCTCCCGAATCCAAGAACCATCCTCTACATGCCACAACACGTGTATATTGAGAAAGCATGTTAACGTCTCCAAGACCCACATTGGCCACTAGATTGGTGACTTTATCAATATCAACAACACTTGTAGAACCAACTGTAAAACCATATTTCCTTTGAGAGCACTCTCGTGCATAATGCCCGGTTTCTCCACAAACATGACATTTACCCGATCTCTTTGGTTGATAGTTGGTCGTTTGGTGTGACTTCTTGAATTCCTTTTTCTTTGGTGCTGTAAACTTTTTACTCTTTAATGCCCATTTTCCCTTTTGCCCAGATCCTCCAACAATGTGATTCACACTCGATCCGACTTTACCTCTTTTGTCCCTGTTGCGCGTTTCCTCCTTAATTCGAAGGTGCTTCAACAATTCGTCCAACGAGTAGTCCTCAGATTTGTGCATCATTCTCTTTGAGAAATCTTTCCAGGTAGGAGGTAGAAAGTGCGGTCAATTTGTTAACAAGAACTTGGAGTTCATGCACTTGCTCCAATATTGACTTGCCATCAACCATTTGAAAGTCTAAGTATTTGGAAATAAGGTATTTGTTAGTACCTTCTTCATGAGCCTTATACTTATCTTTAAAAGCTTTCCATAATTCTCTAGCACTTGTTACCGGCGCGTACAAGTCGTAGAGACGATCCGAAAGAGAATTTTTTATATGGCCAAAGCAAAGATCTTCAGCTTCATTACGGACAAGTCTTTGCTTTGCCAAGTTTTAATCCGGGACCTTTCCAGCCTCAAGAGGAGGGTCTTCAGGGATTTCAGGCAAGTTTGGATCAAGGATATAGTAGAGTTTCAGCACAACTAGCATGAACTTAACCTTTTCCGCCCAGTGAGTATAATTCTGGCTATCGAAACTGTCCAACTTGACAAACTCTTGATTCATGAATCTTAGATTAGCTGTTGGTAGTTCAGAGTCCATTAGTTCTGTTGATTAAGCACAAAAAAATAAAATCCTTTAAGATTGTTGAAAACAGTTTAATCAAACAGAAAATTAATTATTTTATTATTAATTACCGAGTTATTGGCCAAACCAGTTTATTCCAACTTGAGCAAAACTGATTGAAGAAAGGTAGAAGGAGACTGTCCCGTTATCGGACGAATTTAAATAACACGCAAAAACTAAAACCAACCTGGCGATTTAAGAAACTGAGATTCTTGAACTGCACAGATGATTCATGTCCTTAAAGGATTTTACGCGCTCGTATTGCTGTGAGCTGCAGCGTAAACTCCCAGGATTTAATGCAGAACTGATCTGGTATTCCAACAGCAATGGAAACCAGAAAACGCAGAAGCTGGAGAAGAAACAGAACACCAAGAGGAAGGCTGCGAAAATTGTATTTGGAATGGGTAGCAAGAGGCTTTTATTTATAGGTTGGGATTTCAACAAGAATGAGAAAAACGGGGAACGGTATAACCATTATCAATTAGTTTCGAATTCAGTTATCTATAGATAACCCACATGAATTCGAATTAATACAGATAACCCCCACAGTTTCGAACTCATCTCTATCCCAATCTTAACTCAGCTCTATCTCGATCCATAGCACTAACGCACCTGAACCGGACCCTAGCTAAACATAAAAGCTCCTAGCGACGATTGAAGTGCAAAGTGCGCCTCGAACGCGCCCATTCGCGCCTCAAACGCGCCCATTCGCGAGCTCGCGGCTCGGCTCGGCGCGCATGTGGGATTGACCCACTTCTCAACCCATTTAACACTTTGGAGGCCCATAAGGGGTAATCCCTTATTAGGCACTCAACTTTCACCTCCCCCACCAATGTGAGATGGAGGAAACATACCAACTTGTATGTTCCTCATTAATATTTCCAACAATTTATTCTTTTTTTTTTTGTATTTCCAAAGAGTCGGTTTCTTGGTGGCTTTTGAAACATGTTTGCTCTCTAGACAGTTCACTACCTACGGTACCAAACCAATGCAAGAAGTTCAAGTTTATTTTGAGTATTAACGACTTTATGCATGAGTTCCTCTCCTAGAAAACAAACATGTTTCAAAAACCTACTATAAACGCTTATCAATCTTCTAGACGGCTTAGAAATAATATATATATTTCTAAAAAATATTGTGGTAAAAGAAATATTTAATTATTTTTAGAAAATATTATGGTAGATGCATTAGTATTATGTACTAATAAAATTAATCTTTTTTACACTAATGCAATATGGTACCCACACTATCACATATTCCATACATGATCGATTATATTGGGGTGTTAATCATGTTCGGTTGATAGGTTTCGAGATTGCGGGTTGAATTTTTTCAATCCTAACCCAACCCAACCCATAAATTTATATGTGTTGGGTCATATCGTATTTAACCCATTTAAAATGATTTTCTTTATATTAAACTTCAAAGATAATAATTACATCGAGATAGAAGGTAAACGGATAAGCTGTCATTTCATGTTTTAGATAGACACGTTTGATTTTCATTTGTAAGTGAGTAATACATAATAACTTAGGAACAATTTAAACGATTACTACTATTCAAATGAAACTTATTTTTTTGTAATTGGTGTCATTTTAACTGTTTTGTCTCTTTAATACTCATTTTCGATTAACCAATTTAAGTTTATATAGTTTCCTCAAGACTAGAAAAAGTAAAGGGAAAAGATTGGAGAAAGTGTAGTTACAACTAATATAATAAATTGTTGAAAATTTTTAAGTTTGCTAAAAAAATAATTTTTAGGTTTGCCAAAGTTAAACAAACTTTATAATGTTTTTTTTTTTTTTTTTTGCTTATTTGATATGAACGCTATAAAATCAGGCAGATGTAGACTTGTAATTACGTATGTTTATTAACTTGTAACATGTAAAATGGAAAATATGAGGAATATTTTTAACATCGTGATCAAGTTGTTATCTATGATATTGTTAATGTACACCACCCCATTAGTGGATGCCACCACACCTATCATATCATATGGCCATATGACATGACGAAAATAGGTCATATGGGTTTGATAGTGATCATATCATTCATTTCTTAATTGGTCGGTCAAAACATCATACGGACCGTATGATTTGACACTCTTGTAATTCATATGACAATTTTCCACATGTCATACCGCTTATATGATCATTTTCTCATGTTATACCGTCCAAAACTGAAACCAGACACCAGTCAAATCCACTCTACTTAGCCACCTCATGGTAAGCGTAGCTAGCTCCGCCATGTTGATTTTTAACATAGGAACACCAGATATCGGACAAAAAATAAGCATGTTGACCGTATATTTTTATTTTATTCACAATTGTTTATTACCAAAACGTATCATTAATTGAGTTTGGTGAGGTCACGTTTGCAAGTTTTTAAATATTAGCTAGGATTATTTTAGTTGTGGGTAGCTCATTATTTTAGCTAGGATTATTTTAGTTGTGGGTATCACATGTCATATTTTTATATATGTTTACAAGAGTTTAAATACAAATTGGAGGGCAAGATTTATTAGTTTGTACAAACGTGAACACCTTGGAATCCTTGGATTCACAATCGTATGCCATGCATAACTCAAAAGCAGAAAATTAAGGGATAAAACATCAAACAGAATCGATATTAAAAACTTGATATTATAAGAAATGCTGCAACTTGCCATCTTCCATGATCTTTCATCTCCATCTTCACACCCTATACAAGGAGAAAACAAACATATTTTGTCAAATAAAATCCTGGAGTGGCCAATAAAAGTATAAATACAAAACATATAGAACAAGTAATTGATCGCGTACTGTTGGTAAGAGATTTTGATTCCTCCAGCTCTTGGATCAGCAATGATAGAAAAGGATTCGTGTGACAAGTCAAGGTCACCCTTGCAACAAGGCTGCGGGCAGAAATCGGTGATCATTACTGTCACTGTGGGGGTGGCCATACAAGGGTGTGGCATGCCTTGGTTGAGTGCACCTGTGCCTGGAAGCTTTTCCCACAAACAGCTCCACCTTGCCATAAATCTTGGTTGGCAGCTGCTATCATAACTCCTGCATCTTGGAACCCGTAGCACGCTGATGGTGTAATTACAATATAAACGTGTTATCATCACTTAATATATGAGAGAATGATCTTTTCTATATGTGGTGCGCGCATGCGCCAAGTGTATATGGATTAGTGGATTACGTAAGTATGTAGGCGTTGATGGTTCCAATTCCAGTTTCGGATGACCCAAAACTTAAAACGCTCATAACTACGAGAATGCAAGCGTATATTCTTATGGAAGCCATTGAAAATAGAAGCTTGTATGTGTATTAAAAGTAAGAAAATAAGTAATGCTGAGAAAGAACTTTAGAGATGAGTTAATTAAGCGTGTGATATATTGAACGAAAGAGATAGTTATTTATACTCTACTTTTTTTGTTAATCATTGTTACATATCAAGCTAATTATTGGAACAAAATCACAAACATATACGGCAGTCGGCAAATTGTTATTCGCAAAGATATTTTCTAAGCCAAAGAGGACCAATTTTAATAAGTTGTAATTGTCCTTTGCCAGAAAAAGATGTAAACAATGTATTGGACTCCATTCCACTTGCTTCTAAGTTTGGATTTTGTTACGCCATCCGTCTTGAAAACAGAAAAAAAAATTGTTTTCTTTTTTTATTATCTTTTTACTAGGTTATATATTATACCAGCTGAATAAATATAATGTTATATATTTTGTAATAAAAAAACTCATAATTTTAAAAAAACTCGTGTTGCACAGGTTGAATGAACCCATGTATTACAAGAGTTGAATAAAATATAATGTAAATTGTTAACACACATAGTCGTCAATATATCTCTTTTAAAAAGAAAAAATAATTGATACGTTATCAATTTTGTTAAGTTAATTTTTAGAACATTTTCTTAACTAGATATTTTTTATGTATTGTTAAATGTTAATTCATTTAAAGTGTACATAGTCCTTTAAATATCCTTTTCGTTAGGTTAACATAAATTGTAATTATAAATGTATAAATACAGTAAATTGTTGTTTTGAACCATGTGATTTATACCAAATTGCCATGTATTACAAAAATGAAAAGTCTTGCAAAAAATATATTCAGGTTTCTGGGTTGAGTTATTCTACAAAGAAGCATAAAAATAAAAAGGGTAAGAAGCCACCAGAAAGTAACAAGTGTCCTAGGAGTATTCAAGTGAGAAGGGTAATTTTGTCTACAAGAGGAGAGAAAATATGCACATGCAAGTCACATGCTATTTCCCCTCCAATTTTTAAACGTCCGTAACTTTTTTATACATCATTTGTTTAAAAAAAATTATACCATAAAATCAAGCGTTTTTTTATTTTTAATATGAGTACCATATTGATATATTTTTCAAAAAAATTCAAAAACCTAGTTGTGTATGACACAATGGACATGACGTAAAACACAATGTAAAGTAGATCAAAAACACAATCAATGACAACAGCTAAAGACACAATGGACAACAGACTAAAACACAATGACCATGACCTTGACGTATAACACAATGACCATAATGTATAACACAATAAGTATCAAACTAAATAAAATCACAATGGATGACAACAGATAAAGACACAATTGATAACAGATAAAAGACACAATGGAGAGCATATGAAGACACAATGGAAAACAAACTAAAAACACAATACACAACAACCTAAAACACAATGAACAAGAACTAAAACACAATAGATAATAAATTAAACACAATGACCTGAACAAATAACACAATTTATAGAAAACCCAGATATAACACCATCTTCATTGTGTCATATATTGTGTTATATGTTTTTCTAAAACATACACATGCAAAAACCAAAAAACCTAAACCCCTAACTCCCACCCCCACCCAAAAACCTAAACCCCCCCCCCCCACCCCCACCAAAAAAAAACTATACCTCATCAAAAACCCCCCAAAAACCAAAAAAAAAACTACCCGCACCCACAAAAAAAAACCTAACCCACCCCCCAAAAACCTAACACCCCCAGGCCTCACCACAAGATCCAGTTAAAAGACACAATAACGTAAACCTTTAACACAATGCAAAAAAAAACCCAGTAAAAATAAAAAAATTTATTTTATTTTTATATGACAATATGGTGTTAATATTAAAGATAAAAAACGATCGTTATTATGGTGAAATTTTTTTTAAAAAAAATGTCGTATGAAAAATTATGGCCGTTTTAAATCGATGGGGGAATTAGCATGTGATTTGCATGTGGAGAGAGAAAATCCATAAATGTAGGTTCCTTTTATGCCCTTCTATTATCTTTTTATCCTACAATTAATCTCAACCCTACAAATCTAATATCAATGGACTAAAATCTTCTTACCCTTCTTACTTATCTTATCCTTTGTATTTGATCCTTACTCTCAGGTTTCTAATCCTTGTGATTTTAGTCCACTAACTAATAACTAGATTGATTGTTTGACATTATCACTGCTATTGTTTCTTTTAAAAAACAATGTTAGTTCAAAACATGAACGGAAATGTTTAACTTAAGAGTCATTAATAAGCTAACACTCATCTGTGTTGGTAAACCGTAGAATTAAGGTCACTGATCCATGGGTGGTTAGTCCAAAGCAAGTACAATAACGAACTCCTCTTGCCCACTTCCAGCTAGATGGATTATATATCATTTTATATGGATAAACTTTTTAGATTATTATAGACTTTCATTGTTATAGATTATTGCAAATTTATTAAATATTGATTTCTTGACATTATTACAAATTTTGTAATTTTGATTACATAATACTGTGAAAAATTTACTTTTAATTCTTTTTATTATACAAATAATATAGATGTCGGTAATCCATTGGTGACTGGTCACTGGTCCATGAGTGATTAGTCCTGGTGACTTTTCGCGTAATATTCGTCGGTGATTCGTTACTTAAGATGCCTATCGTTATTCATCTCTAAGATGTTGATCAATCAGTACGTGAAGTATTTATTTGCACCCAGCAATGCCAGATCTAGCCCAATAATTTGGTGGCATCCCAATTTATTTATTTTAGAGATCAGGTGTATTCTTTGTATAAAACTGGAAAAAAAATTTACACTACGAAAATGATATGGAGACGGGTTGAGGGGTGCTACCCCTCCTATTACACTAGCTCCGCCCCTAGAGTTATGTAATTGGGTCGTGGGTAGAGCCAGTCAAGAACACTTACGGTTATAGTTTTTACACATTTACATGCCAGAATTTTATGTTTCCGTGAGTTCTTCATACAAAGTGTTGGGAATTTTTATTTCTACAAACATGAACATCTTGGATTCATGAACGTAAGTCAAAAGCAACAAAGAAGAGATAATATTCAAACAAACTGGAAATTAAAAGATTTATCGACCCAGTAGAGTTATTATGTCTTGTTTCTGCAGACATGTACTATGAATCGAATGCAACTTCCATCATCTATCTCGTCTTCTTCACACCCTACACAAGTACAAACATATTGTTGTGAAACATCCTGCAAGTGGCCAATAGAAGCATAAGTACAAAACTTGAAGAACTAGTAATTGATCGCGTACTGTTGGTAAGAGATTTTGATTCCTCCGGCTCTCGGGTCAGCAATCGTAGAAAAGGCTTCGTGTGACAAGTCAAGGTTGCCCTTGCAACCAGGAGGCGGGCAGAAATCGGTGATCATTACGGTGACTGTTGGGGTGCTGGTACAAGGGTGTGGTACGCCTTGGTTGAGTGCACCTGTACAAGTCACCTGGAAATATTTGCCGCACGCAGCTCCCCCTTGCCATAAATCTTGGTTCGCAGCCGCTATCATTACTCCTTGATCTTGAAACCCGTAACAAGCTGATGATGTAATTGCAATATAAATATGTTATCATCACTTAATATACATAAGAGAATGATATTTTCTATAAATTATGTATATATGTTTATGTGTGTGTGCGCGCAAGCGTGCTTAGTGTATTTGGATTACGTAAGTATGGAGGGTCATTGATGGTCCCAATCCAAGTTTCAGACGAGCCAAAACATAAAAGGCTCATTACTACGAGAATGCTAGTGTATATTCTAATGGATGCCATTGAAGTGTTAACACGTTGTATGTGTATTAAAGTTGTGTAAATAAGTAAATGAGGCTACTCAAGCTTGTGATATTTTGGATGAAAGGGATAGTTATTTATACTCAACTTTTCTATTATTAAATGGTGCATGTAAAGTTAATTATTGGAATAAAATCTCAAAAGACATACGGCAACTACTTACATTGTGGTTCACAAAGATATTTTTTGAGCAGCTGAAGAGAAGGAACATTTTTAATAATTTGTATTTTTGTCTTTTGCCTGAAAAAGATGTAAACAATGTATTGGACTCATATGATGCATCCGTCTTACAACCTAGAGAAATTCCTTTTTGCCGTACAAGGGCAACATGAAGTGGTGTAACCCTACCTTCCATATTGTGGGTTATTATAAGGTTTTTTTCTCTACCCCTACAACTAATTATAAAGTATCTAAATCATGTTTTTATTCTTTTTTAGAAAAAAGTCAAATTCTATATATAAATATCCAACAAGAAAAATGACAAAATTCTATATATAAATATGGGAAAATGTCACACAAATGTAATAACTTTTCCTATTGTTTCAATTAAGTCATTCAAAATTTTTTTATCTTTCTAAACCAACTAAACTTTAATTTAGTGTTCTAAAGACTATATAGTTACCAGGTTATTTTTTATTTTCTTTGAATGCTTGTATTATTTATTTATATATATATCTGTTTTTATTGGATTTTATAAAATAAAAAATATTTATCTTAAACTACCTTTTAATCATCTTGTGTATATCAACAGACCCTTCGATGGTCCTCCCAACCAAACCCTAGCCGACGTTTCAGACCCTTCGACAACTGATAACCCTTCGATGACGACTACAACCAGCAACCTTCGATGACGGAGACAAGACTGGTTTCTTTTTTTCGTTTTTGTTCTAGATCAGTGACCAGATATATAGGGTGTTTCGTGTTTCAGATCCATTTTTGAAGATTGAATAACGAGGAGGAGTGGATTTTAAAGATGAACAAAAACTATAAAATTGAAAGGTTTTAGATAAATTTTTGGGGTGAAGTGGTGAAGTCTGCATTTGTTTCTAATGTGGAGGGTATAGTATGTAATGGAATTCAAAATATTAATATGGGTGGTGGACTCCATTCGATGATGAGGTAGCATCTTCTATGTTTCAGTGGAAGATAGTCTTTACCAGGATGACGAAGATCATTGAATTTTTATATGAAGAGTTTATTATAATAATTTTTAGTATTATATTTGTAATTTAAAGAACAAAATACAATTATTTATTCAAGTTTAAAGAGTAAAAAAGAAGCATGGCCTGCTATATTATGAAGGTGACCCGGTAACCTGGAAATTGCATAACATTAGAAAATAAATCAAACTGGAGTGATTTTAAAAAGAACAAAATAAGATTAAGTGACTTTAGTGGAACATATTAAAAACTTGGTTACTATTGTGTAAAGTTACCCTTATAAATATCCAACAAATTTCAATAATATCATACTAGATTTTTTACGCGTGCCGCGCATTGCGGCGTAACACCACGTTTGTGACTTCGTTACATGTGACACAATGATGATCTTATTGTGTGTGCCCACGCGTGACGTGATGTGTTTTTTACTTTGTTACACACATTACGTTAGTTACATTAGCTTGGTTAAGCATAAATAAAAAGTATAATGTCTTGTACGTTGGGGTATCAAGTTGTAAAAGTAATTTAAACAAAAGAATTGAAGTGTAAGAAGATGAGGTGTGAAATTATTAAGTAGAAATAAATCAGAGATAAAAGTTGTTTAATAACAAAAACTTAGGGATCAATCAGTCACTTACCAAAAGATTAGGATTGAATGTGTAAAGATTTAAAATTAAGGGTCAAAAAGGACAATTTTTAAAACCATGCTCCACTTACATAATAGGATTGAATGTGTAAAGTTTGTAAAATTAAGGGTCAAAAAGGACAATTTTCAAACCATGATCAACTTACATTAGATATATTGAATATTTTTAAAATCAAAGTTATATGTGATAACTTATGTATATAAATTATAATAAAAAAAAGTAAAGGGTCAAGAGCAAAATATAAGTATTAAACTATCTATTTCATATGTAGTAGTGTGATTCCCTTGCCCTTTATGACGGGAATTCAGTTGTTATCGGTTTGATTCCTTACGATATCGCCACTCGCTACAATAATCGGAAAGGAAAACCTTACATCGATCAAAAACAATAAAAACAAAATATTGAAACTGGTACTGATGTTGTTCAATTGAGTTAAGTCCGATTCCTTTGTATTCCATGTTTATTTAATTCAACATCGCAATATAATTTTTTAAATGGATATTGTGCTGGTACCGTACCAGATCAAATCAAAACCTAATGAAAAACATCTAAACCGGTAACAATATTTATAAATTGTTTTTATTTTTATAATCTGACATTATGTCACTACCATATTGTATTGAGCCGAACCGAACAATATCACTATCGTTATGCATTAATTTATATGGTTTCTTGTTTGATGACGGATATAATAGGGGTGGGACTTGGAGAAAACGGTGAGAAGTGTAAGAACGTAGAGAACGGCCATTAGCCGTTGGATTAAAACAATCAATGGATTAGGATTCGCGGTAGCGTTTCGTAAATAACATCAACTTTATTACTTGGATGTGCTTCATTAAGGGTAAAAGGTCCTTCCACTGTTATTAGACAAAACGCCACATTAATGACAAAACGTCACCTATTACACACCGCTCCCTTGCATATAAAACGAGGTATGTACTTAAAACGCCATTAATGATAAAACGCGTTGCAGATATTTGTTTTGAACAAAATTGTAACTGAAAGTTAATTATTAACATTTATTAAAAAAAATTCCCTCCTAAAATACGCACCGAACCATCATTATATAAACAAACGTTATAATCAACTCAATTATCACTGCAAACAAAATTAGTTATACTAAAACGCCATTAATAGCCAAAAGACAAGAATTTGACGAGAAAGAGGAAATGGCGGCAATCGTTTCATGGAGATACACACTCAGAAACGAGAAGATTCGTGATTCCTTTTGACAACAGAAGAAGAGTGTTTGTTAAAACAATCAAGTCATCTTGAACATAAAGGAAGAAGTACAAAGAGAGATCTTAGCACTTGCCGTCCCTCTAGATAACCAGTGTGATAAGACACATATGGTTATAAGAAGACTAACCAGAAAATTTGGAACAAACAACGCAAATGCAACAAGGGACCCATCATCAGACCATGACGTTTTGATGATGACACTGACGTATTCACTGTTATGTGTGACAACGGAGAGCTGGAAGACTACATGCATCAAAAATCATGACCAAGAAGGGGCTTGGGTTCATGAAGGAGTTACACAACGCAACATGTTTGAACACAGACATGAATCCAAAATTGGAGTCGTTGCATGACATGTTCAAATAGAGGCTTCAAAATATTCAAGAACAAATCGCCAATGAAAGCGAAAGTGATGACTTGGATGAGAAACTGGATGAATAATCCGAAGAAGAAGACGAAGGGAGCGATGGATACTTCTCAGACATAAACTCTTCTGACCGAGAGTTTTAAGTTTTTTTATCTTGTAGACTAATTTTTTCTGTTTTTGCTAACTATTTTTTAAATAATAAAAATATTGTATCTTCCGGTTCTCTATAAAACGCCAAAATGCCACAATTCCGAAAAAAAGTTAATTAGTGAGTTCTATAATTCTTATCAGTGTAACGCTTTTATTACCATCATTTATTAAAAACGCCAGATAGAAAAACGCCAAAACATGAAAGATGGGACGTGTCACAACCTCAACGTATAAAAGCTGAACAAACAGTAACTACAAACAGCTCCTGAATAGACAGATACTTTAGTGCTACCATTTATTGAAGTAAAATCCCGCCAAAAATTACGCGATAAAAAACTCTTATATAAACAAAGATCTCATAACCAAATTGGTCACACCCAAAAACACAAAAAAGCTATATTTCTTGGCAAAACCATTCACTTAACACGCCATGGTCACTTGGCATTCCATTTCACTTAAAAAACCATGTTCTCATGCTCACACCCATAAGCTTTTGCTGAATGAGATGGAAAAATCTTCAAGAAAACGGCTATAACGACGATGATCTGTCGCTTTGTATGCTCTTTCCTTGAAGAAGGTTTGGATGATAAGAAGAGACCGATATCAGTGTAAATGCTATTTTGGAGTGCATTGTTACAAGATGTAGAGTGGGATAAGGATAAGCGCATGTGTAAATGCCCTACTCACAATTACACCCCAATAATAGCATCAACAATATACGGCATGGGTCTATGTCTACGACATCCAAAAGAACCACCCCAAACAACCCAACAACAACATATCATCACACACTCAAAACGCCATATGTATTGAATCGATCAGCTTCGTCTAGAGCTGGGCGTTTCAGCTGTGTAAGGGCTGAAGTTCGAGAAGAAGGGACTGATAGCAGTGAATATTTGGAAAGGAAATTTGATACAATGAAGAAGAAGAGAGTGATAGCAGTGAAGATTGGGAAAAGGGAATTTGATTAGTATTTTTAGTTTTCTTCTTCTTTCCTTATTATTTTTTTGGTCTCGTTTTCTATGGCTTGTTATCTACTTCTCAGATAATAACTTCTCAAAGATTACTTATAGAAATGCCAAAATGCCAAAAAAAGGGCAAACAACAAAACGCCAGATTCAAATGTATAGGTGAAAGAACACAAAATGCATGCATTACCGTACTAAAAGTTTTAGTTTACATCTTTATCTATAAAACGCCATTAAATAAAAACGACAAACTTAAAGGGGTGGAAAGTTTTACAGCCCTAACAGACTGAACAAGCAGTAACTACAAACAGTAACTGAGGCGATGGATACTTGATTACTAACAATTATTATATTGAAAACCACACCATGACACATAAAAAAATCAACTTTTTTTCTATTTTCTAAACGCCATAATTACCTGACGCGTTATAGGTCTGCATCCTACATCAAAACGACAAAAAATACACCTTAAAAATATATATATGTCTGCATCCTGCTATTGTTTTTGGCGCCAAAATATAATTTCTTATGTAAAAAAACGCCATGAAAAATGTAAAACACCCACTAAAATATAAAAACCCATACTAAAATATAAAAAGATATTTTTCCTTTGTTGTTTTTTCTGAGTTTTAGTTCATATATTTTATCATCTTTACGTGTCAAAACGCCATTAAATATACAACGCCAAACGAGAAAGATGGGAGGTGTTCCATACTTAACAGATAAGGCTGAACAAAAACAGTGAACCTGAAACGACAGATACTTATTAATTGCATTAATTATAATAATATCCCGCCAAAACTACCCGCCAACTATGTCCTATAAAGAGAAACGTCTCATGTCACACCCCCAACGATGGCGGAAACATCAGGATGAGACGAACAAATTGCTCAAAACGTCATAACACTACTTTGCGATAAAAATTTAATCATAATAATTTCATTGATATCAAAATCGGAGATACATTGTTCAATAAACGAAATACAACAAGTTCAAATAGCATAATAACTTAAATGAAATACAATAATCCAAAAATTTAGGTGTATATCTAGTCCACCCTAGTTGCATAAAAATAAGAAGGGTAAGAAGCCACCAGAAAGTGACAAGTGTCCTAGGAGGATTCAAGTGGGAAGAGTAATTTTGTCTACAAGAGGAGAGAGAATATGCACATGCAAGTCACATGCTATTTCCCCTCCAATTTTTAAACGTCCGTAACTTTTTATACATCATTTGTTTAAAAAAATTATACCATAAAATCAAGCGTTTTTTTTATTTTTAATATGAGTACCATATTGTTATATTTTTCAAAAAAAATTCAAAAACCCAGTTGTGTATGACACAATGTAAAGTAGATCAAAAACACAATCAATGACAACTGATAAAGACACAATGAACAACAGACTAAAACACAATGACCATGACCTTGACGTATAACACAATGACCATAATGTATAACACAATAAGTATCAAACTAAATAAAATCACAATTGATGACAACAGATAAAGACAAAATTGATAACAGATAAAAGACACAATGGAGAGCATATGAAGACACAATGGAAAACAAACTAAAAACACAATACACAACAACCTAAAACACAATGAACAAGAACTAAAACACAATAGATAACAAATTAAACACAATGACCTGAACAAATAACACAATTTATAGAAAACCTAGATATAACACCATCTTCATTGTGTCATATATTGTGTTATAGGTTTTTATAAAACATACACATGCAAAAACCAAAAAAACTAAACCCCCACTCCCACCCCCACCCAAAAACCTAAACCCCCCCCCCCCCACTCCGCCGCACCCCCACCCGAAAAAAAACTATACCTCACAAAACCCCCCAAAAACCTAAAAAAAACTAACCCCCCCTCCCCCACAAAAAAAAACCTAACCCACCCCCCAAAAACCTAAACACCCCCAGGCCCACCACAAGACCAGTTAAAAGACACAATAACGTAAACCTTTAACACAATTCAAAAAAAACCCAGTAAAAATGAAAAAATTATTTTATTTTTATATGACAATATGGTGTTCATATTAAAGATAAAAAACCATCGTTATTATGGTGAAATTTTTAAAAAAAATGTCGTATGAAAAAGTTGTGGACGTTTTAAATCGATGGGGGAATTAGCATTGGACTTGCATGTGGAGAGAGAAAATCCATAAATGTAGGTTCCTTTTATGCCCTTCATTTATCTTTTTATCCTACAATTAATCTCAACCCTACAAATCTAATATCAATGGACTAAAATCCTTCTTACCCTTCTTACTTATCTTATCCTTTGTATTTGATCCTTATTCTCAGGTTTCTAATCCTTGTGATTTTAGTCCACTAACTAATAACTAGATTGATTGTTTGACATTATCACTGCTATTGTTTCTTTTAAAAAACAATGTTAGTTCAAAACATGAACGGAAATGTTTAACTTAAGAGTCATTAATAAGCTAACACTCTTCTGTGTTGGTAAACCGTAGAATTAAGGTCACTGATCCATGGGTGGTTAGTCCAAAGCAAGTACAATCACGAACTCCTCTTGCCCACTTCTAGCTAGATGGATTATATATCATTTTATATGGATAAACTTTTTAGATTATTATAGACTTTAATTGTTATAGATTATTGCAAATTTATTAAATATTGATTTCTTGACATTATTACAAATTTTGTAATTTTGATTACATAATACTGTGAAAAAATTACTTTTAATTCTTTTTATTATACAAATAATATAGATGTCGGTAATCCATTGGTGAATGGTCACTGGTCCATGAGTGATTAGTCCTGGTGACTTTTCGCGTAATTTTCGTCGGTGATTCGTTACTTAAGATGCCTATCGTTATTCATCTCTAAGATGTTGATCAATCAGTACGTGAAGTATTTATTTGCACCCAGCAATGCCAGATCTAGCCCAAAAATTTGGTGGCATCCCAATTTATTTATTTTAGAGATCAGGTGTATTCTTTGTATAAAACTGGAAAAAATATTTACACTACGAAAATGATATGGAGACGGGTTGAGGGGTGCTACCCCTCCTATTACACTAGCTCCGCCCCTAGACTTATGTAATTGGGTCGTGGGTAGAGCCAGTCAAGAACACTTACGGTTATAGTTTTTACACATTTACATTCCAGAATTTTATGTTTCCGTGAGTTCTTCATACAAAGTGTTGGGAATTTTTATTTCTACAAACATGAACATCTTGGATTCATGAACGTAAGTCAAAAGCAACAAAGAAGAGATAATATTCAAACAAACTGGAAATTAAAAGATTTATCGACCCAGTAGAGTTATTGTGTCTTGTTGCTGCAGACATGTACTATGAATCGAATGCAACTTCCATCATCTATCTCGTCTTCTTCACACCCTACACAAGTACAAACATATTGTTGTGAAACATCCTGCAAGTGGCCAATAGAAGCATAAGTACAAAACTTGAAGAACTAGTAATTGATCGCGTACTGTTGGTAAGAGATTTTGATTCCTCCGGCTCTCGGGTCAGCAATCGTAGAAAAGGCTTCGTGTGACAAGTCAAGGTTGCCCTTGCAACCAGGAGGCGGGCAGAAATCGGTGATCATTACGGTGACTGTTGGGGTGCTGGTACAAGGGTGTGGTACGCCTTGGTTGAGTGCACCTGTACAAGTCACCTGGAAATATTTGCCGCACGCAGCTCCCCCTTGCCATAAATCTTGGTTCGCAGCCGCTATCATTACTCCTTGATCTTGAAACCCGTAACAAGCTGATGCTGTAATTGCAATATAAATATGTTATCATCACTTAATATACATAAGAGAATGATATTTTCTATAAATTATGTATATATATGTATGTGTGTGTGCACGCGCAAGCGTGCTTAGTATATTTGGATTACGTAAGTATGGAGGGTCATTGATGGTCCCAATCCCAGTTTCCGACGAGCCAAAACATAAAAGGCTCATAACTACGAGAATGCTAGTGTATATTCTAATGGATGCCATTGAAGTGTTAACACGTTGTATGTGTATTAAAGTTGTGTAAATAAGTAAATGAGGCTACTCAAGCTTGTGATATTTTGGATGAAAGGGATAGTTATTTATACTCAACTTTTCTATTATTAAATGGTGCATGTAAAGTTAATTATTGGAATAAAATCAGAAAAGACATACGGCAACTACTTACATTGTGGTTCACAAAGATATTCTTTGAGGAGCTGAAGAGAAAGAACGTTTTTAATAATTTGTATTTTTGTCTTTTACCTGAAAAAGATGTAAACAATGTATTGGACTCATATGATGCATACGTCTTATAACCTAGAGAAATTCCTTTTTGCCGTACAAGGGCAACATGAAGTGGTGTAACCCTACCTTGGTTATTATAAGGTTTTTTTCTCAACCCCTACTAACTAATTATAAAGTATCTAAATCATGTTTTTATTCTTTTTTAGAAAAATGTCAAATTCTATATATAAATATCCAACAAGAAAAATGACAAAATTCTATATATAAATATGGGAAAATGCCCACACAAATGTAACTAACTTTGCTTATTGTTTCAATTAAGTCATTCAAACTTTTTTTGTCTTTCTAAACTAACTAAACTTTAATTTAGTGTTCTAATACTATGTAATTACCAGCTTACCAGGTTATTTTTTATTTTCTTTGAATGCTTATATTTATTTATTTATATATTTATCTGTTTTTATTGGATTTTATAAAATCAAAAAGATATTTATCTTAAACTACTACCTTTTAATCATCTTGTGTATATCACCAGACCCTTCGATGGTCCTCCCAACCAAACCCTAGCCGACGTTTCAGACCCTTCGACAACCGATAACCCTTCGATGACGACTACAACCAGCAACCTTCGATGACGGAGACCAAGACTGGTTGCTTTTTTTCGTTTTTGTTTTAGATCAGTGACCAGATATATAGGGTGTTTCGTGTTTCAGATCCATTTTTGAAGATTGAATAACGAGGAGGAGTGGATTTTAAAGATGAACAAAAACTATAAAATTGAAAGGTTTTAGATAAATTTTTGGGATGAAGTGGTGAAGTCTGCATTTGTTTCTAATGTGGAGAGTATAGTATGTAACGGAATTCAAAATATTAATATGGGTGGTGGACTCCATTCGATGATGAGGTAGCATCTTCTATGTTTCAGTGGAAGATAGTCTTTACCAGGATGACGAAGATGATTGAATTTTTATATGAAAGAGTTTATTATAATAATTTTTAGTATTATATTTGAAATTTAAAGAACAAAATACAATTATTTATTCAAGTTTAAAGACTAAAAAAGAAGCATGACCTGCTATATTATGAAGGTGACCTGGTAACTTGGAAATTGCATAACATTAGAACAATAAATCAAACTGGAGTGATTTTAAAAAAAAAATAAGATTGAGTGACTCTAGTGTAACATATTAAAAACTTGGTTACTATTCTGTAAAGTTACCCTTATAAATATCCAACAAATTTCAATAATATCATACTAGATTTTTTAAGCGTGCCGCGCATTGCGGCGGTAACACCACGTTTGTGACTTCGTTACATGTGACACAATGATGATCTTATTGTGTGTGCCCACGCGTGACGTGATGTGTTTTTTACTTTGTTACACACATTACGTTAGTTACATTAGCTTGGTTAAGCATAAATAAAAAGTATAATGTCTCGTACGTTGGGGTATCAAGTTGTAAAAGTAATTTAAACAAAAGAATTGAAGTGTAAGAAGATGAGGTGTGAAATTATTAAGTAGAAATAAATCAGAGATAAAAGTTGTTTAATAACAAAAACTTAGGGATCAATCAGTCACTTACCAAAAGATTAGGATTGAATGTGTAAAGATTGTAAAATTATCGGTCAAAAAGGACAATTTTTAAAACCATGCTCCACTTACATAATAGGATTGAATGTGTAAAGTTTGTAAAATTAAGGGTCAAAAAGGACAATTTTCAAACCATGATCAACTTACATTAGATATATTTTACATTGGATATATTGAATATTTTAAAATCAAAGTTATATGTGATAACTTATGTATATAAATTATAATAACAAAAAAGTTAAGGGTCAAGAGCAAAATACAAGTATTAAACTATCTATTTCATATTTAGTAGTGTGATTCCCTTGCCCTTTATGACGGGAATTCAGTTGTTATCGGTTTGATTCCTTACGATATCGCCACTAGCTACAATAATCGGAAAGGAAAACATTACATGGATAAAAAACAATAAAAACAAAATATTGATACTGGTACCGATGTTGTTCAATTGAGATAAGTCCGATTCCTTTGTATTCCATGTTTATTTTATTTCAACATCGCAATATAATTTTTTAAATGGATATTGTGCCGGTACCATACTAGATCGAATCAAACCTAATGAAAAACATCTATACCGGTACCAATATTTATAAATTGTTTTTGATTTTTATAATCTGACATTATGTCACTACCATATTGTATTGAGCCGAACCGAACAATATCACTATCGTTATGCATTAATTTATATGGTTTCTTTTTTGATAAAGGATATATATAAAGGGGTGGGACTTGGAGAAAACGGTGAGAAGTGTAAGAACGCAGAGAACGGCCATTAGCCGTTGGATCAAAACAATCAATGGATTAGGATTCGCGGTGGCGTTTCGTAAATAACATCAACTTTATTACTTGGATGTGATTCATTAAGAGTAAAAGGGTCCTTCCACTGTTATTAGACAAAACGCCACATTAATGACAAAACGTCACCTATTACACACCGCTCCCTTGCATATGAAACGACATATGTACTTAAAACGCCATTAATGATAAAACATGTTGCAGATATTTGTTTTGAACAAAATTGTAACTGAAAGTTAATTATTAACATTTATTAAAAAAATCCCCTCCTAAAATACGCACCGAACCATCATTATATAAACAAATGTTATAATCAACTCAATTATCACTGCAAACAAAATTAGTTATACTAAAACGCCATTAATAGCCAAAAGACAAGAATTTGATGAGAAAGAGAAAATGGCAGCAATCGTTTCATGGAGATACACACTCAGAAACGAGAAGATTCGTGATTCCTTTTGACAACATAAGAAGAGTGTTTGTTAAAACAATCGAGTCATCTTGAACATAAAGGAAGAAGTACAAAGAGAGATCTTAGCACTTGGCGTCCCTCTAGATAACCAGTGTGATAAGACACATATGGTTATAAGAAGACTACCAGAAAATTTGGAACAAACAACGCAAATGCAACAAGGGACCGTCATCAGACCATGATGTTTTGATGATGACACTGGCGTAGTCACTGTTATGTGACAACGGAGAGCATGAAGACTACATGCTTCATGTAACATTTGTCGAAAAACGGGTTTTCGAAACCCGCTTCGTTTAATAACCGAACGATCAGTTTTAAATTTTTGTTGTTCATTTATGACTTATTTTAATTTTAAATGATAGATAATTAATAAACAAATTAGGAGATATAAATTATAATTGTAAAAAAAATAAAAATAAATTAATTAAAAATGAAAACCGGCTGCCGGGAGTCGAACCCGAGTCAGTTAGAAATCCTCAAAGACCTAACGTTCACACAATCAACCACTCCGCCACTTTGATTTTCTGATATCATATTAAATCAATTAATTCAAATAATAAAGCACGGAAGTCAAATTCAGTCAAAATCGCGCCCAATTAGCGGTCGTCGGAAATCCCGACGACTTCGCCGATATTTACCGTTCTCGTCCAATTTAACCGAAGAATTAACTCTAACGACGGTTATAACCGACGTCTGAACCCGCGACATCAGTCGTAACCGCCGGAGAACGGCTGACCTTGAATTGAGACCGAATTCAGACCCCATACATCTCGATTCTTCCCTATAAATTCACCCACAATCCACTGGAAGCCTTTTCGCTCACAAATCGCACCTCTTCTAGACGAAAATTCACTCGCCGGAAAATATCTGCAAGTCGCCGGAAAACCGAGACTTCCATCTACACGGTAATTACTTCGATTTTCCTGTTTCATTCCTTTATTAGACAAAATTCTAATATCAATCCCTCACCCAGAATCCTTTCCAGACGATGTTGTCGGATTATCTGTTTTCGCCGGAGAAATTCTGAACTTTCAAGAACCTGCTGTTAACCGGTATGATTCTTTTAACTTACTGATAGTCGTTACCCAGTAGCTCCATTTCACGTCTAATCCCTCCAAATTTGTTGGCAAATCCTATTAGCCGAAGCTCACCAAAACGGAGCCGACGACCTTGCCGGACATCTGAAGAAAGACGAACAGTTTGGTACAATCAACCCTCAAACCTTTTTCCGTTCATTACTTTACGATGGCTCATAACGTTCGTTAAGTTAATTTAACAAATAACAGTCAATTGGTCGATGTCTGTGTTTTGAACGAAGAAGATGAAGTTGTGTATAATATAAGATTAATTAAAATCGGTTTAATAAACGGGTTAGACACACAGTCCAGCGGTGAACTGTGTGCAACAAATACACATGCGACGCGAGTTCGAATCCTGTCCCAACCTTACGCTCTCGAAATAAAAATTTGCCTTTTTAACTGAACCGGGTTGACTCACAAACCATGTTAAGTATAATAAAAACCGAGTTAATAACCAGGTTAGACACACAGTCCAGCGGTGGACTGTGTGCACGCTAACTCATAGGTCCCGGGTTCGAGACCTGTGGTCAGCACCGGTTCGATACACTTAAAATTCCTTTTTAAAAATAAATGATTTTCGGATTAAACTAAATAGTATATAAGTATAATTAAAAACAGAATTATTTCGGGTTAGACACGTAGCTCAGTTGGTAGAGCTGCGTGCACGTGTACGGGAGGTCACCGGTTCGAACCTCGCTCCGTGTAACAATATAACCGACCGAACCGGTCAACGGTCAACGGTCAACAGTCGCGGTCAAAGTCAAAAAGTCAACATTTTTTTTTATTATTTTATTTATTTATTTAATTTAAAAATCAATTAAAAATACTTAAAAATAACGTTTTTAAAGTTAGAAAGTAGCCTTAAAGTCACAAAATATAACCAAAAATCCTATTAAAATAGTTAATAACATCCACATACTTACCGTACCTTTTCGTTATTTATTTGATTAGTTATCTTTCGTCGATCAATCCTCTAAACTCGTGCGCATTCAACACCTTCAAACAAACGCACCCAATATGAGTGAATCTCTACCAATTCCCCGTTTTAATCACATTTTGGGGTGTATCATGTGTCGCTATTTATTTAATTTAATTAAACACTTGTGCATCCTTCATATTCATGATCATGTGTATTCAATATGTATCCGTTGTTTGTGTGGTTGAAGTTTAGATTTAATTTATCATTATAGTACATACATTTCATAGGCCGCCGCTCCCCATTACCTATGAGCGTGAGCTGTTCCCCATTACCTATGAGCGTGAACCAGGCGTTGCCAACATAAGATCGGCTCCGTTTGATTGAGCCTTGATCTCACATACATTTGCATAGGCCGTCCGTTCCCCATTACCTATGAGCGTGAACGGGACGTTGCCAACTTATACATTGTCATTCTTATTTCATGCTTAAGCAAGGTGGTTTGTGATTGTTATGTCTACATACATTTGCTCATATATGATTATTGCACAATTTTCCTAAATTAAATTTCAATAATAAAACAATAACAAATGTTCTTAACAAGGTTCACTCGCCAACTTTTGTTGACCCAAAATTTCCCATTTTTACACATAATACAGGTGATCAAGTTGAAGCAAGAAACATATAGGGTGGCTTAGAAGAATAAACCAGTTTAGATTATGGATTTGTTTTAATTAATTTTTCCTTTCCTTGTATTGTATGAATTTGACTTGGAATATTGAAATGTAATTTGTATTTAATAAATATGAAACATATTAGTAAACATCATGAGCTTTGGTGATAACCCAATTCTGCCGCGACTCTTATTCCGCTGCGGGTCGGGGTGTGACACTTCAAAACATCATGACCAAGCAGGGGCTTGGGTACATAGAGGAGTTACACAACGCAACATGTTTGAACACATACATGAATCCAAAATTGGAGTTGTTACATGACATAGAGGCTTCAAAATATTCAAGAACAAAACGCCAATGAAAGCGAAAGTGATGACTTGGATGAGAAACTGGATGAAAAATCCGAAGAAGAAGACGAAGGGAGTGATAGATATTTCTCAGACATAAACTCTTCTAACCGAGAGTTTAAAATTTTTTTTATCTTGTAAACTAATTTTTTCTGTTTTTGCTAACTATTTTTTAAATAATAAAAATATTGTATCTTCCAGTTATCTATAAAACGCCAAAATGCCACAATTGCAAAAAAAAAAAGGTTAATTAGTAAGTTCTATAATTCTTATGAGTGAAACGCTGGATACTTTATTACCATCATTTATTAAAAACGCCAGATAGAAAAACGCCAAAACATGAAAGATGGGACGTGTCACAACCTCAACGTATAAAAGCTGAACAAACAGTAACTACAAACAGCTCCTGAATAGACAGATACTTTAGTGCTACCATTTATTGAAGTAAAATCCCGCCAAAAACTACGCGATAAAAAACTCTTATATAAACAAAGATCTCATAACCAAATTGGTCACACCCAAAAACACAAAAAAGCCATATTTTCTTGGCAAAACCATTCACTTAACACGCCATGGTCACTTGGCATTCCATTTCACTTAAAAACGCCATGTTCTCATGCACACACCCATAAGCTTTTGCTGAATGAGATGGAAAATCTTCAAGAAAACGGCTATTGCGACGATGATTTGTCGCTTTGTATGCTCTTTCCTTGAAGAAGGTTTGGATGATAAGAAGAGACCGATATCAGTGTCAATGCTATTTTGGAGTGCATTGTTACAAGATGTAGAGTGGGATGAGGATAAGCGCATGTGTAAATGCTATCTTGGACATCAAGCGAAAACCCTACTCAAAATTACACCCCAATAATAGCATCGACAATATACGGCATTAATTATAATAATATCCGGTCAAAATTACCCGCCAACTATGTCCTATAAAGAGAAATGTCTCATGTCACACCCCCAACGATGGCGGAAACATCAGGATGAGACGAACAAATTGCTCAAAACGTCATAACACTACTTTGCGATAATAATTTAATCATAATAATTTCATTGATATCAAAATCGGAGATACATTGTTCAATAAACGAAATACAACAAGTTCAAATAGCATAACAACTTAAATGAAATACAATAATCCAAAAATTTAGGTGTGTATCTAGTCCACCCTAGTTGCATAAAAATAAGAAGGGTAAGAACCCACCAGAAAGTGACAAGTGTCCTAGGAGGATTCAAGTGGGAAGGGTAATTTTGTCTACAAGAGAAGAGAGAATATGCACATGCAAGTCACATGTTATTTCCCCTCCAATTTTTAAACGTCCGTAACTTTTTTATACATCATTTGTTTAAAAAAAAATTATACCATCAAATCAAGCGTTTTTTTTATTTTTAATATGAGTATCATATTGTTATATTTTTCAAAAAAAATTCAAAAACCCAGTTGTGTATGACACGATGGACATGGCGTAAAACACAATGTAAAGTAGATCAAAAACACAATCAATGACAACAGATAAAGACACAATGGACAACAGATAAAAGACACAATGGAGAGCATATGAAGACAATAGAAAACAAACTAAAAACACAATACACAACAACCTAAAACACAATGAACAAGAACTAAAACACAATAGATAACAAATTAAACACAATAACCCGAACAATAACACAATTTATAGAAAACCCATATACAACACCATTTCATTGTGTCATATATTGTGTTATAGGTTTTATAAAACATACACATGCAAAAACAAAAAAACCTAAACCCTCACCCCCCACCAAAAACCTAAACCCCCCCCCCCCCTTGCACCCCACCCAAAAAAAAACTATAACTCACCCAAAACCTTAAAATAACTAACCCCCCCCCCCCCCCGAGACACACAAAAAAAAACCTAACCCACCCCCAAAAACCTAACACGCCCAGTCCCCACCACAAGACCCAGTTAAAAGGCACTATAACGTAAACCTTTAACACAATGCAAAAAAAACCCAGTAAAATAAAAAAATTATTTTATTTTTATATGATAATATGGTGTTCATATTAAAGATAAAAAAGCGATCGTTATTACGGTGAAATTTTTTTTAAAAAAAATTGTTGTATGAAAAAGTTATGGACGTTTTAAATCGATAGGGTAGTTTAGCATGTGACTTGCATGTGTGGAGAGAAAATCCATAAATGTAGGTTCCTTTTATGCACTTCTATTATCTTTTTATCCTATAATTAATCTCAACCCAACAAATCTAATATCAATGGACTAAAATCCTTCTTATCCTTCTTACTTATCTTATCATTTGTATTTGATCCTTACTCTCAGGTTTCTAATCCTTGTGATTTTAGTCCACTAACTAATAACTAGATTGATTGTTTGACATTATCACTGCTATTGTTTCTTTTAAAAAACAATGTTAGTTCAAAACATGAACGGAAATGTTTAACTTAAGAGTCATTAATAAGCTAACACTCTTCTGTGTTGGTAAACCGTAGAATTAAGGTCACTGATCCATGGGTGGTTAGTCCAAAGCAAGTAAAATAACGAACTCCTCTTGCCCACTTCCAGCTAGATGGATTATATATCATTTTATATGGATAAACTTTTTAGATTATTATAGACTTTAATTTTTATAGATTATTGCAAATTTATTAAATATTGATTTCTTGACATTATTACAAATTTTGTAATTTTGATTACATAATACTGTGAAAAATTTACTTTTAATTCTTTTTATTGTACAAATTATATAGATGTCGGTAATCCATTGGTGACTGGTCACTGGTCCATGAGTGATTAGTCCTGGTGACTTTTCACGTAATATTCGTCGGTGATTCGTTACTTAAGATGCCTATCGTTATTCATCTCTAAGATGTTGATCAATCAGTACGTGAAGTCTTTATTTGCACCCAGCAATGCCAGATCTAGCCCAAAAATTTGGTGGCATCCCAATTTATTTATTTTAGAGACCAGTGGTATCCTTTGTATAAAACTGGAAAAAAAAATTTACACTACGAAAATGATATGGAGACGGGTTGAGGGGTGCTACCCCTCCTATTACACTAGCTCCGCCCCTAGACTTATGTAATTGGGTCGTGGGTAGAGCCATTCAAGAACACTTACGGTTATAGTTTTTACACATTTACATGCCAGAATTTTATGTTTCCGTGAGTTCTTCATACAAAGTGTTGGGAATTTTTATTTCTACAAACATGAACATCTTGGATTCATGAACGTAAGTCAAAAGCAACAAAGAAGAGATAATATTCAAACAAACTGGAAATTAAAATATTTATCGACCCAGTAGAGTTATTATGTCTTGTTTCTGCAGACATGTACTATGAATCGAATGCAACTTCCATCATCTATCTCGTCTTCTTCACACCCTACACAAGTACAAACATATTGTTGTGAAACATCCTGCAAGTGGCCAACATAAGCATAAGTACAAAACTTGAAGAACTAGTAATTGATCGCGTACTGTTGGTAAGAGATTTTGATTCCTCCGGCTCTCGGGTCAGCAATCGTAGAAAAGGCTTCGTGTGACAAGTCAAGGTTGCCCTTGCAACCAGGAGGCGGGCAGAAATCGGTGATCATTACGGTGACTGTTGGGGTGCTGGTACAAGGGTGTGGTACGCCTTGGTTGAGTGCACCTGTACAAGTCACCTGGAAATATTTGCCGCACGCAGCTCCCCCTTGCCATAAATCTTGGTTCGCAGCCGCTATCATTACTCCTTGATCTTGAAACCCGTAACAAGCTGATGCTGTAATTGCAATATAAATATGTTATCATCACTTAATATACATAAGAGAATGATATTTTCTATAAATTATGTATATATATGTATGTGTGTGTGCACGCGCAAGCGTGCTTAGTTATTTTGGATTACGTAAGTATGGAGGGTCATTGATGGTCCCAATCCCAGTTTCAGACGAGCCAAAACATAAAAGGCTCATAACTACGAGAATGCTAGTGTATATTCTAATGGATGCCATTGAAGTGTTAACACGTTGTATGTGTATTAAAGTTGTGTAAATAAGTAAATGAGGCTACTCAAGCTTGTGATATTTTGGATGAAAGGGATAGTTATTTATACTCAACTTTTCTATTATTAAATGGTGAATGTAAAGTTAATTATTGGAATAAAATCAGAAAAGACATACGGCAACTACTTACATTGTGGTTCACAAAGATATTCTTTGAGGAGCTGAAGAGAAAGAACGTTTTTAATAATTTGTATTTTTGTCTTTTACCTGAAAAAGATGTAAACAATGTATTGGACTCATATGATGCATACGTCTTATAACCTAGAGAAATTCCTTTTTGCCGTACAAGGGCAACATGAAGTGGTGTAACCCTACCTTGGTTATTATAAGGTTTTTTTCTCAACCCCTACTAACTAATTATAAAGTATCTAAATCATGTTTTTATTCTTTTTTAGAAAAATGTCAAATTCTATATATAAATATCCAACAAGAAAAATGACAAAATTCTATATATAAATATGGGAAAATGCCCACACAAATGTAACTAACTTTGCTTATTGTTTCAATTAAGTCATTCAAACTTTTTTTGTCTTTCTAAACTAACTAAACTTTAATTTAGTGTTCTAATACTATGTAATTACCAGCTTACCAGGTTATTTTTTATTTTCTTTGAATGCTTATATTTATTTATTTATATATTTATCTGTTTTTATTGGATTTTATAAAATCAAAAAGATATTTATCTTAAACTACTACCTTTTAATCATCTTGTGTATATCACCAGACCCTTCGATGGTCCTCCCAACCAAACCCTAGCCGACGTTTCAGACCCTTCGACAACCGATAACCCTTCGATGACGACTACAACCAGCAACCTTCGATGACGGAGACCAAGACTGGTTGCTTTTTTTCGTTTTTGTTTTAGATCAGTGACCAGATATATAGGGTGTTTCGTGTTTCAGATCCATTTTTGAAGATTGAATAACGAGGAGGAGTGGATTTTAAAGATGAACAAAAACTATAAAATTGAAAGGTTTTAGATAAATTTTTGGGATGAAGTGGTGAAGTCTGCATTTGTTTCTAATGTGGAGAGTATAGTATGTAACGGAATTCAAAATATTAATATGGGTGGTGGACTCCATTCGATGATGAGGTAGCATCTTCTATGTTTCAGTGGAAGATAGTCTTTACCAGGATGACGAAGATGATTGAATTTTTATATGAAAGAGTTTATTATAATAATTTTTAGTATTATATTTGAAATTTAAAGAACAAAATACAATTATTTATTCAAGTTTAAAGACTAAAAAAGAAGCATGACCTGCTATATTATGAAGGTGACCTGGTAACTTGGAAATTGCATAACATTAGAACAATAAATCAAACTGGAGTGATTTTAAAAAAAACAAAATAAGATTGAGTGACTCTAGTGTAACATATTAAAAACTTGGTTACTATTCTGTAAAGTTACCCTTGTGTAACAAAGTAAAAAACACATCACGTCACGCGTGGGCACACACAATAATATCATCATTGTATCACATGTAACGAAGTCACAAACGTGGTGTTGCCGCCGCAATGCGCGGCACGCGTAAAAAATCTAGTATGATATTATGGAATAGTTACATTAGCTTGGTTAAGCATAAATAAAAAGTATAATGTCTCGTACGTTGGGGTATCAAGTTGTAAAAGTAATTTAAACAAAAGAATTGAAGTGTAAGAGAAGATGAGGTGTGAAATTATTAAGTAGAAATAAATCAGAGATAAAAGTTGTTTAATAACAAAAACTTAGGGATCAATCAGTCACTTACCAAAAGATTGGGATTGAATGTGTAAAGATTCTAAAATTAAGGGTCAAAAAGGACAATTTTTAAAACCATGCCCCACTTACATAATAGGATTGAATGTGTAAAGTTTGTAAAATTAAGGGTCAAAAAGGACAATTTTCAAAGCATGATCAACTTACATTAGATATATTTTACATTAGATATATTGAATATTTTAAAATCAAAGTTATATGTGATAACTTATGTATATAAATTACAATAACAAAAAAGTAAAGGGTCAAGAGCAAAATACAAGTATTAAACTATCTATTTCATATTTAGTAGTGTGATTCCCTTGCCCTTTATGACGGGAATTCAGTTGTTGTCTGTTTGATTCCTTACGATATACGCCACTCACTACAATAATCGGAAAGGAAAACGTTACATCGATCAAAAACAATAAAAACAAAATATTGATACTGGTACCGATGTTGTTCAGTTGAGATAAGTCCGATTCCTTTGTATTCCATGTTTATTTTATTTCAACATCGCAATATAATTTTTTTAAATGGATATTGTGCTGGTACCGTACCAGATCGAATCAAACCTAATGAAAAACATCTATACCGGTACCAATATTTATAAATTGTTTTTGATTTTTATAATCTGACATTATGTCACTACCATATTGTATTGAGCAGAACCGAACAATATCACTATCGTTATGCGTTAATTTATATCGTTTCTTGTTTGATAACGGATATAAACATATAGGGGTGGGACTTGGAGAAAACGATGAGAAGTGTAAGAACGTTGAGAACGGCCATTAGCTGTTGGATCAAAACAATCAATGGATTAGGATTCGCGGTGGCGTTTTCGTAAATAACATCAACTTTATTACTTGGATGTGCTTCATTAAGGGTAAAAGGGTCATTCCACTGTTATTAGACAAAACGCCACATTAATGACAAAACGAAACCTATTACACACCGCTCCCTTGCATATGAAAGGACGTATGTACTTAAACGCCATTAATGATAAAACGCGTTGCAGATATTTGTTTTGAACAAAATTGTAACTGAAAGTTAATTATTAATATTTATTAAAAAAATTCCCTCCTAAAATACGCACCGAACCATCATTATATAAACAAACGTTATAATCAACTCAATTATCACTGCAAACAAAATTAGTTATACTAAAACGCCATTAATAGCCAAAAGACAAGAATTTGACGAGAAAGAGAAAATGGCAGCAATCGTTTCATGGAGATGGAGATACACACTCAGAAACGAGAAGATTCGTGATTCCTTTTGACAACAGAAGAAGAGTGTTTGTTAAAACAATCAGTCATCTTGAACATAAAGGAAGAAGGACAAAGAGAGATCTTAGCACTTGGCGTCCCTCTAGATAACCAGTGTGATAAGACACATATGGTTATAAGAAGACTAACCAGAAAATTTGGAACAAACAACGCAAATGCAACAAGGGACCCATCATCAGACCATGACGTTTTGATGATGACACTGACGTATTCACTGTTATGTGTGACAACGGAGAGCTGGAAGACTACATGCTTCAAAAATCATGACCAAGAAGGGGCTTGGGTTCATGGAGGAGTTACACAACGCAACATGTTTGAACACAAACATGAATCCAAAATTGGAGTTGTTGCATGACATGTTCAAATAGAGGCTTCAAAATATTCAAGAACAAAACGCCAATGAAAGCGAAAGTGATGACTTGGTTGAGAAACTGGATGAAGAATCCGAAGAAGAAGATGAAGGGAGTGATGGATACTTCTCAGACATAAACTCTTCTGACCGAGAGTTTTAAGTTTTTTTTGATCTTGTAGACTAATTTTTTCTGTTTTTGCTAACTATTTTTTAAATAATAAAAATATTGTATCTTTCAGTTATCTATAAAAACGCCAAAATGCCACAATTGCAAAAAAAAGTTAATTAGTGAGTTCTATAATTCTTATCAGACGCTTTTATTACCATCATTTATTAAAAACGCCAGATAGAAAAACGCCAAAACATGAAAGATGGGACGTGTCACAACCTCAACGTATAAAAGCTGAACAAACAGTAACTACAAACAGCTCCTGAATAGACAGATACTTTAGTGCTACCATTTATTGAAGTAAAATCCCGCAAAAAACTACGCGATAAAAAACTCTTATATAAACAAAGATCTCATAACCAAATTGGTCACACCCAAAAACACAAAAAAGCTATATTTTCTTGGCAAAACCATTCACTTAACACGCCATGGTCACTTGGCATTCCATTTCACTTAAAAAACGCCATGTTCTCATGCTCACACCCATAAGCTTTTGCTGAATGAGATGGAAAAATCTTCAAGAAAACGGCTATAGCGACGATGATCTGTCGCTTTGTGTGCTCTTTCCTTGAAGAAGGTTTGGATGATAAGAAGAGACCGATATCAGTGTAAATGCTATTTTGGAGTGAATTGTTACAAGATGTAGAGTGTGATGAGGATAAGCGCATGTGTAAATGCTATCTTGGACATCAAGCGAAAACCCTACTCACAATTACACCCCAATAATAGCATCGACAATATACGCATTGGGTCTATGTCTACGACATCCAAAAGAACCACCCCAAACAACCCAACAACAATATATCATCACACAACCAAAACGCCATATGTATTGAATCGATCAGCTTCTTCTAGAGCTGGGCGTTTCAGCTGTGTAAGGGCTAAAGTTCGAGAAGAAGGGACTGATAGCAGTGAATATTTGGAAAGGAAATTTGATACAATGAAGAAGAAGAGAGTGATAGCAGTGAAGATTGGGAAAAGGGAATTTCATTAGCATTTTTAGTTTTCTTCTTCTTTCCTTATTATTTTTTTTTGTCTCGTTTTCTGTGGCTTGTTATCTACTTCTCAGATAATAACTTCTCAAAGATTACTTATAGAAATGCCAAAATGCCAAAAAAAGGACAAACAACAAAACGCCAAATTCAAATGTATAGGTGAAAGAACACAAATGCATGCATTACCGTACTAAAAGTTTTAGTTTACATCTTTATCTATAAAACGCCATTAATAAAAACGCCAAACTTAATGGGGTGGGAAGTTTTACAGCCCTAACAGACTGAACAAGTAGTAACTACAAACAGTAACTGAGGCGATGGATACTTGATTACTAACAATTATTATATTGAAAACCACACCATGACACATAAAAATCAACTTTTTTTATATTTTCTAAACGCCATAATTACCTGACGCGTTATAGGTCTGCATCCTACATCAAAACGACAAAAAATACACCTAAAAATATATATAATGTCTGCATCCTGCTATTGTTTTTGCGCCAAAATATAATTTCTTATGTAAAAAAACGCCATGAAAAATGTAAAACACCCACTAAAATATAAAACCCCATACTAAAATATAAAAAGATATTTTTCCTATGTTGTTTTTTCTGAGTTTTAGTTCCTATATTTTATCATCTTTACGTGTCAAAACGCCATTAAATATACAACGCCAAACGAGAAAGATGGGAGGTGTTCCATACTTAACAGATAAGGCTGAATAAAAACAGTGAACCGAAACGACAGATACTTATTAATTGCATTAATTATAATAATATCCCGCCAAAACTACCCGCCAACTATGTCCTAAAAAGAGAAACGTCTCATGTCACACCCCCAACGATGGCGGAAACATCGGATGAGACGAACAAATTGCTCAAAACGTCATAACACTACTTTGCGATAAAAATTTAATCATAATAATTTCATTGATATCAAAATCGGAGATACATTGTTCAATAAACGAAATACAACAAGTTCAAATAGCATAACAACTTAAATGAAATACAATAATCCAAAGGTTTAGGTGTGTATCTAGTCCACCCTAGTTGCATAAAAATAAGAAGGGTAAGAAGCCACCAGAAAGTGACAAGTGTCCTAGGAGGATTCAAGTGGGAAGGGTAATTTTGTCTACAAGAGGAGAGAGAATATGCACATGCATGTCACATGCTATTTCCCTCCAATTTTTAAACATCCGTAACTTTTTATACATCATTTGTTTAAAAAAATTATACCATAAAATCAAGCGTTTTTTTATTTTTAATATGAGTACCGTATTGTTATATTTATCAAAAAAATTCAAAAACCCAGTTGTATATGACACAATGTAAAGTAGATCAAAAACACAATCAATGACACTGATAAAGACACAATGAACAACAGACTAAAACACAATGACCATGACCTTGACGTATAACACAATGACCATAATGTATAACACAATAAGTATCAAACTAAATAAAATCACAATTGATGACAACAGATAAAGACACAATTGATAACAGATAAAAGACACAATGGAGAGCATATGAAGACACAATGGAAAACAAA
Source organism: Scalesia atractyloides (assembly GCA_947069175.1). Taxonomy (NCBI): domain Eukaryota; kingdom Viridiplantae; phylum Streptophyta; class Magnoliopsida; order Asterales; family Asteraceae; genus Scalesia; species Scalesia atractyloides. Next base: position 54,223,417 of record CAMTDV010000009.1, read on the forward strand.
CTAAAAACACAATACACAACAACCTAAAACACAATGAACAAGAACTAAAACACAATAGATAACAAATTAAACACAATGACCTGAACAAATCACACAATTTATAGAAAACCCAGATATAACACCATCTTCATTGTGTCATATATTGTGTTATAGGTTTTTATAAAACATACACATGCAAAAACCAAAAAACCTAAACCCCCACTCCCACCCCCACCTAAAAACCTAACCCCCCCCCCCCACCCCACCCCCACCCGAAAAAAAACTATACCTCACAGAAACCCCCCAAAAACCTAAAAAAAACTAACCCCCCCCCCCCCCCACAAAAAAAAAAACCTAACCCACCCCCCAAAAACCTAACACCCCCCAGGCCCCATCCACAAGACCCAGTTAAAAGACACAATAACGTAAACCTTTAACACAATGCAAAAAAAAACCCAGTAAAAATGAAAAAAAATATTTTATTTTTATATGACAATATAGTGTTCATATTAAAGATAAAAAAACGATCGTTATTATGGTGAAATTTTTTTTAAAAAATGTCGTATGAAAAAGTTATGGACGTTTTAAATCGATGGGGGAATTAGCATGTGACTTGCATGTGGAGAGAGAAAATCCATAAATGTAGGTTCCTTTTATGCCCTTCTATTATCTTTTTATCTACAATTAATCTCAACCCTACAAATCTAATATCAATGGACTAAAATCTTCTTACCCTTCTTACTTATCTTATCCTTTGTATTTGATCCTTATCTCAGGTTTCTAATACCTTGTGATTTTAGTCCACTAACTAATAACTAGATTGATTGTTTGACATTATCACTGCTATTGTTTCTTTTAAAAAACAATGTTAGTTCAAAACATGAACGGAAATGTTTAACTTAAGAGTCATTAATAAGCTAACACTCTTCTGTGTTGGTAAACCGTAGAATTAAGGTCACTGATCCATGGGTGGTTAGTCCAAAGCAAGTACAATCACGAACTCCTCTTGCCCACTTCTAGCTAGATGGATTATATATCATTTTATATGGATAAACTTTTTAGATTATTATAGACTTTAATTGTTATAGATTATTGCAAATTTGTTAAATATTGATTTCTTGACATTATTACAAATTTTGTAATTTTGATTACATAATACTGTGAAAAAATTACTTTTAATTCTTTTTATTATACAAATAATATAGATGTCGGTAATCCATTGGTGAATGGTCACTGGTCCTGAGTGATTAGTCCTGGTGACTTTTCGCGTAATATTCGTCGGTGATTCGTTACTTAAGATGCCTATCGTTATTCATCTCTAAGATGTTGATCAATCAGTACGTGAAGTATTTATTTGCACCCAGCAATGCCAGATCTAGCCCAATAATTTGGTGGCATCCCAATTTATTTATTTTAGAGATCAGGTGTATTCTTTGTATAAAACTGGAAAAAAAATTTACACTACGAAAATGATATGGAGACGGGTTGAGGGGTGCTACCCCTCCTATTACACTAGCTCCGCCCCTAGACTTATGTAATTGGGTCGTGGGTAGAGCCAGTCAAGAACACTTACGGTTATAGTTTTTACACATTTACATGCCTGAATTTTATGTTTCCGTGAGTTCTTCATACAAAGTGTTGGGAATTTTTATTTCTACAAACATGAACATCTTGGATTCATGAACGTAAGTCAAAAGCAACAAAGAAGAGATAATATTCAAACAAACTGGAAATTAAAAGATTTATCGACCCAGTAGAGTTATTATGTCTTGTTTCTGCAGACATGTACTATGAATCGAATGCAACTTCCATCATCTATCTCGTCTTCTTCACACCCTACACAAGTACAAACATATTGTTGTGAAACATCCTGCAAGTGGCCAATAGAAGCATAAGTACAAAACTTGAAGAACTAGTAATTGATCGCGTACTGTTGGTAAGAGATTTTGATTCCTCCGGCTCTCGGGTCAGCAATCGTAGAAAAGGCTTCGTGTGACAAGTCAAGGTTGCCCTTGCAACCAGGAGGCGGGCAGAAATCGGTGATCATTACGGTGACTGTTGGGGTGCTGGTACAAGGGTGTGGTACGCCTTGGTTGAGTGCACCTGTACAAGTCACCTGGAAATATTTGCCGCACGCAGCTCCCCCTTGCCATAAATCTTGGTTCGCAGCCGCTATCATTACTCCTTGATCTTGAAACCCGTAACAAGCTGATGCTGTAATTGCAATATAAATATGTTATCATCACTTAATATACATAAGAGAATGATATTTTCTATAAATTATGTATATATATGTATGTGTGTGTGCGCGCGCAAGCGTGCTTAGTGTATTTGGATTACGTAAGTATGGAGGGTCATTGATGGTCCCAATCCCAGTTTCAGACGAGCCAAAACATAAAAGGCTCATAACTACGAGAATGCTAGTGTATATTCTAATGGATGCCATTGAAGTGTTAACACGTTGTATGTGTATTAAAGTTGTGTAAATAAGTAAATGAGGCTACTCAAGCTTGTGATATTTTGGATGAAAGGGATAGTTATTTATACTCAACTTTTCTATTATTAAATGGTGCATGTAAAGTTAATTATTGGAATAAAATCAGAAAAGACATACGGCAACTACTTACATTGTGGTTCACAAAGATATTCTTTGAGGAGCTGAAGAGAAAGAACATTTTTAATAATTTGTATTTTTGTCTTTTACCTGAAAAAGATGTAAACAATGTATTGGACTCATATGATGCATACGTCTTATAACCTAGAGAAATTCCTTTTTGCCGTACAAGGGCAACATGAAGTGGTGTAACCCTACCTTGGTTATTATAACGTTTTTTTCTCAACCCCTGCTAACTAATTATAAAGTATCTAAATCATGTTTTTATTCTTTTTTAGAAAAATGTCAAATTCTATATATAAATATCCAACAAGAAAAATGACAAAATTCTATATATAAATATGGGAAAATGCCCACACAAATGTAACTAACTTTGCTTATTGTTTCAATTAAGTCATTCAAACTTTTTTTGTCTTTCTAAACTAACTAAACTTTAATTTAGTGTTCTAATACTATGTAATTACCAGTTACCAGGTTATTTTATATTTTCTTTGAATGCTTATATTTATTTATTTATATATTTATCTGTTTTTATTGGATTTTATAAAATCAAAAAATATTTATATTAAACTACTACCTTTTAATCATCTTGTGTATATCACCAGACCCTTCGATGGTCCTCCCAACCAAACCCTAGCCGACGTTTCAGACCGTTCGACAACCGATAACCCTTCGATGACGACTACAACCAGCAACCTTCGATGACGGAGACCAAGACTGGTTGCTTTTTTTCGTTTTTGTTTTAGATCAGTGACCAGATATATAGGGTGTTTCGTGTTTCAGATCCATTTTTGAAGATCGAATAACGAGGAGGAGTGGATTTTAAAGATGAACAAAAACTATAAAATTGAAAGGTTTTAGATAAATTTTTGGGATGAAGTGGTGAAGTCTGCATTTGTTTCTAATGTGGAGAGTATAGTATGTTACGGAATTCAAAATATTAATATGGGTGGTGGACTCCATTCGATGATGAGGTAGCATCTTCTATGTTTCAGTGGAAGATAGTCTTTACCAGGATGACGAAGATGATTGAATTTTTATATGAAAGAGTTTATTATAATAATTTTTAGTATTATATTTGAAATTTAAAGAACAAAATACAATTATTTATTCAAGTTTAAAGACTAAAAAGAAGCATGACCTGCTATATTATGAAGGTGACCTGGTAACTTGGAAATTGCATAACATTAGAACAATAAATCAAACTGGAGTGATTTTAAAAAACAAAATAAGATTGAGTGACTTTAGTGGAACATATTAAAAACTTGGTTACTATTCTATAAAGTTACCCTTATAAGTATAACAAATTTCATAATACATAATAGATTTTACGCGTGCCGCGCATTGGGCGGCAACACCACGTTGTGACTCGTTACATGTATACAAATGATGATATTATTGTGTTGCGCCACGCGTGACGTGATGTGTTTATATACTTTGTTAACACATTACGATAGTTACATTAGCTTGGTTAAGCATAAATAAAAAGTATAATGTCTCGTACGTTGGGGTATCAAGTTGTAAAAGTAATTTAAACAAAAGAATTGAAGTGTAAGAGAAGATGAGGTGTGAAATTATTAAGTAGAAATAAATCAGAGATAAAAGTTGTTTAATAACAAAAACTTAGGGATCAATCAGTCACTTACCAAAAGATTGGGATTGAATGTGTAAAGATTGTAAAATTAAGGGTCAAAAAGGACAATTTTTAAAACCATGCTCCACTTACATAATAGGATTGAATGTGTAAAGTTTGTAAAATTAAGGGTCAAAAAGGACAATTTTCAAACCATGATCAACTTACATTAGATATATTTTACATTAGATATATTGAATATTTTAAAATCAAAGTTATATGTGATTACTTATGTATATAAATTAAATAACAAAAAAGTAAAGGGTAAGAGCAAAATAACAAGTATTAAACTATCTATTTCATATTTAGTAGTGTGATTCCCTTGCCCTTTATGACGGGAATTCAGTATCGGTTTTGATTCCTTACGTATCGCCACTCGCTACAATAATCGGAAAGGAAAACGTTACATCGATCAAAAACAATAAAAACAAAATATTGATACTGGTACCGATGTTGTTCAATTGAGATAAGTCCGATTCCTTTGTATTCCATTTTATTTTATTTCAACATCGCAATATAATTTTTTTAAATGGATATTGTGCTGGTACCGTACCAGATCGAATCAAAACCTAATGAAAAACATCTATACCGGTACCCATATTTATAAATTGTTTTTGATTTTTATAATCTGACATTATGTCACTACCATATTGTATTGAGCAGAACCGAACAATATCACTATCGTTATGCATTAATTTATATGGTTTCTTGTTTGATAACGGATATAAACATATAGGGGTGGGACTTGGAGAAAACGATGAGAAGTGTAAGAACACTGAGAACGGCCATTAGCTGTTGGATCAAAACAATCAATGGATTAGGATTCGCGGTGGCGTTTTCGTAAATAACATCAACTTTATTACTTGGATGTGCTTCATTAAGGGTAAAAGGGTCCTTCCACTGTTATTAGACAAAACGCCACATTAATGACAAAACGTCAACCTATTACACACCGCTCCCTTGCATATGAAAGGACGTATGTACTTAAACGCCATTAATGATGAAAAAGCGTTGCAGATATTTGTTTTGAACAAAATTGTAACTGAAAGTTAATTATTAACATTTATTAAAAAAAATTCCCTCCTAAAATACGCACCGAACCATCATTATATAAACAAACGTTATAATCAACTCAATTATCACTGCAAACAAAATTAGTTATACTAAAACGCCATTAATAGCCAAAAGACAAGAATTTGACGAGAAAGAGAAAATGGCAGCAATCTTTCTATGGAGATACACACTCAGAAACGAGAAGATTCGTGATTCCTTTTGACAACAGAAGAAGAGTGTTTGTTAAAACAATCAAGACATCTTGAACATAAAGGAAGAAGGACAAAGAGAGATCTTAGCACTTGGCGTTCCTCTAGATAACCAGTGTGATAAGACACATATGGTTATAAGAAGACTAACCAGAAAATTTGGAACAAACAACGCAAATGCAACAAGGGACCCATTATCAGACCATGACGTTTTGATGATGACACTGACGTATTCACTGTTATGTGTGACAACGGAGAGCTGGAAGACTACATGCTTCAAAAATCATGACCAAGAAGGGGCTTGGGTTCATGGAGGAGTTACACAACGCAACATGTTTGAACACAAACATGAATCCAAAATTGGAGTTGTTGCATGACATGTTCAAATAGAGGCTTCAAAATATTCAAGAACAAAACGCCAATGAAAGCGAAAGTGATGACTTGGTTGAGAAACTGGATGAAGAATCCGAAGAAGAAGATGAAGGGAGTGATGGATACTTCTCAGACATAAACTCTTCTGACCGAGAGTTTTAAGTTTTTTTATCTTGTAGACTAATTTTTTCTGTTTTTGCTAACTATTTTTTAATAATAAAAATATTGTATCTTCCAGTTCTCTTATAAACGCCAAAATGCCACAATTCCAAAAAAAAAGTTAATTAGTGAGTTCTATAATTCTTATCAGTGTAAACGCTTTTATTACCATCATTTATTAAAAACGCCAGATAGAAAAACGCCAAAACATGAAAGATGGGACGTGTCACAACCTCAACGTATAAAAGCTGAACAAACAGTAACTACAAACAGCTCCTGAATAGACAGATACTTTAGTGCTACCATTTATTGAAGTAAATCCCGCCAAAAATTACGCGATAAAAAACTCTTATATAAACAAAGATCTCATAACCAAATTGGTCACACCCAAAAACACAAAAAAGCTATATTTTCTTGGCAAAACCATTCACTTAACACGCCATGGTCACTTGGCATTCCATTTCACTTAAAAAAACCATGTTCTCATGCTCACACCCATAAGCTTTTGCTGAATGAGATGGAAAAATCTTCAAGAAAACGGCTATAACGACGATGATCTGTCGCTTTGTATGCTCTTTCCTTGAAGAAGGTTTGGATGATAAGAAGAGACCGATATCAGTGTAAATGCTATTTTGGAGTGCATTGTTACAAGATGTAGAGTGGGATAAGGATAAGCGCATGTGTAAATGCCCTACACTCACAATTACACCCCAATAATAGCATCAACAATATACGGCATGGGTCTATGTCTACGACATCCAAAAGAACCACCCCAAACAACCCAACAACAACATATCATCACACACTCAAAACGCCATATGTATTGAATCGATCAGCTTCGTCTAGAGCTGGGCGTTTCAGCTGTGTAAGGGCTGAAGTTCGAGAAGAAGGGACTGATAGCAGTGAATATTTGGAAAGGAAATTTGATACAATGAAGAAGAAGAGAGTGATAGCAGTGAAGATTGGGAAAAGGGAATTTGATTAGTATTTTTAGTTTTCTTCTTCTTTCCTTATTATTTTTTTGGTCTCGTTTTCTGTGGCTTGTTATCTACTTCTCAGATAATAACTTCTCAAAGATTACTTATAGAAATGCCAAAATGCCAAAAAAAGGGCAAACAACAAAACGCCAGAATTCAAATGTATAGGTGAAAGAACACAAAATGCATGCATTACCGTACTAAAAGTTTTAGTTTACATCTTTATCTATAAAACGCCATTAAATAAAAACGACAAACTTAAAGGGGTGGAAAGTTTTACAGCCCTAACAGACTGAACAAGCAGTAACTACAAACAGTAACTGAGGCGATGGATACTTGATTACTAACAATTATTATATTGAAAACCACACCATGACACATAAAAAAATCAACTTTTTTTTATATTTTCTAAACGCCATAATTACCTGACGCGTTATAGGTCTGCATCCTACATCAAAACGACAAAAAATACACCTTAAAAATATATATATGTCTGCATCCTGCTATTGTTTTTGGCGCCAAAATATAATATCTTATGTAAAAAAACGCCATGAAAAATGTAAAACACCCACTAAAATATAAAAACCCATACTAAAATATAAAAAGATATTTTTCCTTTGTTGTTTTTTCTGAGTTTTAGTTCATATATTTTATCATCTTTACGTGTCAAAACGCCATTAAATATACAACGCCAAACGAGAAAGATGGGAGGTGTTCCATACTTAACAGATAAGGCTGAACAAAAACATGAACCTGAAACGACAGATACTTATTAATTGCATTAATTATAATAATATCCCGCCAAAACTACCCGCCAACTATGTCCTATAAAGAGAAACGTCTCATGTCACACCCCCAACGATGGCGGAAACATCAGGATGAGACGAACAAATTGCTCAAAACGTCATAACACTACTTTGCGATAAAAATTTAATCATAATAATTTCATTGATATCAAAATCGGAGATACATTGTTCAATAAACGAAATACAACAAGTTCAAATAGCATAATAACTTAAATGAAATACAATAATCCAAAAATTTAGGTGTATATCTAGTCCACCCTAGTTGCATAAAAATAAGAAGGGTAAGAAGCCACCAGAAAGTGACAAGTGTCCTAGAAGGATTCAAGTGGGAAGAGTAATTTTGTCTACAAGAGGAGAGAGAATATGCACATGCAAGTCACATGCTATTTCCCCTCCAATTTTTAAACGTCCGTAACTTTTTATACATCATTTGTTTAAACAAATTATACCATAAAATCAAGCGTTTTTTTTATTTTTAATATGAGTACCATATTGTTATATTTTTCAAAAAAAATTCAAAAACCCAGTTGTGTATGACACAATGTAAAGTAGATCAAAAACACAATCAATGACAACTGATAAAGACACAATGAACAACAGACTAAAACACAATGACCATGACCTTGACGTATAACACAATGACCATAATGTATAACACAATAAGTATCAAACTAAATAAAATCACAATTGATGACAACAGATAAAGACAAAATTGATAACAGATAAAAGACACAATGGAGAGCATATGAAGACACAATGGAAAACAAACTAAAAACACAATACACAACAACCTAAAACACAATGAACAAGAACTAAAACACAATAGATAACAAATTAAACACAATGACCTGAACAAATAACACAATTTATAGAAAACCTAGATATAACACTATCTTCATTGTGTCATATATTGTGTTATAGGTTTTTATAAAACATACACATGCAAAAACCAAAAAAACTAAACCCCCACTCCCACCCCCACCCAAAAACCTAAACCACCCCCCCCCCCCCCCCACTCCGCCGCACCCCCACCCGAAAAAAAACTATACCTCACAAAACCCCCCCAAAAACCTAAAAAAAACTAACCCCCCCTCCCCCCACAAAAAAAAAAAACCTAACCCACCCCCCAAAAACCTAACACCCCCCAGGCCCCACCACAAGACCCAGTTAAAAGACACAATAACGTAAACCTTTAACACAATTCAAAAAAAAACCCAGTAAAAATGAAAAAAATTATTTTATTTTTATATGACAATATGGTGTTCATATTAAAGATAAAAAACCATCGTTATTATGGTGAAATTTTTAAAAAAAATGTCGTATGAAAAAGTTGTGGACGTTTTAAATCGATGGGGGAATTAGCATTGGACTTGCATGTGGAGAGAGAAAATCCATAAATGTAGGTTCCTTTTATGCCCTTCATTTATCTTTTTATCCTACAATTAATCTCAACCCTACAAATCTAATATCAATGGACTAAAATCCTTCTTACCCTTCTTACTTATCTTATCCTTTGTATTTGATCCTTATTCTCAGGTTTCTAATCCTTGTGATTTTAGTCCACTAACTAATAACTAGATTGATTGTTTGACATTATCACTGCTATTGTTTCTTTTAAAAAACAATGTTAGTTCAAAACATGAACGGAAATGTTTAACTTAAGAGTCATTAATAAGCTAACACTCTTCTGTGTTGGTAAACCGTAGAATTAAGGTCACTGATCCATGGGTGGTTAGTCCAAAGCAAGTACAATCACGAACTCCTCTTGCCCACTTCTAGCTAGATGGATTATATATCATTTTATATGGATAAACTTTTTAGATTATTATAGACTTTAATTGTTATAGATTATTGCAAATTTATTAAATATTGATTTCTTGACATTATTACAAATTTTGTAATTTTGATTACGTAATACTGTGAAAAAATTACTTTTAATTCTTTTTATTATACAAATAATATAGATGTCGGTAATCCATTGGTGAATGGTCACTGGTCCATGAGTGATTAGTCCTGGTGACTTTTCGCGTAATTTTCGTCGGTGATTCGTTACTTAAGATGCCTATCGTTATTCATCTCTAAGATGTTGATCAATCAGTACGTGAAGTATTTATTTGCACCCAGCAATGCCAGATCTAGCCCAAAAATTTGGTGGCATCCCAATTTATTTATTTTAGAGATCAGGTGTATTCTTTGTATAAAACTGGAAAAAATATTTACACTACGAAAATGATATGGAGACGGGTTGAGGGGTGCTACCCCTCCTATTACACTAGCTCCGCCCCTAGACTTATGTAATTGGGTCGTGGGTAGAGCCAGTCAAGAACACTTACGGTTATAGTTTTTACACATTTACATTCCAGAATTTTATGTTTCCGTGAGTTCTTCATACAAAGTGTTGGGAATTTTTATTTCTACAAACATGAACATCTTGGATTCATGAACGTAAGTCAAAAGCAACAAAGAAGAGATAATATTCAAACAAACTGGAAATTAAAAGATTTATCGACCCAGTAGAGTTATTGTGTCTTGTTGCTGCAGACATGTACTATGAATCGAATGCAACTTCCATCATCTATCTCGTCTTCTTCACACCCTACACAAGTACAAACATATTGTTGTGAAACATCCTGCAAGTGGCCAATAGAAGCATAAGTACAAAACTTGAAGAACTAGTAATTGATCGCGTACTGTTGGTAAGAGATTTTGATTCCTCCGGCTCTCGGGTCAGCAATCGTAGAAAAGGCTTCGTGTGACAAGTCAAGGTTGCCCTTGCAACCAGGAGGCGGGCAGAAATCGGTGATCATTACGGTGACTGTTGGGGTGCTGGTACAAGGGTGTGGTACGCCTTGGTTGAGTGCACCTGTACAAGTCACCTGGAAATATTTGCCGCACGCAGCTCCCCCTTGCCATAAATCTTGGTTCGCAGCCGCTATCATTACTCCTTGATCTTGAAACCCGTAACAAGCTGATGCTGTAATTGCAATATGAATATGTTATCATCACTTAATATACATAAGAGAATGATATTTTCTATAAATTATGTATATATATGTATGTGTGTGTGCACGCGCAAGCGTGCTTAGTATATTTGGATTACGTAAGTATGGAGGGTCATTGATGGTCCCAATCCCAGTTTCAGACGAGCCAAAACATAAAAGGCTCATAACTACGAGAATGCTAGTGTATATTCTAATGGATGCCATTGAAGTGTTAACACGTTGTATGTGTATTAAAGTTGTGTAAATAAGTAAATGAGGCTACTCAAGCTTGTGATATTTTGGATGAAAGGGATAGTTATTTATACTCAACTTTTCTATTATTAAATGGTGCATGTAAAGTTAATTATTGGAATAAAATCAGAAAAGACATACGGCAACTACTTACATTGTGGTTCACAAAGATATTCTTTGAGGAGCTGAAGAGAAAGAACGTTTTTAATAATTTGTATTTTTGTCTTTTACCTGAAAAAGATGTAAACAATGTATTGGACTCATATGATGCATACGTCTTATAACCTAGAGAAATTCCTTTTTGCCGTACAAGGGCAACATGAAGTGGTGTAACCCTACCTTGGTTATTATAAGGTTTTTTTCTCAACCCCTACTAACTAATTATAAAGTATCTAAATCATGTTTTTATTCTTTTTTAGAAAAATGTCAAATTCTATATATAAATATCCAACAAGAAAAATGACAAAATTCTATATATAAATATGGGAAAATGCCCACACAAATGTAACTAACTTTGCTTATTGTTTCAATTAAGTCATTCAAACTTTTTTTGTCTTTCTAAACTAACTAAACTTTAATTTAGTGTTCTAATACTATGTAATTACCAGCTTACCAGGTTATTTTTTATTTTCTTTGAATGCTTATATTTATTTATTTATATATTTATCTGTTTTTATTGGATTTTATAAAATCAAAAAGATATTTATCTTAAACTACTACCTTTTAATCATCTTGTGTATATCACCAGACCCTTCGATGGTCCTCCCAACCAAACCCTAGCCGACGTTTCAGACCCTTCGACAACCGATAACCCTTCGATGACGACTACAACCAGCAACCTTCGATGACGGAGACCAAGACTGGTTGCTTTTTTTCGTTTTTGTTTTAGATCAGTGACCAGATATATAGGGTGTTTCGTGTTTCAGATCCATTTTTGAAGATTGAATAACGAGGAGGAGTGGATTTTAAAGATGAACAAAAACTATAAAATTGAAAGGTTTTAGATAAATTTTTGGGATGAAGTGGTGAAGTCTGCATTTGTTTCTAATGTGGAGAGTATAGTATGTAACGGAATTCAAAATATTAATATGGGTGGTGGACTCCATTCGATGATGAGGTAGCATCTTCTATGTTTCAGTGGAAGATAGTCTTTACCAGGATGACGAAGATGATTGAATTTTTATATGAAAGAGTTTATTATAATAATTTTTAGTATTATATTTGAAATTTAAAGAACAAAATACAATTATTTATTCAAGTTTAAAGACTAAAAAGAAGCATGACCTGCTATATTACGAAGGTGACCTGGTAACTTGGAAATTGCATAACATTAGAACAATAAATCAAACTGGAGTGATTTTAAAAAGACAAAATAAGATTGAGAGACTTTAGTGAACATATTAAAAACTTGGTTGCTATTCTGTAAAGTTACCCTTATAAATATCCAACAAATTTCCATAATATCATACTAGATTTTTTACGCGTGCCGCGCATTGCGGCGGCAACACCACTTTGTGACTTCGTTACATGTGATACAATGATGATATTATTGTGTGTGCCCACGCGTGACGTGATGTGTTTTTTACTTTGTTACACACATTACGTTAGTTACATTAGCTTGGTTAAGCATAAATAAAAAGTATAATGTCTCGTACGTTGGGGTATCAAGTTGTAAAAGTAATTTAAACAAAAGAATTGAAGTGTAAGAGAAGATGAGGTATGAAATTATTAAGTAGAAAAAATTAGAGATAAAAGTTGTTTAATAACAAAAACTTAGGGATCAATCAGTCACTTACCAAAAGATTGGGATTGAATTCTTAAAGATTGTAAAATTAAGGGTCAAAAATGACAATTTTTAAAACCATGCACTTACATTGAATAGTCAGACTTTTACATTAGATATATTTTACATTAGATATATTGAATATTTTAAAATCAAAGTTATATGTGATAACTTATGTATATAAATTATAATAACAAAAAAGTAAAGGGTCAAGAGCAAAATACAAGCATTAAACTATCTATTTCATATTTAATAGTGTGATTCCCTTGCCCCTTTATAACGGGAATTCAGTTGTTATCGGTTTGATTCCTTACGGTATCGCCACTCGCTACAATAATCGGAAAGGAAAACGTTACATCGATCAAAAACAATAAAAACAAAATATTGATACTGGTACCGATGTTGTTCAATTGAGATAAGTCTGATTCCTTTGTATTCCATGTTATTTTATTTCAACATCGCAATATAATTTTTTTAAATGGATATTGTGCTGGTACCGTACCAGATCGAATCAAAACCTAATGAAAAACATCTATACCGGTACCAATATTTATAAATTGTTTTTGATTTTTATAATCTGACATTATTTCACTACCATATTGTATTGAGCAGAACCGAACAATATCACTATCGTTATGCATTAATTTATATGGTTTCTTGTTTGATAACGGATATAAACATATAGGGGTGGGACTTGGAGAAAAGATGAGAAGTGTAAGAACGCTGAGAACGGCCATTAGCCGTTGGATCAAAACAATCAATGGATTAGGATTCGCGGTGGCGTTTTCGTAAATAACATCAACTTTATTACTTGGATGTGCTTCATTAAGGGTAAAAGGGTCCTTCCACTGTTATTAGACAAAACGCCACATTAATGACAAAACGTCACCTATTACACACCGCTCCCTTGCATATGAAAGGACGTATGTACTTAAACGCCATTAATGATAAAACACGTTGCAGATATTTGTTTTGAACAAAATTGTAACTGAAAGTTAGTTATTAACATTTATTAAAAAAATTCCCTCCTAAAATACGCACCGAACCATCATTATATAAACAAACGTTATAATCAACTCAATTATCACTGCAAACAAAATTAGTTATACTAAAACGCCATTAATAGCCAAAAGACAAGAATTTTTCGAGAAAGAGAAAATGGCAGCAATCGTTTCATGGAGATGGAGATACACACTCAGAAACGAGAAGATTCGTGATTCCTTTTGACAACAGAAGAAGAGTGTTTGTTAAAACAATCAGAGTCATCTTGAACATAAAGGAAGAAGTACAAAGAGAGATCTTAGCACTTGGCGTCCCTCTAGATAACCAGTGTGATAAGACACATATGGTTATAAGAAGACTAACCAGAAAATTTGGAACAAACAACGCAAATGCAACAAGGGACCCATCATCAGACCATGACGTTTTGATGATGACACTGACGTATTCACTGTTATGTGTGACAACGGAGAGCTGGAAGACTACATGCTTCAAAAATCATGACCAAGAAGGGGCTTGGGTTCATGAAGGAGTTACACAATGCAACATGTTTGAACACATACATGAATCCAAAATTGGAGTTGTTGCATGACATGTTCAAATAGAGGCTTCAAAATATTCAAGAACAAAACGCCAATGAAAGCGAAAGTGATGACTTGGTTGAGAAACTGGATGAAGAATCCGAAGAAGAAGACAAAGGGAGTGATGGATACTTCTCAGACATAAACTCTTCTGACCGAGAGTTTTAAGTTTTTTTATCTTGTAGACTAATTTTTTCTGTTTTTGCTAACTATTTTTTAAATAATAAAAATATTGTATCTTCCAGTTCTCTATAAAACGCCAAAATGCCACAATTCCGAAAAAAAAGTTAATTAGTGAGTTCTATAATTCTATCAGTGAAACGCTTTTATTACCATCATTTATTAAAAACGCCAGATAGAAAAACGCCAAAACATGAAAGATGGGACGTGTTACAACCTCAACGTATAAAAGCTGAACAAACAGTAACTACAAACAGCTCCTGAATAGACAGATACTTTAGTGCTACCATTTATTGAAGTAAAATCCCGCCAAAAATTACGCGATAAAAAACTCTTATATAAACAAAGATCTCATAACCAAATTGGTCACACCCAAAAACACAAAAAAGCTATATTTTCTTGGCAAAACCATTCACTTAACACGCCATGGTCACTTGGCATTCCATTTCACTTAAAAACACCATGTTCTCATGCTCACACCCATAAGCTTTTGCTGAATGAGATGGAAAAATCTTCATGAAAACGGCTATAGCGATGATGATTTGTCGCTTTGTATGCTCTTTCCTTGAAGAAGGTTTGGATGATAAGAAGAGACCGATATCAGTATCAATGCTATTTTGGAGTGCGTAGTTACAAGATGTAGAGTGGGATGAGGATAAGCGCATGTGTAAATGCTATCTTGGATATCAAGCGAAAACCCTACTCATAATTACACCCCAATAATAGTATCAACAATATACGGCATGGGTCTATGTCTACGACATCCAAAAGAACCACCCCAAACAACCCAACAACAACATATCATAACACAACCAAAACGCCATATGTATCGAATCGATCAGCTTCGTCTAGAGCTGGGCGTTTCAGCTGTGTAAGGGCTGAAGTTCGAGAAGAAGGGACTGATAGCAGTGAATATTTGGAAAGGAAATTTGATACAATGAAGAAGAAGAGAGTGATAGCAGTGAAGATTGGGAAAAGGGAATTTGATTAGCATTTTTAGTTTTCTTCTTCTTTCCTTATTATTTTTTTTTTTTTTTGGTCTCGTTTTCTGTGGCTTGTTATCTACTTCTCAGATAATAACTTCTCAAAGATTACTTATAGAAAAGCCAAAATGCCAAAAAAAGGGCAAACAACAAAACGCCAAATTCAAATGTATAGGTGAAAGAACACAAAATGCATGCATTACCGTACTAAAAGTTTTAGTTTACATCTTTATCTATAAAACACCATTAAATAAAAACGTCAAACTTAAAGGGGTTGAAAGTTTTACAGCCCTAACAGACTGAACAAGCAGTAACTACAAACAGTAACTGAGGCGATGGATACTGTCACACCCCGACCCGCAGCGGAATAAGAGTCGGGGCATAATTGGGTTATCACCAAAGCTCATGATGTTTACTAATATGTTTCATATTTATTAAATTCAAAATTGCATCTTCAATATTCCAAACAAGTTCATACAATTACAAGGAAAAAGTAACTAAATAAGCAATCCAAAACCTAAACCAATTTATTCTTGTAAGCCGTCCTATATGTTTCTTGCTGCAACTGGATCACCTGTATCATGTGTAAAAATGGGGGTTTTTGGGTCAACAAAAGTTGGCGAGTGAACCTTGTTAGAAAACATTTATTATTGATTTCTTGTTATATTTGATATGGAAAAATTGTGCAATATATCATATGTGAGCAAACGTAAATAAACATACAATAACAATAACAAAAACACCTTGCATGAGTATATGACATGAATGATAATGTATATGTTGGCAACGTCACGTTCCGCTCATAGGTAATGGGGAATGGACAGCCTATGATGATGTATGTGCGATCAAGGCTCAATCAAACGGAGCCGATCGTATGTTGGCAACGCCTCGTTCACGCTCATAGGTAACGGGGAACGGTTCACGCTCATAGGTAAAGGGGAACGGCGGCCTATGATGATGTATGTACTGAAAATGATAAATTTAATCTAAACGTTAACCACACAAACAGTTAATACATATTGAATACACATTTGATCATGGATATGATGGATGCACAAATGTTTAAATGTAATAAATAATAAGACACATGATACACCCCAAATGTGATTAAAACGGGGAATTTGTAGAGATTCACTCACATTGGGTGCGTTCGTTTGATGATGTTGAATGCGCACGAGTTTAGAGGGTTGATCGACGAGGAATAACTAACCTAAATAATAACGAAAAGGTACGGTAAATAAGTGGATTTTATTAACAAATTTTAATAGGATTTTTAGATATATATATATATTTTTTTTGTGAGTTTAAGGTCATTTTCTAACTTTAAAAATATTATTTTTAAGTATTTTTAATTGATTTTAAATTAAATAAATAAATAAAATATAAAAAAAATGTTGACTTTTTTGGGTTGACCGTTGACCATTGACTGTTAACTCTTGACCGGTTCGGTCTTGTATTTGTTTGCACTGAGTGAGGTTCGAACTTTTGACCTCTCGTATACGTGCACGCAGCTCTACCAACTGAGCTACGTGTCTAACCCGAAATATTTCTGTTTTTAGTTATATTTATATACTATTTAATTTATTCAAAATTCATTTATTTTAAAAAGATTTTAATTATATCTAACCGGTGTGCATATCAGGTCTCGAACCCAGGACCTGTTGTTTAACGTTGCACACAGTCCACCGCTGGACTGTGTGTCTAACCTGGTTAAAATACTTGTTTTTATTTCTCTTATATACTAACTGAAAGTTCCGTATTTGGGTTTTATATAAAAGGTTTGAATATTGTGACGAATCGGAACAAGGACAGACTCGAACTCGGTATCTCTATGTTTCAAATGCACACAGTCCACCGCTGGACTGTGTGTCTAACCGAGATATAACCCGATTTATATTGAATATATACACAACCTAACTTCATCTTCTTCGTTAAAACAACACAGACAACGATTTATTCTACTGTTCTTGATTAATTCGATTGACGGACATATAAATGATTAAAATGAAATGGATAGAGAAGGTTTTGGGAATGAATGTACCGGAAAGATGATTTTTCTCAGAACTCCGGCAAAGTCGTCGGCTCTGTTTTATAAACTCCGTCTGAGCGGACCAATTAACAGTTTTGATTAACTAATTGGGAAATTGAATGACTAAACAAGAATTATCAGAGAGTTTAGATGCTCGTACCGAATCACAGCGTGATTTCAGAATTTTCAGAAAATTTCCGGCGGTTGCAGGTTATCCGGTATCGTCGTCTGGGACCGATTCTGGTTGAAGGGTTTGAGTTAGTAAAAGTCTAACAATAGATAGATGATGAAAGGATTGAGAAATTTACCGTTTTGATGAACGACACGGTTTTCCGGCGAAAGTCCGGTGATATCAGATAGCGATTCCGACGATCAGAAATTAGAGCAAAAGTGAAATTGAGAGTTCTGTGAGTGTTTCTGAGTTGTGAGATACTGATATTACCGGTGAAAATCAGGAAGTAAATGATTTCGGTTATTAAACCCGAAAATCATATGAATCAAGTTTAATAAAGACTGAATTGATTAAGAACGTGGGTTTATCGGTTATAATCAGTAATGGCGAATCACTCAACAGCCTGAACCGTTGAAAGCCGATGAACGGTTTCAGTTTTGGCGCAAACAGATGATTCACAGGTAGAGTTAAGTATTATTTGTTTCCTTGTTTACACAAACGAATCAAGTGGCGGAGTGGTTAAGTGTTTGCTGATTAAATCTTCCGGCTGACCCGGGTTCGAAACCCGGCAGCCTGATTTCTTTTTTGTTCACTTTATTTTTACTTTTTAACAATTTAAGTTTCCATATTCTAATATGTTTATTAGTTATGTATTGTTTAAAATTAAAATGGGCATTAAATAAGCAACGAAAAATTGAATCTGATTATTCGATTAATAAACGAAGCGGGTTTTGAAAACCCGTTTTTCGACGGATGTTACAGATACTTGATTACTAACAATTATTATATTGAAACCACACCATGACACATAAAGAAATCAACTTTTTTTATATTTTTCTAAACGCCATAATTACCTGACGCGTTATAGGTCTGCATCCTACATCAAAACGACAAAAAATACACATAAAAAATATATATATGTCTGCATCCCGCTATTGTTTTTGGCGCCAAAATATAATTTCTTATGTAAAAAAATGCCATGAAAAATTTAAAACACCCACTAAAATATAAAAACCCATACTAAAATATAAAAAGATATTTTTCCTATGTTGTTTTTTCTGAGTTTTAGCTCCTATATTTTATCATCTTTACGTGTCAAAACGTCATTAAATATACAACGCCAAACGAGAAAGATGAGAGGTGTTCCATACTTAACAGATAAGGCTGAACAAAAACAGTGAACCTGAAACGACAGATACTTATTAATTGCATTAATTATAATAATATCCCGCCAAAACTATCCGCCAACTATGTCCATAAAGAGAAACGTCTCATGTCACACCCCAACGATGGCGGAAACATCGGGATGAGACGAGCAAATTGCTCAAAACGTCATAACACTACTTTGCGATAAAAATTTAATCATAATAATTTCATTGATATCAAAATCGGAGATACATTGTTCAATAAACGAAATATAACAAGTTCAAATAGCATAACAACTTAAATGAAATACAATAATCCAAAAATTTAGGTGTGTATCTAGTCCACCCTAGTTGCATAAAAATAAGAAGGGTAAGAAGCCACCAGAAAGTGACAAGTGTCCTAGGAGGATTCAAGTGGGAATAGTAATTTTGTCTACAAAGTAGAGAGAATATGCACATGCAAGTCACATGCTATTTCCCCTCCAATTTTTAAACGTCCGTAACTTTTTTATACATCATTTGTTTGAAAAAAAAAATTATACCATAAAATCAAGCGTTTTTTATTTTTAATATAAGTACCATATTGTTATATTTTTCAAAAAAAATTCAAAAACCCAAGTTGTGTAAGATACATGGACAAGCGTAAACACAATGTAAAGTAGATCAAAAAAAATCAATGACAGCTGATAAAGACACAATGAACAATAGACTAAAACACAATGACCATGACCTTGACGTATAACACAATGACCATAATGTATAACACAATAAGTATCAAACTAAATAAAATCACAATTGATGACAACAGATAAAGACACAATTGATAACAGATAAAAGACACAATGGAGAGCATATGAAGACACAATGGAAACAAACTAAAAACACAATACACAACAACCTAAAACAAATGAACAAGAACTAAAACACAATAGATAACAAATTAAACACAATGACCTGAACAAATAACACAATTTATAGAAAACCCAGATATAACACCATCTTCATTGTGTCATATATTGTGTTATAGGTTTTTATAAAACATACACATGCAAAAACAAAAAACCTAAACCCCCACTCCACCCCTACCCAAAAACCTACCCCCCCCCCCCCCCCGCACCCCCACCCGAAAAAAAACTATACCTCACAGAAACACCCCAAAAACCTAAAAAAAACTAACCCCCGCCCCCCCCCCCCCCCACAAAAAAAAAAACTAACCCACCCCCCAAGAACCTAACACCCCCCAGGCCCCACCACAAGACCCAGTTAAAAGATACAATAATGTAAACCTTTAACACAATTCAAAAAAACCCAGTAAAAATGAAAAAAATTATTTTATTTTTATATGACAATATGGTGTTTATATTAAAGATAAAAAAAAACGATCGTTATTATGGTGAAATTTTTTTAAAAAAAATGTCGTATGAAAAAGTTATGGACGTTTTAAATCGATGGGGGAATTAGCATGTGGATGAGAGAAAATCCATAAATGTAGGTTCCTTTTATGCCCTTCTATTATCTTTTTATCCTACAATTAATCTCAACCTACAAATCTAATATCAATGGACTAAAATCCTTCTTACCCTTCTTACTTATCTTATCCTTTGTATTTGATCCTTACTCTCAGGTTTCTAATCCTTGTGATTTTAGTACACTAACTAATAACTAGATTGATTGTTTGACATTATCACTGCTATTGTTTCTTTTAAAAAACAATGTTAGTTCAAAACATGAACGGAAGAATGTTTAATAAGCTAACACTCTTCTGTGTTGGTAAACCGTAGAATTAAGGTCACTGATCCATGGGTGGTTAGTCCAAAGCAAGTACAATCACGAACTCCTCTTGCCCACTTCTAGCTAGATGGATTATATATCATTTTATATGGATAAACTTTTTAGATTATTATAGACTTTAATTGTTATAGATTATTGCAAATTTAATTAAATATTGATTTCTTGACATTATTACAAATTTTGTAATTTTGATTACATAATACTGTGAAAAAATTACTTTTAATTCTTTTTATTATACAAATAATATAGATGTCGGTAATCCATTGGTGAATGGTCACTGGTCCATGAGTGATTAGTCCTGGTGACTTTTCGCGTAATATTCGTCGGTGATTCGTTACTAAAGATGCCTATCGTTATTCATCTCTAAGATGTTGATCAATCAATACGTGAAGTATTTATTTGCACCCAGCAATGCCAGATCTAGCCCAAAAATTTGGTGGCATCCCAATTTATTTATTTTAGAGATCAGATGTATTCTTTGTATAAAACTGGAAAAAAAAATTTACACTACGAAAATGATATGGAGACGGGTTGAGGGGTGCTACCCCTCCTATTACACTAGCTCCGCCCCTAGACTTATGTAATTGGGTCGTGGGTAGAGCCAGTCAAGAACACTTACGGTTATAGTTTTTACACATTTACATGCCAGAATTTTATTTTCCGTGAGTTCTTCATACAAAGTGTTGGGAATTTTTATTTCTACAAACATGAACATCTTGGATTCATGAACGTAAGTCAAAAGCAACAAAGAAGAGATAATATTCAAACAAACTGGAAATTAAAAGATTTATCGACCCAGTAGAGTTATTATGTCTTGTTTCTGCAGACATGTACTATGAATCGAATGCAACTTCCATCATCTATCTCGTCTTCTTCACACCCTACACAAGTACAAACATATTGTTGTGAAACATCCTGCAAGTGGCCAATAGAAGCATAAGTACAAAACTTGAAGAACTAGTAATTGATCGCGTACTGTTGGTAAGAGATTTTGATTCCTCCGGCTCTTGGGTCAGCAATCGTAGAAAAGGCTTCGTGTGACAAGTCAAGGTTGCCCTTGCAACCAGGAGGCGGGCAGAAATCGGTGATCATTACGGTGACTGTTGGGGTGCTGGTACAAGGGTGTGGTACGCCTTGGTTGAGTGCACCTGTACAAGTCACCTGGAAATATTTGCTGCACGCAGCTCCCCCTTGCATAAATCTTGGTTCGCAGCCGCTATCATAACTCCTTGATCTTGAAACCCGTAACAAGCTGATGCTGTAATTGCAATATAAATATGTTATCATCACTTAATATAATAAGAGAATGATATTTTCTATAAATTATGTATATATATGTATGTGTGTGTGCGCGCGCAAGCGTGCTTAGTATATTTGGATTACGTAAGTATGGAGGGTCATTGATGGTCCCAATCCAGTTTCAGACGAGCCAAACATAAAAGGCTCATAACTACGAGAATGCTAGTGTATATTCTAATGGATGCCATTGAAGTGTTAACACGTTGTATGTGTATTAAAGTTGTGTAAATAAGTAAATGAGGCTACTCAAGCTTGTGATATTTGGATGAAAGGGATAGTTATTTATACTCAACTTTTCTATTATTAAATGGTGCATGTAAAGTTAATTATTGAATAAAATCAGAAAGACATACGGCAACTACTTACATTGTGGTTCACAAAGATATTCTTTGAGGAGCTGAAGAGAAAGAACATTTTAATAATTTGTATTTTTGTCTTTTACCTGAAAAAGATGTAAACAATGTATTGGACTCATATGATGCATACGTCTTATAACTAGAGAAATTCCTTTTTGCCGTACAAGGGCAACATGAAGTGGTGTAACCCTACCTTGGTTATTTAAGGTTTTTTTCTCACCCTACTAACTATTATAAGTATCTAAATCATGTTTTTATTCTTTTTTAGAAAAATGTCAAATTCTATATATAAATATCCAACAAGAAAAATGACAAAATTCTATATAAAAATATGGGAAAATACCACACAAATGTAACTAACTTTGCTTATTGTTCAATTAAGTCATTCAAACTTTTTTTGTCTTTCTAACTAACTAAACTTTAATTTAGTGTTCTAATACTATGTAATTACCAGCTTACCAGGTTATTTTTTATTTTCTTGAATGCTTATATTATTTATTTATATATTTATCTGTTTTTATTGGATTTTATAAAATCAAAAAATATTTATCTTAAATACTACCTTTTAATCATCTTGTGTATATCACCAGACCCTTCGATGGTCCTCCAACCAACCCTAGCCGACGTTCAGACCTTCGACAACCGATACCCTTCGATGACGACTACAACCAGCAACCTTCGATGACGGAGACCAAGACTGGTTGCTTTTTTTCGTTTTTGTTTTAGATCAGTGACCAGATATATAGGGTGTTTCGTGTTTCAGATCCATTTTTGAAGATTGAATAACGAGGAGGAGTGGATTTTAAAGATGAACAAAAAACTATAAAATTGAAAGGTTTTAGATAAATTTTTGGGATGAAGTGGTGAAGTCTGCATTTGTTTCTAATGTGGAGAGTATAGTATGTAACGGAATTCAAAATATTAATATGGGTGGTGGACTCCATTCGATGATGAGGTAGCATCTTCTATGTTTCAGTGGAAGATAGTCTTTACCAGGATGACGAAGATGATTGAATTTTTATATGAAAGAGTTTATTATAATAATTTTTAGTATTATATTTGAAATTTAAAGAACAAAATACAATTATTTATTCAAGTTTAAAGACTAAAAAAGAAGCATGACCTGCTATATTATGAAGGTGACCTTGGTAACTTGGAAATTGCATAACGTTAGAACAATAAATCAAACTGGAGTGATTTTAAAAAGACAAAATAAGATTGAGTGACTTTAGTGTAACATATTAAAAACTTGGTTGCTATTCTGTAAAGTTACCCTTATAAATATCCAACAAATTTCCATAATATCATACTAGATTTTTTACGCGTGCCGCGCATTGCGGCGGCAACACCACATTTGTGACTTCATTACATGTGATACAATGATGATATTATTGTGTGTGCCCACGCGTGACGTGATGTGTTTTTTACTTTGTTACACACATTACGTTAGTTCCATTAGCTTGGTTAAGCATAAATAAAAAGTATAATGTCTCGTACGTTGGGTATCAAGTTGTAAAAGTAATTTAAAAAAAGAATTGAAGTGTAAGAGAAGATGAGGTGTGAAATTATTAGGTAGAAATAAATCAGAGATAAAAGTTATTTAATAACAAAAACTTAGGGATCAATCAGTCGCTTACCAAAAGATTGGGATTGGATGTGTAAAGATTGTAAAATTAAGGGTCAAAAAGGACAATTTTTAAAACCATGCTCCACTTACATAATAGGATTGAATGTGTAAAGTTTGTAAAATTAAGGGTCAAAAAGGACAATTTTCAAACCATGATCAACTTACATTAGATATATTTTACATTAGATATATTGAATATTTTAAAATCAAAGTTATATGTGATAACTTATGTATATAAATTATAATAACAAAAAAGTAAAGGGTCAAGAGCAAAATACAAGTATTAAACTATCTATTTCATATTTAGTAGTGTGATTCCCTTGCCTTTATGACGGGAATTCAGTTGTTGTTGGTTTGATTCCTTACGATATCACCACTCGCTACAATAATCGGAAAGGAAAACGTTACATCGATCAAAAACAATAAAAACAAAATATTGATACTGGTATCGATGTTGTTCAATTGAGATAAGTCCGATTCCTTTGTATTCCATGTTTATTTTATTTCAACATCGCAATATAATTTTTTTAAATGGATATTGTGCTGGTACCGTACCAGATCGAATCAAAACCTAATGAAAAACATCTATACCGGTACCAATATTTATAAATTGTTTTTGATTTTTATAATCTGACATTATGTCACTACCATATTGTATTGAGCAGAACCGAACAATATCACTTTCGTTATGCATTAATTTATATGGTTTCTTGTTTGATAACGGATATAAACATATAGGGGTGGGACTTGGAGAAAACGATGAGAAGTGTAAGAACGCTGAGAACGGCCATTAGCCGTTGGATCAAAACAATCAATGGATTAGGATTCGCGGTGGCGTTTTCGTAAATAACATCAACTTTATTACTTGGATGTGCTTCATTAAGGGTAAAAGGGTCCTTCCATTGTTATTAGACAAAACGCCACATTAATGACAAAACGTCACCTATTACACACCGCTCCCTTGCATATGAAAGGACGTATGTACTTAAACGCCATTAATGATAAAACGCGTTGCAGATATTTGTTTTGAACAAAATTGTAACTGAAAGTTAATTATTAACATTTATTAAAAAAAATCCCCTTCTAAAATACGCACCGAACCATCATTATATAAACAAACGTTATAATCAACTCAATTATCACTGCAAACAAAATTAGTTATACTAAAACGCCATTAATAGCCAAAAGACAAGAATTTGACGAGAAAGAGAAAATGGCAGCAATCGTTTCATGGAGATGGAGATACACACTCAGAAACGAGAAGATTCGTGATTCCTTTTGACAACAGAAGAAGAGTGTTTGTTAAAACAATCAGAGTCATCTTGAACATAAAGGAAGAAGTACAAAGAGAGATCTTAGCACTTGGCGTCCCTCTAGATAACCAGTGTGATAAGACACATATGGTTATAAGAAGACTAACCAGAAAATTTGGAACAAACAACGCAAATGCAACAAGGGACCCGTCATCAGACCATGACGTTTTGATGATGACACTGATGTAGTCACTGTTATGTGTGACAACGGAGAGCAGGAAGACTACATGCTTCAAAACATCATGACCAAGCAGGGGCTTGGGTTCATGGAGGAGTTACACAACGCAACATGTTTGAACACAGAATGAATCCAAAATTGGAGTTGTTGCATGACATGTTCAAATAGAGGCTTCAAAATATTCAAGAACAAAACGCCAATGAAAGCGAAAGTGATGACTTGGATGAGAAACTGGATGAAGAATCCGAAGAAGAAGACGAAGGGAGTGATGGATACTTCTCAGACATAAACTCTTCTACCGAGAGTTTTAAATTTTTTTTTGATCTTGTAGACTAATTTTTTCTGTTTTTGCTAACTATTTTTTAAATAATAAAAATATTGTATCTTCCAATTATCTATAAAACGCCAAAATGCCACAATTGCAAAAAAAAAAGTTAATTAGTGAGTTCTATAATTCTTATAAGTGAAACACTTTTATTACCATCATTTATTAAAAATGCCAGATAGAAAAACGCCAAAACATGAAAGATGGGACGTGTCACAACCTCAACGTATAAAAGCTGAACAAACAGTAACTACAAACAGCTCCTGAATAGACAGATACTTTAGTGCTACCATTTATTGAAGTAAAATACCGCCAAAAACTACGCGATAAAAAACTCTTATATAAACAAAGATCTCATAACCAAATTGGTCACACCCAAAAAACACAAAAAAGCTATATTTTCTTGGCAAAACCATTCACTTAACACGCCATGGTCACTTGGCATTCCATTTCACTTAAAAACGCCATGTTCTCATGCTCACACCCATAAGCTTTTGCTGAATGAGATGGAAAAATCTTCAAGAAAACGGCTATAGTGACGATGATCTGTCGCTTTGTATGGTCTTTCCTTGAAGAAGGTTTGGATGATAAGAAGAGACCAGCGGTGTCAATGCTATTTTGGATTGCATTGTTACAAGATGTAGAGTGGGATGAGGATAAGCGCATGTGTAAATGCTATCTTGGACATCAAGCGAAAACCCTACTCACAATTACACCCCAATAATAGCATCGACAATATACGGCATGGGTCTATGTCTACGACATCCAAAAGAACCACCCCAAACAACCCAACAACAACATATCATCACACAACCAAAACGCCATATGTATCGAATCGATCAGCTTCGTCTAGAGCTGGGCGTTTCAGCTGTGTAAGGGCTGAAGTTCGAGAAGAAGAGACTGATAGCAGTGAATATTTGGAAAGTAAATTTGATACAATGAAGAAGAAGAGAGTGATAGCAGTGAAGATTGGGAAAAGGGAATTTGATTAGCATTTTTAGTTTTCTTCTTCTTTCCTTATTATTTTTTTTGTCTCGTTTTCTGTGGCTTGTTATCTACTTCTCAGATAATAACTTCTCAAAAATTAATTATAGAAATGCCAAAATGCCAAAAAAAGGGCAAACAACAAAACGCCAAATTCAAATGTATAGGTGAAAGAACACAAAATGCATGCATTACCGTACTAAAAGTTTTAGTTTACATCTTTATCTATAAAACGCCATTAAATAAAAAGGCCAAACTTAAAGGGGTGGGAAGTTTTACAGCCCTAACAGACTGAACAAGCAATAACTACAAACAGTAACTGAGGCGACGGATACTTGATTACTAACAATTATTATATTGAAAACCACACCATGACACATAAAAAATCAACTTTTTTTATATTTTCTAAACGCCATAATTACCTGACGCGTTATAGGTCTGCATCCTACATCAAAACGACAAAAAATACACATAAAAAATATATATAGGTCTGCATCCTGCTATTTTTTTTTTGGCGCCAAAATATAATTTCTTATGTAAAAACGCCATGAAAAATGTAAAACACCCACTAAAATATAAAAACCCATAAATATAAAAAGATATTTTTCCTATGTTGTTTTTTCTGAGTTTTAGTTCCTATATTTTATCATATTTACGTGTCAAAACACCATTAAATATACAACGCCAAACGAGAAAGTGGGAGGTGTTCCATACTTAACAGATAAGGCTAAACAAAAACAGTGAACCTGAAACGACAGATACTTATTAATTGCATTAATTATAATAATATCCCGCCAAAACTACCCGCCAACTATGTCCTATAAAGAGAAACGTCTCATGTCACACCCCCAACGATGGCGGAAACATCGGGATGAGACGAACATATAACTCAAAACGTCATAACACTACTTTGCGATAATAATTTAATCATAATAATTTCATTGATATCAAAATCGGAGATACATTGTTCAATAAACGAAATACAACAAGTTCAAATAGCATAACAACTTAAATGAAATACAATAATCCAAAAATTTAGGTGTGTATCTAGTCCACCCTAGTTGCATTTCTTCCATCATGTCAATTTAGTTTCCTGCAACATGTATTAAATAATATATATCAACAAAAATGTTGGCGAGCATACAAGCTTGAAAAGAATTATAAGTGTATAAGTTTGTTTCAATTACAACATGGCAAGTTATATTCAAGTTGAATCGTGCATTCATATGAGAAATTTTCGCAAAACGATAGCATACAATGGAGATCTTTTTCTAGCATGCATAACATCCTAAACATAACAATGTCAAGAGAGTTCAAGTTGAAGCTGGCACGTACGGCTAATGTAAGCGTAACAGATAACAAGTATAAACAAGTTTAAACTAACACGCATGACCCACATAAGCATAACTGGTAACACGTTTAGTAATTTGAATACCTTTAAATTCGTATAATATAAACTTTGTTAATAGATACATGTTACACCCCAAAATGCGTTAAAGTGTAAAAAGGGGTCGAGTATGCTCACATTGTAGTGAAGCTTCCTTTATACTTTCGTGAAGAGTTGACAGTCGACTGATGGAATCACCGAGGTAATCTCTTGACCCTTGTAGAATCCGTGTCGTACCTTGCCGACGTAAAGTACAGAGTGTTTAGAGTTTTAGGAAGTATTGTTAAATAATATACTTTAACATTTATTTGGTAAACTTCACTAATTCTTGATACGCCACTTAGCGTAGTGAATAATTAGTGGATATCCATGTATATATATAGTTTGACGTAAACAAGGTAATCGTATATATATGTTGATGAATAGCATAGCATATATATGTATATGTATATTATTTATTTGTTTATGAAAGGTATAGCATATATATATATATATATTAGTGAAAAGTAAATCATATATACGTGTGTATATATATATATATATATTAATGAGAAGTATAACACAAATATGTACATATATATATATTTTTTGCGAAAAGGGTGTAATAGATATACTTATATTTATATATAATTTATTAACGAAAAACGAGCAGAGTTTCCCCTGTTTTAGGACGATCCCGACATCACATGTGGTCGATTTGTCAAAAACTCAACAATTAATCACAATGTACGCAATACGTATATATATAAGAATTTTTTTGTTAAACACAAAATGTGAATAATTTTCATTATATCGGTCCGACGTTTAAAGGTACGTAAACGCATACAAACATATATAAAACAATAACAAATCAGCATTTGTTTAAATCGTACCAAGTATCAAATGAGTCGTGGGCCTGTTAGTTGACCGGGTTGGCTGGCTTTAACTGAGTCGAAACCGAACAGGGACTGTAACGAGTTGAGGCTCAAACTAACCCGAACAGCATTTGAAGACTTATTTAGGAATCTGAGTTTATAACTTGTACCTACTGTAAAAATATTTAAAATATGTTTTATAATCAGTATGTAACAAGACTTGATGCTTAGATATGGTTTTAACCCATTCCATGCGTCAAAAAGGCGTTAAAGTCGCTAAATGAAGATTTAACCGATGTTTAAGGAAAATCTTAGTTTTGATCAGGTTTATATATTCAAATATTTTATTTAATACATAAAATCAGTTTGTAAAAGATTCGGCTATAAAAATGTCTTTAAAACTCATTTTATGCACCGTAAGGTATTATCGTCATTTTTCGATACCATGCAAGAGCCTTTTCATAAACTCGGTTTATAAACTGATTTAACATCCCAAATAATTCTAAATATATTATAACATCAGTAGGTAAAGTATTTTATTGTAGGAGTTATGGTTAAAACATTTTATTTGCCGAAAAGGGCATTTTGGTCCTTTAAAAGCTTGGTTTGTGATATTTAGGAAAAAACTCAGATTACGACCAAATTATTGACATGCATGCAAGCCAACCAAGTTAACATATAAGTGGGTAACTTGTTGCATGTTCTTTTTTAGTTTAAATCTCATTTTAAGCAAAAGGGCAAAGTAGTCAAATTTGACACATTAATGAAACTTGCGTATAAACTCGGATTATGATTATGACCATGTAGTATGACCTCAGGGGGTTATACTACATTATATAAGGATTATAATGAAACTTAGAATCGGCCTTGAAAGACTTTAAATCGGGTCAGAACTAAAAATCAAAGTAGAAGTCAAACTTCACGACTTTCGGTTGTGAACCGACCTTAGACCTGGAATTGACGAGCCGAACATGTTCCCACATGTTCTTATAATTATTACTAAGTATTTAGAGTGACAAAACTGATTTTATAACATGCATGTTACTAGTTATGCTTCTATTATCAAATCTGACCCAGTTTGACTTTTTATAAAATAGTTTGACTCATCAATTGATCAAGAATTCGTGGTAATCAGGAGGTGCCCCTTATGAGGGTTGATACCTACCTTATTGCGATCACGTAACCATGTTTGATTCGAACCATGGCTGGACGATAAGGATTTAAGCTTGAAGTCAAAGATGTTTTACAACGAACTTGACTTTTAGCTAGAATGAGAAATAAACTGAGTAAGGAAGGTCAAGAACACTTACACAAGGTCCTTGCATGAATATAAGATGGACTTGAAGACTCTTGAAGCTCCAGAACTTGTAGAGGTTTGAGGATGAGAATTTGAGGAGTGTGCAAGTTCTTGAAGGATGAATCAAAGCTTCAATTTATGGAACTGTAAGATGATGGAGGTTGATACAAGTGTTTAGCATGCATCCCTGAAGTGCACAAGTGTCCAGGTACGTGTCTTGCGCAGAGAGATGCTGGAAATTCGCGAAAAGAGGTGGCATGCATGCAGGTCTGCAGCTATCCTGCAATTTCTGTGAACAGGTTTCTCCCACGCGTCGTGCGGGGATACCAGGTCTCTGGCGGGTGGCACCTGAGAGGTCAGTTCACAAAATTTCCATTTTGGCCCCTGAACTTCTCCAAACTCCCATATTTCGACATAAAATCATGTTTTATTCAATATGGCAGTTGGTTAACACTCTCGGATGTATAACCGAACATTGATAAGTTCAGGGTTCGATAAATGGTCACTCAGAGGTATAATTAAACATGTTGACGTTTTTAATCCTTCAACTTTGTCATACGTTGTTTAGAGGTTACAATAATAACATAACGACGCTTTTGGTCCCTCTCGGCCAACACGTGGCAATAGAGGAACAGTGGGACACGTGTCGGGATTTAATTGGACAAGAAATTACGAGGTGTTACACGAACTACCGGAACCGAACAGGCCTCGCGGATGGAAGACCATCCCGAACCCGAACCAGAATCGTCGCCGCCGACTGTGACATCGTTCACCGCCGTCCGCGGTGTCTGCCGCTGCAGTTGTCGTTTGTCAGAGAGAGAGAGAGACTCGAGAGAGTGGTGGTTTTGGTGCGGTGGTTGGCCGCGGCTATTTGTTGCCGGCAAAACAAGCCAACCACCACAGCGTCGCCGCCTGTGGTGGGGCTATACCGCTGCTTGAGGTGTGCCAGCCACCGCGTGTCGTGGCGGCTGTTCGTTTCGCAAAGGGTGAGAGAGATGAGCGAGGGTGGGGAGAAGGAGTGGCCGGTGAGGGTGATAGGCGGAGGAGGTGTTCGGCCAGAGACCGTCGCCGGCAGTTCTCCGGTCGCTGGAGATAGCAGAGAGGGGCAGGGATGTGTGTGGCGTCTGTGTTTAGGTTGGGTGTGTGTGTTTTATATATTAGGGTTTTTAGATAGGGTTTGTGTTGGGATGGGGTGGTTAAGTAGGCTTAAAGTTTTGACTGGGTTAGGTTTAAAGCCCGTTAGCGATCCAATTTACTTATTTAAACTCGTTTTCGTGCTCAAATCTTTTGAAATGCCATATAACATGGTTTTTAGTTTTGAAACACGTATAACAACGTTGGTAGTTCGATATTAGTCGCATAAGTTGTCTTTTTTGTCAAAACGCGTAAAATGCGTTGTTTGCCGTTTAAGTCCATTTTTCGAACGGGTTCAACTGCAAATAATAACTAGGGGAACGGCAAAAATTTTTCTAAAAATATGTAAATATGGAAAAATACGGGGCATTACAGTATCCCCTTCTTTAGGAAATTTCGTCCCGAAATTTATTCAACAGGAAGACTTTAGGAAAGGACGACATTTCATAGTATGTGTGGGTACAACCGAGACATGGGTGGTGAGTGATTAAAGTTTGTATTAAACATAGCAGTAAAACACCGAATTTCTCATGGCACGTTTTACAAAACCTTAGTAATATGACATTAACACTTATATATAGGAAGTACCAGCGGCGTATCCACCATGTTCATACCATATTACGTCCGTTTTGCTAATCGATGCCATGTTACATTCCGTGTCACGATCAGGGTTTATTAGTGTATTACGAGTAAGAATGATAGCGTATATAGAGTCTCAAGTATATAAGTATAATTGCATTTAAGTATAAGAGAGTATAGTGTATAAGTATGAATATAAGTGTAAGTGTGTGTATATGCACATTCGTGTACAATACAAATGATATATTTTAGTTAACTAAGATTAGCGCATTACTGGCATGTGAATAAACAAGTCAAACCATCGTGTTCCGCAATGTAGTCTACCCATCATCGTTAAAACGAAAAGGGTGTAAAATAGTTTACTTAACATGACCTCTAGAATACGGGCGGGCGTCACTCCTGTAGCGCTATGCAAGCGCTATACATGTTAAGGGGTGGCTTGATCAGAGTTAATGACGAGTTTATCACATAAACATGTGAATAAACAAGTCAAACCAACGTGTACGCAATGTTGACTAGTCAATATTGTTGAAACATAGAGTGTGTAAAATAGTTTACTTAGTATGAAATAGTTTACTTAACATAGCCTCAAGAATACGGGCGGGCGCTACTCCTATAGCGCTACACAAGCGCTATACATGTTAAGGTGTGGCTTCTTACGAAGTTAAAGACAAGTTTATCACATGCGAACGTTCCAGTAATCCCAAATCAAATATAATGTTTAGTATGCACCTATAGAATCGTTGTTTAATAGATTTTGTATAAATGAGAAGTTTGTTGTGCATAAATTCGATTCTAGTATAATGTGACATTGAAATAAAATGAAGGAATAAGAGTTATATTGCATAAAATTTAAGATAGCGTAAAAGAGAGGCTTGATAAAATGTTGGAGTGTTTCGGGTTTTAGAAACTTCGACTAACCCAAAGTGAATCGTAAGTCCTTTCGAATTAGGGAGACATGATTTGGCCTAATAGGTATAATACTCTCGTCGCCAAGCGATTAACGGTACTTTACCCTTCCAGTTAGTACATGTCCCTAATTTGATCGGAAAATATGAAACTTTGGCGAGATTGAAAATTGAAGAGCGGGACCAGTCATCAAGGTGTGGATATCAATCATGGCTTGACAATTTCGTCCCCAAATTGTGGTTTATTGGACGTATCAAGATAAAATCTCGAATCATCAATAAAGATCCACTAGATTAGGAAATGGAAACTCCCATTAACATATGGATATCACTCCTGACTTGATGGTAATTTCGCGTAAAAATAACATGTAGAGTGGATTGAAATTCATCACCAATGGCGGGAATCACCCCTGTTTTGATGAGTTATTTCGATTGTGGAACAAGAATATTCTCAAAAATGTGTATTGTGTTTTGTGTCTTAGGAAAGACATATTGTGAGTTTTAAGACAAAAGAGGGAGAGAAGCACGGTAGGAAGAATAATAATTTAGATAATTATTAAGAATGGTCAAGATTATGATACTTAAACTATAGACCTGGTCGAACATAACAATTCTACCTAATTCCCTATAGTTATGGCTTTGATACCAATCTGTCACACCCCAACGATGACGGAAACATCGGGATGAGACGAACAAATTGCTCAAAATGTCATAACACTACTTTGCGATAATAATTTAATCATAATAATTTCATTGATATCAAAATCTGAGATACATTGTTCAATAAATGAAAAAACAACAAGTTCAAATAGCATAACAACTTAAACGAAATACAATAATCCAAAATTTTAGGTGTGTATCTAGTCCACCCTAGTTGCGTTTCTTCCATCATGTCAATTTAGTTTCCTACAACATGTATTAAAATAATATATATCAACAAAAATGTTGGCGAGCATACAAGTTTGAAAAGATTTATAAGTGTATAAGTCTGTTTCAATTACAACATGGCAAGTTATATTCAAGTTGAATCGTACATTCATATGAGCAAATTTCGCAAAACGATAGCATATAATGGAGATCTTTTTCTAACATGCATAACATCCTAAACATAACAATGTCAAGAGAGTACAAGTTGAAGCTGGCACGTACGACTAACGTAAGCCTAACAGATAACAAGTATAAACAAGTTTAAACTAACTCGCATAACCCACATAAGCATAACTGGTAACACGTTTAGTAATTTGAATACCTTTAAATTCGTATAATATAAACTTTGTTAATAGATACATGTTACACCCCAAAATGCGTTAAAGTGTAAAGAGGGGTCCAGTATGCTCACATTGTTGCGAAGCTTCCTTTATACTTTCGTGAAGAGTTGACAGTCGAATGATGGAATCACCGAGGTAATCTCTTGACCCGTGTAGAATTCGTGTCGTACCTCGCCGACGTAAAGTATAGAGTGTTTAGAGTTTTAGGAAGTATTGTTAAATAATATACTTTACATTTATTTGGTTAACTTCACTAAGTCTTGATACGTCACTTAGCGTAGTGAATAATTGGTGGATATACATGTATATATGTATTTTGACGTAAACAAGGTAATCGTATATATATGTTGACGAATAGCATAGCATATATATGTATATGTATATTATTTATTTGTTTATGAAAGGTATAACACACACACATATATATATATATATTAGTGAAAAGTAAAATATATATATGTATATATATATATATTTTAATGAGAAGTATAACACAAATATGTACGTATATATATTTTTGGCGAAAAGGGTGTAATAGATATACTTATATTTATATATAATTTATTGACGAAAAACGGGCAGAGTTTCCCCTGTTTAAGGACGATCCCGACATCACACGTTGTCGATTTGTCAAAAACTCAACAACTAATCGCAATGTACGCAATACACATATAAATAAGAATTTTTTTTTGTTAAACACAAAATGTGAATATTTTCTATTATATCGGTCTGACGTTTAAAGCTACGTAAACGCATACAAACATATATAAAACAATAACAAATCAGCGCTTGTTTAAATCGTACCAAGTATCAAATGAGTCGCGGACCCGTTAGTTGACCGGGTTGGCTGGCTTTAACTGAGTCGAAACCGAATAGGGACTGTAACGAGTTGAGGCTCAAACTGACCCAAAAACAAGCCGTAACCTGAGACACTCGTGTCGCAGATCTGACCCACACCAGAATATGACTCGAGCCGAGTTGAAACGGATCCGCGTCGTGACCAGAAGAAGCTGAAGTGAAACAGGCCAAACCAAATCCTGTCTGCTATCCCGACTTCAAGCAAACTCGAACAAGCCCGACCCGAACTACCGGAACCGAGCAAGTCTCGCGGCTGGAAGACCATCCCGAACCCGAACCAGAATCGTCGCCACTGACTGCGACGTCGTTCACCGCCGTCTGCCGCTGCAGTTGTCGTTTGTCAGAGAGAGAGAGAGAGACTCGAGATAGTGGGGGGTTTTGGTGCGGTGGTTAGTTTCGCAACGGGAGAGAGAAAAGGAGTGGCCGGTGAGGGTGATAGGCGGAGGAGGTGTTCGGCCGAAGACCGTCGCCGGCAGTTCTCCCGGTCGCCGGAGATCTCAGAGAGGGGCAGGGATGTGTGCAGCGTCTGTGTTTAGGGTGGGTGTGTGTGTTTTATATATTAGGGTTTTTA
Source organism: Scalesia atractyloides (assembly GCA_947069175.1). Classification (NCBI taxonomy): domain Eukaryota; kingdom Viridiplantae; phylum Streptophyta; class Magnoliopsida; order Asterales; family Asteraceae; genus Scalesia; species Scalesia atractyloides. The sequence goes on from CAMTDV010000009.1 coordinate 54,259,053, forward strand.
GATAGGGTTTGTGTTGGGATGGGTTGGTTAAGTAGGCTTAGAGTTTTGACTGGGTTGGGTTTAAAGCCCGTTAGCGATCCAATTTACTTATTTAAACTCGTTTTCGCGCTCAAATCTTTGGAAATGCCATATAACATAGTTTTTAGTTTTGAAACACGTAAAACAACATTGGTAATTCGATTTTAGTCGCATAAGTTGTCTGTTCGTCAAAACGCGTAAAATGCGTTGTTTGCCGTTTAAGTCCATTTTTCGAACGGGTTCAACTGCAAATAATAACTAGGGGAACGGCAAGTATTTTTCTAAAAATATGTAAATATGGAAAATACGAGGTGTTACATCTCAGCACCTTCCGTTGATCACATCACAGAATAAACGCCATGTTTCCTAAATACCACTCACTGTAAAAACGCCAAATAGGTTAAAAAAAAGTCAGAGATGGCAACCAACTTCTCTTGGATATTCAGTGTTATTTTCAATGAAAATTCGGTGAAGATTCTTAGGTGATGGAGATGACTCAATAAACTTTTACTGAATGGGATGGACAGATCTTCAACAAAAAGAGACAGATGACAGCGATATGTCATTTTGTGTATTTTTTTCTTGGTGAAAATTGGCATGGGAAGGAGGCCGATACCAGTGCAAATGCTATTTTGACTCCATAATGAGGATGAAGATGAGGAGCAAATAGCATCCACCCATACGGCGTCGATCTATGTCTCCAACATCCACATAAGCCACTTCACGCAACGAACAACAAATCAAAACGCGTCAAAACAAAAACGCCATAAATTTGTGACAGTTCTTGTAGTTTCAAAAGAAAAGAGACTGATGACACTGAAGATTTGGGGGAGAAATGGCATTCGGATTTTTAATTTAATTTTTTTTTTCGCTTCTATTTTTTTCTAGTGTTTGTTATCTAATTTTCCGCTTAAGAAATACATTATTTTTCTGCAAAAAAAGGCTTGTAAAATGCCAAGATAACACAAACGCCAAACTCCAAAACAATAAGTTCTAAATAATGAAAACGCCGAAAAAATTGTTTTACACTATTACATCTACTTGTTCTTATTAAACGTCATAATTTGAATAATGATAACGCCATCTATTGAGCGGGGTTGAAAAATGACAATCGTACCTCGCGTATCATTTAACGCACCTCTGCCAGGTGTTGGGCCAGGATCCGTTCTCACCGTTCTCACACTTCAAAACGTTTTCTCCGGATCCCGTTTCTATATATATATATAATATATAGGTTATTTGCATGTGCGTTGCTTCGCTACGTTATCGCGGACATTCAATGGGTACTGATTTGATTCATTGCAGTACCGGTAAAATGCATACACTCGGTATAGAAATCAACATGTGTTTTACATCGGCCGGAAACAATAAAAATGAACACCGTCACCGGTACTGGCTCTGATGTTGTTCGAAGGATATCGATTGGTTCACATCGTCACGAAACTGATACCAATATTCATTTATCATTATTGTTGTTATTATTATTATTATATATTATTATTATTATTATTATTATTATTATTATTATTATTATTATTATTATTATATATTATTATTAAAATAATATACATTCAATATTGATGCTTATTATTTATAATAATTAACATATTTATATTCACTATCCATCCTAAGTTTCAATTAATATTTCTCTTGTTGTGTAATATTTTTTATTTGGGGTACCTAATTTTACTTTCATTGCAAGAAGGTAATATCTTGACCACCGAGTATAAGGGAAGAGATCGCTATTGGCAACCTCTTGCCTCTCCATATATCTTTTGTTGGGAGTACTTGGTGCGCTTTAATTTGTAGGACTTGCAATGTTGGGGATAAACAAGTTGACAACATCAATTAGTTTCCATTGCGACATCTTGTTCCTAATTAATAGATAAGAAGTTTGCACAAATCCACTCAAGCATGTGAAGGCAAGCTCTCATTATATATTGATAAATGATAATGGAGTTTGTGACATCTTGGCACTATACGAAGCACACCCAATATACGATGCTATGCATACCATGACGGGTATTATAAAAAAAATAAAAGATAGGAGATAATAAAAAAATGTATACTTTTTTATTAGTTTTGAGTATCGGTAGAAGTTGTAGTAAGTTACATATTTTGTCCTTTATGTTCATACGAACTTGCATGTTTCGACTTTAATCTATGAAAATTGCATAAATCATCCGATATTTCAAATATTATAGCTCATTACTTACATTTCATTAACTTGCGTTAATTTTTTTGTTAACTTATTTTTATAGCTCATTACTTACATTTCATTAACTTGCGTTAATTTTTTTGTTAACTTTTTTGGATGTCATTTTTATACTTATAAGTGAATATCAAAATGTGTAATTTTCATATTTTGTTCTTTTCCGTTTTTCTCTTTTACTTTCTTCTCTTTTCTTTCTTTTTCTTTTATTCTTTTTATCACTTCTATTTTTATATATTTTTTTGGATAAATTAACTAATAAATTAGTCAACTTATTTGTTTGACAAAATATAAGTTATAATTTTGTTTTTGTTTTTCATTAATTTATTTACTTTTCTTGTTTATTATTGTTATTATTATTTAAACAATTTAGTTTAATACTTTAGAGGGGTAAATGAACCGAGGCAGAGCTAGTATAAGCTCAATCTTGTCTAATTTAATTCAAGAGTAGAACTTGGCTTGTTAGTATATAAATGACTGATTACATGTGTTAAGTAGTCGAGTTGGTCATGAGTTACTCAATATCGACTATTTAAAATAAATAACCTAGTAAGCATTGGTTAAAAAATTATTTTATTTTTGATACACACGAAACTAAAATCTCAAAATATAAAAAAATATTATTTTTCTTATCGGCTCAATCTCGAGTAGCTCATGATCGACTCGACTCCTTTGCAGAATTGCAGCCCTGATAATCGGTTATCTACTTGTAAGCCGAGTTCGACCCCTAAGTTAAATGAGCTGACATCCAAAATTATATTTGTTGACAATTGAGTCCCCTGACAAGTCTGTTGATTTTACCCATCAATTTCAAATAATCCCAACTTTTTTTAGTCCCTAAGGTCTTCATTGATTGGTTAAACGAGTCTGAGGTGTGGAATTTTCAAAAAATAAATTTATAAACCGTATTTCACAAGCATAAACGCACGTAACAAAATGAATGTAGTTAAACTAAATACGAAAAGATATATCATAGAGTTAACATACCTAAAGTTATAAGTCACATAAATTAGATTATAAAATTTATATCATAAGGTTATTAACTTAAAATTCTACTAATTAATTATATATCGAATCATCTAATTCCATTCCGGGTGGAAAACCCATATGTGTTGTAGCGGCGACATGTGTGCTACACGTAGTCTAGGTGTAACGGTGATGTCACCGAACCACCTGAGTATCACTGACATCCCAGCTTTAAAATCGCATATCAGAGGAACTCAAAGCTCAACTGCAAAATAATTTCACAAACAAAATTAACCAAGAGTGTTTACACATTCTGCATAAACCAACCCGAACACGTATATATGAACAATGTTTAACCGTATAAAACAATTTTTAACTGTATTCACTCTTTGTATAAACCAAGATCTTGTTTAAGCACCCCTCCAAATTTCATATTAGGCCATGTGTTATCAACTAACGCTCTTGGTCACTAGGACGTTACTCTATGTTAAACTCCGCCTCATGGGCATTACCGACGGTTAAGTGGGCTGATCACTATGATGCAGACCACACTAGTGAAGGGGAGGATTGTGGACCCCCAAGCTTTTCAAGCTATAAAACCTCATTCTTTCCTTTTTTTTTTTTAATTTATTGAATTTAAATAGTATTTTAATGGATGATGGATACTGGAAATTTAAGCACTACACACTAAAGGTGAAAGAAGTGAGTGAGAGCTCATACCTACGTAACAGTTAATTTTTAACATGACAATGAAAATTTAAGGTGAAATCATCCATGCCTATATGGTGTCACTTTTTTCACCTTACCATAACACAGTTTGAAGTAACTAAAATGTTCGACTATGTTTTATGATGAGGTGAAAGGTTAAAGAAAATAGTCACGTCAACGTCACATAGACAGTGGAAAAAAATTGAAATACTTTTTGTGGTAGAGCTAAATAATATGTTGGAATATTAAAACCCTATAAATAACCAATAACTTTTAGCTTTGGTTGGTTGTAGGCTTTGGGTGTTTAAAAAAAACTTGATTTTTTACTCATAACCCAAAGCTTTTTACCTTTTGTAATTTTAACCCCACACAATTTGTTTTTTTAATTTTAACCCAAAATTTTTCATTATTTACAATTTAACCTCACAACTTTTTACTTTCAATTTTTGTCCCCTATACTTTTCATCTTTCGGAAATATTCATTTTACGTTTCGTTCTAAATTTTTCGAGTCAGTACGGCGCAACGTACGTGATTCAATTTTTTTATGTATAGTTCAAAAATTTGCGAGTTAACATGGCGCAACGTGCGTGTGTGGTTCAACGTTTATATGACTATTTTTCATGTTTGACAAGTTCATCGCAACCCGCAGGTCTTAGGTCGAGTCATGTTGATGGTCGGTGACGGTGGTGTGACATTGGTACTATTTGGCACGGTTTTACACCCTGCCGTAACACGAGCGTGCTTAATTCTAGTTATTTAGTATTAAAAAAGTTGAATCAATCATATGCCCCACACCCGTTGTTCCACCTTTCATATTTGTTGGTTAGTAATGTGTTTTTATGGTAACTAGTTACATTCCCCCGCGCTTCGCGGCGAAAAATCGGTTGGTGTTAGTTCGGTTCGTTATAGTATCGACACTCGTTATTATAATCCAAATATAAAATCTTACATCAATCGAAAATAATAAAAACAAATATCGATACGGATACTGATACGAATGTTGTTCAGTTTATGTTGGTTTGATTCGTTTGTGTTCTTGCTTACTTTTTTCAACATTGCAATATAGATTTTATTAAAAATGAACACTATGCTGCTATCGTACCAAACCGAACCGAAATCAAAACCGACTGAACAACATTTGCATTGATACCAATATTTATTTTTATTGTTTTTGCTTTGGATAACCTGACACCGTACCATGCCGCTACCGTAGTGAACCGGTCGTACAACAACGGTTTTGGTACTGATATTTATTTTGTTGTTTTCTCTTTCGATAAGCTGACGTTGTATCGCTACCATCGGAACATCGATACCGTATGTAGATTCATTTTTATGGTTTCCGGTTTAGAAAATTTTCATTTATACAACTATATATATGACGATAAATGAATATCAATAGTAGTAGCGTAACGATTTGAACCGGCATTCAAACAACATTGTGTTGGTACAATGTTCGTGTTTATAATTTTCGATTGATGTAAAACACATATTAATTTCTTTAACGAATGCATATGTTGTACCGGTGTAGTAAAGAATTGAGTCAATATCGATCCAATGCCCATGGTAACATACCATCACAATGCTCGACCAAATAACTTGGAATGGTAAAAAGATAGATAAACATACTTGCAGATTTAGTATTTATTTTAAAAATTACTAAAAGTTTAAATTAAATAATAATAAACAATATCTTCAGTAACTTACCGTCACGATGCGTGAGCAAACAACTTAAAAATGGTTAAAAAAACAAAAAAATAGGTGCAGATTTAAAATTAGTAAAAGATCAAATTATAAATTACTATTAATATTAAACACTTAAGTATTTGTTTCCATATATATTAATTAAATACTTAAATATTTATTTTGTTACTGTTCATGATGACTTTGTTTTCATCTATATAAATATAAATAAATGTGAAATTTAGTGGGATGAATGATAAAAGAAAATTAAAAAAAAAATTACGTTATGAAGCTAAATAGTATGTTGGCATATAATTTAATATTAAAATGTACCGTGTATGTTTACAGACGTATAAAAGATATATATAGATGTATAAGTGATTTGGAAAAAGTGAAATGACTTATGTGATGTATAAGGGGGCACATTAAATAAGAAATAGAGTGGTCGGGATACATCTGTCGTATACTTACCTATGAAATTGAAAAAAAAAAAACTAACTTCTTTCATTTTTAAGGTTTGGTGTCGTAAGGGAAAGGGGGGCGTGGAAACTTATACGGGCGCAAGAGGGGGAGAACAATGGGAGTGTTTTGTGCTAATTACATTCAAATACACGACATACTCTTTTTCTTTTTTTTACTCTCTCACATTTCACACTATCACAACACGCAATACTATTATCTACGTGACAAACTTTTATTTCACATTTCATACCACAAACGAAACACGTAGTCTAAGGGCGGATGCAGTAATAAAAGTTAGAAAGACACTAATATCTTTGCGAATCAAAACGTAAGCTATGTTGCCTAAGTTTTCATCTTTTCCAGCAACGACAAACATACAAATTATTAAATGTTCCTTCTCCTTTTGCTCCTCAAAGAGTATCTTTGTAAACCACAATGGAACGGGCACTTGCCGTATGTGTGTTTTTTGTGATTTATTCCAGCATTTAACTTCATATGCCCCACTCATTAATACAAAAGAGAACTATCTCTTTCACTCAAAATATCACAAGCTTAACTCATCTCTAAAACTCCATCCACCCCCATTCGTTGCAACTTCAATGGCATCCATAAGAATTTACTCTAGCATTCTCATAGTTATGAGCCTTTTAAGTCTTGGATCGTCCGAGACTAGGGTTGGAACCATCAATGACCCTCCATACTTACGTAATTCATATACACTATATCGCGTGCACACACACATATATAGAATATTATACAACATATCATCCTCTTACATATTAACCAGTGATCATAATTCATAACATGTTTCATTATATTGTAATTACAGCGTCAGCTTGTTACGGGTACCAAGATCATGGAGTAATGATAGCGGCTGTGAACCAAGATTTATGGCAAGGTGGAGCTACTTGTGGGAAAAATTTCCAGGTGACATGCACAGGTGCACTCAACCAAGGTGTGCCACACCCTTGTACGAGCACCCCCACAGTGACCGTGATGATCACTGATTTCTGCCCGCCTCTTGGTTGCAAGGGGAACCTTGACTTGTCACACGAAGCCTTTTCTACCATTGCGGATCCGAGAGCTGGAGGAATCAAAATCTCATACCAATAGTACGCGATTCAATACTTGTTCTTCAAGTTTTGTTTTTATACTTTTTAATGGTGACTCGCAGGATGTTAGTTTCCCAGCAACATGTTTGTTCTCATTGTGTAGGGTGTGAAGATGAAGAATAAAGATGATGGAAGCTGCAGCATTTGATTCACAATACATGTCTGCAGAAACAAGACATTTAATAACTCTACTGGATCGAGATGCGGGACTCGCATTTCTAATAAAATCAAGCTTTTGATTTCCAGTTTGTTTGATTTTTATCTCTTCCTTTTAATTTTGTGCTTTCGACTTAATTGGCAGGTCATGAATCCAAGCTGTTCATGTTTGTACAAATAAATAAATCTTGCCCTCCAATTTGTATGACAAATTCATAGAAACATAAAATTGTGACATCTAAATGGGTAATAACTATAACCTTAAATATAGTTCATGGTCAACTGATGCTACACGATCAGGGGTGAACCCAGGATTTTGTTATCAACTCGACGTAAAAGTATTTCCGATACCGGTAGGAATTGACCGACTTAATACCTATTGGAAGCTTAAAATTCTTTTACTGTCAGGTCACCGCTATCCGGATTCACCTCATATTAAGGTCCTAAACAACTTCAAAATCACTGGGAAACCCGCGGGTTGCAGCGGAATTTGAGACGTTGCGACAATGATGTGGACATCGTTGTCACACAAAGAGATGGCAATTCAAATGAATGAAAAAAGTAGACATTTAAGTGTCATTTTGAAATGCATGTAAACATAATTTAAAAGAAAACTGATATTAGATTTCTTACAAGAGCAATCACATAAGAAAACATTTTATTGCATGAAATCAAAAGTGGAGTGAACTAAACACTAATGCAAAAGTGACCAATTCTAAGGCTTCTTCTGCTGCATTAATAAGTCAGTCAACCTGCAGAACGGCCAATTAAATCACCGGATAAGCATCCTGGGATGCCCTCAATCGAGCAAATGCATCCCCTCCTCCATAACGGTCAGAGTTGGATGCAATGTTTTAAAAACCGGTATTTTAATTGTATCGGGTTAGACTCAGAAATGTTTTAACCGGTTCAACCGTGTTGACTAATTAACTCTATAAATCCATAATATATAATTTCAACTCAAAAAATAATTCTAAACTACATCATTCCATAATAAAAAAATATTCCAAAAGTTAATCCATAATAAAAAATTATCCAAAAGTTCATGATTAAATACCCATTATAGCAATTAGAAAACACTATAACAATTAACAACATGAATGATTGAACAAAAGTTAAAAGGAGGTAAACCTGGATGATCGGTTGAGAAACTTAATTTGACAAACCCAATGATTTTCTATATTTGAGTGAGGAAGAAGTTTGATTGATGTGGATTGTCAATTGTGGGCGCTAAGTTTTACACTTTAACTAAGAAGGTAAATGTCAACTTTTTAGGCACCTAAAAATTAAAAGTTCAAAATGTGACCTTTGGCCCGTATGAACGGGTACCGGTTTAAACCGGTATAACCCAATTTACCAGCGGTATAACTTCTTTGTCGTTTCGTCAGTTTACCGGTATGATTCGTGCCGGTCAAGCATCCGATATCCGGTTTAACCAGTTTAACCGGTTCAACCGGCCGGTTTAAACCGTTTTTAAAACATTGGTTGATGCATACCCAAGCCACCAAGCCACCAGTTCCGGGGAAAACCCGCCCGCCCGAAGGCCCACTGCAGTAAAACCCGGTTTGGCTCGGTTTCAAACTGGCGACCTCAGGAGAGAAACCAAGTGACTAACCACTAGACCAACTTGTCAGCTGCTGAACTGATCATCTTTGAGATGATGCTGCAACTATGTATTTGTGAATACAATAAATAAATGAGCCCATCATGAAAGACGTTGGCAATACACAACTTAATTGAGCCATTAAGCAATCAGAATTTACTCCTTGATTACCTTAACATATTTAGAACCACAATTCCTAAATTAAAAGAGTAAATTTTGACTGAGCGGCAGCAAAACAGATACCTTCGTATCAACAAATATACGAGTACCCATCAAAAAGACTCTTAATGGTCACCTCAGCTTTGCTCAGCAACAAAGAACAAAAATAAAGCGTATTTATATCCTCCCAAGATGAGTATAATCAACTAAAGAAACGCCTGTTGCATTATGATGAATATAGAAATGATCTGCGTTTAATTGTCATCCTCATTGATTCCAAGTCTAAACTGCTCGATTAGCTCAAATAGTATCCATCTATAAATGCTATTCTCAAAGCTACTTAGATAAATTTTCCTCAAATCTTGAAGCTAGTTTTGAACAAATCTCCTGGATGTTGATTTTTTTAAATGCAATGAAGATATAAATCTTAAAAAAAAAATAGACTCTAAGACTAATAATTTTTGGCAAAGTATACTCAGGGTGAACAGGGTGGGTGGGTGGGTGGAGTGGGGTGATTGAGTGAGTTTACCTCGCGGTAACACCACCGCCAACACTTGGGTGAGTGTGGTGATTAAGTGTAAGCGGTGAGTAGTCACCGAAGAGGGAAGAGGAGAGAGAGGGGGTGAATGGTGTTCTTTTTAACGAAAATTTTTTTTGTGTGAACACCTTTTGATTTGAGTGTAACAATGAGGAGTGGAAGAGAAGTTGACATGCCATGTTTTCGATTGGTTGTGGTGGAAGTTTACCCCTCCCCACAAGGTGACCACCCCTCTCCCCCTTATAAGAGTATGTTCCTATAATACTATTTATTAAGAAGATGATTTGGTGACTGCAATAAAAAATGAAAATAGTATAACACTAACACGGTCAATTGTCCTTGATTTAAACCTTCTATTTTGTTACTAACCACATAAAAGATTATAATAAGGAGGAATGAGTATTTTGGTACCAGGTATCGGTACCGAATTTCCACACCGAACTTTTTTTTGTACCAATTCGGTACCTGCTTTGGTGGTTTTGGTACCTCGGTTCGGCACCGGTTTGGTACGATATCAGTTTGTTACTGATTTTTACCTTCAAATGCCGGTACCTACCGAGCATTTTCGGCACCGGTACCCAATTTTAGCGAATTTCAGTACTAGTATCGAAGCTCATCCCAGAACAAGGACCATGAAGTAGAATACACTGAAGTAGACAAATAAGCATTGAACAAAAAGTTGCATTAGAAAGGTTTAAGGTACACAATTTATATAAATATGCCACCTCATTGAGCAAGTATTAACCACTATAGCTGGATCCCGAATATGTAAGTATTTAACATTATTGTAAAAATCCCGCCTAGTCTCTGATTAGTCGCCGATCAATCACTAATCGGAGGTTCACCGATTAATGGCCGATTAATCGCTAGGCGGTCAATGCCGGTCCTCTTCTAGCCAAAATTTGGCCAGACGCCGGCTAAATTTCGACCAAACCCTATAAATTTATTCCAATTACTTAAAAAAATGGGTCAATGAGAGGTTAAAACATGTCTACTTTAGAAAACCACATATAAAAATGTGTGTGCATATATATAACTAAATATTACATATAAAAATCTCGATCTGATTAATTCGTAGTAATCCCGATTAATCGCTAGTCGGTACCCCACTGCCCGACTAGCGCCTAGCGATTCTTAAACACTGATAAGAGCATATAATGCAACAATTTGTCACCGTGCTTTGCTATCTAAAAATAAATATCAAAGCCACAAAACTATGGCCCTTCCGAATGCTTATTAAAATGCGTCAACAAATTATAAGAACTTAAAAACGATTTAAAGAAGTCCAAAACTTGGATTCAATTCAAAGACTGTTCTAGTTTCCATTCCCGTTTTGTTTTTGTGACTACTATATAATGAATCCACACATTTCATCTAATTATACCCTCTTTGGTTATCAAGTGTCAATGTGACGTACCAAGCCCAGATTTCCACCAATTTTTAGCTTGATTTTGAACCTGGTCAAAGAACACAAAAACTGATGCATTCATTTAATCGTAAACCCTAATTTGTTTTGACCGACGAACCGACACACCCTCTATACTACTCTTAAATCTACACCTCTATCCAATACAATACAATAAAAAACTAGAACCCTCACCCTTGAGCCTTATAGAGCGGGACACTGTTTCCACGCACCGAAGTATCGCTAGACTACAATCCCTTTGGTCATAAACCCTAAAGAGCATATGGTTCTACAGTCTACAGCTTATAATACATGGTGGCCACTGCCTCTCCGGTGTCCATTAAAGGCTTGGATCACGGTTGTTCTCCGGAACCTGATTGCTGATTCAAATCAGGAACTTCTAAGTTGACCCCACAGACTTTGATTTTTAAACATGAACAAAAAAATGTAAAAAAGAAACACCATGAGACCAGATTATTACATTAAAGCTCTAAACTTCTAAGTTGAAATCAGAAAAAGGAGAGCCAAAGAGGACAATGGAACAGCCAGCAATAAACACAAACCATACAATAATGCACATAGATCTGTAAAATTAGGGATAAAAAGTCATCAAACAACGAATCGCCAACAATATACATAAACGGTAACAAAAATCAACAAATTAACATAACAATCGATGCAAAAACTTAAAACCTTAACATTATTGTTACTGGTAGGTGTGAAATCAAATACCTGAACAACGATTTCCATAAATCAGCGATTTTACCAGAAGAACCATTGCTCTCTCTCTCTCTTCTCTGCAAAAGCCAATAAACACTCGATGTACTCTTCGATTTCGAGTGTTGTCTTTTCAAAACAAATTAACAACAAATACACGTACCATTCGCCATTCGCCGATGCGACTACCTCAATTGCCGGAGAAGCGGCTGTACTCTCGGGTACAACACCACTGCTATTAACCTGGACAAAGCAACCACATCATCGAACCAGCATCGCCGTTTGAATTAGATAACATAGTGTAGGACGATTGAGAAACGAATTGTACTCTCCCTTGTAACCACCACCATCGCAGTTATAACCATAAAGAAGGAAAATGAAGAGGTCGCTATAGCAGACAATGAATGTGGCTTTTAATCCCATTGCAAAATCCCAATTTTAGCCTTATGGCGTCTTAAAAATGAACGGAAAGCTCTACTATATCCCTATAAAATGGCTATGACATATTGCTTTAAAACTTGTACATATAGTAAAATACGTTACATTTCAGTACATTTGATATTTGATATGCTTTATATAGTATTATAGATACAAAAATCTTGTAAACGTACATTATGTCCGAGCCCATACAAATATTATATCGGGTCATTCAGTTATGCATGAGCTAATCTGATTTCAGATCAAAAACCAATACTACTAAAAATCACAGATCTGACCACTAGAATAGTAGAAAGTACTCGGGACGGCTTCCGTTGGAGCACCAGTTCGAACAACTTCTGCACAACCCTACTCATCATAGGTCATATTAAGATGTCATAATGCAGTGAAGCGTTGGAAGAATCCTCCAGGATTTCAAGTGAGGTGAATAAGATCAGGAAATTTTATTTCAGATAACTTAAGAATACCATTTTATCGTAGTCGAATTGTGTACCGATGCGCAATGCGTGATGTGCGGGCATCACGTATGTGAGGCGTTTGTTATTTAAAAAATATTTATAGATAATATTTTCAACTTGTAAACTTTAAACACTAAAAATTTAGAGATTAAAATCAATAAATACAACAAAATAGCTCTAGTACCATTCCAGAAGTTCAATATAACCAAAAGAGTAAACTTCTATTTTGCTCCCTGTGGTTTGGTCGTTTAATGGTTTTGCCGAAATCCTTTAAAAATAGCCATTTACTCCAATAGTTTACCATGTTTTTTTCGTTTCGATCCCCGACTCTTAACTCAATTAAATCATTCAACTAAAGGTAGGGGTATTTCAGTAATTTCATATAGAAGTAATTAATTATTTATATACCATCTCCCTCTCTACTTCTCTCTACATACCCCCTCTCTCCATCCCCTTCTCTGCACCATCCACCACCCATACCTGCCACCACCACCACCCAACTCTTGTGTATTTTTCTTGATAAAACAATCTATTTCATCCAACCCGAAACCGGACAAAGCACCAAGACAGATGGATAAGAAATTTGTGAAGAATCAGCCATCTTCATATCTGACTATAGAAGATGTCACCACCGCCAAGACGCCACCCCCTGCCACCTCTTAGATCTACAAACTCGATTTGAAATCACACTAGATCTATAAACCATAAACAACATCTAGATCCGCAAAACCCACACCAGATCTACAAACTTGGTTTGAAACCATAAATGAGATTTGAAACCATATACGAGATATGTGACAAGATATGGCCGTAAATCACAACTAACCTTAGCCGTGGTAGTTGGTTTTGATAACTGTGGTGCCGGTTAGCTCCGACGACGGAAGTGACGAAGTGAAGGTAGTGAGGTCCGACGGTGGTGATGATTCTTTAACAGAAAATTAGGTGGTGAATGATAGTGGTGGCGGGCTAGTCGTGATGGTGGTGCGGGCTACTCGTGATGGTCGTTGTATTGCACTGGGAGGGGGGGAGGATACTGAATGTTGGTGAATGAATGGTGTGAAGATGATATAATGAACGGTGAATGAATGGTGTTCTTGAATGTTGCTACTGAATGTTAATGAAATTGAATTAATGATTTTTATAATTTCATTTTTATTATCATTAAAATAGAATAACATATTTAAAAATTGAATAAATGATTTTTTATACTTGAAGTTATCAAAAACCCTTCTGATTACAAACAATTTAAACGGAGTTAGAGACGGGAAGCAAAAGAGAAAAACATGCTAAACTATTGGAGGAAAATGGCATTTTTAAATGATTAGGGCAAAACCGTTAAAGTGACCAAACCACAGGGAGCAAAACGAAAGTTTACTCTAACCAAAATAAGCCTTGAACCTTTAAGTGTAGTGTACAAGTAGTCTATGCATAAGGTACAAGTAATTTATGTAGGAACTCATTTGACAACTTCATGAGCTCACTTACAAGCTTGTTAAGCACATTCTACAAGCTCATTGTACAATTTTACTCTAAGTGGTGGATTTCAGAAAAAAATGAGCGCATCAGGAGGGCATTATGCGATTTAGGGGCATCATGTAATCGCAGGGCATCACGCATTATGCGCGCATTTTAAAACCAAGATTCTTTCTTCGACACATCCATGAGACCAGACCAGCAGATTGCTTACATGAAAAAACATCACACAATGCTATGCTGAATAAGATAAGAAAACAAATCACAGTCATCTAAACGCACAAATCTCTATTGACCCCAAATTATCTTCAAATTCAAACATCAGAACAACGCATAGAAACATAAAAACAGAACAAGATACTGATTTCATCACCAAATAGTTCTAAAATTTACCAATATAATATGAGGTTTAGGGTTTATTCAAAATCAAATTCGCACAAGCCAGCCAGACTCGTACAACTAAACTAGAAACTCACAAATCCAATGATAATCATTAATCAAACTCTGTTTAACAGCTCTAATCAATAATACAAAACTTAGCCACCTGAATCTCATTCAAGCAACCGCTACAGGTTGTTGCTTAGCCGGTTCAACCTTCGTCTTCGACTTCTGATCAATAAAATCTTCCATATTGTATATAACGGTGATGTATAGAGAGCAGCTAGGGCACCGAGCGATCTCTTCACCGATCTTCAACTCATCTTTTGTGATCTGAAACAGGTCGCCACAAGGGCAGGGGTATGTGTACGCTTTGAGCTCCTCGTTCCACTCCATATCTTCGATCTCCACGTCGTCGTACGACATCGTTTCGTTGGTTGCGTTGGAAAGTTTTGTTTGCCGGAGATAGATGTCGGTTGTGAGGCTAGGGTTTGCAGGGTGCTTACAGCCTTCAATATGTGAAAGATACGGACTTTAATTGCTTTATTTATGAAGGGTGAAATGTTGAAATTTGTATGTTGTATACCAGACCCCGGACTTTCAAGTTTTTTTATTGAGTATCTCCAAAGTTTTATTCAATTGTTGGAGATTTGGGTAAGGGGCTTAACCTGGTTTTAAGGTCATTAGCAATGGTTAGTAAGCGTGAAAAAAGTGAAGTCATGTAGCCATCATGCTGGAATAAATATTTGAAATTAAAGGTGTGTAATGGACACTTGTTATTATCTTATTTCACCAAAAGAATTTAGGAATTCAAACTTTGCGCCCAACGCTTGTCACCATGGCCACATAAACCCTCCTCACACCCCTCTCGTGGAAGAAAGGGACGTTAATGTGAAAATGAATGTGACATGGTATGGAGCGTGGATCCGTAACACATGACCTATATAAAAGTATAATTTTGGGTGTTTTTATAAACTTTTGAATAATAATCGTTCTTTATATATACTAGATTTTTGACCCCCACGTGTGGTGCGGCGCATTTATGACTTCGTTACATGTGTTATGTTAGTGACATTAACGTGATTAGGCATATATGGAAGACTGTTATGTCTTGCACATTGTGGTGTAAATGGGACGCAACACTAAAGAGAAACTTTAGATCGTTAAAAATATTAATTTAAAGTCGGTACGCGTGTTACGGCAACGAAGTTGGTAATACTCAAAACTTTAGAATAAAGAATGAAACGTTGACGTGTGATGGTGACATTAACATGAGGCCTACAAATTTAGAAAAGCTAGTTTATTTAGGCCAAATATTTTAGAAGATGTAATTTGTTTAAGATAATAACACATAAGAAAAAAAAGCCTAAAAAACACATGCCGCTAGCTAGGCTCAAACACGAACGTCGTACAAATCAAATATATCCAAGAAACCCTTTACCAGTCCAACCAAATGATTTTCTGAAATTCAACTTAAAAATGTTATTTAGTAGAGTATGGCTCGTGCAAAGAAAAGAAAAGGCCTAAAAAGCATGTTGCTGATCGGAATTGAAAACTGGACTATGAGTCAATGACAATATCAAGGAGTCCAAGTCTACCAGTCCAACCACGAGGTTTTTATTATTAGATTGAAACAAAAGTTACATAACATAGTGCCTAGCTAACCTCACCCACCGACCATGCATTTTAATGTTATTATATATACAATATATCTTTGAATTTCGAAGTACTTTTTTTACTCCTTTCATAGACGTGTACGTGTATATTAGATGTAACTATTATCCAAACATGAAACATCGGATAACATGAAACATCCAAACATCTTTTGATGAAAAGCAAATGGGCTCTTACTTTGGGCCGATTCTAGAGCCCATTACTATTCACACCGACCATTCAGTTTAGTATAGATAATAATATATCTTTGAATTTCGAAGTACTTTTTTTACTCCTTTCATAGACGTGTACGTGTATATTAGATGTAACTATTATCCAAACATGAAACATCGGATAACATGAAACATCCAAACATCTTTTGATGAAAAGCAAACGGGCTCTTACTTTGGGCCGATTCTAGAGCCCATTACTATTCACACCGACCAGTCAGTTTAGTATAGATAATAATATATATGTTCTTTGTATATAGGTTTAAGGGTCAGCATATAATAGGAAGTTTATATGGGTAGGAATGATAAGAAGGAATCTTGACCATCTATTTATTAATCAAGGGCTAAGATTAAATGAGTGAAATTGAAGAAACAAAAAGAGGCGTGCGAGTTTGTTGAGGGACATTCTAGTCAATTAAAGGTAATAGTTTCCCTCTCCTCCAATTTCCCCCCATCCCATTTTTTAATGTTAAGAACTCTTTTAGACGACAATTTTTTATAAAAATTGCACAAAAAACGAGCATTTTTTTATCTTTAAAACGAGTATGCAATTGTTATATTTCGAAAAAATAATTTCGAAAACCCAGTTGCGTAAAATTTAATGGACAAAAAGCATAAAAAATGACTTTTTTTTTAAAACTCAATTGACAAAAAACACAAAGAAATATATTGTTTCTAAAACGCAATGGATAAAAAACACGAAGAAATGTCTTTTTGTAAAACGCAATGAACTAAAAACACAAAGAAATGTCTTATTTCTAAAACGCAATGGCCAAAAAACACAAAGAATATTTTAATTCTAAAACGCAATTGCCAACAAAACACAAAGAAATGTATTTTTTCTAAAACGCAATGGACTAAAAACACAAAGAAATGTCTTATTTCTAAAACGCAACGGACTAAAAACACATAGAAATGTGTTGTTTCTATAACGCAATGGACTAAAAACACAAAAAAATGTGTTGTTTCTAAAACGCAATAGACTAAAAACATTAAAAAAGGTGTTTTTTCATTTCTTTGTAAAACGCAATGACTCAAATTCAAAAACTCAGATCGTAAAAACGCAATTAAAAAATGTCTTACACAGATCGAAGCTGATTTCTTCAGATTTCTTCAACGATTGACGAAACTTGAATACTAGAAACACTTATCAGCGTTCGAATCGAACGAACCTAGTGATTTCTTCAAATCACGGTAAAAACGAAAAACCATATGAAATTAAACTGTGTTTCTTCAAAAATGTTGAAGAACACGTTGATTAGGTGTTTGAATCATTGATTTATGCGAAAATCGTATTATGATGTAGTGATCATTGAGATAGAAAGTGAGGAAAAGGTTGAAGATATTGCGTTTTAAAAATGTGGGTTTTGAAGTTACAAAAAGAAAGAAGATAAGATAAAATTGACTAAAATACATTTTCTTTTTATTTGTCAATTTTGCCACATGTCATAACCCTATTGCTTCCTATTCTTTTTAGCCAAATTATACTTTTTTTTTGATCCTTTCTCTAGGGTTTTAATGGTTAAATAATTATGTGCTAATTATATAACGTATAAATTTGAATGATAACGTTGTTTGATATATATTTCCTTAATGATACTCTAAAGTTGTCATCACAAATTAATAAATAAGAAAAAAGTGTGAATTTATCATCCACATTAGTTTATAAAATTTAATGGGTCAAAGTATTTGCTCTTTCATTATGGCAAATACAAATTTCGTTGGGTCATGTAGCAAATACGTCTATGTTTTTTTAGACCTAGTAGTCAATAAACATGTCCAAATTCACTCTATTAGCTCAATATAACAATCAATTTTTACAAACCCCTTTAAGATACTCTGTTGAACCTCACTTCGTAAGCTTCAATTATTGTTGTTCTATAATTAAATTTAGTTATGGTCCAACTTTTACATTACTTGTAAATAATTTGATTTTATAGGGTATTAACCATATTAGATCATTCACATCTCATTCATCAACCCCTCTCATATATTTAATTATTTTTAAAAAAATCTACTAAAAACCTCTACACCTCATTCACCATTTCTCTACCCCTCCCTTATATTTTGAAAAAATCGCTAGAGCAACTTTTCACATAGCTATTATTCATCCTCCATAAGTAGCGGAGCTTGAACGAAAAATCTCCCGGGGGAGGGCTCTCAAAATCCAAATCAGTTAGGACCGAACTCTTCAAAATCTAATAATTAACAAAGTTTAGAAATTTTAAGTAAAACTAACACTATAAGCGAAAAAATAGTAGGGAAAGAACCACCGCCGATGCCTCCATTTTTATAACTTGTTATGAGAAAACTTTGCACAAACCAAAACCATAAGGGCCGATTATCACAATCTCCGAAACTTATTCCCCTGCTGTCCTTCAGCGTTGAGTTCATCATCATCATCAACACTCACCAAAATTCAAACTCAACCTCAATCAAGGAGATGCAAATTGAAAGCAGCAGCCATGAATATGCAAGGTCTTCATCATCAACAACAACAACTAGCTGCACTACTCTCCGTCGCCTTACCAAAAGACAAAGAAACTTCTTCATCTTCATCTTCTTCATCATCAAAACCTAACAATCCATCTGAAACCCTAGACGACGACACTTCTCGATTAGCCGCCATTAATTCGCTTCACCGCGCATTGTTTACCCTCACAACTCGCTCCTCGTCACTCACTCCGCTTCTTTCTCGCCCAGGGGTTCTCGCAACTCGTTGCGGACAAGTAACTGTTATTATTACTGTTGAATATGTTTGTTATTGTTGATTTGTTTGTATGTGCTGAAATTGATTAGATGATTTAGGTTATTACTTAGTAGTAAGGTGTGGTTTTAGGTTATCAGTGGTTGAATAATGGTTGTTGTTGGTGTGAAAAAGTTATATGATGTATCGTGTTAAATCTGTTCGGACTGGAACAGTGGAACTGATGCAACACACACGTGTGGACGATAAGTGGAAGAAAACGGAACACGAGAATTTACTAGGTTCGGTCGGTGTGACCTGCGGGCTGCAACTAGTATTTTTTTTTGTTTAGGTGCTCTAGAAATTACAATGGCCGTAGATTAGGGTTTACGACTTTGGGAACAAGAAACATTAGTTTAGGTAACTTGGTAATTAATCGATTTGGGAGTATTAGCGCTGCGTCCACAAATCTCGATAAAACTTAATTGCTTGGTGTGAGATATTTCAATATTTACTGCCTACAGTGGCCCTGCTACTATATTCGTAAGTTGTACATGTTACTGTGATCTGTGAAGTAGGTGTTAGTGATAGGCTTAATGTTGTGACGAAATCATGATTGTTGAATAGTTATAGAGGATTACCATAATGTTGGTTATTGTGACTTAGCGAACAAAACCATGGATAGCTTACTATAATAAATAATTTTGTTTTCTGAAACCGTTTACTTAGTAGGTTAAATGAATTTTTTTCTTGTTTTTTTGTTGGTTTGAATTATAGTGAAATAGAGACTGATTTTTTATGTAAACGTTTTGCTTTCGAACTTCATTTAGTGATGGATGTGTTAAGAGTGGAAAGTTGGAGTTGGAGTCTGTAAGGTGCACAGTTTTGTAAGTGTGCGGAGAAAAGTACCTGTGGGTTTGCCTATCTATCTACATGATTGTTTAGTATTGAGCCTGTGATCTCTACTCTCTAGTTAAGAAATGTGAACACGTGTTAGACAGTTTGCACATTAATATATCACTTATGTAAACCGCACCGCCATACCGTGCAACCACTTAACGCATACATACATACATCATACATACATACATACATACATACATAGTAGAATGCATACATAAAACAAACATAAATATGTGCAGTAGATTTAGTTGCCACACAACACATTAGGATCTTCCATTTAACACGCTGGCATCAGCAGATTGCACTTATCCATCACAGTATTTTTTCAGTTTTTTTGGCGTTGCTCTCGTTTTTTTGGGTATTTACATTCAATACAAGATAACATGTGTAAGTTGTTCACCTATGCCAACCTATACCTTTACTCTAAACAGGTGATTTCTAGATTTTGGGTGGACCTAACTTCTGATTAAGGTATTAGGTATCTGACAGGACTTGTTTTCTGGAGCCACCTTTTTTGTTAACCACGAGAACTCGTTAGAGCCTCCTTTTTTGTTCTAAGGGCAAATTATCTTATAAAGTTGTAGATTCGTAATGTTGGGGAACATCGGATCATCTATACTTGGGAATATTGGCGTATAATATTTAGAGTTTTAGTTGAGCCCACGTGCCGGTTTATCTCTATATATTGTAACCCTATTGAATGGAATACAATCAATCAGTCTTTCATATGATACGCCAATAGGGATTCAAGGAAGAGCAACGAGGACTCAACTTTAAATGAAGCTTAAATAGTTAGGGTTGTAATCTTATATATCACTGAAGGGGAAACCTAATTATATATGATATACATCATGGAAGAATAGGAAACAATATAGAATCATGCATAAATAGCAAACCAAAATCATGAGTATTTCTATCAAGTTCAAACATTCTTTCTTAAGATGGAGCATAATCATGCACAATAAATATTTTTTTATGATTATTATAGTTATTCTGCTTACTTTATGCAGATCATATTCAGTACGCCAAGCTGCCACCACAGCCTACGGTGCCTTGTGTGCCGTCTTATGTTCACTCCCTAACGGAAGGCAGAACCATGTTATACTTGGAAATTTGGTCGATAGATTTATTAGTTGGGCATTGTCATTGTTTAGCAACGTAAATGCCGGTAACGGGACCGTAGAATTTGCAGCAGAAGCTCTCCATGAGTTTCTCAGTGTCGGAGATATCGCAGCTACCGAGAGATACGCATTACCCATTCTTAAGCATGCCAGGAGCTTCTAGAAGACGAGAGAACCTCGCTAAGCTTACTACACCGGATTTTGACCATTTTGACTTTAATTTCGTTAAAGTTCTTTGCCTGCTTCCAGGCACATTTTGTTGACATAGTTGATTTACTTCTCGGGTGGGCAATGATACCCGACTCGCTGAAGCCGATAGGAGTGTTATTATGAATAGTTTTTTGCAATTTCAGAAACACTGGGTTAATAGTTTACAATTCTCTTTAGGGTTACTTTCGAAGTTTTTGGGTGACATGGATGTACTGCTTCAGGATGGAAGCCTGGGGACCCCACAACAGCGTCAAAGATTGCTTGTATTATTATCTTGTTTTTCTACAGTTTTGCAGTCTACAGCTTCTGGGTTGCTAGAGATAAATTTACTCGAAGAAATTAAAGACCCTCTTACCAAAATGCTTCCTCAATTATTGGGATGTTTGTCAATGGTCGGAAAGAAATACGGTTGGTCAAAATGGATTGTCGATTCCTGGAAATGTTTGACTCTCTTAGCTGAAATTTTGAGCGAACGGTTTTCGCCTTTTTACAGTTTTGCCGTTGATATCCTGTTTCAAAGCTTGGAAATGAAGAAAGCCGCTAAAAGTGTCGAAGTTCGAACACTGAGAAACTTACGTCTTTTCAGGTTCATGGAGTTCTCAAAACCAATCTTCAGTTATTATCACTTCAGAAGCTTGGTCTTCTATCTTCATCTGTACATAAACTATTACAGTTTGATTCGCCTGTATCTCAGCTACGTTTGCATCCGAATCACCTGGTGACCGCAAGTTCTGCTGCGACTTACGTCTTTTTACTTCAGCATGGAAACAATGACGTTGTCGAATCTGCGATAGCTTCATTACTTGAAGAACTAAACATATTAAAGAGCATGCTTGTAAATGTAAATCAGTTTGCCGCTAACGTAATTTCGAAAACCGAGCTGTTTGCGCTCTTTAAGTTTGATATGAAAGTTCTCCTGAGCTGTGTTTCTTTAGGTGGCGGTAACACTTTAATCGGCAAAGCGGAAATCGACTCGTTATATGTTAACAGATCAGAGAAAATGAAATATCATCTATTCAGAATCTGAATCCTTTCGAACCACCTATTCAGGCATACGTGGAGTTGCAAGTAAGTATTTTCAAGATGTTGAATAGGCTGAGTACAGTCGAATTTCTCAGCAAGTTCTCAATTCGGAAAACAAAACAAAACGAAAACGAAAATGAAAACATTTCAGTTGCTGATCTCAGGAAGTACACTGTGCTACTCACCGAGCTCTTCATATTTCCTCTCCTTTGGCAGTTAAACTAGAAGCGTTACAATGGATACATAAGTATTGTGAGACAGTTAAGCGTACGTATAACAATTCAAAGGATCAAGAAATTCAAGACTGATGGCTATCTTGAGTTTTTTAGTGAGATAGTTTTCGCTGTTCTTGATGCTGCATCTGATCGGGAGTCAAAGGTGAGGTGTCAGGTTGCATCAGTATTGGAAATGTTCCTGCACACGAAACTTATACACGCGTCGCAGTTGTATTCTGTAACTGAAGTTATTCTTGAAAAGCTTGGTGATCCAGATGATGATATCAAAGAATTATATCTGAAATTGCTTTCTCATGCATTACCTGTCACAATACTTACATGTGGCATGCATTACAATCGATCAGTTACAGTTACCAAGTATAGGCCAATCACGCAGTGGAAGAAAGTTTTTGCCCTAAAGCAACTGCCACAGCAGCTTCACTCAAAGCAGTTAGTTTCAATTCTAAGTTACATTTCACAAAGATGGAAGGTGCCACTTTCTTCTTGGATTCAACGGCTTGTTTATACATGTAGAAATGCGAAGGATCTCACGTTGGCCCAACAAGAAGACACGATAAACTTGCATGCAACAAGTTTATGGTTGGACATGAACGTTGACGAAAATCTTCTTGAAAGAATATGTTCGGTAAATCTTCTTGCTGGAGTGTGGTGGGCCATACATGAAGCGGCTAGATACTGTATTCTACGCGTCTTCGGACCAATCTTGGTGGGCCCTCACAAACTTTTGCGCTTTGGAGCGAATGCTTTTGGATGTCGCACATGTGTTACATGTTAATTCTGACCAAAGTGATTCAAACTCAAATATTTTAGGTAATTCGTCTTACACACATTTGTTACCGTTGAGATTATTACTTGATTTTGTTGAGTCACTGAAAAAAAAACGTGTACAATGCAAACGATGGATCAACTGTTTTACCATCTCCACCGCGTCAGAGTTTAGTTTTTTTCAGAGCAAATAAAAAAGTTTGTGAAGAATGGTTTTCTCGAATATGTGAGCCAATGATGAACGCAGGAAGGGCGTTACAATGTCACGATGCTACAACTCATTATTGTAGTTTGCGTTTGCAAGAACTTAAAAGTTTAGTGGCTTCATCTATGATGGAAAAATCGAGAACCCAAGTCATAGAAAGCCTTCATAACATGAAATCTCGGTTTTCTGGAGATATTTTACGAGTCCTACGGCATATGACATTGTCTTTGTGTAAGAATCATGAGCCCGAGGCTTTAGTCGGGTTTCAAAAATGGGTATCGGGTGCGTTTTTTCCTTTATTCTTGGAAGAAAACCAAAGTACGAATAATGATGATAGATTTGGACCTTTGTCTTGCATAAATGGGCTTGTATATCAAGCACAAGGTCAGTACGAAAAGGCTGCCGCTCATTTCACACATTTATTACAAACCGAAGAATCACTTGGTTCTATGGGATCTGAAGGCGTACAGTTTGCTATAGATCGTATAATCGAAAGTTATAGTGCGGTTTCCGATTGGAAATCTCTTGAATCTTGGTTATCAGAGTTGCAACTGCTTCGTGCTAAGCATGCTGGTAAAAGTTATGCTGGTGCTTTAACAATGGCGGGAAATGAATTAAACGTGATTCACGCTTTAGCTCATTTTGACGACGGTGATTACACGTCAGCATGGGCTTGTCTCGATTTGACACCTAAAAGTAGCAATGAACTTGCGTTAGATCCCAAAGTAGCTTTGCAAAGAAGTGAGCAGATGCTTTTACAAGCAATGCTTTTTAATATCGAAGGGAAGGTGGAAAAGGTGCAACATGAACTACAAAAGGCGAAGTTGATGTTAAACGAGACAATTACAATTTTGCCACTTGACGGGTTGACAGAAGCAGCAGACACGTTAACCAGTTGCATTGCATATCTGCATTTGAAGAAAGTTGCAAGATTTCAGGTACCCACGATGTAAAAGTAAAACTTCCATTGTTGTTAAGCTCGTACGTTCAAGAATTCAGTTTCCGAGCCATCATGTTCATCAAGATTGTAAGCCATGGATGAAAGTTCTCCGCATTCATCGAACCATTCATCCTACCTCTCCAGTGACTGTATATCTCAGTCTGAGTTTACTGAAATTAGCTCGAAAACAAAAGAACTTAATGTTGGCAAATCATCTCAATAACTATTTGAGCAAGTGTCATTTGGGGTCTTCCGAAGAAAGCTTTCATAAATTAGTCTTCCCACGTGTGCAATACGAAAGCATTCTCTTGTTGCACGCTGAAAACAGGCTTGAAGAGGCTTACACAGGTCTATGGTCGTTTATTAGTCCTTCCCTGGGTCCCGCCTCATCTGTTGATTCTGATGACGGTTTAAAGGCAAAAGCATGCTTAAAACTTTCAAGTTGGTTAAAAAGGGACCGTATGGATGTCAATTTGGAGAATCTTGTGTTCAAGATACGGTCGGAACTCAGCGCGAGTGACGATAATACGAACTCTCAATTGAGGACGGATCTTATCGTTGAAGAAATTGTAGGTACAACTACTAAGCTTTCTTCACGCTTATGTCCCGCTATGGGGAAGTCGTGGATTTCTTATGCTTCTTGGTGTTATGATCAAGCGAAGGCAACTTTACCTACTCCAAACGAATCCGCCCTTCAGTCTTGCTCGTTTTCTCCGATTCTCGGTTCAGAAATTCTGCCCAACAGATTCCAATTTACTGAAGAAGAACTCTCGAGAGTTAAATTTTCCGTTTTAGAGCTTCTTCACAAAGCAAGAGATGTTAAAGATTCAAACGATGAAAACTATGAACATGCGGTGGTTGAGCAAGTGGTGAAAGTATTAGAAGCTGCAGCTGGAGAATCTGGAGCTGAAAGTGTTAGTTGTGAAAGCCTTTCTGCTGTTGTTACCTCCCAGTTGCAAAAATTCTTTCATTTTGCAAATGTTAGTGTTGAAGGAGCTAACATATTACTGTTTAATGATTTGATTGACGTTTGGTGGTCTTTGAGAAAACGAAGGGTATCTCTATTCGGGCATGCTGCTGAAGCTTATATAAATTACTTGTCACATTCATCTTCCAAGCTCTGGGGTAGTCAAACTGCCGGTGCTGCTGAAGTCAAAGGTCAAAAGAATGATAGTTTTACCTTGAAAGCTACACTATACGTTTTGCATATTCTTCTTAATTATGGAGTAGAGTTAAAAGCTATATTGGAACCTGCACTTTCAACAGTTCCTTTGTTGCCATGGCAGGTGTGACCCTTTTTTGCTATTTAAATGTTACATTTTATTTTACGGTTTTTACCAATTATGTTCTGATTGTTAATTTATTACCTCTATTTGAAGGAAGTGACTCCACAAATATTTGCGCGATTAAGCTCTCATCCTGAAGAAGATGTTCGGAAGCAGCTTGAGAGCATTCTGGTAATGCTGGCAAAGCAATCGCCATGGTCCATAATTTATCCAACCCTTGTTGATATTAACGCAAGTGAAGAAGATCCTTCAGAGGAGCTTCAACGTATATTGGCATGTTTGGTGAGTGATCATTGTATATTTGTGATGAGTAACAGTTTGCTTAAAAGGTGTTTTATGAAGTTGTATTACATTTATATGTGAAAGTACTTGACTTTTTAGGTATAAAGCCAAAACCATAGTTATCGATAGCAAAGATAGTGTTCGCTATCGCGCTCTTCATAGTGTATCGCCCATATCTCGCAATCTGTTATTTAGCGACTCCACCCCATAGCGTGATTATAGCAGGATTCCGACGACGAATTCCAGCTCCGGTGCTGCAATTTCTGCTGGAAACCAGGAAGAAGGAGAGCGCCTGCGTTTCTTGCGTTTTAGCCTTTTTAGGGTTAAATAACTTTATGTATTTTAACATTTAACCCCTCTATCTTTCACTACTTTACATTTTGTCTCTAAAACTTGTAAAAATTTACATAAAAAGTGTAAAAGTAGTTTCTGTATTTTAACATTTAACCCCCTTTATTTTACTAGTTTACATTTGGTCCTTAAACTTATAAATTTATACATAAAAAGTATAAAATTAACATTATATATATTAAAATTATAAATGGATATTTTTATTCTTAAATTTTTAACTACCTCATCGCGAAACACGAAATAGCGGGCGCTATTTCGTCGCTATCGCTATGTAGCATATAGGTACCTTGTACCTATTCGCTATTGATAACTATGACCAAAACATAATGTTGGCCTCTTAGATTTTATTTTATAATTTGGTTGTATGTTTTTTTCTGATAATCTGTTTGGCCATTCTGTCTTCTGGTTTGGTAGCCGACTTTATATTTGTATATTTGCCAGCTCTTGTATAGGATCACTGATAATATAAGCATTCATGCTGTATATGCAGAACAAGCAATATCCAAGGTTAGTCCAGGACGTTCAGCTCATGATTAAAGAGTTAGAAAATGTAACCGTTCTTTGGGATGAATTGTGGCTCAGCACATTGCAAGATCTACACTCAGGTAGCATTTTTTGTTACAATTTTTATTATATATATATATATATAATAGAGAGAGAGAGAGAGAGGGTAGGGATCCTAAGAGAAGTCCATATTTGAGAAACTTGACAAGCATTCTGGACCACACATTTTTCTAAGCTTTTCGTAATATACACATACGTATAGTTTAAAATTCACTATATACATATATGTATATTGAATTATACACATATGTATATAGTCAATTTTAAACTATACGTATGTGTATATTACGAAAAGCTTAGAGAAAATGTGTGGTCCAGAATGCTTCTCAAGTTTCTCAATTAGCCTAGTGCTTCTCACATGATCCTAACCCTATATATATACATACATACATATATACATAATACATGTATATATATATATATATATCTGTTTTTATTCATTTAGTGGTTTATCTGAACCTTTGAACATCATCTTTCTTTACCGTTTTAGATGTAATGGGACGCATAAATTTACTAAAGGAGGAGGCATCACGGATTGCAGAGAATGCAACTCTTAGCCACACTGAAAAAAACAAGATAAACGCAGCAAAATACTCTGCTATGATGGCACCCATTGTAGTAACCCTGGACCGTCGTTTAGCTTCCACCTCTCGGAAACCCGAAACACCTCACGAGATCTGGTTCCATAACGAGTATATGCCACAGATCAAATCAGCCATTTCAAACTTCAAAACTCCAGCATCTGTCGCTGCACTAGTGGACGTTTGGAAACCGTTTGATACCATCGTTGCATCTTTAGCATCTTATCGAAGAAAATCCTCAATGTCGTTAGGGGACGTTGCTCCTCAACTAGCTCTTTTATCGTCATCTGATGTCCCGATGCCGGTCAACATGGTCTCACTACTAATCTTCAGGGCATTATCACAATCGCTTCTTTCTCTCAACAAATAGTTATCTTGCCAACGAAAACAAAACCGAAGAAACTTGTTATCATTGGCTCAGACGGTCAGACTTATCCGTTTCTACTGAAAGGCCGCGAAGACCTACGTCTTGATGCTAGAGTAATGCAACTATTGCAAGCGATAAACGGTTTTCTACATTCGTCTCCGATATCCATCCGTCATTATTCAGTAACACCTATTAGTGGTCGGGCCGGTTTAATTCAATGGGTGGAAAATGTTACGAGTATCTATAGTGTTTATAAATCTTGGCAGACCCGTGTACAGGCTGCACAAATTTCAGGGGCTGCTTCTGGAAATACGAAGAATGCAGCTCAATCACATATACCTCGACCTACTGATATGTTTTATGGTAAAATTATACCAGCACTTAAGGAAAAAGGCATAAGACGAGTGATTTCTAGAAAAGACTGGCCTCAGGATGTAAAACGAAAAGTTCTTTTGGATCTTATGCACGAGACTCCTAAACAACTTCTTCAGCAAGAAATATGGTGTGCTAGTGAAGGTTTTAAAGCCTTTCGCTCTAAATTGAAAAGGTTCTTTACTGGACTTTTGTTTTAATTCATATTATGTATTATCTTTGAGCAATTATAAATTGCAGGCCTGTAAATGAACCGAACAAACACGAACAATTCGTTCATTTAACTTTAACCAAACACGAACATATAATTGGACACATTTTGTGTTCATGTTCGTTTATTAAGAAAATGGGCATGTTTATGTTTGTTTATGTTCTTTCATTTAAGACCTAGTTTACCTAAACAATTCACGAACGTAAAAAACATAAACAAACAAACACCAATGAACATAACTTAACAAACAATGAACAACATAATTGAACAAACATATATTAACACAAATGAACATAATTGACTAAACATAAACGAACATAAAGTATTTTTTTTATATACATTAGTGATTAATTATGATAAATTCCATTGGAAAACCCAATTTTTATTACTAGAAAGCCCAATTACCAATTAATTATATTTATATAAGTACTTAGAAAGTTCCTTTTATGTTTAATATTTATCTAAATATAACTACTTATGTTTTTGAATTGAAACGAACATAAATGAACAACGAATGAACATAAATGAACAAACATAAACGGACGCTCACGAACATAAAGAACGAACAAAACGCGTGTTCATGTCCGTTCGTTTATTAAATTAACAAACATTAATGATACGACCCCCAAAGTTGGGTCAAAGCAGTTATCGGAAAGGGGGGTAGTGGGTAAATGAGTAACTAAAATTTAGGGCCAGTTATTATCTCAAATAATGCTATTTATATCTTCTTTTCTAGTCATAATTTTTCAGTGAATGTTTTATTATAAAATTAGGGGTTTCCCTTTGTAATTGGAGTCTTACCCTGCTCGAAATGGTTTTTATCTATCTTTAATGTTCAGAAATCAATCTTTCAATTTCTGGGTTCTATCACATTAACGAACTTCCCGCCGGACAACTTCACAAACAGTTCATGAACGTTCGGTTTGTTTACAGGCCTAGTTAATTGCAAGAAAATAACTACTGATATTCGGATTATGATCTCTATCAATTTGCTTTTATTTGCTTTCAGGTATTCTGGAAGTGTAGCAGCAATGAGCATGGTAGGGCACGTATTAGGTCTCGGGGACCGACATTTGGATAATATTCTTTTGGACTTCCATAGTGGTGATATCGTCCACATTGATTATAACGTGTGCTTCGACAAAGGACAACGGTTAAAGGTTCCAGAAATCGTGCCCTTTCGACTGACACAAACACTTGAAGCAGCTTTAGGACTAATGGGCACTGAAGGCTCCTTCAGAAATAACTGTGAAGCGGTTCTTCGTATCTTGAAGAAAAATAAAGATGTACTTTTAATGCTATTAGAGGTTTTCGTTTGGGATCCTCTTGTCGAGTGGACACGTGGCGATTTCCATGATGATGCAGCAATCGTTGGTGAAGAAAGAAAAGGCATGGAGCTGGCAGTTAGCTTAAGTTTATTGCATCTCGTGTGCAAGAAATCCGTGTACCTTTACAGGTATTCTCACTCTTTTTTGCTGAGTTTGTGAGATTTTCAGGGGCAATGTACATGTTGATAATATAGTTATCGATATCGAAGATTGTGTTCACTATCGTAATAGTTGTTAATGGCGAGCAGCGTCAAATAACGATAAGGTACCTATATGCTACAAAGCGAATAGCGAATGACTATTTTTATAAATAGCGATACACTAGAAAAAAAATTTAAAATTTTATATGTATATTATATCAACCTACCCTGGTATATATGCTATTTTACACGTATATTTAACAAAAACCTAAAATCCAGCTATTTTATAAATAGCTATATTTAATTGCTAATTATATTAAAAAAAACAAAAATATAAAGTGTCGCTATTCTCGCTATCTATCGCTACAACCCTAATAGTGAAACTATACCTATACGCTACGCAGTGCACTATAGCGATCGCTATTGACAACTATGGCTATCGGCCTATCGCACACTTCATAGTGTATCACACGTATCTCGCAATCTGTTAATTAGCGACTCCATAGCGTATTATAGTGGGATTCCGACAATGAATTCTGGCTCTGGGTTGCAATTTCTGCCAGAAACCAGGAAGAAGAGTGGCTGCTTGTTTCTTGCGTTTTAACCTTTTAGGGTTAAATAGCTTTATGTATTTTAACATTTAATCCCTCGTCTTCACTAGTTTACATTCAGTCCCTAAAACTTGTAAAAGCTTACATAAAAAGTGTAAAATTAGTTTGCGTATTCTAACATTAAACCCCCTCTATTTTCACTAGTTTACATTTGGTCCTTAAACTTATAGATTTTTAGATAAAAAGGTATAAAATATAACATTATATATATATATATATAGGGTAGGGATCCTAAGAGAAGTCCATCCTATTTGAGAAACTTGAGAAGCATTCTGGACCACACATTTCTCTAAGCTTTTCGTAATATACACATGCGTATAGTTTAAAATTCACTATATACATATATGTATATTGAATTATACACATATGTATATAGTCAATTTTAAACTATACGCATGTGTATATTACGAAAAGCTTAGAGAAAATGTGTGGTCCAGAATGCTTCTCAAGTTTGTCAATTAGTCTAGTTCTTCTCACATGATCCTAACCCTATATATATATATATATATCTTTTTTTTCTTAAATTTTTAACTACCTTATCGCGGGCGCGATTTTGTCGCTATCGCTACGTAGCATATAGGTACCTTCTCGCTATTTGTCGCTATTCGCTATCGATAACTATGGTTCATAACTTCATATACCGAAGTACTGAAACATTTTCAAAGTGTCCAGGAACATCATGATCTCTTATTGACTACATTACCAGCTGTTGAATCTGCTCTTCAGGTAGGTTGAAGTAGTTACACTCTGTTTTTCAGCTTATAACTGTTTTTAACTTTTTATCCAGAATTTTTCTGACTCGAGAATGTTACATTATTACCAGAGGTTTGCAGATGTTTTAGGTCAATACGAGATTGTATCTGCTGTCTACAATCACACAGATCAAGAGCGATCTAACCTTGTTCTTCGCGAGACATCAGCTAAAGCAATTGTTGCCGAAGCAACTAATAATTCAGAGAAAACCCATATCGCATTCGAGTTACAAGCTCGGGAATTCGCTCAGACAAAGGCTGCTGTGGCTGAGAAAGCCTTAGAGACTGCCACCTGGATCGAACAACACGGCAGGATTATCGATGCTCTAAGAAACAGTTCTATCCCAGAGATAAAATCGCACATACAGTTAACTGGTAAAGAAAAACCTCTTTCTCTTACTTCTTCCGTTTTGTCGGCAGGGGTTCCGTTTACAGTTGTTCCAGAGCCTACACAAGTACAATGTCATGATATAGACCAGGAAGTTTCGCAGCTAGTTTCCGATTTGGATCACGGGCTCACTTCTGCTGTTACCGCGCTCCATACATATTCATTAGCTTTACAAAGGATTTTGCCGCTAAATTACCTTACGACCAGCCCAGTCCACAGTTGGGCCCAAATTCTGAAACTTTCAGTTAGTTCAGTTTCGTCAGATGTTTTGTCTCTTACCAGAAGACAAGGTGCTGAACTAGCAGCGAAAGTGCGTGAAAACGGTTTCGAGACGGTTGAAAATCATCCATAATGATTTGTGTACAAGTTGAGAAATACGGGGATGAGATCGAGAGAGTTGAAAAAGAGTATCAAGAATTGGTGAATTCTATTGGTGCGGAAACCGAGTCCCTACCCAAGGAGCGTCTCATGGCTACTTTTACGAATTTCTTGCAGTCAACTGGTCAACCAGCGAAAGATTCTAGATTGCAAAGTGCAGTAGGCATGGCTGTAAGCTCTATATATAATGACGTTAAGCATAGGCTTGTTGAGGTATTGAATCAATTAAGTTCGACAAGAGTTATGAGCAGCTTTCTTCTCAGCGAGCTTGAGGAGAAAATCGAGAAATGTGTTCTTGTTGCAGATTGGGTGAATGAAATAAAGCCAGATGATTCGTTTGAAACAAACTGGGCCTCGGTTTTCAAAACGTGTGTGCCCTCATGCAAGAGCTTGGTTGCACAAATGGTTGAAAACGTTGTACCGAATGTCGTAAGATCTGTTATTTCATATGATTCAGAAATCATGGATACGTTTGGATCTCTTTCACAAATCAGGGGTTCAATCGATTCTGCACTTGAACAGTTAATTGAGGTTCAGATAGAGAGAACATCTATAGCTGAGCTGGAGCAGAGTTATTTTGCGAAAGTAGGATTTATTACTGAACGACAGCTGGCACTTGAAGAGGCTGCGGTTAAGGGCCGGGATCATCTCTCATGGGAAGAGGCTGATGAGTTGACGTCTCAAGAAGAAGCGTGTAGGTCCCAACTGGATGAACTCCATAAAACATGGAATCAGAAGGATATTCGAACTAATTCGTTATTAAAAAGGGAAGCAAGTATAAGAAATGCGTTAATATCTGCCGAAAATCATTTCCAGTCTTTAATCGGTCAAGAACAAGCTAAAGAACCGCAGTATTCACGAACCAAAGCGCTTCTGTTAGCAATAGTCCAGCCCTTCTTTGAACTGGAATCGGTTGATACGACATTATCGTCATATGGTGGATCGTCAGATTCTTCAAATACAGTTACCCATGTTACAGATTTGATTAATTACGGTAATGCGATACCAACATATATTTGGAAAGTCTCGGGCACACTAGAAGAAACACATTTGTTTTTTATGTGGAAAGTGGCGGTTATGGATTCTTTTCTCGATTCCTGCATACGTGTGGCTGCTTCATCACAGGATCAAAATTTAGGGTTTGACCAGGTTGTAAATGCTGTTAAGAAAACGCTTTCTAGTCAACTCCAAGAACATATCGGTCAATATCTAAGAGATAAAGTCGCCCCTCTTCTGTTGACTATGTTGGATACTGAAACTGAACGTTTAAAACAAGTGACTGGAGCTCCGGATGACCTTGATACGGGTGCTGGTGAAAGAGTGAAACTGATGCTTGATGAATACTGCAATGCACATGAAACAGTAAGAGTGGGCATGTCGGCTGCATTACTCATGAAACGACAAGTGAAAGAACTTAAAGAGGGCCTGCATAAGACGTGTTTGGATATCATACAGCTGGAATGGATGCATGATATTACATTAAGCCCGTTGCATAACTACAGGCTGATATGTCACAAGTTCCTTGCAAACGAGGACAACACACTTCCACTTATTCTAAACCTTAGCCGTTCTAGATTGTTGGAAACTATACAGTCTTCAGTAGCCAAAGTAGTTCGGTCAATAGAGGGCCTGCAAACTTGTGAACAAACTTCAGTTACAGCTGAAGGACAGCTGGAGAGAGCCATGGGTTGGGCTTGTGGTGGGCCCAACACGGGTATGACGGGTTCCACTTCAGCAAGGAGCTCTGGAATTCCGCCTGAATTTCATGATCATTTAGCAAAACGGAGACAGTTGTTATGGGCTGCTCGTGAGAAAGCATCTGACATAATCAAAATTTGTATGTCGATATTGGATTTTGAAACGTCTAGAGACAGGGTACTTGGGACAGATGACAGGGCATGGCAGCAAGCTTACTTTAATGCATTAACAAATTTGGATGCCACTTATCATTCTTTTACACGTGAGCATTAAATTTTTTTAGAGTAAAATGCCAGTTTCAGGACTTCCGTCCAAATGTTTGTTTTTTCGCATCTAGATCCAAAAGGTTTGAAATCTTGCCCTTTTAATCCGGCTCGTTAACTCCATTTATTTTTCTCTGTTAAGTCGGGGGTATTTTCGTCTTGTTTGTTAACTTAAAAAGGGCAATTCGGTTTTTTGAATACTTGTACATTATGCGAAATGCATGTACATAAAGTGAAAAAGACCGAATTGCCCTTTAAGTTAAGAAAAAAGTCGGAAATACCCGAACGGAGAAAAATGGATGGAGTTAACGAGTCGAATGAAAATGGCAAGATTTCACACCTTTTGGATCCAGATGCAAAAAAAAACTAACCTTCCGACAGAATCGCAAAACGGGCCAAACCTCAGGGACGAATATGACATTTTACTCATTTTTTTATCAGTCAGTTTTTTGGAACATTGTGCTCATAACTTGTATGGATTAGAAAGTTCTGATGCTTGTGGGTTTATCAGGTACTGAGCATGAGTGGGAAATAGCACAGGGTAACATGGATGCTGCTTCAAATGGTTTACTCACAGCAAGCAATGAACTTCTTGTTGCTTCTGCTAAAGCAAAAGCTGCATCCGGTATGCAGTTTTTCTG
Organism: Scalesia atractyloides; assembly: GCA_947069175.1. NCBI lineage: Eukaryota > Viridiplantae > Streptophyta > Magnoliopsida > Asterales > Asteraceae > Scalesia > Scalesia atractyloides. Next base: position 54,293,722 of record CAMTDV010000009.1, read on the forward strand.
TTCTTTTCTTCTAATGTTATGATTCTGTATGACGTTAGGTTTTCGGGTATTGTTTTCTTCAGGTGATTTACAAGACACTTTCGTTGCTATGAGAGATGGTGCTTATGAGGCCAGCATGGCATTGTCTGCTTTCGGTTCCATTACCAGGGGTCACACTGCTTTGACTTCTGAATGTGGTTCCATGCTTGAAGAGGTATGTATATTACTATATTGAATACATCATATTACAAATTTAATATTAATAAAGCCGTATTTACTTCATAGGTTTTAACCAAAGGTCTACATGATGTTCACACACTAGGAAAAAGAGGCTTCTGCATTACACTCTTCTCTAATGGGAGATCTTTCAAAGGTTTTAACTTCTTTCTGAAGCTATCTATACAGAAACTGAGATTCGTGAACATAATCAGTTTGTATTTAACAGGTGAATAGCGTTCTTCCACTGGAATCGGTGTTGTCTAAGGATGTTGAGGCGATGACTGAAGCTATGAACAAGGAAAAAGAGACGAAAATGGAAATATCTCCTATTCATGGACAAGCGATATATCATTCTTACCATGCAAAAATCAAGGAGGCTTGTCACGTGATCAAACCTTTGGTTCCATCACTTACGTTTTCTGTCAAGGGACTCCATTCTATGCTTACAAGGTTGGCACGGACCGCAAATATCCATGCAGGAAATCTTCACAAGGTATGTGCTGATTGTAGTAATTTAGTTATAAAATCATCACACATAAAATTTAGAGTATAATGCCATTTTCGTCCCTGAGGTTTGGCCAGTTTTGCGACTTTCGTCCAAAGTATTGTTTTTCCGCATTTGGATCCAAAAGGTTTAAAATCTTGCCATTTTCATCCGGTTCGTTAACTCCATTCATTTTTCTCCGTTAAGTCAGGGGCATTTCTGTCTTTTTATTAACTTAAAGGGAATTGAAACGTATAATTGTAATTAAGTTTTTATTGGCTAATAATGAAGAATACAAGGCCCTATATATAGATAAACTAATTACAACTTGGTACCCTTAATAATAATAAACTTGTCTAATTTAAATAACTTAGTAACATTCCCCCGCAAGTTGAGGGCGGGGAACGACCTGCAACTTGGACCGTAGAAACTCAAATCTTTGTGAAGGTAGAGCCTTTGTAAACACATCAGCAATTTGATCATCAGTGGAGATGAACTTGACATTCAGCTTCCCTTGAGTAACTTGTTCACGAACAAAGTGATAGTCTATTTCAACATGTTTTGTACAAGCATGAAATACTGGATTAACAGAGAGATAGGTTGCACCAAGATTAGCACACCAAAGCGTTGGTGCCTTGCTAAACAGACCGAGTTCATGAAGAAGAGATTTCAGCCAAATCAGTTCTCCTACAGTATCAGCAATAGCCTTATATTCAGATTCTTTTGAAGATCGAGAGACAGTTCGTTGTTTTCGAGCAGACCACGAAATAAGATTAGAACCCAGATAGACAGCATATCCCCCTGTGGACCGACGATCGATAGGGCAACCAGCCCAATCAGAATCCGAGAACGCCCGAAGATTAGTAGCCCAATGAGAGTCAGAAAAGGCTTGTAGCCTAGACCCCGTGTTGTGACGAAATAAGAGACCCATATCAGTTGCCCTTCAAGTAACGCAGAATGCGTTTCACACCAGCCCAATGATTCTCGGTAGGAGCATGCATGAATTGACAAACCTTATTAACTGTAAAAGCAATGTCCGGACGAGTTAAAGTTGCATATTGAAGAGCACCGACCGTCTGCCTGTATCTAGAAGGATCATCAAGTAATGGGCTATCATCAGGTAAGAAAACCTGAGAAGTACTCATAGGGGACGACACGGGTTTGCAGTCTGCAAGACCTGCACGATGAAGAATATCAAGAATGCATTTTCATTGAGATATGACCAGATTCGAACCATGATGCACCACTTCAATACCCAAAAAATAATGTAATGGACCCAGATCTTTAATTGCAAACATAGAGCTCAAGCGGTCAATAACAGCATTAACAGCCCCAGAGTGATTACCTGTGATGATAATATCATCTACATAGACAAGAAGGTAAACCAAAGTACCATTGTTGTTAAGAATAAACAGGGACGGATCAGTTTTGGACCCGTGAAAACCCAATTGGTAAAGAGCCGTTGATAATTTTGTAAACCAGGCACGAGGAGCTTGCTTGAGACCATACAAAGACTTGTGTAATAAGCACACATGATCTGGCCTAGTCGGGTCAACAAAACCAGGAGGTTGCCTCATATAAACTGTCTCCTGAAGATCACCATGCAGAAAAGCATTCTGAACATCTAATTGTCTGAGAATCCACTTGTTGGTGACAGCCAGGGATAAAATAGTCCGAACCGTAGCAGGTTTGATTACTGGGCTGAAAGTCTCATGATAATCAACTCCATGTTGCTGGTGAAAACCTTTAGCAACAAGTCGTGCCTTGTACCTGCTGATGTTCCCATTTGCATCTGTTTTTAACTTGTAAACCCACTTACAATCAACCAAGTTAGTATGAGGGGCAGGGGGAACTAATGTCCATGTCCCATTCCTATGTAGCGCATCCAACTCTTCAGCCATGGCTTGGCGCCATTCTAAAGACTTATTAGCAACGGTAAAGGAGGTGGGCTCAACGGGTAAGGTAGGGGTATGGTGGCAGTATAGGCAGCGGGATTATAACGAGTGGGTGGCTTGGGGTTTGGACGAAGGTTGGATGGTCGAGTTCTAGGTGCTTGGGTGGGTTGGACCGTGGGAACTGTGGGTTCGGGTAGGGTGTTGGTATCGGTTTGTAGTTGTGGGTCTGATTGGGTAGGTTCGGGAGGTGCAGTAGTGGGTGGTATAGGAGGAGTAGGTGGTGTGGGTGCAGCTGGAAAACCGGGTGGTGGGTCAGGAAATATTGAGACGTAGGGTGGGGAAGGTTGTGGTGGGGTTTGGGAAGGTACGGGTTTGTTATATGGAAAGACATGTTCATTAAAGCGAACATGTCGGGCAATGTATATTCGTTCGGTGGATGGGTCAAAGCATCGATAGCCATGATGAACAGGGCTGTAGCCAAGAAAGACGCAAGGAGTGGATCGAAATTCAATTTTGTGACGGTTATATGGACGAAGATAAGGAAAGCATTGGCATCCAAAAACACGAAGAAAAGAGTAGTTAGGTTTTCGTTGAAATACATGTTCATATGGAGATTTGTTAGAGGAGACAAGAGAGGGAAGTCGGTTGACTAAGTAAACGACTGTCTCAAAAGCAAATTGCCAGAAACGTTGGGGAAGACTGGACTGTGCAAGAAGTGTAAGTCCGGTTTCCACAACGTGCCGATGACGACGCTCGACCATCCCATTTTGCTTACTTGTGTGAGGGCAAGAACGGCGATGAATGATACCATGACTGGTGCAAAAAGATGTAAGCGTATGAAACTCTCCCCCCCCCCCCCCCAATCAGATTGAATGCATTTAAGTTTGGTTTTAAATTGTCGTTCTACTAGTTTAATAAAGTTGGTTAGCACATTGTAAACATCTGATTTTTGAGCTAGGAGATAAAACCACAGGTATCTAGAATAGTGATCCACACATAACAAAAAGAAACGATAACCATCAACAGACAAGTCGGGCGACGGCCCCCAAACATCACAATAAACAAGATCCAACAAATTTTTGCTACGAAAAGATGAGTCTGATAAAGATAATTTTGACGACTTGCCTAGTTGACAAGGAGTACATAATGTATTTGAAAACTTGTCAGTAATAGGTAAAGAACAATGAGAGATAATTGAACGAAAAACTTGAGCATGAGGATGTCCTAAGTGTTGATGCCAAATGCTAGAAGAAGCTTTGACAGCGTGAAAGCGACTTTAGGGATAGACTTGAGCTGAGGAAGACGAATGGAGTACAGACCCTGTTCACTGGGACCGTTAGGAGGGTTGTGCGTGTAGACTCGTCCTTCACAACAAAATAAGATGAGTGAAATTCAAAGAAAACATCATTATCCACACAAAATTTTTGAATAGACAAAAGGTTTTGTTTAAGGTCAGAAACATGAAGTATATTGGATAATTTAAAGGTTTTGTTAGGCGAGTAAATAGTTGAGGAGCCAATATGAAAAATAGGTAGTGGGTTACCGTCACCAATAAGTAAAGAATCATTACCAAAGTAGGCCTCCGAGTTGTCAATGCTAGATAAGTCTGGAGTGGCATGTCCATTGCATCCAGTGTCGGGCTTCCAAGTGAATCCTGATTGGGAGGCAACATCAGAGTGAGCAGCAAGGTTGGCTTGTGGTGCTGCACGTGATTGGTTCGGTTGATTTGGACATTGAGATGGGAGATGACCAATGCCACAACGGTTTTACAGTGGCCATAGACTGTGTTCTGTGTTGACGCCCAAGAGAATTGACGAGTGCTAGTGTTGTCCTGATTGCGGTTATTTTGGCCACCACGAGAGTTACCACGGGAAGAACCACGAGAGCCACGGTTGCCTCTGTTGTTGTTAAAGGATCGAGACCCAAAGTAAGCTTGTGGTTGTAAAGAAGATGCAGGATGAAGTTGATATCCCAACTGAGAAGCCATGAGTTGAAGACTATGAAGTTGTTGCCATAGGGAATCAATATTTGGCTGTGGTGGAGTTGGGACAGCAGCCGTAAGGGGCTGTTGTGAAGTTGTGGCAGCCGCAAACAAGGCGTGTGGCACCTGCTGATTGGTGGCCAAGATCTTTGTGATCATGTAGTCATGGTCACTCAGTAACCCGTGTAGTTCAGTAAAGGTAACAGGAGGGGAACGAGCCAATAAGTTGGCCTTGAGGCCATTATATTCTTCACGAAGGCCGGTAACAGTTAACATGACCAGATCTTTTTCCTTCATCGTTCTCCTATGTTGGCAAGGGCAGTAGCATACTCTTGAGCCCGGGCCAAATAGTTAGCCGGTTTTTCATCACCCTTCATGGTGATTCGCAGCAGTTGGCTTTTGAGAGTAAATTCATGAGAGGAGGAAACGGGTGCATAAGCGCGTTCAAGTGATAACCATACCTCACGAGAAGTGTGTCCCTGAACATGCTGAAAAGATTCTTCAGAAACTGTGTTGACAATAAGCATACGGACATGAGCATCATTGGCAATCCATGGAGCATAACTCGGGTTAAGAGTGGTGGTTGTTCCAGTTGTAACATCCTTTGATGGGCAAGGGATGGTATAATCCACATAACCGAGTAGGTTATGAGAGGCAAGGAAGGGTTCGACTATTTGTTTCCGTAGCCATAGTTTGTAGGTTTTAGGGTGAAAGCAAACTTGTGAGAGTTATGGATAGCTTTTTCCTGATTTGTAAAGGTTGTTATGGCAGCCATAATAATCGGCTTAGGTTTGTTAATCGATGCAGGAAGATGGCAGAAGGTTTGGTGATCGGCTGTTAAGATAGCAGCCACAGGATTGTTAATCGGCTATTAGGTTGGTTAGGGTTGATAGCTGCAGCAGAGAAGAGAGAAAAAAAAAGAAGAAGAAGGCAGCTTTTAGGGTTTAGGGAATCCCAGAGCGTATAAGCTCTGATACCAAATTGAAACGTATAATTGTAATTAGGTTTTTATTGATTAATAATGAAGAATACAAGGCCCTATATATAGATAAACTAATTACAACTTGGTACCCTTAATAATAATAAACTTGTCTAATTTAAATAACTTAGTCTAACAAAGGGCGATTCGTTCTTTTTCACTTTATGTAAAAAGACGGAATACCCCTGAAAAAGACCGATCTGCACTAAAAGTTAACAAAAAAGATGGAAGTACTTCTGACTTAACGGAGAAAAAGGGATGGAGTTAACGAGCCGGATGAAAATGACAAGATTTTAAACCTTTTGGATCCAGATGCGGAAAAGAAACCTTTGGACGAAAGTCGCAAAACTGGCCAACCCTTAGGGACAAAAATGGCATTTTAGTCTGAATTTTAATATTATTTTAAAACGAATAAAGAAGTGTTTGTGGACCGACCTGCCCCAAACCGCCCTGTTTTGACTATACCCGTTTGACTGGTTACTTTAATTATCTGAGAATTGCGGTCTCTACTAGGCTCTTGAAGGACTGGGTGAAAGCCAGGAACTAAGGTCACAGGATCTTGTCGGGGATGACGCCGGATATGATAACAAAGAGAATGACGTCTTTTCCAGATCTGATGGCGAGTATGATAAAGAATTGCCTCAGATGACAGGACATAATTTGCAAGATAAAGGGTGGATATCTCCTCCAGATAGTATCTATGATGACAGCTCAGACTCTGGTGCCACGTCAGCTTTCAATAGTTTCACTGGCTCAGAAGTAACCGAACCACATCCAGATGGAATCGATTCCAAAGAAAACACAGATGTATCTAGTTCTTCACCATGTGAATTGGAATCTGCAGATAAGGATGCTAGCGATCCCATAGATGACGTGGCATCACATACAAGTTTATCTGAAATAAACGTAGGAGTTGAGAGTATAAAACTCGGTACCCAATGTGAAGAGGAAGACCATAAATCCCCTATACAAAATACAGATGTTGCAGTCCAAGTGAGCAGAGTAAAAAGTAAGTTCCATCATTATTATATTAATTTCATATTTCCTTATTGCGGTCAAAGTTTGGTGGTTACTTATTTCTCTTAAATGTTTGGTCCCGTAGGTAAAAATGCGTATGCTGTGTCAGTTCTAAGGCGAGTTGAAATGAAAATAGAAGGTAGAGATATCACTGATAAAAGGTACTTGTTCTTCCATATACCTCACCCTTTTAAACTTATCGTCATCTGTAGGGGTGATCTTTATTCTAATCGGGTTAATGGGTTGAAATGTTCAACCCGACCCCGACCCATTCGGGTCAAAGATTTCAACCCTAACCCGCACACTATAAATTCGGGTCAACCCAAACCGACTTGTTTAACCCGTATTTTTAAAAAAGTCATACAAGTTGACAATTAATAAGCGAGTTGTTGGGTTTTAAGCGGATTATCGATAACATGTTTAATGATGAGTATAAGTGTGACAAGTAAAAAATATAATGTGTCAAAACTAACACTAATATGACTAAACATGTAAAATAGAAATGGAAAAAAAAAAATTTAAAAGTTTTTTTTTCTAAATAGTTAAACTGGTCAACCCGAACCCAACCTGTTTTCATACGGGTCACCCGAACCCGACCCATAATGGGTCATGTTAGTTGACCCAACCTGTTCTTTTCGTGTCGGGTTCGGGTCGGGGTGGCGGGTCGTGTCAAGAATTGCCGCCCATATAAAGTTGTCTTATGTTTCTCATAATTCAGCTTATGCAAATCAACCCTAGTTTGACTCAGTTTTCCAAAGTTCTAATCAAATATGTTTCCAAAATTTGAATATCTCGTTTTGAATAATCTAAAAACCGACCTGATGAACGCCCCTAGGACTTGTATAGCACGTCTGTTAAAAATTTATATATATATTTTTTCCTTTTTGCAGAGATATAAGTATTGCAGAGCAAGTGGATTATCTACTTAGGCAAGCAACGAGTGTGGATAACCTCTGCAACATGTATGAAGGATGGACACCCTGGATTTGAGTCGTCAAATGGACTTACTTGTGATGCAAACTATCTGACCTGACCCATATACTCCATCTTGTACACCTTTCTTGATGATGGTTATGTGCCCTAGTTTGGGACTAAGGATAGACTTGGGGAACTGGGGATCATGGAAACAACATGCCGTTTCAAACAAGGTGTCCAGATATCGTTCGGGATTCTTCAAAAGACTCGTTATGAGCTCATCTTTTGCAACGAGATTTCAAAACGTTGAGGAGATTCAATAGATGTTGCAGGTATTGTCTCTTGTTCTTCTGGCTGGTTAGAGGCCGCAGTTTCGGTCGTTTATTTATGACAAACGTGTGAAATTAAAGAAGTTAACTTAAGTCCACACTCAATGCTTTACAACAAGGGGTGATCATAAGCCAACCAAACCGTCCAAACCAAAGCGAGTCGGCTCGGTTTGGCCACTTTGAGATCCAAATGGTTCTGTTTTGGTGGTTTGCTGCTAGTTTAACCGTTTGGTTCGGTTAGGAACTGACTGCTTAGCATTTGATTATTTACATATATTTTTGTTTCATTTTTAGAATATGTAGTTATGTATATGGGTTATAATCATGAACCACCTAATCATTCAAAAAAATAAATTAATGATTTTGAAAAATTGGTTCAAACCGTCAAAAACGAACCGTCAAAGCGGCCCGTCCAGCTTACTGGTTCGGTTTGGCGTTCCCTAAAACCCTAGTTAAAGGTTCAGTCCAGAATTATCGTCAAAACTGGTCGACCTGGATCATGAATATCAATTACAGCCCCTAAATCATCTTGGATGTAACTAATGTTGTCTTTTTCTGATCATACATAACACATTCATTCATTATTTAATAAAAGAAAATGGACAAAAGGTTTTCAACTGGAATCAGTTTTGACTCGCTACCAAACCACGTATAACAGTCATTGTTGGTGCCTTGTGGTTGTGCAGTTTTGAAGATTTGAGACTACAATCTATCTGATGGAAGGTGCTATCTTAAGGTTTGAAAAGCAAGAGATGGTTCCTGTCATCAAGATATTGGGCCCACAATACATGTTAAGTTAGAGATGGGCATAATCGGGTTTTATTATTACCCGGAACCGGTTCCAACCCGGACCCGATTCTGCTTGGATGTCATTGGAACCGGGTATGGTGTGGAACCGGGTCCAGTTCCTACCCGGGTTCACACCCAAGAATATGGAACCGTGTAGAACCGGGTACGGGTATTATGGAACCGGGTATGGTGTGGAACCAGGTATGGTGCGGAACCGGTTTCTGATAGTGTTGGGAACCGGTTCCTGACAGTCAAAACCTGACTTTTTTACTGTTCAGAACCGGTTCCTGACAGTCAAAACCTGACTTTTACTGTTCAGAACCGGTTCCTGACAGTCAAAACCTGACTTTCACTGTTTAGAACCGGTTCCTGATAAAAATGTTACCGTTGGAACCGGTTCCTGATTACAGAATCGGTTTTTCTATATAAACCCCTTTACACTTTACACTTTACAGAATCGGTTTTTCTATATAAACTTAACACTTTAACAAGAGATAACGATGGCTTGCAACGATGAGGTCGTGGTTGATTTGGAAACCAAAAGAAACCCCGCTATTTGGAAGCACTTTGACTTGTGCTTGATGTCGGATAGCCATGAAATGGCTAGATGCAAGGGGTGCGGGAAGTTCATGAAGGCGGCGGCCAACTCGACGCTCAAGAAACACACCGACCGCCATTGTCCAGTGACAAAGGCGAAAAACAATGAAAAGGGTGAAGCATCCGGGACCGGGTCATCGAAAGTTTAGTTTGTTTTATGTATTGTAAACCCATTTATGTTTTATGATTAGTATGTTTAGTGTTTTATATGTTCTGTTTAACGTTTCTTGTTTAGGTTGTTTGTGTAACCGAGTACTTGTTTCTAGCAAAGACTTATAAAAACAACTCACATTAAAAATATATTGACGCCGGGTCTGGAAGGTTACCGTAGGAACCGGGTATGATAAGAACCGGTTACGGGTACAACCCGGGTACGGGTTGGAACCGGTTCCGGAACTTATTTTTTTCCAAAAATGTGGAACCGGGTAGGAACCATCGGGTATTTTGAACCCGGAACCGGTTCTACTATATGTCGGGTAGGAACCGGAACCGGTCCCAAGTAGGTTCCACCAGGTCAGGTTTGAAAGCGGTTATTATGCCCATCTCTATGTTAAGTTCTGTTTTTGATATGACAAGAGTATCTTTATACATGGCTTAAACCCAAAACCATATTATTAGCTATGATAAGGATGCCCTTGGGCCTAGGCCTGTTAACCTGCTACTATATATATAGTATTGAAATAATCCAAATTATTATTTTCCCTTTATTCTATTCTATTCTATTTCCATACAAAATCAAATTTAAGCATATACAAGATCATATTTAAAGATAACTGTGACAACCACACTTTTTTCTAGTTTATTGTTGGTTTAACATGAGAGTTAAGGAGTCGTTTACATAACCATCGTATGTGTTAAAAGCAAAAGCAAAAAGATACGTGTTTATATGGCTATCCTACTCGGTAGTCTTAGAGCGAAAGTCTCAGGACTAAGGTTAAACCTGAGCAAAGGAGTAATTATAAAACCATAAATAAGTAACTTTTTTGTACATAAAAAGTTATAAGTCATACTTTGGGAGTGTTTTAAAAAAAAATTTTGATTTTATAACTTTAACCTAAAAGTTTTTTATGTTTTGCATTTTTAACCCACATATTTATTTTGAATTTAACCTCATAACATTTTTACTTTCAACTTTGGTGTCCTATACTTCATCTTTCGCAAATATTTGTTTTACGTTTCGTTCTAAATTTTGCGAGTTGACACGGCGCAACGTGTGTGTGTTGTTCAACGTTTTTATTCGCACAAATTTCTACGAGTTAATACGACGCAACGTGCGTGTGTGATTCAATGTTTTTATGTTTATTCTTTTCGTTTAATAAGTTTGTCGCAAGGCGCGGGTCCTAGATTAACTCAGTGTTTGTAGTCGTTGGCGGTTATGTGACATTAATGCTATTTGTCATGGTTTTACGACTCCGTCGTAACGCAGGAAAGTTTAATTCTAGTTTAAATTTATTGGTGTGAGTGACAGAATAACCTTTAGAGAAAATACAAGTTAAAACTGGTTATGTGTTGTCTCTATCTCTGTATTACATATATCCTAAAAGCTAAAGTGGATTGTTAGGCATATACTTATCATTTAATAATTTGATGGATAAACATGACATAATATTCAAACTTACAAGTCATGCCTATTATCTACGCTATGCAAGTTGATTAAAACTAGACAAATACTGTAATTGACGTGTCTAAATTCTAGAACAAAAAATGCTTTTTTGTTAAAAATATATAAAAAAATAACTTTTTTTATTTATAAATATTCGTCAAAAACAAAAGAAAAGGTGTATGGTGGACAAGTGGTACAACAAGGACATCAACGATCGGACTCATGGTTCGAGCCCACGTGGACCGGATGGCCTCTAGTCATTTATTTCACCATAAAAGGCCAAATCGTGGGTCTTTGAATCTATCCCTTCAATTATATACCTCTAACGGTTTTTAATTCACCATGTTTCACATTAATTTTTTTCCTACTAATAAAAGCATACGTGTATTTAGAGGCTGTAAATGAACCGAACAAATACGAACTAAGTCTTGTTTGTGTTCATTCATGATAGAATGAACATGTATAAACGTTTATCAAATGGGATTTTCTTGTTCGTTCATTAAGAAAATGAACATGTTCATGAACATTTACCGATGAACACTTACCGAACGAAAACGAACACAAACAAATATTCATGAATAAACACAAACGAACATTATATATTCATTTTCAAATAAATCTGCATTTATTAAAGATTACAAAAATCATCAAAAATAAATAAGTACTTCACATAACTATCCGAACATAGTTGACGTAATTAACAAAAAAATTAAGAAGTTGACATTTACCAATGAACACTTACGGAACGAAAACGAACACAAACAAATATTCATGAATAAACACAAACGAACGTTATATATTCATTTTCAAATAAATCTGCATTTATTAAAGATTACAAAAAATCCATCAAAAATAAATAAGTACTTCACATAACTATCCGAACATAGTTGACGTAATTAACACAAAAATTAAGAAGTTTGTCAAGCTTTAACATAAATTGAAATTGGAATTGTGAAATGAGGTATGTTAGCGGAGGTGTATAGTATAACTATGGTTTCAATTTTTAAAAACCAAAGCCAATAAAATAAATTTTCAACAAAAAAAAACCTTTGAATGAACGTAAACGATCGGACATAAATGAACAATTACGGAACGTTCACGAACATAAACGAACGATCAAAGCCTCTGTTCATGTTCGTTTGTTTAACCTATTGAACAAAATTTCTTGTTAGTGTTTGTTTATTTATTAAAAGAACGAACATAAATAAACTTCGCCGAATAGTTCACGAATTGTTCGCTAAACGTTTGGTTCATTACTGCCCTACGTGCTTTGCCATCCGAAATGAAATGTTATTACAATTAGATTCTATTTCTTTACGTTTTTGTTATAATAACCAGTGGAATTTTCTGAGCGGGAATTCGATCTGTATTGGTTCAAATCATTACGCCATCGGTACGCTGCCGACACTTGGTATAACGGCCAAAAGATAAAACCTAAAAAATAAAGTCTTAATATGCCCAAATTAATATTGACACGTGTTTTACATCGACCGAAAACCCTAAACACGAATATTAGTAACAATTTCAATAGTACTGATATTAGTATCGATATCGACGTGGTATCGTTATTACTAGAAATGTATCAGTTTGTTTCGTCATGGTAATGATACGTACTGACATTCGCTACAGCTTACGGTATAAAAAAAACTACTCTATTGAGAACACAACTCCGTTTTCAACAAAATTTATCCGGAAAACATATAAAAGAATAAATTATATTTAATCCGTTCAATTTGAACAAAACTTTTATCGAAACGTAGATAAAAATAAGGAATAATGGATTTTAATAATCCCAACTATTAGTCGTTGGCCAGCAACGGTCCCAACTTAAAAAATAAGCAGTGGTGGTCCTACCTTTTCACATATTGTAAACCAATGATCAGAACCTTAATTTCTTTTTGTCCCATGATCATTTTCGGTTTAGTAAAGGTCCATTAGTTTACAATATGTGAAAAGTTAGGACCACCACTGGTTATTTTTGAAGTTGGGACCGTTGCCAGTAAATGATTAGTAGTTGGGATTATTAAAATCCATTATAACTATGTCGTAACAGTATATTCAGAATTGTATAAAGAATAACATTATAGTATTAGAATAACAAAAATGGTAAATGTTTGTGTGAGGTAGTTTTGATAACATGTACTTTTGTGTTCGATTACTTGTAATTTACAACTTAAACCTTGGTTTTGAGAAAAAGTTAGATCGAGGCATACATAAACATTAACCTCGCAACAACATATTCAAAAATTCATGAAACATTGTATGTTCAAAGAGAAAAACAAAATATACTTAAAGTTAATTATACCAATATAAAAATAAAAGATTTTGAAAGTTTAAAAACCACAAACTTTTGTGTATATGGTAATACCTTGTTATTTTATTTTCTAAACAATTATGCATTTACTTATTTCTTTAAAAAGTTACAAGAGTCAAGAATACTAACTACTTTACAGGTTAACTTATTCTACAAAGCCTATTAAAAATAAAAAAAGTGTATAAAGATATAAAATGACACAATGTTGAGCAAAATATCATACAGTGCCAAAAAGATATAACACAATGTCGAGGAAAAAAGACACAATGAATCGCAAAAAGACACAATGACGCAAATACAGAAAAGACACAATAACAAATAAAATACACAATGATAATAAACAAAAATTCTAAAATCTACGACCTACAAATCTAAAAGTGAAAACATAAAATCTCACACCGTAGAGTTCGATTAGACGTTCCAATACCGCTTGAGTAAGGTCAAACGGAGTCTGTTTGATACCTTTTATACGACTTCTTATTTTTAGGAGACTTTGTATTTAATCCTAAACCCCTACTTTAAAATGATACAAATAATCATGTATTTAAATGATGGTTATAAACTTATAAACTCCATTAAACATTGTCATGTACAAGACTTATAAGATCAAAATAGTTATTTCAGTTTTAGAATGAAAACTAGATAACAAATTACAAAGTTGTTTACAAGGATAGGGTGAATATATAGCATTCTTCTGTATCCAATGATCCAAGCTTGTTAAAATGTGAAGTAGAATAAGACAAGCAACGATACTTTCAGCCCTATATAAACATATCTTACCATGATCCATTGCACGTTTTCTACATGCAATTACCTTTTTTTTAAGGTGTGAATTATTCGCGAATGTCGGGAGGTCTAGCGTATGTTATCTTAGCCGAGTCTGTGCTAGAGAACCCTCTCGCATAATAGATCCCCAATTTAAATCCCTCAATGACAAACCCCTATCACTCAGACTTGAACTTGAGACCTGAAGAGGAAAACTCACCCGGGCCATCATAAGTGGAACTTAAATACTAGTGATGGTTTTGCAATTACTTAATATGTAAGGGTTGAAGTCTTTTTTTTTTCTTTTATAGAAAATCATAAACCAAAGTAACAATCAATGATATTAAAATCCGTTCAAGAACCGAAATTCCAAATCATTCTAAAACTTATAATAACATTCGTTACATCAATAAAATAAAATGTATGCCCTGTCTATTGCCCACTCGATATCTTCATTACATTAATACATGGAGGGTTAATGTTCCTGTAAACTTATCGTACATGAAAAAAGACACAATAAACATATTTGTATCAAATGGGTTTACCAAAAGCAAAAATACATATACTAACAACATTAATAATACAGCAGCAGTATATAAGTTGCAAGTCTGCGTTCTAATACAAAACGGGGTTTCTCGTACACACATATATATAGGGTTAGGATCGTGTGAGAAGCATTAGGCTAGTTGAGAAACTTAAGAAACATTCTAAACTACACATTTTTCTTAAACTTTTCGTAGTATAAACATACGTATAGTTTAAAATTAACTATATACATATGTGTAATTGTGTATAATTCAAGATTTGACTATGTATATAAGGTGGGGTTCGGCTACAAAGTCTATTTTTCTTATAAAGTGTATAAAGTTATAAAACATCACAATTTCAGCCATAAAACACACTCAAAGCCCACAAATAACATAGTGAAAATCACTAAAACACAATGTCCAAACCCAACAGTCTTTAAAAACTTCAAACACACCATCGTACAACTATGAATATAAAACACAACATGGTAATCAACATAAAACACACTAATGTTAGTCATTCGATAATCAAAGCCTTATCATCCAATACACAACACAAAACCCACAAATATGGTGTTTTAGTAATCTTCACTATGTTATTTGTGGGTTTTGAGTGTGTTTTATGGTTGACATTATAGTGTTTTATGACTTATATATATAGAGAGAAAGTGTATTGTACAAAATGCCTTAACGTACATTACGCACGAGATGTGAAATCGCACCTTATAAAAAAGTGCTGATGAAATCGCATGTTGTACGTTTATGCAATGAAATCGCATGGATAAGATAATATCGCATGGAGGAGATGAATTCGCATGGGATCGGGCGGCTAAGATGATTGCGTATGTAATGTAGGATAAGGGCAATTGTACATTAAACAACCCCTATATATATATATATATATATATATATATATATATATATATATATATATGATGAGGATTATTACAGGACACTAATTATTGCGAGGACAAAAAGAACAACTCTAAATCACTAAATTTTTGGTTTTAAGTTTCATGTTTTTTTAAAATTTTATGTTTTTTACATCCATATGTGTATTATACATACATAAAAAACCATATATTTTTACCTACACGTATCCTACATACATGTAGGTAATTTAATTTACACACAACCTACATATGTCTAGGTTATATAAAAACTAAAAATTTTCCATTTTTTGTTTTGAATTCTAATGTGAAAAAACAATAACTCTTACATTTATAACTTTTTCAGTTACTTTTTAGGTTTTAGGATTCAAAAAAATGAGTGATTCATTGTGTTCTTCATGTTCTCGCAATATTTAATGTTCTGCATAGAACCTTCCCCCCCCCACACACACACATATATATATATATATATATGTGTGTAGGATCACGATCAACAGAAAACCCATTTGAGTTGTGAGAACTTAGAGAACTCGGCATTCCCGTGCGATTTTCGACCCCATTTTTTTCATACACCTGGATTAAAAAGTTAGAAAACACTGCCAAAAAAATTATAAAAAAAATTCAAAGTGGAGTTTTTCGGGCCCTTACAGTGGTTGTAAAAGGTGATGACATAAGCATCACCTTTTACAGCATTTTACGGCTGCCGTAAATAAAAAAAAAATAAGTTTTTAAATTTTTTATTTTTTGGAAAAGTTGATTTTTTTTAGGATTTTTGGTAAAAATAAATTTGAAAAAACCTTTCGTAAGGCCGAGTTCTCTAAGTTCTCAAAACTCGTATGAGTTTTCATTTTACCCTATCTCTCTATATATATATATATATATGAAAAACCACTTGAGTTGAGAAAACTCAAGAAAACCCTATATAACATTTTTATTTTTATTTTCTAAAAAATAGGGAATGTAACATAAATGTATTTGAACATTTTTATTAAAAAAATGAAAAAAATGCCTACTTTTTTTTAAATGTTCAAAATTTGTACGTTACATTTTTTTTGGACATATATATTATGTAACATGGAATTTTTAACGTTTTTTTTTTAAACTACTCGGTGTTCTTTTGTATTTCTTTTACAAAAATGTTCAAATATATGTATCTTACATTCCCTATTTTTTTAGAAAAAATAAAAATGTTACATGGAGTTTTTAGAAATGTTTCTTGAGTTTTTTCAACTCAAGTGTGTGTATATATATAGAGGGGGGGGGGGGGGGTAGGAGTTGGCTAAAAAGTCTAAAATTCCTAAAAAGTCATAAAACACTTTAATGTCAACCATAAAACACGCCCAAAACCCACAAGTTACATAATAAAGATTACTAAAACACCATATGTGTTGGTTTTGTTTTGTGTTTTAGATGATAAGGGTATGATTATCCAATTACTAACATTATTTGTTTTATGTTGATTATCATATTGTGTTTTATGATCATAGATCTAGGATGGTGTCTTTGGAGTTTTTTTATAGACTGCTAGGGTTTGAATGTATCGTTTTAGTAATCTTCACTATGTTATTTGTGGGTTTTGTGTGGGTTTTAGGGCTGAAATTATAGTGTTTTATGACTTTGTACACTTTTTAGGAGATTTAAACTGTCACACCCCGACCCGCAGCGGAATAAGAGTCGGGGCATAACTGGGTTTACACCAAAGCTCATGACATTTACTAATATGTTTCATATTTAATAAAGTCAAAGTTACATTTCCAAAAATCCAAACATGTTCATTCAATACAAAGAAAATAAACCAACATAACAATCCCAACTCTAAATCGTTTTATTCTTCTAGTCCAAGTCATATGTGTTCCTAGCTGCTGCTGGTTCACCTGTATCATGTGTAAAAATGGGAGTTTTTGGGTCAACATAAGTTGGCGAGTGAACCTTATTAGATAAACATTTATTAATAAATTAATTGTTAGTTTATCAATGAAAATTTGTGCATAATCATAGATGAGCAAATGTAAATAATCAAGCAATGGCAAATAGCAGTCACACTATAACATACAATAACATATGACAGCATACATGAACATACCAACATCATACTGTAAATAACATAAATGAAACTGTGCGATCAAGGCTCAATCAAACGGAGCCGATCGTATTGCATGTACTGAAAATGAAAATGTCTGTGCGATCAAGGCTCAATCAAACGGAGCCGATCGTATGTGGGCACGCAAGGTTCAACCTCATAATGAAATGGGGAACATGCTCAACGCTCATAATGTAATGGGGAGCAGCGGCCTATGAAATTGCATGTACTGAAAATAATAAACTTGCATCCAACAATAACTATACAACAGAAACAAACTGAATACACTAGTTCATGATATGATGCATGCACAATGGTTTAAGTATAATATATATATATAACAAGACACATGATACACCCCAAAACGTGATTAAAACGGGGAATTTGTAAAGATTCACTCACATTGGGTGCGTTGGATTGGAGATGGTGATATGCGCACGAATTAGATGAGCGGAACAACGAGGATTACTAACCTAAATAATAACGGAAAAATATATTAAATGAGTGGATTTTATTAAGGATTTTAATGAAATTTTTAGATATATTTTTGTGAGTTTAAGGCTATTTTCTATCTTTAAAAATGTTATTTTTTAGTATTTTTAATTAATTTTTAAATTAAATTAAATAAATAAAAATATAAAAAAATTGTTTATTTTGCGTTGACCGTTGACCTGTTGACTTGTTGACCGGTTCGGTCAATGACATAGTTTGCGCTGGGTGAGGCTCGAAACCGAGACCTCTCGTACGCGTGCACACAGCTCTACCAACTGAGCTACGTGTCTAACCCGAAATAATCTTGTTTTTAATTATATTTATACACTTATTCAATTTAACCGAATTTCTTTTATTTGCAAAAACATTTTAATTCAACGGACCGGTGCTAGTGACGGGTTTCGAACGCGCGACGTATGGCTTAATGTTGCACACAGTCCACCGCTGGACTGTGTGTCTAACCTGGTTATTATCTCGGTTTTTATTATACTTAATAACTAACTGAGTTAACCCGGTTTAGTTTTTAAACAAAAAGGCATTTTATTGTATAAGGAGTGCGTGTAGCAGGAATCGAACTCGGGACATGCGTATGTATTTTGCACACAGTCCACCGCTGGACTGTGTGTCTAACCCGTTCATTTTACTAGTTTTAAATATACTTATAACTTAATCAGCTTCGTCTTCTTCATTCAAATTACAGTCAACTGATTTACTAATCCGTTCCTTGTTTTTACGATTTACAAACATTATTAAAGCTTAAATGAAATGGCAGAGACAGTAATTAGGGGTGAACATACCAATGAACGGTTTATTTCAGATTTCCGGCAATGTGTCGGTCCCTGTTTTTATGCTCTTCAACTGAACAAGATAATTAACTGTTTTGATTAGTCGATTGTGGAATTTAAGTGATAAACAAACGTTAACGATGTGTTTGAAGGTCCTTACCGTTTCACAGACGGAAATAAAGACTTTCAGGGGAGTTCCGGCGAACTGGAATTAGTTGAATACAGCGCCTGAATTCGATTTCAATTGAGAGATTTAAGTTAGAATTAGTCTAATAATTGTTGAAGTACAACGAATATTGAAAGATTTACCGTTTGAGGATGAATACGGTTTTCCGGCGACTTTCAGAAAATTCCGGCGAGCTGTTTTAAGCGTTCTGATGGTCTGAAAATGTGATGAAAGTGAAATGGGATGCTGGTATGATATTTCTGAGTCGCGAGAGTGATCTTGGGTTGAAGTATTCTGGATTTGATTACTTTTCGGTTATGAAGACCGATAATGATGAGACTTGATGCTCAATCAATTCTGAATTGATTAAAGACATCGGTTCATCGGTTATGAACGTGAATACGCGAGAAAACAAACGATTTGACGATTGATTTGCCGATTTCTGTTTCTCAGTTGGCGAAACCGATTTAACCTAGTCTGTATATAAATCTCATTTGTTTCCTAGAGATAACAGAAAACACAAAGTGGCGGAGTGGTGATGTGAGTGTGTGTTAAGGCGTTGGAGTTGTTCTTGGCTGACCCGGGTTCGAGTCCCGGCAGCAACATAATTTTTTTATTTATTTTGTTTTAACTTTTTATCCAATATAATCTTTATAGTTTAGTTTATTTATTAATTATGTATCGTTTTAAATCAAAATAATCATAAATATTCAACGTAACTTTTATAACTTGATATTCGATTACAAAACAGAGCGGGTTTTGAAAACCCGATTTTTACAAATGTTACAACATATGTCTAGGTTATATAAAAACTGAAATTTTTTCCATTTTTTGTTTTGAATTCTAATGTGAAAAAATAATAACTCTTACATTTGTAACTTTTTCGGTTACTTTTTAGGTTTTAGGATTCAAAAAAATGAGTGATTCATTGTGTTCTTCATGTTCTCGCAATATTTAATGTTCTGCATAGAACCTTCCCATACACACACACACACACACACACACACATATATATATATATGTAGGATCACGATCAAGAGAAAACCCATTTGAGTTGTGAGAACTTAGAGAACTCGGCATTCCCGTGCGATTTTCGACCCCATTTTTTTCATACCCCTGGATTAAAAAGTTAGAAAACACTGTCAAAAAAATTATAAAAAAAATTCAAAGTGGAGTTTTTCGGGCCCTTACATTGGCTGTAAAAGGTGATGACATAAGCATCACCTTTTACAGCATTTTATGGCTGCCGTAAATAAAAAAATAAGTTTTTTTAATTTTTTATTTTTTTGAAAAAGTTGATTTTTTTTAGGATTTTTGGTAAAAATAAATTTGAAAAAACCTTTCGTAAGGCCGAGTTCTCTAAGTTCTCAAAACTCGTATGAGTTTTCATTTTACCCTATCCCTATATATATATATATATGAAAAACCACTTGAGTTGAGAAAACTCAAGAAAACCCTATATAACATTTTTATTTATTTTTTTCTAAAAAATAGGGAATGTAACATAAATGTATTTGAACATTTTTATTAAAAAAATGAAAAAAATGCCTACTTTTTTTTAAATGTTCAAAATTTGTACGTTACATTTTTTTGGACATATATATTATGTAACATGGAATTTTTAACGTTTTTTTTTTAAAACTACTCGGTGTTTTTTTTGTATTTCTTTTACAAAAATGTTCAAATATATGTATCTTACATTCCCTATTTTTTTAGAAAAAAAATAAAAATGTTACATGGGGTTTTTAGAAAGGTTTCTTGAGTTTTTTCAACTCAAGTGTGTGTGTATATATAGAGAGAGGGGGGGTAGGAGTTGGCTAAAAAGTCTAAAATTCCTAAAAAGTCATAAAACACTTTAATGTCAACCATAAAACACGCCCAAAACCCACAAGTTACATAATAAAGATTACTAAAACACCATATGTGTTAGTTTTGTTTTGTGTTTTAGATGATAAGGGTATGATTATCCAATTACTAACATTATTTGTTTTATGTTGATTATCATATTGTGTTTTATAATCATAGATCTAGGATGGTGTCTTTGGAGTTTTTTTATAGACTGCTAGGGTTTGAATGTGTCGTTTTAGTAATCTTCACTATGTTATTTGTGGGTTTTGTGTGGGTTTTAGGGCTGAAATTATAGTGTTTTATGACTTTGTACACTTTTTAGGAGATTTAAACTTTGTCGTCGAACCCCACCCATATATAGGGTATGGATCCTATGAGAAGTCCACCACATTTGAGAAATTTGAAAAGTATTCTGGACCACACATTTCCCTAAGCTTTTCGTAATATATACATATGTATATAGTTAATTTTAAACTATATATATGTGTATATTTCGAAAAGCGGAGTGAAAATGTGTGGTCCAGAATGATTCTTAAGTTTCTCAATTAGCTTAATACTTCTCACACAATCCTAACCCTATAGATATTCATATATCATAGGACCAATCTATAAGCCTCATGCAAATATATAATATTATGAGCATTGAGCAAACATATTTTAAAGAGTAAACTGTCATTTTGGTCCCTAGGGTTTGGTCACTTTTGCCACTTTAGTTTAAATCTCAAACCTTTTGTATCTGGGTCCCTGTGGTTTCGGTTTGTTGCCATTTTGGTCTAAAAGTGAAATCAGATCAGATTCCTCAAATTAAACCCTGTTGTTTTGTCCTTTTCATCATGGGTAATTTAGTCATTTTATACAAAATGGCAGTTTACTCTAAAATTATATATTAAGTATCAATTTCATCTCATTCTCTCTCTAAACACACTCCCTTCTCTCTTTCTCTCCTCTCTCTTATCTCTGTCACCCACAGATCTACCCTCTTCCCCCACACACAACCAATCACCCCCAATTCCTAATCAAAAAACCTTAATTCCCCAATCAAATCCATGCAGTCTGTAATCGACCGATTAATCATGTGTGTTTTGTACGTTTGGATGTTCGAATCTCGATCTAGATGCGTTGAGGCGGTTACAGTGGTTGGTGATCTGTTGTTTGAAGGAACTAGGTCTGATGGTTGAAGTCGTAGTATGGGGGTTGACGGTGGTGGAATTTGATGGTTGAAGTCGCGGTACGGTGGTTCCGATATCAGTATGGGTTTTACGGTGGTGGAGATTGGTGGCAGGTGGAGACCCGGATCTGGTTTTTCTCTCTGTTAGTCTCTTTCTCTCTCTTCTTGCAGAATTTGAATGCAGAACTTGAAGATTTAAAGAGATACAAAGATGAATCTGATATGATTGTTGTTCAAAGTATTTGTTGTAGATTTTGATTTTGAATCGGAACTGGTTTGAGTATTAATCTTGATAAAATCTAAATTTCTATCAATTGTTTGTTAGAACTGAATATAGATTGACACTACTACCTCGACTTTGTATTTTTGTTGATGAATTTGTTGTTCTACTGGACTTTTTGTCGCAACCCCCGACCTATACCCTGGGAGCGGGAGCCGCAAGACACAAAGCCGGTGGTATTAGTGTTTATTAATTTGGCAGCGGTATTAAAACATCAGGATCGTAGTTAGAAAATATTATCAGAGTTTCAAAACACCAACTTTTTTTTATAAATAAACAAATGGGACAAAGCCCAAGTTTCAAGTACAATGCATTTGTAAGGATAAACCCTAATTTATGGAAAACATAAACTCCTGTTTAGTTAGGTAACTTTTGTAGCCACTTTTCTAAACCTTCAGTGCTCTCTAGCTGGCTTCTATTAGCTTCACATTAAGTTACCTGAAACGCGTTTAAAAACATTTTATCAGCAAGAAATATTGGCGAGTGCATTCCAGTTTAATCAAAACAAGTTTTTATAACTTTACAGGATTGAGAGCATCCGCATTTACAATATTTATATCTACACCATTACTCAATCAGTACTGTCACACCTGACTTGTGGGTCATATTACCCATTGGCAAACTCTTCGTCCAATGGCAACGGATTCAAATTTTGTATACAAAACCCCAACATACCGGCAGTAATCGTAGAATATATATACTCAATCACTGTTAAGCATAATCCAAACAATTGAGGTTTTGGTAAAACAGTTTAACTCACAAAATACTCACAAATTGTGAGAAAAAGAGAATGTACTCACATTGAAAACTTAGGTATTCCTACGGCCAATCTGGTGACAATTCCTGATTACTTCATGGAATTTCTATTAAAACATACAATGCACACGTGTTAGTAAATTAACCCAAGTCACTTTAGCCATACAACACGAGACAGAACCCCAAGGAATCTTAGTCAGGCAGAGCCTTGACATGCGTCGGTGGGTCCTAAATCAATCAGGTAGGATGCCCATACAACACGAGATAGAATCCCAACGGACTTAGTCGGGCAGAGCCTTAACATGCGTTTGTGGGTTCTAAATCGGGTAGGGTAACGAATTAGTGATCGGGGGTTAAGATACTTACAGAGGCATCATTTCGCATGTTTAGGGGTTTAGGGGGTTTCGTAGAGAAACAGAGATAGAGGGAGTATACGATCGATTCAGAGGATCGAAAGTGAGCGAGTTTTCCAGTCCAGGCCGCTCCTTTATACCCGAAATTGTGTTCTCCCGCGCGCCGTGCGGGATTCCTTGATCTCTCTCGCGTGGCGCCCGAGATACCTAGCTAGGGCTAGGTCAGCCTCGTAACGAGTTAGGGTTGCCACTTGTTGCGAAACGGTGACACGTCACTGGACACCTCCCGCGCTTCGCGACAGAGACAGGGGTCTCTGGCGCATGACGCCTGGGCTGCCCAGGAGAGCCTGTCTCGTTTTGCATGCTATGTCCCGATTTGTGTGGCCGGTTCTTCGTCTCAGCTCGGTTTGAGCTGTTATGGAGAGTTGTTACACTTTTGAACATCAATTTTTTATTTAACAAAGTCAAACAATCCTTACAAAAACAATTTGACTCTGATGTCAACCTCCACAATCTGAGTCAAAACAATTTGCAATTTGTATATTAGGGAAGACGAAGGTTTCGTACTTTTATAGGGTGGTTTTATTATTTTAATTGATAATGTGTTATAATAAAAATAAAATGACTAAATTACTCTTGAGGAAAATGACAAAACATCAGGGATTAATTTAGGGAATCTGACATGATTTCACTTTTGACCAAAATGGCAACAAAAATAAAACCACAGGGACACAGATACAAAAAATTTGAGATTTGGACTAAAGTGGCAAAATTGACCAAACCACCAAGGACCAAAATGACAGTTTACTCTATTTTAAAAGCACAAGTGAAGACGTTGTGGTCTCAAACGACCACCATGGTTAATGTCACGTCAACGATAGCGTAATAACATGCATAAGGACTTCCCAATTAAGTAGGACACACTAAAGTAACAGAGTCTAGAACAAGATTGTTAACTAAACATGTCAACATTTTTATTATATAGAATACACAGAAGTATGCAACGTAATGAAATTAGTTTCATTATATGTGTATATTTAGTAGCATCCTTAATTAAATAGCCGGATAGACATGCCTTGTATGATTCTATCATGTCACTCAAAAGCAATGTATTGTAGGGTCACCAGTCATGGTTTTCAATAGTCCATGCTTTTACTACCATAATTGCTTGCTATATACACTGTATATCTAGATAACATATGGGATATGGATAAGATGGTAGGCCCATGGTTTAACCACTACTTTTTTTAATGTAAATTTGGATCACTAACGGACTACTGTAGTATCATTGTGCCACCAGCAGAACCACCGATCATATCCATCTCCACTAGGCATAATGCCTCTACACAAATTCAAGAGGAAAACCCACTTGTGGAAATCAAACCCAGGACCTATGATCCCAAAGTCTTATCCACCCTCAAGATGTCACTAGACTATAAAACCATAGACGTTTAACCACTACTTCTATCCTCTTAGTCTTTTTGTTTAATTATTATCATATATAAATACCTATGTAAGAAGGCGAAATACGATTTTTGAACACAAATGGAGAAGAATAAGAGGGCATCGATGACGTCTGGCAAAATTCTATAGAGGTGTGTGTGGGGTGAGGTTCTTGTAAAAATGACATTTTTCGTGAGAAGTGTGAGAATGCATAGGAATTGACATATAGCATCATGTTTTGGACTTAGGCATGATGTTTTTGGTTGTTTTGGCAAGAAAAACACAAAACATGACAATTTAAAACATAATTCAATGTATTATAAGCATTAAATTTAAAACACAACTAAAACACACTGCTTAACACTTAAAACACACTACTTAACGTTCTTGACATGGTGTTTTTAAGTTTTAAGCCTAGAATTCATTGCATTGTGTCTTAAATTTTTATGTTTTGTTTTTTCTTACCAAAACAACCTAAAACATCATGCCTAAGTCCAAAACAATATACATATCAATTTTTATACATTCTCACACTTCTCACAAAACATATCTTTTTTACAAGAATCTAAGACAGCGTATGTATATTTATATATTGACATCTCGTAGGTTAAGGCCTCTCAAACCATGAAACGCTCATTTTAGATTTGTATGAAGGGAAGCCATGATTGCTTTGCCATTTACTTCACTAATTGGCCCATAGTACACATTAAAGGTTGTAATTTTAAACAGCTTTATGCTTGTTCTTTTCAGTTTCTTAAATGGATCTATGATAGGGGTTATTAAAAGTGTTTAAACATGTGTATATTTTTGTTTCCATTATCAAAAGTTTTTAAACATGTATACAAAATCCTACCAGAGTATTACAAGAGGTAATGAGCAGTTGATGTCCGTTGGACCATGAAGAGTAGACTTAATAATGGTAACATATTTTTTGTTCATGTGGTCATTGTCTTTTTTTTTCCTCCCCATACTTATGACATATTTAGAAGTAGATTTTAAAATTGATTAAAAACTTTGATAAAAATAGTAATAAAGTTTTCACAAAATATTAAAAAAAAGTAATAATAAAGGGACAATTCTCAACCCCTCGTCTGCTAAGTTCTTGTACAATCATCATCATCATACTCAGTAAATTCCGCAATAGCAAAGTTAAGGTAGGGTCTGAAGAGGGTAAGATGTAGACAGTCTCTACTTCCGTTGGAATAGAGAGACTGCTTCTAATGAGACCCCGTGCTCGATAGTAGTTTTACATCAATCATTGGACAAAAGGTACATAACACTTAGCAATCGAGACAAAGACCGATTGGTGCATGTAACCTCTTGTCTTTCGCTATCAATGCCACTACATGATGCATGATTAACCGTCCGCCGTTTTTTAACATTATTTCACGAAATTAGGAAAATAACGTTAAAATTAGTGCAATTTCACTTTTGCCCCTAAGCGTCCACACATATATCATTATATGTGTACTTCGTAAGCGAGGCGTTTAAGTTCTTGTACAATATCTTTACAAAATAAGGTGCCGAGTAAGTATATATTGTAAATTAGGATTAAGCACATTGGACTTAACCCATTAAGGTTTCCAATAGATGTATTTATAAATTTGGTAGTTCATCTTTCCAGTAACATAATTGTATGAGCAAACTATTTTTCTAATAATTAACTTTCAACTATGTTTTTCTCTCGACATTTTGGTAGACTTTTTGTCGAAATCGAAGTCGTTTTCAAGTAAAATATACGAGCGCCGATACCATCTCAATACCAAACTAATTCTAGCCAAACATTAGTATGGTATCAATATTATTGGGACGGCTGCCGGTATTCGGTTTTACTGTTTTTGATCCATACAAAATACATGTCAATATTCTTTTGTGCAAATTGATTAGGTTTTATCTTTCAGTTACTTTAACAAGTATCAATACCGTAATGAACCAATACTAACAGAGTACCCACGGCAAAGCGCGGGCGAAACCTGCTAGTTAGTTAGAAAATTGAAACATTCAACACAATCCGGAACATATGATCATATTACTTTACTACATAATTATACAGTTAACTGATCTACTGAGTTGAACCAACCTTTCAATACAACTTTTAAGATAAATCCGATTAAAATACCGATTTTTTAAAACGTGCATTGCAACTTATGTTCAATTCCTCATACATCAGAAAAACGGCCAAACTAGAAGTCCGCAATTGAGCATCGTAGAATATTCTTTTTCCATTCGATCCACGTCACCGGTGGGCCACCACCGCCACCGGCTTCTACGTCTTGGAAATATTAATGAGGAACATACAAGTTAGTATGTTTCCTCCATCCCACATTGGTGGGGGAGGTGAAAGTTGAGTGCCTTATAAGGGATTACCCCTTATGGGCCTCCAAAGTGTTAAATGGGTTGAGAAGTGGGTTAAGCCCACATGCGCGCCGAGCCGAGCCGCGAGCTCGCGAATGGGCGCGTTTGAGGCGCACTTTGCACTACGCATCGTCGCTAGGAGCCGAGGAGCTTTTATTTTTAGCTAGGGTCCGGTTCAGGTGTGTTAGATCTGTGGATCGAGATAGAGTTGAGTTAAGATTGGGATAGAGATGAATTCGAAACAGTGGGGGTTATCTCCACCAGTTCGAATTCGTATGGGATTAGTCTAGGAATTCGAATTTGAGATGGATATCTCTAGGAGTTTATATTCGAATTAGTTGATAACGTTTATCCTATTCCCCGTTTTTCTCATTCTCTGTTGAAATCCCAACCTATAAATAAAGGCCTCCTGCTACCCATTCATAAACAATTTTCGCACCTTCCTCTCTGGTGTTCCTGTTTCTTCTCCAGCTTCTGCGTTTTCTGGTTTCCATTGCTGTTGGAATACCAGATCAGTTCTGCATTATATCCTGGGAGTTTATGCTGCAGCTCACAGCAATACGAGCGCGTAAAATCCTTTAAGGACAGGAATCATCCGTGCAGTTCAAGAATATCGGTTTCTTAAATCGCCAGGTTGGTTTTAGTTTTTTTGCGTGTTATTTAAATTCGTCCGATAACGGGACAGTCTCCTTCTACCTTTCTTCAATCAGTTTGTTCAAGTTGGAATAAACTGGTTTGGCCAATAACTCGGTAATTAATAATAAAATAATTAATTTTCTGTTTGATTAAATTGTTTTCAATAATCTTAAAGGATTTTAGTTTTTGTGTTTAATCGCCAAAATAATGGACGGTGAACTACCAACAGCTAATCTGAGATTCATGAATCAAGAGTTTGTCAAGTTGGACAGATTCGATGGCCAGAACTATACCCGTTGGGCGGACAAGGTTAAGTTCATGCTCGTTGTGCTGAAACTCTACTATATCCTTGATCCAAGCTTGCCCGCAATCCCTGATGACCCTCCTCTTGAGGCTGGAGAGGTCCCGAATCAAGATTTGGCTAAGCAAAGACTTGTCCGTAAGGAAGCTGAAGATCTTTGCCTTGGCCACATCAAGAATTCTCTTTCGGATCGTCTCTATGACTTATACGCGCCGGTAACAAATGCTAGAGAATTGTGGAAAGCTTTGGAAGATAAGTACAAGGCTCATGAAGAAGGTACTAACAAATACCTTATTTCCAAGTACTTAGACTTTCAAATGGTTGATGACAAGTCAATCTTGGAGCAAGTGCATGAACTCCAAGTTCTTGTTAACAAACTGACCGCGTTTTCTATTCCGCTGCCAGAAATTTTTCAAGTAGGGGTCATTATAGCAAAACTTCCTCCTACTTGGAAAGATTTCTCAAAGAGAGGATGCACAAGTCTGAGGACTACTCTTTGGATGAACTGTTGAAGCACATTCGAATTGAGGAGGAAACACGCAACAGGGACAAAAGAGGTAAAGTCGGATTGAGTGTGAATCATATTGTTGGAGGATCTGGTCAAAAGGGAAAAGGGGCATCAAAGAATAGAAAGTTTACAGCACCAAAGAAAAAGGAATTCAAAAAGTCACATCAAACAACCAACCATCAACCAAAGAGATCGGGTAAATGTCATGTTTGTGGAAAACCGGGCATTATGCACGAGAGTGCTCTCAAAGGAAATCTGGATCTACTATTGGTCTTACAAGTGCTGTTGATATTGAGAAAGTCATCAATCTAGTGGCTAATGTGGGTCTTGGAGATGTTAACATGCTTTCTCAATATACACGCGTTGTGGCATGTAGAGGATGGTTTTTGGATTCTGGAGCAATTGTTCATGTTTGTGGAATCGTGGCTCATTTATTACTTATGGTCCTGTTCCTCAAGGGACAGTGGTGGTATGTGCTGATGGACATCGAGTGGAAGTTCATGGTAAAGGCACAGTACGACTAAACTTTAAAGATGGTCAAACGGTTACCCTTCAGGACGTGTTGCATGTTCCTGGTATCACCAAGGGTCTTGTTTCTGCGGATAAGTTTGATCGAAATGGGTACAAGCTGGTTCTCAAGAATCTCCATGTGAAGTTTTCTCTAAATGACATCTATGTGGGTCAAGCAAAGAACACGGGTGGAATGTATCGCCTTGACCTAGCTGAAGATGGAATTGATGAAGAAGAAGACTCGATGAAGGTGGCGTTTCAGTGATTGATGGGTTTGGGAATGAAAGTGATAGTGATGGTGGTGATAGTGGTAGTGATAGTTTTTATCAATGTAATGCAATTATTTGAATGAAATTATGTCTTCTGATTATATCGCTTGTTCAATTTCTTTATGGCATAAACGTTTAGCTCATACAAATATTAAAAACATTGAGAAAATGCAAACTAAAGGTTTATTGAAATTAAAAGATAAAGACTTTGAAAAATACGAAACTTGCAAAATTCACAAAGAAACCTTTTCCAAGTGTCCATAAACGTAATACATCACTACTAAAACTAATTCATTCAGATATTTGTCAACTGGAATGGAGTCCTTACTCGTGGGGGGAAGAGATACTTTATCACTTTCTGCGATGACTTCAGCCGATACTTATATGTTTATTTATTGCATTCAAAGAAGCTTTTGAGGCATTTAAAATATATAAGGCTGAGGTTGAAAAACAAAAGGAGAAACGCATTAAAATTCTTCACTCGGACAGAGGCGGAGAATACTTTAATCGAAGATTTGATGCATTCTGCGAAGAAGAAGGCATCATACATGAGAGAAATGCACCATATACTCCCCAACAAAATGGTTTGGCTGAGAGAAAGAACCGAACCTTGGTAGAGATGGCTAACTGTATGTTAAATCAATCGGGTCTACCTCGTAATATGTGGGGGGTAGCTGTGTTAACCGCATGTTATGTTCACAATAGGATCACTAGTCGTGTGATACCTACGAGCCCATATGAGTTGTAGAAAGGAAGAAAACCAAACCTAGAGTATTTGAGGGTTTGGGGGTTCTTGCCTATTATCGCGTACCTGATCCAAAGACACTCAAACTGGGAGAACGAGCTTACAAGAGTGTATTCATTGGATATGCTCCGCAAAGTAAGTCTTACCGGTTGTTGGATGACGAATCAGGTACAATTATAGAATCCAGAGATGTGGAATTCTTTGAGAACAAGTTTTATAGAGATGATGAAAACTCAAATTACACCACATCTTCTAGTACTTCTGTGAAAAGAGTCGAACCTTCAGCAATGGTTGAAGAACCGAGGAAAAGTACTAGAGTTAGAAAAGAGAAAAGTTATGGAGATGATTTATTTTCTTACCTGGTTGAGGGGACTCAAAAGAAAGTGACGAGAGAGGTCATTTTCGCTGTTAATTTGGATGATGATCCTAAAACTTTCAGCGAAGCAATGTCATCAAGAGATGCTCCTTTGTGGAAGGAAGCAGTCAATGATGAAATGGATTCCATTATGGGAAATGGAACTTGGGAGTTAGCTGATCTACCCAAGGGAAAGAAACCTATTGGATCCAAATGGATTTTCAAAAGGAAGTATCATCCAGATGGATCCATCTCTGCCTATAAAGCGAGATTAGTTGCTAAAGGGTATAGGCAGAGAGAAGGGATCGACTATTTTGATACCTATGCACCTGTGGCTAGAATTAGCTCTATTAGAACTCTAATAGCGGTGTCTGATTTGAAAGGGTTGTACATTTATCAAATGGATGTAAAGACTGCGTTTCTAAATAGGTATCTAAATGAGGAGATTTATTTGGAGCAACCAGAAGGGTTTGTGACATGGACAAGAGAACAAAGTGTGTAGACTTATTAAATCTCTTTATGGTTTGAAGCAAGCTCCTAAACAGTGGCATGAGAAGTTTGACACCACTGTGACTGCTTTCGGGTTTCGACACAATAGTGCCGATAGGTGTATCTATACTAAATGCGAACCCGGTTATACAATCGTGATTTGTCTCTATGTTGATGATATGTTGATCATTAGCACTCACCTTGAAGGTATTTCTGAAACTAAGAAATATCTGTCCTCGAACTTTAAGATGAAAGATCTAGGAGAAGTTGATACCATTCTTGGGATCAAGGTGAAAAGAACTGAAAGTCAGATTTCTCTAAGTCAATCTCATTACATAGAGAAAATTCTGACTAAGTTGCAACACTTGAACATTAAAGAGTTTAATACCCCATTTGATCCAAGTGTGAAACTTAATGTGAACTCAGGGAGAGCAGTGGCTCAACTGGAGTATGTGAGTGCTATTGGAAGTATGATGTATGCAATACATTGCACTCGTCCTGATATTGCTTTTGCTGTAGGAAAACTGAGTCAGTATACTGTCAATCCAGGACAGAACACTGGAAAGTAGTGGGTAGAGTACTTGGATACCTGAAAAGGACCAGTAACTTAGAACTGACATACACGTCTAATTCCAGAATCCTCGAAACTGGATTGATCACACCAGTGATACAAAATCTACAAGTGGGTGGATTTACACTCTAGTAGGAGGAGCAATTTCTTGGGCGAGCAAGAAACTGACGTGTATTTCCCACTCAACTATGTAAGCTACACTAGCTGCGGCTGGTAAGGAAGCAGAGTGGATTAGAGATCTACTTACGGACATCCGTTTGTGGGATGTTCCAATGCCGTATATTCCCATGTATTGTGATAGTGAGGCCGCACTATCTAAAGTATACAACGCAGTGTATAATGGGAGGTCAAGATACATAGGTCTACGGCACAATTATGTGAGACAACTTCTTGAAAGTGGTACCATCAAGGTTGTCTATGTCAAGACGAGTAAGAACTTGGCTGATCCGTTTACTAAATCTTTGACGAGAGATTTGGTAGTGAATACCGCGAGAGACATGGGTCTAAAACCACAATAGAATCGTTAGTGATGGAAACCCAACTTGAACTTAGTGCTCCTATTTCTCAAGTTTAATGGGTAAAAACGAAGTCACTTAATGATAGAAGGTACTATCAATTTTTTGATAGATCCATGTGAGGTATGATAGTACGTCGTTGCCGAGAACAAGGGTGAGCTAATGCTCTTAACAAAGTTTTGGAGGCATCCAAGCAACGTGGATGATGTAAAACTTTGCCTATATGATCTTGGGGTGGTGCCGCCTAGAGTGAAGATAAGTGGTTTGTCTTCTAAAGGATCATGCAAAGGGTTTATAGCGCACGGCCATAATCGCGCTCAGTGAGAACGCAAAGTCGGCCGGCGATGTGTGGGGGTAAACCGAAGGGGGCTATCAGGTTAACGGTTTAATTCCATAGGACACAATCGAATCTGTCTCTTCTTGTTTATCAACATAAACTGGGTTTAATCTTCGTGACACCTAGTGACATCATCTGTCTAAGTGAGAGGAAACATTCCAACTTGGTGGGGGATTATTGGAAATATTAATGAGGAACATACAAGTTGGTATGTTTCCTCCATCCCACATTGGTGGGGGAGGTGAAAGTTGAGTGCCTTATAAGGGATTACCCCTTATGGGCCTCCAAAGTGTTAAATGGGTTGAGAAGTGGGTCAAGCCCACACGCGCGCCGAGCCGAGCCGCGAGCTCACGAATGGGCGCGTTTGAGGCGCGAATGGGCGCGTTTGAGGCGCACTTTGCACTTCGCACGTACGCATCGTCGCTAGGAGCTGAGGAGCTTTTATTTTTAGCTAGGGTCCAGTTCAGGTGTGTTAGATATGTGGATCGAGATAGAGTTGAGTTAAGATTGGGATAGAGATGAATTCGAAACAGTGGGGGTTATCTCCACCAGTTCGAATTCGTATGGGATTAGTCTAGGAATCGAATTTGAGATGGATATCTCTAGGAGTATATATTCGAATTAGTTGATAACGTTTATCCCATTCCTCGTTTTTCTCATTCTCTGTTGAAATCCCAACCTATAAATAAAGGCCTCCTGCTACCCATTCATACACAATTTTCGCAGCCTTTCTCTCTGGTGTTCCTGTTTCTTCTCCAGCTTCTGCGTTTTCTGGTTTCCATTGCTG
Organism: Scalesia atractyloides; assembly: GCA_947069175.1. NCBI lineage: Eukaryota > Viridiplantae > Streptophyta > Magnoliopsida > Asterales > Asteraceae > Scalesia > Scalesia atractyloides. The sequence goes on from CAMTDV010000009.1 coordinate 54,326,754, forward strand.
TTGGAATACCAGATCAGTTCTGCATTAAATCCTGGGAGTTTACGCTGCAGCTCACAGCAATACGAGAACGTAAAATCCTTTAAGGACAGGAATCATCCGTGCAGGTCAAGAATCTCGGTTTCTTAAATCGCCAGGTTGGTTTTAGTTTTTTTGCGTGTTATTTAAATTCGTCCGATAACGGGACAATCTCCTTCTACATTTCTTCAATCAGTTTGTTCAAGTTGGAACTTGTTTGGTCAATAACTCGGTAATTAATAATAAAATAATTAATTTTCTGTGCTCCGGTGGTGTTGAAGTCGCCGGCGACGGAGGAGTGGTCGGAGGAGACGGTGTTTTGGTTGATGGACCGTTTTGCCCCTTGTTAGAGATCATTATTACTTTCTCAGTTTCTGTACCTAGTCCTTGGTCATGTATATATATGTAAATGACCATGTTTGTTTTGTGTTTTATATGTGTTAATATTTCTTTCTTTGTGTAAAACCCAGTGTTCGGAATTAATCGGATGAGGATTTTTATATGTAACTTTTAGTTATATACATGTTTTAACCTCTCGTTAACCCATTTGTTAAAGTAATTGACGGGAATTAATAAGGTTTGGTCGAAATTTGAACGGAATCTAGCAAAATTTTGGCCATAATAGGACCGCCATTGACCGCCTAGCTGTTAATCGGTTATTAATCGTTGAACCTCCCATTAGTGATTAATCGGAGACTAGTCGGGATTTTTACAACCATGGTGAAACCTTTTCGGTAGAAATGTTATTTAGTGTTGAATGTTGATGCCAAAGTATAATAATTGAGTTAGGTCGTTTGGAGTGTTGAGGTGTGAGGATAGTGGTGTTTAAATAGCTTGTGACTCGTTAGAAGCTCGCTTGAAAAAGAGCGTGAAATCGGATTGAGTTAATTTTAAGTATCGAGCTGGTTCGTGTACTTTCTAAGTTGAGTTCGAACTAATATGAGCTCGGTCGATTAAAATACCATATAAGAAGGCTGATTAGTAATGACCAAATATATGATGAAGTTTGGTTTTGCTCAACTCGGATGGGGAAGGGCGGGCTTCAGATATTTTTTAGACGTTTCGTCACTGTCTTCCTCGTCAAAGTGCGTGAAAGATTATTTTAATACTTTTTTATTATTATTTTTCTTATTTACTTTTTAACAGCTTAAATTACATTAAATCCATCTTTGACGAGGCTCGAACCCTTAATCTCAAGGGGAGCAACACCTTAACTTCCATGGCTTTGCCTATTGGACCCAACCTCTACCCTTCAAAAAGAGTTGCAACACGAGAACTTTCAGGGGGTCACTCATCCTAGTATTTCTCTTGTCCAAGCATGCTTAACCGCGGACTCGTCTGAGTACTTCTCTCGCCCAAACGCGCTTAATTGCAGAGTTTTGATGGGATATGGTGCATTAGTGCTGGTATATGATTGCAACCCGAGGGGACATCATGGTCAGGGGCGGAACAAGTATCATATGAGCCGTAGCACGGGCTACGGCTGAAGTCCGTACGCGTAGTGTATTTTTTTCCGGTTTATACAAAGGATACCCCTAACCAACCCATTATTGGAGGCTCCCTGCTATCTATAATCTGAGAGTAGAAAACTGAATAAAAATGAGGATTTGAAAGCTTGAACGGAGCTTTAATGGAGAAACCATGATGATGATGAAGTGAAAACTGAAAAGGGTAAAAGCAGAGAGAGAGAGAGAGTGAAGAAGAAAACGTTGTTGTCAGTATTTCTAGTTTTAAACTTCAATATTAGAAGTTTTAAACTACCCCTTTAATTTAAGAAAAAAAAATACAAATTCAACCTTTAAGTTTGATGTAACTATTAAACAACCATAGCTAAGATCTTATATTAGTATACATGTATTAATAAATAATAGCTATTTAAATTAGGTAGATGAATGGTAGGTGAATTGTTTTTTTCCAACTCGTTTTAATATGACTTGTTTTAGACGACCCGTTTTGACCTGACTTGTGTTTAGACAACCCATTTTGATCCGAATTTATGCAGAAGTTTTAGTTTATGCAGTTTAAGAAAAAAGCTTTAACAATATAAGAAAAAATGGAGTTTATACTCAAATAAAAAAACACGCTAATGTCAATTGAATTGGTGTTTACAAAGAAGCCAATAACCACTACAAGAAAATCGTCGCTATAGGCATTAGAGGCGACACGTTTGCCGGTAACGAGGCCGTTGCTAATGAACAAAATGTCGTAGTTAATACGCATGTTGCCGCTATTGGTTATGCCGTTGAATTTGCCTGAACGTTCGTCGAAGATGGATTTTCAGATTATACTTTATTTAAGGTCGCCGCTATCGTTTTTTAATATTGTATGATTGCACAGTAAAAAAAATTTGGAGGATACCCCTGATTTAATAGGCTAGTTCCGCCACTGATCATGGTATTGATGGTTAAGATGTGCAAATTCTCCCAAGATGCAGGTTGTGTATTTATCCTAGAAAATTTTGGAATTAATGTTAAAAAAAAGTGGGAAAGATTTTCTTGTTCACTAACGTGTAGTAATGTTAATTTATAGATTTATTAGAAGAAATTGATTATAAACAAAATTTGCATCACATAAATTAGAATAATCAGTTTAATATTCTTTTAGACCTGGAATTACATGCTCTCTTAAAATATATTAAGTCGTCCGTAAACAACTAGAATATTAAGTCGTCCGTAAACAACTAGAGATCATTTCATGAAAAACTAACATCATGCCATGAGTAGCTCGTAATGTTCTGTATTTCATATTTGCATATATTTACTCCTCATGAATATTACATGGGTTAACTAAAAACAAAATTATAGTTAAAAAAACAATTGATGGGTTTCAGTGAGTTTCGATCTGAATTGTGAGTTGTGTTCATGACATGTATGCTAGCGACTAATAGTTTGGAGACTGCTTCTCCTACCAGTACTCCGATGACTACTGCTTCCACCATTGACGAATTGGATCGAAATTTTATAGCAATGTGTATAAACAGAAAAGCAAAATTATCATTGTGAGTTCTGCTACGGTGATTCCGGAACTTTTGTTTGTATCACGAGAGTAAACTAATAGAGTAAACAATTGTTTGGTTATTTTTGCAACTTTAGTCCAAATCTCAGACCTTTTGCATCTGGGTCCCTGTGGTTTCAATTTTGTTATCATTTTCGTCCAAAAACAAAGTCAGCTTAAATTTCTTTAAAAAAAATTGATTTTTTGTTCTTTTCCTCAGTTTAATGAAGGGCAAAATGGTCATTATTTAAAATAAATCTAAATAATAAAACAAATCAGATTTAAAACATAAACCATCTCTCTCTAAACCTACCATTCAAAACCACCCCAACTCCATCTGCCGCCACCACCCGACCTTCACTGCCGCCAACACCACTGACAGCCACAACAATTCCACTGCTATATTCATTTTTTAAATGCCACTCCATTAATATAATTTGCTACGGATCAAACCTAGTGGACTCATCCAGCTACAAAAAGAACAAGTAGTGCTACAACTTCCTAGAAATTGTGAGCTAACCATGCTTTCCTTTTTCCAATTTGATGTCTGTAATAAAAAAATAGTGCTGCAACTTCTATGATTTCAACAATTCAACTTCTATGATTTCAATTTTGCGCTTATCACAGAAATTACCTACAACCAACAACCCACCATTGTCACTTCCAATATTCGAAAGGGTTAACAATCGACAAAAAAAACCACCCACTGCCTCAAAACCAACAAACATCACCACCATCTAAGGGTCAAAACATACTTACTCGTTGGATTGCTTCTAGAACCGCCGGCGTTGCTAGGGTTAGATCCTAGTATCATTGCCTGTTGGTCAATATTAGATCAGAGATTTTAGGGATTTCATATTTATTGTAATTGATTTATGTTTCCTTTTATTATGTCTTGTATTGTCTTATATAAGGATCTCCTAATGTACTCAATTCCATAACATAATACAATACAAGTTTGATTTGGTATCAGAGCAAAATCAGCTCCTCCATAATTCACGGCTGCCAAATCTTCTACCCAGCCAGAAACCCTAACAGCAGCAGCGCTGCCTATTGCAGCCGTCACCACCTTTATTGAAAGTAAACCCTTCGGCTCTCCTCCCTCTTTTCCAATCACTATGGCAGCATTACAACCCTAACAAACCAGGAGAAAACTATTCACAACTCTCACAAATTCGCCTTTAACCTAAAACCTACCAACTATGGCCACTGGAGATCAATGATAGAACCTTTCTTGGTCTCTCACAACTTGTTCGGCTATGTGGATGGTACCATCCCATGCCCACAACAGCAGGTCACAACAAGAACTACTACAACTGATAACCCAAGTTATTTCCCGTGGGTCGCGAATGATGCCCATGTTCGGTTGCTGATTATATCAACCGTGTCTGAAGAATCTTTCCAGCATATTCAAGGTAAAACATCTCGTGAGATTTGGCTTTCATTAGAACGTGCCTACGCACCAGTTACCTCTTCTCACGAGTTTACTCTAAAAAGTAAACTCCTTAGAATCACCATGAAAGGTGAAGAGAAACCTGCTGAATACCTAAGCCGAGCCCAAGAATACGCTACTGCCCTAGCTGACATTGGCGAACCCATGAAATACAAGGATATAGTCATGCTTACACTTTCAGGACTCCGTGAAGAATACAATGGTCTTAAGGCAAACTTGCTGGCGCGGTCTCCTCCTGTTACCTTCAATGAACTTCATGTCCTCCTCAGTGATCACGACTACATGATTGCCAAAATCCATGGTGTGTCTTCTGCAGCCTCAAACCCGCAAGCTTTTCTGGCTACTAATGTAACATCCGTCGAAAAACGGGTTTTCAAAACCCGCTTCGTTTATTAATCGAATAGTCAGTTTCAAATTTTCGTTGCTTATTTAATGCTCATTTTAATTTTAAACAATACATAATTAATAAACATTTTAGAATATGGAAACTAAAATTGTTAAAAAATAAAAATAAAGTAAATAAAAAAGAAAATAGGCTGCCGGGTTTCGAACCCGGGTCAGCCGGAAGACACAATCAACACACAACTTAACCACTCCGCCACTTGGTTCTTTTGTGTAAACAAGGAACAAATAAAACTTAACTCTACCCGTGAACTCATCTGTTTACGCCAAAACTGAAACCGATAATCGGCTTTCAACCATCAAGAGACGTTTGAGTGATCGCTAATTACTGATTATAACCGAAGAATCAATTGCTGCCCACGTTCTTAATCAATTCCGTCTTCAATGAACTCGCTTCATATGATTTTGAGTTTTGAAAACCGAAATCATATTTCTCCTATTTTACACTGACAATTTCATCGTCTCATAACTTGGAAACACTCGCAGAACCTTCAATTTCACTTTCGCTCTAATTTCTGTTCATCGGAAACGTTTTCTGATATCGCCGGACTTTCGCCGAAAAACCGTGACATTCATCGAATCGGTAAATTTCTCAATTCTTTCATCTTCTATCCATTGTTAGACTTATACTAACTTAAATCCTTCAACCAGAATCGGTCCCAGACGACGTTACCGGATATTCAGCACTCGCCGGAAAATCTCTGGACATTTCCGAAAACACGCTGTGAATCGGTACAAACATCTAAACTCTCTGATAATCTTTGCTTAGTAACTCAATTTCACAATTAGTTAATCAAAACTGTTAATTGGTCCGCTCAGACGGAATTCATAAAACAGAGCCGACGACCTTTGCCGGAGTTCTGAGAAAATCATCTTTCCGGTACATTCATTTCCAAAACCTTCTTTATCCATTTCATTTTAATCATTTATATGTCCGTTAATCGAATTAAACAAGAACAGTCGAATAATCGTTGTTCTGTGTCTTTGAACGAAGAAGACGAAGTCGACGTTGTGTATAAGTATTATATAAATTGAATATTAAACCGGGTTAGACACACAGTCCAGCGGTGGACTGTGTGCAAACACATAGCGCACGTCACGAGTTCGAATCTTACAAACGCATCGGCTTTCCGAATTAAAACCAGTTTTTTTGTTACTGAATCAGAGTAGGACCCAGGATGTTTGTAAGATTAATAAAAACTGTAAGTTTAACAGATAAGTCACACAGCCCAACTGGTTGGGCTGTGCGCTTACAAACCGAAGGACCCGAGTTCGATCCGGCTCCCTGCAAACCGGTTCAACCATTTAAATTCTTTTAATATAAACCGAATAAATTAAACATTTAATTAGTATATATATATATATATATATATATAATTAAAACATAGAATATTTCGGGTTAGACACGTAGCTCAGTTGGTAGAGCTGCGTGCACGCGTACGGGAGGTCACAAGTTCGAACCTCACTCAGCGCAAACAAACACAAAGTCCGAACCGGTCAACCGTCAAAGTCAACGGTCAACGGTCAACCCAAAAAGTCAACATTTTTTTATAGTTTTATTTATTTATTTAATTTAAAAATCAGTTAAAAATAATTAAAAATAATATTTTTAAAGTTAGAAAATGACCTTAAACTCACAAAAATAAATCTAAAAATCCTATTAAAATTGTTAATAAAATCCACTTATTTACCGTACCTTTTCGTTATTATTTAGGTTAGTTATTCCTCGTCGATCAACTCTCTAAACTCGTGCGCATTCAACATCATCAAACGAACGCACCCAATGTGAGTGAATCTCTACAAATTCCCCGTTTTAATCACATTTTGGGGTGTATCATGTGTCATTTATTATTTATTATATTTAAACACTTGTGCATCCATCATATCCATGATCAAATGTGTATCCAATATGTATCAATTGTTTATGTGGTTAATGTTTAGATTAAATTTATCATTTCAGTACATACATCATCATAGGCTCGTCTGTTCCCCATTACCTATGAGCGGAACCGTTCCCCATTACCTATGAGCGGAACGTGGCGTTGCCAACATACGATCGGCTCCGTTTGATTGAGCCTTGATCGCACATACATCATCATAGGCCGTCCGTTCCCCATCACCTATGAGCGGAACGTGACGTTGCCAACATATACATTATCATTCATGTCATATACTCATGCAAGGTGGTTTGTTATTGTATGTTTATTTACGTTTGCTCACATATGATTATTGCACAATTTTTCCATATTAAATACAATAAGAAATCAATAATAAATGTTTTCTAACAAGGTTCACTCGCCAACTTTTGTTGACCCAAAAACCCCCCATTTTTACACATGATACAGGTGATCCAGTTGCAGCAAGAAACATATAGGACGGCCTAGAGGAATAAATCAGTTTAGGCTTTGGATTGTTTGCTTAGTTACATTGTCACACCCCGACCCGCAGTGGAAAAGGTGACCGGGGCATGATTGGGTTATCATCAAAGCTCATGACATTTATTATACGTTTCATATTCATTAAATACAATTTAATAGGAAATTTACAACTATAATTACATCATGACCTAACATCAATCTAAGCTTCTTTGTTTTATTCTAAGGCATTTCCTATGTTTTCCTTGCTTCAACCTATTCACCTGTATCATGTGTAAAAGGGTTTTTGGATCAACAAAAAGTTGGCGAGTGAATCCTATGGAAAACATTTGAACAAGTTTATTTTATTGATTATGAAATGAGTGCACAACCACACATGAGTAAAAATAGATGTAAACTTATTCAACAATCATTAGATATTAAATAAAGCACACATGAACAATAATGGAACGTTTAGAGGCACGCGTTGCTCTACTCGTCTCTCACGAGGAACTGATGGGCCTAATGAATGAATTGCATAAACATGATAATATGAAAGACATAACTACAAACAATATAAACTCAATGATACGCACATGAACAATAATGGATTGGTTTTGAGGCACGCGTTGTTCAACTCGTCTCCCACGAGGAACTGATGGGCTTAATGAATGAATTTCATATAATTTGACAAAATGAAATAAGTAATCACAACAATATAAACAATCTAAGTTTAGATCACGATATGGTATGGCACAAGTTTAAATAAACGAGTTAATTATTTTGTGACACATGACACACCCCAAAACGTGTAATTAAAAAGGGGGAGTTGTAAAATTACTCACAGTGGGTGCGTTCGGTTGATGATGTTGAATGCACGCGAAGTGGTTTTAACCACGAGTGAAATTAACCTAGATAAATAGCATTATGGTTCGGTAAGTAAACGGATTTTATTGATCCATTTTAGTAGGATTGTTGGGTGTATTTTTGTGAGTTTAAGGCTATTTTCTAACCTTAAAAATGTTATTTATAAGTATTTTTAATTGATTTTTAATTAAAATAAATAAATAAAAATAATAAAAAAATTTTGACTTTTTGACCGTTGACCGTTGACCATTGACCGTTGACTGTTGACTTTGACCGGTTCGTATGCGAGTATATGTGCGCTGAGTGAGGCTCGAACCCGAGACCTCCCGTACGCGTGCACGCAGCTCTACCAACTGAGCTACGTGTCTAACCCGAAATATATCTGTTTTTAATTATATTTATATACTAATTAGATTAAACCGAAAATCATTTATTTTTAAAAACGATTTAACTGAATCGGACCGGTGCGCTCCACAGGTCTCGAACCCGGGACCTGTGGCTTATGCTAACACACAGTCCACCGCTGGACTGTGTGCCCAACTTGTTAACTAAACTGATTTTTATTATTCTTAAATACAAACTAAGCCTTTTCATTTATGCCGTATTTAAAAAGTTTGAATAATGGTCCGAATCGATGCAGTAGACCGGACTCGAACTCGTGTCCTGTGATTAAACATACACACAGTCCACCACTGGACTGTGTGTCTAACTTGGTTATTATTCCGATTATTAATAAACTTAACATATAACAGTGGTGACCGGTTCGGTTAACAAAAAAAAGAGGCATTTTTATTAAGGCAGCGTGTGTGGGACAAGATTCGAACTCGAGACGTTAGTGTGTTTATTGTGCACACAGTCCACCGCTGGACTGTGTGTCTAACCCGAGTAATAACTTGATTTTAGTTATACTTATGTGTTACCGAACTTCGTCTTCTTCGTCCGTTTTTAACCAGAATCGGAAATCCGACTGGTTCAATGTTTTAATCGATTTCTTTAGCGTTCTTTAGTTAATTACAAGTGAGATTAAATAAAAAGAATGAAGAAATTAGGCGTGAGGTATACCGACTGGCTTCCTCTGTTTTCCGGCAGAACTCCGGCGACAGTAACAGGTTCCGGCGTCGTGTGTCTTGCAGCAGCGAGTCTTCAGAAAACTTGAAAAGGATGTGGGTGACTTCGGTATAAGCTCAGGGGGTTTAGTAAGGCTTATAAGTGGAGGGTTCGGTTTTCCAGCGAGATACAACAGTTTTCCGGCGAGTGAGTTTTCACCGAGAAAGGGTGCGGTTTTGAGCGAAAATGTTTGCAGAGGTTCGAGGGGGTATTTATAAGGCAGGTTATCGATGAACTTGGTCCGATTTCCGACTTGATTCGTCGGTTATAATTTCTCCGGCGGTTATAGTTGGTGTCGCGAGTTCAGACGTCGGTTATAACCGATGTCCTAGTAAATGTTTACGTTATAACTGAAAAAGTCGTTAATTCTTGGCGAGATCGCCGGGATTTCCGACGACTGCATTTGGGCGCCGGTTTTGAATTCGGAAAGACACTTTATGAATTAAATGATTCTAATAATTAACAAAAGATACAAGTGGCGTAGTGGTTTAAGTGTTGGGTGTTAAGACTTTGCTGGACCGTGACCCGGCGACTGACCTGGGTTCGAAACCCGGCAGAAACAAATCATTTTTATTTTCTTATTTTTAACAGTTTTTCAAAAACTAATTATATATTCCCATATAATTATTAATTATGTATCGTTTAAAATTATTTTGGGCATTAAATTTGCAACGAAATTTTTAACTGATTGTTCGGTTAATAAACGGTGCGGGTTTGGTAAAATCCGTTTTTTGACGGATGTTACAGTATCCCTGCTTTTTAGAAATTTCGTCCCGAAATTTAAATAGTGATATATTTGACTAAAAGAATGATGGTGTTTAGTTTGACAGTTACATGCTTAGAACATGTAAGGTTTTAGGTTTTTGTTCGAGGCGGTAACGTTCCTTGCAAGGGTTAAGTATCCTATTACAGGAATCGCTTTTTGTTGCCTACTTTAAAAGTATTGATAAGCAGAATTGATTCGCTAACTATGATATTATGCATAAGAGTTTGGATATGTTTGGAAGGGTATGGTTATATCCTAAGGCAAAACTTCTAATACTACAACCTACATGGAACATAAATAAAACAAACAGCTTATATTTGAACATAAATAAACACAACAGCTAATATCAGTAAGTTATGATTGGTTCTATGACTATAGAACATAAATAAACACAACAGCTAATATTTGAATCCACATTCTGATAGCATATATGTTTGAATGGTGGCAGTTCCTCTCTCGTTTGTTATGATGGAGATGTTAGTTTATGTAGAAATGGAACACAATCCAATCTCTTTAAATAGCAAGATGATATAAATGTAACACAAATTTCAACCAAGGCAATACTAAATCCTACATGGAACTTCTCATAACCGCCTGATAATGCCTCTGATCCTTTGGCAAGAATACTTATATATAGGAAGTACCAGCGGCGTATCCACCATATTCTTGCCAAATTTTCATTGGTTTTATCCACAAGTTATGATTAGTTACCAAGAAACTACTAAATCCTACATAGAACTTCTCATAACCGTCTGACAATGCCTCTGATCCTTTGACAAGAATACTTATATATAGGAAGTACCAGTGGCGTATCCACCATATTCTTGTCAAATTTTCATTGGTTTTATCAGTAAATTATGATTAGTCATATATGACTCTACAACCAATACAACAAACATAAAATACTGAAATGAAAATGTCTGTGCGATCAAGGCTCAATCAAACGGAGCCGATCGTATTGCATGTACTGAAAATGAAATTGTCTGTGCGATCAAGGCTCAATCAAGCGGAGCCGATCGTGTTGCATGTACTGAAAATAATAAACTTAATCTAAACAACAATCACATAACAGCCTATACATGAAACCTCTCATAACCGCCTGATAATGCCTCCGATCATTTGACAAGAATACTTATATATAGGAAGTACCAGCGACGTATCCACCATATTCTTGTCAAATTTTCATTGACTTTATCCACAAGTTATTATTAGTTCTATGTGACTCTACTACAAACACAACAACCACAAAATACTGATAATGAAAATGTCTGTGCGATCAAGGCTCAATCAAACGGAGCCGATCGTATTGCATGTATTGAAAAATGAAAATGTCTGTGCGATCAAGGCTCAATCAAACGGAGCCGATCGTATGCGGGCACGCCAGGTTCAACCACATAATAAAATGGGGAACATGCTCAACGCTCATAAATGGGGAGCGGCGGCCTCGGCAATTGCATGTACTGAAATAATAACCAATAATTACTCAAACAGTCTACACATGGAACCTCTCATAACCGCCAGATAATGCTTCTGATCCTTTGACAAGAATACTTATATATAGGAAGTACCAGCGGCGTATCCACCGTATTCCCGTCAAAGTTTCATTGGCTTTATCCTTAAGTTATGATTGGTTCGATGTGATAAAGAAAAACATAAAACTAAACGATAGAAGTTGAATCTGGATTTTCGGTGAAGAGGACTAGTTGGGTATCTTCGTTTGGGCCGTCATTATCTTCGACAGGATTGGCGTTGATGTTGAAGACTCTTCCTCTTGCTGGTGGCCTAGCGGTTGGGTTTTCTTGGTTTACTTGGTTAACTGGGTTTGATTGGGCTTGAGCGTTGATGACGTTAACCAATTGAGGGCATGTGTTTCGAAAGTGGGTAGGGTCGCCACAATTGAAACAAGCTCGAACATATGGGAACACGGGGTATTGGGGTTGTTGATAGGTTTGGTTCATGTTTTGAGTAGGGGAAGAGATTTGGTTTTGAAAGGTGCGACAAACCTTGCTCAAATGACCATAGCGTCCACAAGTTGCACATAGTCGACAAGGTAAGGTAAGGGGATGGTGATAAAAACAGTTGTTGCATCGAGGGTGAGGTCCAAGATATGGTTTCTTATTTGGGTAAGTTGAGTTGGGTGCCACTTGAGTGATTGGGATAGCTTGGATGGGTATGGCGTGTAAAACTGGTTGATTACGTTGGGTAGCAGCGAAAAGTTGCCCGTCTCTTTTTCTCTTAGGATTGGGTTGAGAAGGGGATTCGTTTTGGGTGGAGTCGGAGGTTTCAGTCGATTCTTTATCCTTCTTCTTCTCCTCCTTGAAGTCTTTGTTTCGGATTCGATTCTCGGTGAGCTCTGTTGCTAACTCCAATGCCGCTTCCAAGGTTGCAGGCGTGGTACTTATTACAGGGTCTTGAATCTTTAACGGAAGACCACGAATGTAGTGCTCGATCAAACGGTAAAGGGGAGTGAACATGTTGGGAACCATTTGATGTAACTCGAGGAATCTTTTGTTGTAGGTGGTGTGGTCTCCTTCCTTTTGCTTCAACGAATAAAATTCATCTTCTAATTTCTTGATTTCGCTCCTTGGACAAAATCGTTTGGTCATGATTTCCTTCAATTCATTCCAAGTTAAAGTCATAGCATCTTCAACACCTCGTTTGGCCTTCTCTGTATTCCACCAAGTAAGTGCTATCCCATATAATCGACCGGTAGCATATCGCACTTTGCGATCATCGGGGCAATCACAATTTAGAAAGGTGTTCTCCATTTCTTCAAACCAATGGAGGAGAGCGGTGACACCTTCAGTCCCATTGTATTTCGGAGGGTCGCATGATTTGAAATGCTTGTAGGTGCATTTAGTGGTATTTGGGGAAGAGTTGATAATGTTTTGGTTTTGTTGATTGACAGGATTAGCGGTAAGTGCTTGTTGTACTTGGATTACAATGTTGGGTATTACGGCAGCCATTTGTTGAGCGATTAGGGCAGCCATGCGCTCGCGGGCTTTTCCTGCTCTCATCTTCCTACGGGCGTGGTTAGAAGACATCTACAAGGAATACATGACAAGAGTATGAGTTGGATGCTTTTGGGATCATGGGTCGCACTCAGGAATGAACATTCATAAAATAATTATAGAAAAATAAATCTACTACATCCATAGGATGTCTTGGGCTTTCTCGCCATTAGGCCCTACATGCCGCCATACTTTACCTTTGTAATCATGTGGGCACCCATGAATACCGGTTTTTCATATGGTTCGCATGGGTTTGCCTGGTTGCGTACACTAAAACCCGGAGAAAATCGAGAAATATGTATACAACGTGTGATATTCGGAATGTGTCCAGGTGTAGACACGGTGACCCTCAAAGTGGGGTTAGTTCGAACGACGTTTGGTGTGGCATGCTTTGGCCTAATAGGTCCTTCGTACTCTCATCGTTGGTCCCCAGGTAGGCAAAATGGTCCGTTATATTGGATTTATACGAATGCCAACCTAGACAGGACGTTCCGACTACCGTACTTGTACCCTTCCAGTTACTACATGCCCGTCGCAGAACTTACTTTGATGAGATTTGAAAATTGCAACAAAATCTTTGAATAATGAGAGTACGAAAATAAATTGAACACATGAACATTGATATATGTATAATGAATATGTATATAAGCATGTATGTTTGACTGTAAATATAAACAAATATGAAACAGATAAATATCACAAGTTTGTATGTAACCACCTAATCAATTAAAATTTAGGCAGACTATATATAGGCTCTAGGGGTCTAATAACCTATCCTATATCCCTATAGTCATGGCTCTGATACCAATCTGTCACACCCCGACCCGCAGCGGAAAAGGTGACCGGGGCATGATTGGGTTATCATCAAAGCTCATGACATTTATTATACGTTTCATATTCATTAAATACAATTTAATAGGAAATTTACAACTATAATTACATCCTGACCTAACATCAATCTAAGCTTCTTTGTTTTCTTCTAAGGCATTTCCTATGTTTTCCTTGCTTCAACCTGTTCACCTGTATCATGTGTAAAAGGGTTTTTGGATCAACAAAAAGTTGGCGAGTGAATCCTATGGAAAACATTTGAACAAGTTTATTTAATTTATTATGAAATGAGTGCACAACCACACATGAGTAAAAATAGATGTAAACTTATTCAATAATCATTAGATATTAAATAAAGCACACATGAACAATAATGGAACGTTTAGAGGCACGCGTTCTCTACTCGTCTCTCACGAGGAACTGATGGGCCTAATGAATGAATTTCATATAATTTGACAAAATGAAATAAGTAATCACAACAATATAAACAATCTACGTTTAGATCACGATATGGTATGGCACAAGTTTAAATAAACGAGTTAATTATTTTGTGACACATGACACACCCAAAACGTGTAATTAAAAAGGGGGAGTTGTAAGATTCACTCACAGTGGGTGCGTTCGGTTGATGATGTTGAATTCATGCGAAGTGGTTTTAACCACGAGTGAAATTAACCTAGATAAATAGCATTATGGTTCGGTAAGTAAACGGATTTTATTGATCCATTTTAGTAGGATTGTTGGGTGTATTTTTGTGAGTTTAAGGCTATTTTCTAACCTTAAAAATGTTATTTATAAGTATTTTTAATTGATTTTTAATTAAAATAAATAAATAAAAATAAAAAAAAATTTGACTTTTTGACCGTTGACCTTGACCATTGACCGTTGACTGTTGACTTTGACCGGTTCGTATGAGAGTATATGTGCGCTGAGTGAGGCTCGAACCCGAGACCTCCCGTACGCGTGCACGCAGCTCTACCAACTGAGCTACGTGTCTAACCCGAAATATATCTGTTTTTATATATATTTATATACTAATTAGATTAAACCGAAAATCATTTATTTTTAAAAACGATTTAACTGAATCGGACCGGTGCGCTCCACAGGTCTCGAACCCGGGACCTGTGGCTTATGCTAACACACAGTCCACCGCTGGACTGTGTGCCCAACTTGTTAACTAAACTGATTTTTATTATTCTTAAATACAAACTAAGCCTTTTCATTTATGCCGTATTTAAAAAGTTTGAATAATGGTCCGAATCGATGCAGTAGACCGGACTCGAACTCGTGTCCTGTGATTAAACATACACACAGTCCACCACTGGACTGTGTGTCTAACTTGGTTATTATTCCGATTATTAATAAACTTAACATATAACAGTGGTGACCGGTTCGGTTAACAAAAAAAAGAGGCATTTTTATTAAGGCAGCGTGTGTGGGACAAGCTTCGAACTCGAGACGTTAGTGTGTTTATTGTGCACACAGTCCACCGCTGGACTGTGTGTCTAACCGAGTAATAACTTGATTTTAATTATACTTATGTGTTACCGAACTTCGTCTTCTTCGTCCGTTTTTAACCAGAATCGGAAATCCGACTGGTTCAATGTTTTAATCGATTTCTTTAGCGTTCTTTAGTTAATTACAAGTGAGATTAATAAAAAGAATGAAGAAATTAGGCGTGAGGTATACCGACTGGCTTCCTCTGTTTTCCGGCAGAACTCCGGCGACAGTAACAGGTTCCGGCGTCGTGTGTCTTGCAGCAGCGAGTCTTCAGAAAACTTGAAAAGGATGTGGGTGACTTCGGTATAAGCTCAGGGGGTTTAGTAAGGCTTATAAGTGGAGGGTTCGGTTTTCCGGCGAGATACAACAGTTTTCCGGCGAGTGAGTTTTCACCGAGAAAGGGTGCGGTTTGAGCGAAAATGTTTGCAGAGGTTCGAGGGGTATTTATAAGGCAGGTTATCGATGAACTTGGTCCGATTTCCGACTTGATTCGTCGGTTATAATTTCTCCGGCGGTTATAGTTGGTGTCGCGAGTTCAGACGTCGGTTATAACCGATGTCCTAGTAAATGTTTACGTTATAACTGAAAAAGTCGCTAATTCTTGGCGAGATCGCCGGGATTTCCGACGACTGCATTTGGGCGCCGGTTTTGAATTCGGAAAGACACTTTATGAATTAAATGATTCTAATAATTAACAAAAGATACAAGTGGCGCAGTGGTTTAAGTGTTGGGTGTTAAGACTTTGCTGGACCGTGACCCGGCGACTGACCCGGGTTCGAAACCCGGCAGAAACAAATCATTTTTATTTTCTTATTTTTAACATTTTTTCAAAAACTAATTATGTATTCCCATATAATTATTAATTATGTATCGTTTAAAATTATTTTGGGCATTAAATTTGCAACGAAATTTTTAACTGATTGTTCGGTTAATAAACGGAGCGAGTTTGGTAAAATCCGTTTTTTGACGGATGTTACATACATTTTCCTTGTAATTGTATGAACTTGTTTGGAATATTGAAGTTGTAATTTTGAATTTAATAAATATGAAACATATTAGTAAACATCATGAGCTTTGGAGATAACTCAATTATGCCCCAACTCTTATTCTGCTGCGGGTCTGGGTGTGACAACTAATGCACCCAAGTCAACCGCCACGGCAGCCCAGCCACTCAACCTTAATACAGTCCAACTACAACTCAGCAACCTCCAACTTATGGCTGCACAGTTTGGGTATCAATTGAATCCTATGGGAGCCTCCAGCTCACAACCGCAAGCGTTTTTTGCACCCAGATCTGTCAATTCTAACCGAGGCAGCTGTGGCTCTCAGGGATTCTCGAGAGGACAGCCGCGCAACAACTACAACAATCGTTCTCGTGACAACAACGTACAAGACAGTTTGCTTGGGCCTCCACTCAGAACATGGTTTATGGTCACTGCAATCGCTGTGGCATTGGCCACCTACCATCTCAGTGTCCAAACCAGTACAATCAATCTCACGTGACTCCACAGGCCAACTTTGTTGTTCACTCGGATGGTGCCTCCCAAGCTGGCTTTACTTGGACATCTGCTTTCAAATTGACCACATTACTTTATTACTTTATTATTAAAAACCCAACTTTAGGAATAGTTAGTTTTTTTCTTTTTTAAAATTGACCATAAGTTATTGTTTTCTCACATTATAAGTATTTTTATTCTTTCAAATTGACCATACAAGATTCACATTATATATATATATATATAGTTTTCTACACTTTTATATTTTAATACTATAATAATAATTATTACTCTATTATTAAAAACCCAACTTTAGGAATAATAATAATTATTTTCTTTACTTTTTAAGTTAAATATATTTTCGTTTTTTTCTTAACTTTAATGACCTTTTTTTGAAAAAAAATGAGATCTGAAGAGGGTGGTAATACGCAAAGAGGAAAAGGGGGGAAAAGAAAAGAAAATAAGCCAATAGCCAGGTAGCATGCAGCTGGGTGGCACTGTTAACGCGAGGTCGTAAATGTTATGGAGTACACTGGAACAAATGATCATTCTTCTCCAGACTTATCTAGTCTCGACAACGCTGAGCCCTATTATGGTAATGACTCTCTCCTTGTTGGTAATGGTAATTCCCTACCTATTTTGCACATTGGCTCCACCAAACTTTACTCCCCTCATAAAACCTTTAACCAAAACAACATTCTTCAAGGCCTGCACTTAAAAAGAATTTATTATCTGTCCAAAAGTTTTGCCATGATAATGATGTCTTTTTTGAATTTCACTCTTCTTATTTTGTTGTGAAGGACTAGTCTACATGCACCACCCTCCTAACGGGTCCAAGTGAACAGGGCTTGTACCACATCCGCCTTCCTCATTTTCAGTCTCTTCCAAAAGTCGCTTTCACTGCTGTCAAGGCTTCCTCTACAACTTGGCAGCAACGTCTTGGACATCCTCATGCTCAAGTTCTTCAGTCTGTTGTTTCACATTGCTTTTTACCTGTTTCAAATAAACTTTCAAATTCATTATGTACCTCTTGTCAGCAGGGCAAGTCTTCAAAACTTTCTTTAGCAAAATTCAAATTTTCGTAGCACTCATGTCTTGGATTTGGTTTATTGTGACGTTTGGGGCCCTGCACCCAATTTATCTATTGATGGTTGTCGATTCTTTCTCTTATGTGTTGATCATCACACTAGGTATATGTGGTTTTATCCGTTGGTGCATAAATCTGATGTTTTTTCTGCCTTAACTAATTTTATAAAAATGTCAGAAAGACAATTTAATACTAAACTGAAAAGCATTCAATCTGACTGGGGTGGCGAGTTGCGTGTAACATCCGTAAAAAACGGATTTACCAAACCCGCTCCGTTTATCAACCGAACAGTCAGTCAAAATTTTCGTTGCGAATTAAATGCCCAAAATATATTTTAAACGATCCGTAATCAATTATTATACGGGAATATATATTTAGTTTTTGAAAAACTGTCAAAAATCGCAAAATAAAAATGATTTGTATCTGCCGGGTTTCGAACCGGGTCTGTACCGAATCAGCTAAGTAACTTATCTCACTCACACAAACCACTGCGCCAACTGCTTTGTTTGTTATATAATAGAATCATTTAATTGATAAAGTAACGTTATAAATTCAAAACCGGCGCCCAATCAGTTCAGTCGTCGGAATCCCGGAATTCTCGCGAGTCTTAACTACGATTTACGTTATAACGTAAACCATTAACCAGATATCGGTTATAACCGATGTTTGAAGTCCGCGACTAAAAATGATAACCGCCGGAAAATCTTAATCAATGAACCCAGTCGTAAAACAGATCAAATACATTTCGATTTTTTCCCTATAAATTCACCCTCAACCGACGACAAACCTTTTCGCTCAAAAACACACCTTCTCTCGGCGTAATTCCACTCGCCGGAACTTTTCTGTTTTTCGCCGGAAAACCGAGTTTTAATCTCTGAGCTTTACTAAATCCCCTAAACCTTTACCGAAGTTACCCATACTCTTTCCAAGATTTCCGGAGACTTGCTGCTGCAAGACACCTGACGCCGGAGTTGAATTCTGTCGTCGGAGTTCTGCCGGAAAACAGAGGATCCAGTCGGTATAATTCTCCGCCAAATTTCTTTTCCTTTTTCACAATTATCTCACCTTAATCAACTGTAAAACACTAATAAATCGATAAAACTTTGAACCAGCCGATTTTCCGATTTCTGGTTATTTTGCAGTGAAGAAGACGATGTTTTGTTATCATATAAGTATAATATAAATCATGAAATTAATCGGGTTAGACACACAGTCCAGCGGTGGACTGTGTGCACATATAACGCAAACGTCTCGAGTTCGATTCCGGTCTCACACACGCTGCCTTAATAAAAACCATTTTTTTATTGTTTACTGAACCGGAGTCGCCTTAGATATATGTTAAGTATATTGATAACCGGAATAATAATCAAGTTAGACACACAGTCCAGCGGTGGACTGTGTGTTTGTTTATATCACTGGTCACGAGTTCGAGTCCGGTCTTCAGCACCGACTCGGACCATTATCTCTTCTTTTTAATTAAGGCAGAAAAGGAAATAAATAATTAGTACTTAAGTATAATAAAAACCGAATGATATAACATGTTGAACACACAGTCCAGCGGTGGACTGTGTGTTGGATTAAACCACAGGTTCCGGGTTCGAGACTTGTGGAGTGCATGACCGTTTCGTTTAAACCGTTTTTAAAATAAAAAGGATTTATGTTTAATTCTAATTAATGTATATATGTAATTAAAATCGGATATATAACGGGTTAGACACGTAGCTCAGTTGGTAGAGCTGCGTGCACGCGTACGAGAGGTCTCGGGTTCGAGCCTCACCCAGCGCACAACAATATGCCTCGAACCGGTCAACGCCAGTCAAAGTCAACAGGTCAAAGTCACTGTAGTAAAAATAAAATAATTTTTTTTATTATTTTTATTTAATTATTTTAATTAAAAATCAATTTTAAATACTTAAAAATAACATTTTTAAGGTTAGAAAATAGCCTCAAATTCACAAAAATACACCCAACAATCCTACTAAAATAGTTTAATAAAATCCGTTTACTTACCAAACCATAATGCGATTTATCTAGGTTAAATCTCACTCGTGGTTAAAACCACTTCGCGTGCATTCAACGTCATCAACCGAACGCACCCACTGTGAGTGAATCTTACAATTCCCCCTTTTAAATTACACGTTTTGGGGTGTGTCATGTGTTATGAAATTAATTAATTTATTTATTTAAACTTGTGCTATACCATATCATGACTTAAACTTAGATTGTTTTTTTTATTGTTGTGATTTACTTATTGCCATTTGTCAAGTCATATGAAACTCATACATTAAGCCCATCAGTTCCTCGTGGGAGACGAGTAGAACATCGCGTGCTTCATATCAATTTCATTATTGTTCATGTGTGTATCATTGAGTTTATATTGTTTGTAGTTGTGTTATTCATATTATCATGTTTATGCAATTCATTCATCAGGCCCCTCAGTTCCTCGTGAGAGACGAGTTGAGCATCGCGTGCCTTTAGTTGTTCCATTATTGTTCATGAGTGTTTCATTTAACATCTTATGATTATTGATCAAGTTACATCTAATTTTACTCATGTTTGGTTGTGCACATATTTCATAATCAATTTAAATAAATTGTTAAAATGTTTTCCATAGGATTCACTCGCCAACATTATGTTGATCCAAAAACCTTTTTACACATGATACAGGTGAACAGGTTGAAGCAAGGATAACATAGGATATGCCTTAGAAGAGAACAAAGAAGTTAGATTGTTAGTTAGATTATGTTGTAGCAATCATTGTAAATTTCCATTTAATTTGTATTAATGAATATGAAACGCTTAATAAATGTCATGAGCTTTGATGATAACCCAATCATGCCCCGATCACCTTTTCCGCTGCGGGTCGGGGTGTGACAGATTGGTATCAGAGCCATGACTATAGGGATATAGGATAGGTTATTAGACCCTTAGAGCCTATACTATAGTCTGCCTAAATTTTAAATTGATTAGGTGGTTACATACAAACTTGTGATATTTATTTGTTTCATATTTGTTTACATTCCAGTCAAACATACATGCTCATATACATATTCATTATACATATATACATATTCATTATACATATATCGATGTTCATGTATTCAATTTATTTTCATACTCTCATTATCCAAAGATTTTGTGCAATTTTCAAATCTCATCAAAGTAAGTTCTGCGACGGGCATGTAGTAACTGGAAGGGTACGAGTACCGGTAGTCGGAACGTCCTGTCTAGGCTGGCATTCGTATAAATCCAATATAACGGACCAGTTTGCCTACCTGGGGACCAACGATGAGAGTACGAAGGACCTATTAGGCCAAAGCATGCCACACCAAACGTCGTTCGAACTAACCCTACTTTGAGGTGTCACCGTGTCTACACCTGGACACATTCCGAATATCACACGTTGTATACATATTTCTCGATTTTCTCCGGGTCTTTGTGTACGCAACCAGGCAGAAACCGTGCGAACCATATGAAAAACTGGTATTCATGGGGGCCCACATGATTACACAGGTAAAGTATGGCGGCACGACGGGCCTAACAGCGAGCAAAGCCCAAGACATCCTATGGATGCAGTATTTTTGTATAATTATTTTATAAATGATCATTCTTGAATGCGACCCATGATCCCAAAAGCATCCAACTCATACTCTTGTCATGTATTCATTGTAGATGTCTTCTAACCTCGCCCGTAGGAAGACGAGAGCAAGAAAAGCCCGCGAACGCATGGCTACCTTAATCGCTCAACAAATGGCTGCCGTAATACCCAACATTGTAATCCAAGTTCAACAAGCACTTACCAATAATCCTGTCAATCAAGCAAACCAAAACATTTTCAACTCTTCCCCAAATACCACTAAATGTACCTACAAGCATTTCTAATCATGCGACCCTCTGAAATACAAAGGGACTGAAGGCGTCACCGCACTCCTCCATTGGTTTGAAGAAATGGAGAATACTTTTCTAAATTGCAATTGTCCTGATGATCGCAAAGTGCGTTATGCTACCGGTCGATTATATGGGATAGCACTTACTTGGTGGAATACAGAGAAGTCCAAACGAGGTGTGGAAGATGCCATGACCCTAACTTGGAACGAATTGAAGGAAATCATGACCAGACGATTTTGCCCAAGGAGCGAAATCAAGAAGCTAGAAGATGAATTTTATTCATTGAAGCAAATGGAAGGAGACCACACCACCTACAACAAAAGGTTCCTCGAATTACATCAAATGGTTCCCAACATGTTTACTCCCCTCTACCGTTTGATCGAGCACTACATTCGTGGTCTTCCGTCAAAGATTCAAGACCCTGTGATAAGTACCAAGCCTGCAACTTTGGAAGCAGCAATGGAGCTAGCAACAGAGCTCACCGAGAACCGAATCCGAAACAAAGACTTCAAGGAGGAGAAAAAGAAGGATAAAGAATCGACTGAAACCTCCGACTCCACTCAAACTGAAACCCTTCTCAACCCAATCCTAAGAGAAGAAGAGTCGGGCGACTTTTTCGCTGCTACTCAACGAAATCAACCGTTTTTCATGCCATACCCATCCGAGCTATCCCAATCACCCAAGTGGCACCCAACTCAGCTTACCCAAATAAGAAACCATATCTTGGACCTCACCCTCGATGCAACAACTGTTTTTTATCACCATCCCCTTACTTTACCTTGTCGGCTATGTACAACTTGTGGACGCTATGGTCATGTGAACAATGTTTGTCGCACCTTTCAAGACCAAACCTTTTCCCCTACTCAAAAACTGGCCCAAACTTATCACCAACCCCAATACCCCATGTTCCCATATGCGCGAGCCTGTTTCAATTGTGGCGACCCTACCCACCTTAGAAACACATGCCCTCAAATGGTTAACGTTATCAACACTCAAGCCCAATCAAACCCAGTTAACCAAGTAAACCAAGAAAACCCAACCACTATGCCACCAGCAAGAGGAAGAGTCTTCAATATCAACGCCAATCCTGTCGAAGATAATGACGGCCCAAACGAAGATACTCAGCTAGTCCTCTTCGCCGAAGATCCAGATTCAACTCCTATTGTTTAGTCTTATGTTTTTCTTTATCACATGTGTAGACTGTTAGAGAAATTATTGGATATTATATATTATATATTGTTTTCAGTATATGCTTTTGCCGAGGCCGTAGCTCCCCATCCATCGAGGTTGAGTTTGATCCCAATTCTATTATGGGTTGATCAGGGCGTGCCCGCACGATCGGCTCCGTTTGTTTGTGCCTTGATCGGTTATTTCATTTTACATTTCAATACATGCAATACGCTCGGCTCCGTTTGATTGAGCCTTGAGCGCACATTTCAATTTACATTTCCAGTTCATGCAATACGTTCGGCTCCGTTTGATTGAGCCTTGAGCGCACAGACAATTTCATTATCAATATCTTGTGGTTGTGGTGTTTGTAGTAGAGTCGCATCGAACTAACCATAACTTGCGGATAAAGTCAACGAAAATTTGACAAGGATATGGTGGATACGCCGATGGTACTTCCTATATATAAGTATTCTTGTCAAATGATCGGAGGCATTATCAGGCGGTTATGAGAGGTTCCATGCATAGGCTGATTGTGTGATGGTTGTTTAGATTAAGTTGTTCAATTTCAGTACATTCAATACGTTCGGCTCCGTTTGATTGAGCCTTGAGCGCACATACAATTTCATTCAATACGTTCGGATCCGTTTGATTGAGCCTTGAGCGCACAGACAATTTCATTATCAATATCTTGTGGTTGTGGTGTTTGTAGTAGAGTCGCATCGAACTAACCATAACTTGCGGATAAAGTCAATGAAAATTTGACAAGGATATGGTGGATACGCCGATGGTACTTCCTATATATAAGTATTCTTGTCAAATGATCGGAGGCATTATCAGGTGGTTATGAGAGGTTCCGTGCATAGGCTGTTTGTGTGGTTAAGTTATTCATATTCAGTACATGCAATACGCTCGGCTCCGTTTGATTGAGCCTTGAGCACACAATTTCAATTTCAGTACATTCAATACGTTCGGCTCCGTTTGATTGAGCCTTGAGCGCACATCCATTTCATTTTCAGTACATGCAATACGATCGGCTCCATTCGATTGAGCCTTGATCACACAGATATATTTCATTTCAGTATTTTATGTTTGTTGTATTGATTGTAGAGTTATAGGACTAATCATAATTCACTGATAAAACCAATGAAAATTTGACAAGAATATGGTGGATACGCCGCTGGTACTTCCTATATATAAGTATTCTTGTCAAAGGATCAGAGGCATTATCGGACGGTTATGAGAAGTTCTATGTAGGATTTATTAGTTTCTTGGTAACCAATCATAACTTGTGGATAAAACTAATGAAAATTTGGCAAGAATATGGTGGATACGCCGCTGGTACTTCCTATATATAAGTATTCTTGCCAAAGGATCAGAGGCATTATCAGGCGGTTATGAGAAGTTCCATGTAGGATTTAGTATTGCCTTGGTTGGAATTTGTGTTACATTTACATCATCATGCTATTAAAGAGATTGGATTGTGATCCATTTTTACATAAACTAACCTCTCCATCATAACAAACGAGAGAGGAACTTTCACCATTCAAACAATATATACTATCAGAATGTGGATTCAAATATTTGCTGTTGTGTTTATTCATGTTCAAATATCTGCTGTTGTGTTTATTCATGATCAAATATTTGCTGATGTGTTTATTCATGATCAAATATTTGCTGATGTGTTTATTCATGTTCAAATATTTGCTGATGTGTTCATTCAGGTTTGAATATTAGCTGTTGTGCTTACTTATGTTCAAATATCAGATGTTGCGTTTTTATTTATGTTCCATGTAGATTGGAGTGTTAGAAGTTTTTGCCTTAGGATATGACCATACTTTCCCAAACGTATCTAAACTCTTATGCATGATATCATTTTAGCAAATCATTTCTGCTTATCAATACTTATACAGTAGGCAACAAAAAGCGATTCCTGAATAGGGTACTTAACCCTTACAAGGAACGTTACCGCCTCGAACAAAAACTTAAGCCCTTATTTTGTTAAGCATACAACTGTCAAACAAAACATCATCATTCTTTTAGTCAAATATATCACAATTTAAATTTCGGGACGAAATTTCTAAAAAGCAGGGGATACTGTAACATCCGTAAAAAACGGATTTACCAAACCCGCTCCGTTTATCAACCGAACAGTCAGTCAAAATTTTCGTTGCGAATTAAATGCCCAAAATATTTTAAACGATCCGTAATCAATTATTATACGGGAATATATATTTAGTTTTTGAAAAACTGTCAAAAATCGCAAAATAAAAATGATTTGTATCTGCCGGGTTTCGAACCCGGGTCTGTACCGAATCAGCTAAGTAACTTATCTCACTCACACAAACCACTGCGCCAACTGCTTTGTTTGTTATATAATAGAATCATTTAATTGATAAAGTAACGTTATAAATTCAAAACCGGCGCCCAATCAGTTCAGTCGTCGGAATCCCGGAATTCTCGCGAGTCTTAACTACGATTTACGTTATAACGTAAACCATTAACCAGATATCGGTTATAACCGATGTTTGAAGTCCGCGACTAAAAATGATAACCGCCGGAAAATCTTAATCAATGAACCCAGTCGTAAAACAGATCAAATACATTTCGATTTTTTCCCTATAAATTCACCCTCAACCGACGACAAACCTTTTCGCTCAAAACACACCTTCTCTCGGCGTAATTCCACTCGCCGGAACTTTTCTGTTTTTCGCCGGAAAACCGAGTTTTAATCTCTGAGCTTTACTGAATCCCCTAAACCTTTACCGAAGTTACCCATACTCTTTCCAAGATTTCCGGAGACTTGCTGCTGCAAGACACCTGACGCCGGAGTTGAATTCTGTCGCCGGAGTTCTGCCGGAAAACAGAGGATCCAGTCGGTATAATTCTCCGCCAAATTTCTTTTCCTTTTTCACAATTATCTCACCTTAATCAACTGTAAAACACTAATAAATCGATAAAACTTTGAACCAGCCGATTTTCCGATTTCTGGTTATTTTGCAGTGAAGAAGACGATGTTTTGTTATCATATAAGTATAATATAAATCATGAAATTAATCGGGTTAGACACACAGTCCAGCGGTGGACTGTGTGCACATATAACGCAAACGTCTCGAGTTCGATTCCGGTCTCACACACGCTGCCTTAATAAAAACCATTTTTTTTGTTGTTTACTGAACCGGAGTCGCCTTAGATATATGTTAAGTATATTGATAACCGGAATAATAATCAAGTTAGACACACAGTCCAGCGGTGGACTGTGTGTTTGTTTATATCACTGGTCACGAGTTCGAGTCCGGTCTTCAGCACCGACTCGGACCATTATCTCTTCTTTTTAATTAAGGCAGAAAAGGAAATAAATAATTAGTACTTAAGTATAATAAAAACCGAATGATATAACATGTTGAACACACAGTCCAGCGGTGGACTGTGTGTTGGATTAAACCACAGGTTCCGGGTTCGAGACTTGTGGAGTGCATGACCGTTTCGTTTAAACCGTTTTTAAAATAAAAAGGATTTATGTTTAATTCTAATTAATGTATATATGTAATTAAAATCGGATATATAACGGGTTAGACACGTAGCTCAGTTGGTAGAGGGTGCGTGCACGCGTACGAGAGGTCTCGGGTTCGAGCCTCACCCAGCGCACAACAATATGCCTCGAACCGGTCAACGCCAGTCAAAGTCAACAGGTCAAAGTCACTGTAGTAAAAATAAAATAATTTTTTTTATTATTTTTATTTAATTATTTTAATTAAAAATCAATTTTAAATACTTAAAAATAACATTTTTAAGGTTAGAAAAAAGCCTCAAATTCACAAAAATACACCCAACAATCCTACTAAAATAGTTTAATAAAATCCGTTTACTTACCAAACCATAATGCGATTTATCTAGGTTAAATCTCACTCGTGGTTAAAACCACTTCGCGTGCATTCAACGTCATCAACCGAACGCACCCACTTTGAGTGAATCTTACAATTCCCCCTTTTAAATTACACGTTTTGGGGTGTGTCATGTGTTATGAAATTAATTAATTTATTTATTTAAACTTGTGCTATACCATATCATGACTTAAACTTAGATTGTTTTTTTTATTGTTGTGATTTACTTATTGCCATTTGTCAAGTCATATGAAACTCATACATTAAGCCCATCAGTTCCTCGTGGGAGACGAGTAGAACATCGCGTGCTTCATATCAATTTCATTATTGTTCATGTGTGTATCATTGAGTTTATATTGTTTGTAGTTGTGTTATTCATATTATCATGTTTATGCAATTCATTCATCAGGCCCCTCAGTTCCTCGTGAGAGACGAGTTGAGCATCGCGTGCCTTTAGTTGTTCCATTATTGTTCATGAGTGTTTCATTTAACATCTTATGATTATTGATCAAGTTACATCTAATTTTACTCATGTTTGGTTGTGCACATATTTCATAATCAATTTAAATAAATTGTTAAAATGTTTTCCATAGGATTCACTCGCCAACATTATGTTGATCCAAAAACCTTTTTACACATGATACAGGTGAACAGGTTGAAGCAAGGATAACATAGGATATGCCTTAGAAGAGAACAAAGAAGTTAGATTGTTAGTTAGATTATGTTGTAGCAATCATTGTAAATTTCCATTTAATTTGTATTAATGAATATGAAACGCTTAATAAATGTCATGAGCTTTGATGATAACCCAATCATGCCCCGATCACCTTTTCCGCTGCGGGTCGGGGTGTGACAGATTGGTATCAGAGCCATGACTATAGGGATATAGGATAGGTTATTAGACCCTTAGAGCCTATACTATAGTCTGCCTAAATTTTAAATTGATTAGGTGGTTACATACAAACTTGTGATATTTATTTGTTTCATATTTGTTTACATTCCAGTCAAACATACATGCTCATATACATATTCATTATACATATATACATATTCATTATACATATATCGATGTTCATGTATTCAATTTATTTTCATACTCTCATTATCCAAAGATTTTGTGCAATTTTCAAATCTCATCAAAGTAAGTTCTGCGACGGGCATGTAGTAACTGGAAGGGTACGAGTACCGGTAGTCGGAACGTCCTGTCTAGGCTGGCATTCGTATAAATCCAATATAACGGACCAGTTTGCCTACCTGGGGACCAACGATGAGAGTACGAAGGACCTATTAGGCCAAAGCATGCCACACCAAACGTCGTTCGAACTAACCCTACTTTGAGGTGTCACCGTGTCTACACCTGGACACATTCCGAATATCACACGTTGTATACATATTTCTCGATTTTCTCCGGGTCTTTGTGTACGCAACCAGGCAGAAACCGTGCGAACCATATGAAAAACTGGTATTCATGGGGGCCCACATGATTACACAGGTAAAGTATGGCGGCACGACGGGCCTAACAGCGAGCAAAGCCCAAGACATCCTATGGATGCAGTATTTTTGTATAATTATTTTATAAATGATCATTCTTGAATGCGACCCATGATCCCAAAAGCATCCAACTCATACTCTTGTCATGTATTCATTGTAGATGTCTTCTAACCTCGCCCGTAGGAAGACGAGAGCAAGAAAAGCCCGCGAACGCATGGCTACCTTAATCGCTCAACAAATGGCTGCCGTAATACCCAACATTGTAATCCAAGTTCAACAAGCACTTACCAATAATCCTGTCAATCAAGCAAACCAAAACATTTTCAACTCTTCCCCAAATACCACTAAATGTACCTACAAGCATTTCTAATCATGCGACCCTCTGAAATACAAAGGGACTGAAGGCGTCACCGCACTCCTCCATTGGTTTGAAGAAATGGAGAATACTTTTCTAAATTGCAATTGTCCTGATGATCGCAAAGTGCGTTATGCTACCGGTCGATTATATGGGATAGCACTTACTTGGTGGAATACAGAGAAGTCCAAACGAGGTGTGGAAGATGCCATGACCCTAACTTGGAACGAATTGAAGGAAATCATGACCAGACGATTTTGCCCAAGGAGCGAAATCAAGAAGCTAGAAGATGAATTTTATTCATTGAAGCAAATGGAAGGAGACCACACCACCTACAACAAAAGGTTCCTCGAATTACATCAAATGGTTCCCAACATGTTTACTCCCCTCTACCGTTTGATCGAGCACTACATTCGTGGTCTTCCGTCAAAGATTCAAGACCCTGTGATAAGTACCAAGCCTGCAACTTTGGAAGCAGCAATGGAGCTAGCAACAGAGCTCACCGAGAACCGAATCCGAAACAAAGACTTCAAGGAGGAGAAAAAGAAGGATAAAGAATCGACTGAAACCTCCGACTCCACTCAAACTGAAACCCCTTCTCAACCCAATCCTAAGAGAAGAAGAGTCGGGCGACTTTTTCGCTGCTACTCAACGAAATCAACCCGTTTTTCATGCCATACCCATCCGAGCTATCCCAATCACCCAAGTGGCACCCAACTCAGCTTACCCAAATAAGAAACCATATCTTGGACCTCACCCTCGATGCAACAACTGTTTTTTATCACCATCCCCTTACTTTACCTTGTCGGCTATGTACAACTTGTGGACGCTATGGTCATGTGAACAATGTTTGTCGCACCTTTCAAGACCAAACCTTTTCCCCTACTCAAAACATGGCCCAAACTTATCACCAACCCCAATACCCCATGTTCCCATATGCGCGAGCCTGTTTCAATTGTGGCGACCCTACCCACCTTAGAAACACATGCCCTCAAATGGTTAACGTTATCAACACTCAAGCCCAATCAAACCCAGTTAACCAAGTAAACCAAGAAAACCCAACCACTATGCCACCAGCAAGAGGAAGAGTCTTCAATATCAACGCCAATCCTGTCGAAGATAATGACGGCCCAAACGAAGATACTCAGCTAGTCCTCTTCGCCGAAGATCCAGATTCAACTCCTATTGTTTAGTCTTATGTTTTTCTTTATCACATGTGTAGACTGTTAGAGAAATTATTGGATATTATATATTATATATTGTTTTCAGTATATGCTTTTGCCGAGGCCGTAGCTCCCCATCCATCGAGGTTGAGTTTGATCCCAATTCTATTATGGGTTGATCAGGGCGTGCCCGCACGATCGGCTCCGTTTGTTTGTGCCTTGATCGGTTATTTCATTTTACATTTCAATACATGCAATACGCTCGGCTCCGTTTGATTGAGCCTTGAGCGCACATTTCAATTTACATTTCCAGTTCATGCAATACGTTCGGCTCCGTTTGATTGAGCCTTGAGCGCACAGACAATTTCATTATCAATATCTTGTGGTTGTGGTGTTTGTAGTAGAGTCGCATCGAACTAACCATAACTTGCGGATAAAGTCAACGAAAATTTGACAAGGATATGGTGGATACGCCGATGGTACTTCCTATATATAAGTATTCTTGTCAAATGATCGGAGGCATTATCAGGCGGTTATGAGAGGTTCCATGCATAGGCTGATTGTGTGATGGTTGTTTAGATTAAGTTGTTCAATTTCAGTACATTCAATACGTTCGGCTCCGTTTGATTGAGCCTTGAGCGCACATACAATTTCATTCAATACGTTCGGATCCGTTTGATTGAGCCTTGAGCGCACAGACAATTTCATTATCAATATCTTGTGGTTGTGGTGTTTGTAGTAGAGTCGCATCGAACTAACCATAACTTGCGGATAAAGTCAATGAAAATTTGACAAGGATATGGTGGATACGCCGATGGTACTTCCTATATATAAGTATTCTTGTCAAATGATCGGAGGCATTATCAGGTGGTTATGAGAGGTTCCGTGCATAGGCTGTTTGTGTGGTTAAGTTATTCATATTCAGTACATGCAATACGCTCGGCTCCGTTTGATTGAGCCTTGAGCACACAATTTCAATTTCAGTACATTCAATACGTTCGGCTCCGTTTGATTGAGCCTTGAGCGCACATCCATTTCATTTTCAGTACATGCAATACGATCGGCTCCATTCGATTGAGCCTTGATCACACAGATATATTTCATTTCAGTATTTTATGTTTGTTGTATTGATTGTAGAGTTATAGGACTAATCATAATTCACTGATAAAACCAATGAAAATTTGACAAGAATATGGTGGATACGCCGCTGGTACTTCCTATATATAAGTATTCTTGTCAAAGGATCAGAGGCATTATCGGACGGTTATGAGAAGTTCTATGTAGGATTTATTAGTTTCTTGGTAACCAATCATAACTTGTGGATAAAACTAATGAAAATTTGGCAAGAATATGGTGGATACGCCGCTGGTACTTCCTTATATAAGTATTCTTGCCAAAGGATCAGAGGCATTATCAGGCGGTTATGAGAAGTTCCATGTAGGATTTAGTATTGCCTTGGTTGGAATTTGTGTTACATTTACATCATCATGCTATTTAAAGAGATTGGATTGTGATCCATTTTTACATAAACTAACCTCTCCATCATAACAAACGAGAGAGGAACTTTCACCATTCAAACATATATACTATCAGAATGTGGATTCAAATATTTGCTGTTGTGTTTATTCATGTTCAAATATCTGCTGTTGTGTTTATTCATGATCAAATATTTGCTGATGTGTTTATTCATGATCAAATATTTGCTGATGTGTTTATTCATGTTCAAATATTTGCTGATGTGTTCATTCAGGTTTGAATATTAGCTGTTGTGCTTACTTATGTTCAAATATCAGATGTTGCGTTTTTATTTATGTTCCATGTAGATTGGAGTGTTAGAAGTTTTTGCCTTAGGATATGACCATACTTTCCCAAACGTATCTAAACTCTTATGCATGATATCATTTTAGCAAATCATTTCTGCTTATCAATACTTATACAGTAGGCAACAAAAAGCGATTCCTGAATAGGGTACTTAACCCTTACAAGGAACGTTACCGCCTCGAACAAAAACTTAAGCCCTTATTTTGTTAAGCATACAACTGTCAAACAAAACATCATCATTCTTTTAGTCAAATATATCACAATTTAAATTTCGGGACGAAATTTCTAAAAAGCAGGGGATACTGTAACATCCGTAAAAAACGGATTTACCAAACCCGCTCCGTTTATCAACCGAACAGTCAGTCAAAATTTTCGTTGCGAATTAAATGCCCAAAATATTTTTAAACGATCCGTAATCAATTATTATACGGGAATATATATTTAGTTTTTGAAAAACTGTCAAAAATCGCAAAATAAAAATGATTTGTATCTGCCGGGTTTCGAACCCGGGTCTGTACCGAATCAGCTAAGTAACTTATCTCACTCACACAAACCACTGCGCCAACTGCTTTGTTTGTTATATAATAGAATCATTTAATTGATAAAGTAACGTTATAAATTCAAAACCGGCGCCCAATCAGTTCAGTCGTCGGAATCCCGGAATTCTCGCGAGTCTTAACTACGATTTACGTTATAAACGTAAACCATTAACCAGATATCGGTTATAACCGATGTTTGAAGTCCGCGACTAAAAATGATAACCGCCGGAAAATCTTAATCAATGAACCCAGTCGTAAAACAGATCAAATACATTTCGATTTTTTCCCTATAAATTCACCCTCAACCGACGACAAACCTTTTCGCTCAAAAACACACCTTCTCTCGGCGTAATTCCACTCGCCGGAACTTTTCTGTTTTTCGCCGGAAAACCGAGTTTTAATCTCTGAGCTTTACTGAATCCCCTAAACCTTTACCGAAGTTACCCATACTCTTTCCAAGATTTCCGGAGACTTGCTGCTGCAAGACACCTGACGCCGGAGTTGAATTCTGTCGCCGGAGTTCTGCCGGAAAACAGAGGATCCAGTCGGTATAATTCTCCGCCAAATTTCTTTTCCTTTTTCACAATTATCTCACCTTAATCAACTGTAAAACACTAATAAATCGATAAAACTTTGAACCAGCCGATTTTCCGATTTCTGGTTATTTTGCAGTGAAGAAGACGATGTTTTGTTATCATATAAGTATAATATAAATCATGAAATTAATCGGGTTAGACACACAGTCCAGCGGTGGACTGTGTGCACATATAACGCAAACGTCTCGAGTTCGATTCCGGTCTCACACACGCTGCCTTAATAAAAACCATTTTTTTTGTTGTTTACTGAACCGGAGTCGCCTTAGATATATGTTAAGTATATTGATAACCGGAATAATAATCAAGTTAGACACACAGTCCAGCGGTGGACTGTGTGTTTGTTTATATCACTGGTCACGAGTTCGAGTCCGGTCTTCAGCACCGACTCGGACCATTATCTCTTCTTTTTAATTAAGGCAGAAAAGGAAATAAATAATTAGTACTTAAGTATAATAAAAACCGAATGATATAACATGTTGAACACACAGTCCAGCGGTGGACTGTGTGTTGGATTAAACCACAGGTTCCGGGTTCGAGACTTGTGGAGTGCATGACCGTTTCGTTTAAACCGTTTTTAAAATAAAAAGGATTTATGTTTAATTCTAATTAATGTATATATGTAATTAAAATCGGATATATAACGGGTTAGACACGTAGCTCAGTTGGTAGAGCTGCGTGCACGCGTACGAGAGGTCTCGGGTTCGAGCCTCACCCAGCGCACAACAATATGCCTCGAACCGGTCAACGCCAGTCAAAGTCAACAGGTCAAAGTCACTGTAGTAAAAATAAAATAATTTTTTTTATTATTTTTATTTAATTATTTTAATTAAAAATCAATTTTAAATACTTAAAAATAACATTTTTAAGGTTAGAAAATAGCCTCAAATTCACAAAAATACACCCAACAATCCTACTAAAATAGTTTAATAAAATCCGTTTACTTACCAAACCATAATGCGATTTATCTAGGTTAAATCTCACTCGTGGTTAAAACCACTTCGCGTGCATTCAACGTCATCAACCGAACGCACCCACTTTGAGTGAATCTTACAATTCCCCCTTTTAAATTACACGTTTTGGGGTGTGTCATGTGTTATGAAATTAATTAATTTATTTATTTAAACTTGTGCTATACCATATCATGACTTAAACTTAGATTGTTTTTTTTATTGTTGTGATTTACTTATTGCCATTTGTCAAGTCATATGAAACTCATACATTAAGCCCATCAGTTCCTCGTGGGAGACGAGTAGAACATCGCGTGCTTCATATCAATTTCATTATTGTTCATGTGTGTATCATTGAGTTTATATTGTTTGTAGTTGTGTTATTCATATTATCATGTTTATGCAATTCATTCATCAGGCCCCTCAGTTCCTCGTGAGAGACGAGTTGAGCATCGCGTGCCTTTAGTTGTTCCATTATTGTTCATGAGTGTTTCATTTAACATCTTATGATTATTGATCAAGTTACATCTAATTTTACTCATGTTTGGTTGTGCACATATTTCATAATCAATTTAAATAAATTGTTAAAATGTTTTCCATAGGATTCACTCGCCAACATTATGTTGATCCAAAAACCTTTTTACACATGATACAGGTGAACAGGTTGAAGCAAGGATAACATAGGATATGCCTTAGAAGAGAACAAAGAAGTTAGATTGTTAGTTAGATTATGTTGTAGCAATCATTGTAAATTTCCATTTAATTTGTATTAATGAATATGAAACGCTTAATAAATGTCATGAGCTTTGATGATAACCCAATCATGCCCCGATCACCTTTTCCGCTGCGGGTCGGGGTGTGACATTGCGAAATCTCACACATTTTTTTAATAATCATGGAATCATCCACCGACGTTCGTGCCCTCACACCAGTGAATAAAATGGGACTGTCGAACGTCGCCACCATCACGTTGTGGACACTGGGCTTACCCTTTTAGCTCAATCTCATCTTCCTCAACGCTTCTAGCAATTTGCTTTCGAGACGGCTGTCTACTTAATTAATCGACTCCCTTCTCACGTCTCATCCAACAAGTCCCCTTTTGAACACATTTTTAAACGTAAACCTGATTACTCCTTTTTACGTGTCTTTGGGTGTCAATGTTTTCCTTATCTTCGTCCATATAATCGTAACAATATGGAATTTCGGTCCACTCCGTGTGTATTTCTTGGTTACAGCCCTGTTCACCATGGTTACCGGTGCTTTGACCCAACCTCAGAACGAATATATATTGCCCGCCATGTTCGCTTCAACGAACATATATTTCCTTTTCACAACCCGACACCCATGCCACCTCCCTCACCAACTGAGCCTCCCTATATCTCCATCTTTCCTGACATACCACCCGACCTCCCCGTTGTACCCCCTACGTCACCAACACCTTCCTCAACACCTCACGGGCCCCCTATCCCAACCGAACCTACACCTCAAAACCCACCGGACCAAACCGACCCTTCACCCTCTCCTACCAACTCGCCCGCTGCCACTTTACACCAAACACCCACACCTGTCTCAACCAATCCACCAGCCAACCCACTTCCTCGACCTAGACCACCCAACCTACGACCCAATCCCAAACAAACCACTCCCTACAATCCTGCAGCTTACACTGCCACTACTTCCCCTATTGTACCCACTGAACCCACCTCATTTACCATTGCCAACAAATCCTCAGAGTGGCGTCATGCCATGGCTGAAGAGTTAGAGGTACTTTATAAGAATGGGACATGGTCACTTGTTCCACCAGTCAAAAATACTAACGTTGTTGATTGCAAGTGGGTTTACAGGTTGAAAACAGATCCAAATGGAAAGATTACCCGCTACAAAGCACGACTTGTTGCTAAAGGATTTCACCAACAACCAGGAGTTGACTATCATGAAACCTTCAGCCCGGTTGTTAAACCGGAAACTATTCGCACCATATTGTCACTGGCAGTTACACAAAAGTGGCCACTTCGACAACTAGATGTTCAGAACGCCTTCTTACATGGAGATCTTCAGGAAACAGTTTACATGAAACAACCTCCCGGGTTTGTTGATCCCACCAAACCGAATCATGTGTGCTTGCTGCACAAGTCTCTCTATGGGCTTAAACAAGCCCCTCGTGCATGGTTCACTCGGCTTTCTACGGCGTTGCAACAAATTGGTTTTTATGGATCCCGAACTGACCCCTCATTATTTATTCTAAATTCCAATGGTACTATTGTCTATGTTCTTGTTTACGTAGATGACATCATCATTACCAGAAATCATCCGGGGGCAGTCACTGATGTTATAACTCGTCTGAGCTCTCTTTTTGCGGTTAAGGATCTTGGTCGTCTACATTATTTCTTGGGTATCGAAGTGGTTCATCATAATTCTGATCTAATTCTATCCCAACGTAAATACATTATAGACATTCTTCATCGAGCTGGACTGACAGACTGCAAGTCGGTCACATCTCCTATGAGTACTTCTTATGTGTTACTTCTAGATGACAGTCCACTTCTTGATGACCCTTCTCGATACCGGCAAACGGTTGGTGCTCTTCGGTATGTCAGGTTATCTCGTCCGGGCATTGCTTTTGTTGTGAACAAGGTGTGTCAGTTCATGCATGCCCCAACCGAAAACCATTGGGTTGCGGTGAAACGAATACTTCGCTATCTTAAAGGCACGGCTAATCTTGGCTTATTATTTCGTCATGGTTCGGGGTCCCAACTGCAGGCTTTCTCTGACTTTCATTGGCACCAAGATGTTATTCAGGCTTACTCTGATTCTGACTGGGCTGGTTGTCCTGTCGACCGTCGATCCATCGGGGGTACGCTATCTACTTGGGCTCAAATCTTATTTCGTGGGCTGCCCGAAAACAACAAATTGTCTATCGGTCTTCAACAGAATCAGAATACAAGGCAATTGCTGACACTGTAGCAGAGCTTATCTGGTTAAGGTCTCTACTTCGAGAACTTGGGTTGGTTAGTCACTCGCCAACACTTTGGTGTGATAATCTCGGAGCAACTTATCTCTCTGCAAATCCAGTCTTTCATGAGCGCACAAAGCACGTCGAAGTTGATTATCACTTTGTTCGTGAACAAGTCACTCAAGGAAAGTTGAATGTCAAGTTTATCTCCACCGATGACCAAATTGCTGATGTATTTACAAAGCCCTTGTCCTCACAGAGATTTAATTTTCTACGGTCCAAGTTGCAGGTCGTTCCCCGCCCTCAACTTGCGGGGGAATGTTAGTCAATATTAGATCAGAGATTTTAGGGATTTCATATTTATTGTAATTGATTTATGTTTCCTTTTATTATGTCTTGTATTGTCCTATGTAAGGACCTCCTAATGTACTCAATTCCATAACACAATTCAATACAAGTTTGATTTTGCCGCTACCAATGACACCCGAATCCACCAGATCTTGGCCGTAAACAAAAGCTCAACCCTAGAATCCCAAACCCGACCTGACAACTTCGTTATACGAATCCCCTTTCACCCTCTGCTCCTTGGCCATCTCCCCCACCACCACCCACCGCCGTTCGCATCCTCCACGCTCAAACACCACCGCCGCAAACTCCACACGCAACCACCGCCACTACGACCTCCAATTTTTCCAACCACCACTTGCTCAAACCACCACCACCATCGTTCGTCATCATCACCATCCGGATAAAAACCACCACCCGTCGCCGCTAAGGGTGTAACAACTCCAAATTTCCATTGTTAATTATTTCCAAGTATTTCCGTTGTATCTATCATTTGTACTCCGAAGATTCGATTATGAGAAAGTTATGTTAATTAATTATGTTTATTTACAATTATATCGCATCTCATCACTTATTAAACGCATCGCTAATTCAAAACGCAATCACAAGTAGTTATGTTACTATACGAGCCGAGTGTGTTATTGTTTGATAAACACTTGTGCCATCGCATCGCTTATCTCATCGCATCGTAATCGCAGTTAATTATGTGGAATTATGTTTTATGTGTGTTGTATTTGTTTATGTATTGGTTACAATCGCTATCGCAACGCTCTCACACGCTCGAATCGCTAAATCGCACTATTAAATCAATTTTAACGCTTAATATAACTATTTAATACGAACCGAATCGCCAAACGACCTCTTAGCGTGAAATAATCGAACAAAACTTGGAGATTAGGTCAAGTTCGGGCGAACTTGTATAACACAAGTTCGCCCGAACTTGTCTAAGCCACTTAAAGCATTCACAGGCACAAGTCGCCCGGACTTGTATTAAAAACCAAGAGAAATCAGCAAGTTCGCTCGAACTTAACTTGGTACAAGTTCGCCCGAACTTGGTACAAGTTCGCCCGAACTATGTACAAGTTTGCCCAACTTGATGTCTGCCCTCCCATTCTCACCTGCACCTATAAATACTCAGCTCCATTCTCTCATTTGAACTTACTGCAAGTTCGGCCCGAGCTCCCCAAACCCGGAACCCTTTGTTTTCTAGGTAAGAATCAACCCGTTTTCAACTACAACAACGTTCAACAACGTTTTACAACTGATTTTGCATAAGGCTCTGCCTCGTTTTCATCAAATCTCTTCTGTTTACGAAAATCTTCATCTTTTTCTACAAAACTTCTGTTTTTCACTCAGATCTACTCTTAGATCTGAGTAAAACCTTTTAAAACATCGATTTTTACACAATATTCGGACTAATGACGTATGTTTCGTTCACTTTTGAGTGGAACGAGGCGTTGTCAAGCAAGATCTCAGATCCGGAAGCACAAGGACGAAATCGCCACTTTACACAAGCTGGACTAACCCGTACGAACCTTCAAGTTCGCCTGGATTAGTCCGAGTTTCTGTAAAATGGCTAAACTCGCTCCAAAAGACCTCTCCAGCCTAAGTTTTACTCAGTGGCTTAAGGTTGGAGGGATGAACACTCGATTTCCTCAGCAAACGGCGCAAAAACGCACATTTGGATGCCAAAACGATCAAGGTCGCTCGAATGACATCAAGTTCTCTCGAACTTGTGACCAGAGTGGTGATCAAGTTCGCTCGAACTTGACCAAAACTTCAAAAATGGCACAAGTTTGCCCGAACTCTGTCCAATTCTCAAGAGAATTAGACAAGTTCGCCCGAACTTGTATCATCCCTCAACAACCAGTACAAGTTCGCACAAACTTGTCTAGTTTCTCAAGAAACATGACAAGTTCGCCCGCCACAGTAAGTTCCGTACAATTACATAGTTCGCCCGAACTTGTCTACTGTTCTCTCAACCATTAACCGTTTCAGCAATTCGTAAGACTGATGCACTTCTGTTCGCTTACAGGCTGATCCGGCGCTCTCCGCGACTCCTCTCAGATCCCGCACTTCTCTCTAAACGCACCCACAGTATACTTGAACCCCTTTTATGCTTAAACGCACTTTTGGGTGTCACATATGTTCGTATATCAAATCACATCACACAAATCTCAAATGCTTATTCGCAACCCGCTGTTACATGATTATACGTGAAATCTGCTGAATTGTATGTATTGCTTGATTGCTTGTACGCCACCCTTAACATGATAGTATACTAGAGGTTGACCCGCCACCCGGAGGCCCGGGTTGTTAAGGCTCGCATTTTATATTTCTCATTTATTTTCTCTTTTAGGATGTGTACACTTGTTTGCATGCCTCGATCAATCGCGGTTTGTTGGTTTGCATGAATCTAAGTAGTTACATAGTTCACATCTCTTACGTATGTCATGCGGTGTATGCTAAACGCTTTTATATCCAATATGTCCGCAAAACCTGTATGCTCACCTTTACTTAATTGTATTGAAGTTTTATTTTAACATATGTGGCAGGTTGAGGATTATGCTTTGGATGCTTAGTTTTAGGTTTTTGTCTTAGAAAATCATGTAATAAATCTAGGGAAGATCGGATCGGATTTATGTTTAAGAGATTATTTTGAAATGTAATGATTATTTGAAGATTGTATGAGTTTGATAGTATGGGATATTAAATGTTGATTATTATCTTTAAAATGATCGTTATGGAATCTCTTGATCAATCTGATTCGCCTAGTGCCATTAACCCTGTTGTTTCCGCCATCGGTTGGGGTGTGACAGATTGGTATCAGAGCCATAACCTTAGGATAATTAGGTAGAATTGCCATGTTCGACCTAGTCACATGTTTAAGTACCCGATTGACCAATCTTTGACTTAAATGCTTAAACTACTTGCCACAAATGCTTAAATATGCCTTTCCTAAGGCTAACACAATATACACGCTTGGAAACACTCGTATCACGCAAAACGAGTGATCAAGTCGAGATTAGGTGTGAAAACCGAGAACTCTCGATAAGATCACTCACTCCGCGCAATCTCTATCGCCCGAGATACCTTCGTTGAGTTAGGAGTGATATCCAAACCTCGACGAAAATCTCCATTTCTATCTGGTGGAACTCTCGACTCGATCGGTGAGTGTAGCCACAATTAGGAATGAAGTTGTTAAGTTAGGGGTGAAACCCGCATCTTAATGACTAGTTCCGCTCCTCGATTTTCAATCTCACCAAGGTCTCGATTAATTCGATGACTCGGAACACGACGTAACTGGAAGGATAAATGCCGTTAACCGTAGTACGACGAGAGCATTTGTCTATTAGGCCAAATTGTGTGTCCGAACTCGGAGAATTGTCGAACCACTTTGGGTAGTCAATGTCTCAAAACCCAGGACGCTCCCAATGTATTTAAGCCTATATCGTTGATTTACGCATCATCGAGTTTAGTACTATTTATGTATTTAAATTTTGAGTATTTTCGCTTATTCTTTCTCGCTTTATCGATTTCTCTCTTTGTCACTCTTCGCTTTACAATATATGCACTAGTCGCACAGCTCTCGAAATCTAAAACGCTAATTAATACACCAACCAAACTAATCGCTCAACCCGCATACGCTCATGAGACCATACGTGGCTCATATGCGGTATTATCTCGCTTATATATATCGCTTATATCTCGCTTATACTACTCACATCTCATACGCGCTACGCATGATTTTAATTAAAGGTGAATACGTGCAAAATATGTGTTTACGTGCTTATGTGATTATGTGCTTACGTGCTTATGTGCTTACGTGTTATATGCTTACGTGGATACGTGCTTATGTGATTTGGGGATCTGGTGGTGGTGATGGTATACCTCGGCTCGATTTAGTGGTGGTGGTGGTGGTTGAGATACGATGGTGGTGGTGGAGGTTGCTTGAAGAGATTGAAGAGAGAGAAGGAGGGGGAGGGGGTAGTTGAGTTGTGCATATATATATATATATAAACCTGCTTTGCTTTTGGACAAATGACCAAAATGCCCTTCAGAAAAGGACAAAAAAAGGGTTTTTTTGGACCAAAATGACAACAAAATTGAAACCACAGGGAAACAGATGCAAAAGGTTTGAGATTTGAACTAAAGTGGTAAAAATGGCCAAACCTCAGGGATCAAAATGATGGTTTACTCTATATAATAAAACCACATCCGCATGTTGTGATATGAAAAGGGTATAATAGTCATTTGCTTGCTTTTTAGATGATTAAACAAATGGTCAACTGACGGAGGGGTGCATACCGTGACAAGATGAAGACACAGGGTGGCAAAATACAAAAAATGGAAGATAGGGAGGTAAATTACAAGTGCCGGTAAACCACATATAGGCAGTTGACCCTTAAATTTAAAACCTAATATGTTTTTTAAACCATTAACCCCCTATTTAGTTTAGACTCACTTAAAAAGTTAAACCATTTGTCACTTAACCCAATTAACCAACTAAACTCAATATATGAGACTTTAATCTTTTAAACCCCATTAAAAAACAGTTTAATACAATTCAATTGACCAGGCAACAATCTTTTAATCCCATTTCAAGGTTCTGATAATTTGATGGAGTGTGCGATTGTGCGGGATTTAACCAAGACACCGAATTTTGTGATCGGCAAACTGAAAATTGAGTTATCCACAATAACATTCAAACTAGTATGATTCTAAAAATTAAATTATATAGGTTTATATCTTTCATACTTAGGGGTAGGGGCGCTCCACTAGTGATGGAATTTCATCACTCACAACATCCAATCAAGTTTCGTCATGTCATCGAGCTTTATTCCATCACTAATGATGGATTTTTGTGGATATGCCCATCACTTACCACACCCAACAATTTCTCTAACAACCCAACAATTTCCCTCAAATCATCACTCGTGATGGTGGCCGCGCATGCTCAAATCCACGAGTGATGAGAAGCAGTGACGATGGTGTATCACTTGTTATAACGAGTGATGGGTTTTGTATAACGGGGCACCCCGAACCCCTTATTTCCTATATTTACATTTATAAGGACGGGAATAGTTGTCCTTTCTTATTGGCCAAGATGGGCGGCCATCTATGGCATTATAAATGTGGGGAATAGTGTCAGTCTGCTGTCTGGCATTTCCTCATTGGTCCGGGTATTTACGATTTTACCATCAGCTTAAAATTACGAATTGCCCTCATGTTCAAAGTTATGATTTTGCCAACGTTTAAAAATTACGGTATTGTCATTGCTTTATTTTTTTTGGCAAATATTGATTTTACCCGGTCCTAAAATTACAATTTTTCATTCAGTTAAAAATTACATTATTGCCATCGTGTGACTTTTTTTAATACTGTGTGGGGAATAGTGTCTGGCTGCTGCATGACACTCCCCCATTAACCCGGGTATGTTACGATTTTACCCCTAGTTAAAAATTACGAATTCGCCCCGGTTAAAAATTACGATTTTCCCCTGGTTCAAAATTACAATGTTGTTATCGCTTTAGCTTTTAGAAAATTACGATTTTACCTCCAATAAAAAAAGTATAATTTTGCCCTCAGTTCAAAATTACAGTATTACCACCGTTTTAGTTTTTTTAGTAAAACTATAGAATTGTTTTGTTTTAATTGGTTGACTCCATTTAACTTTTTTCGTGTCAAAGAATTGCCCTGACAAATTACAGTTTTCTCTCGAGCTCAAAATTATGGTCTTACCATCGTTTAAGTTATTTTTTTCTAGCAAAACTATGATAATGTTCTTTTTAATTGGTTAAGAAATATTCACTATACACGGGCATCAACTAGTAATGAATATTACAA
Organism: Scalesia atractyloides; assembly: GCA_947069175.1. Taxonomy (NCBI): domain Eukaryota; kingdom Viridiplantae; phylum Streptophyta; class Magnoliopsida; order Asterales; family Asteraceae; genus Scalesia; species Scalesia atractyloides. The sequence goes on from CAMTDV010000009.1 coordinate 54,369,630, forward strand.
ATTTATGTCCAATAGAAAAACTGCCAAGCCAAAACGTACTCTTTTTCCATACCCGTCTCCGTCACCGGTGGGCCAGCACCGCCACCGCAACGCGCTTTTACGTAGAGGTGTTCAGAAAAAAATCGTAAACCGAACCGTAACCGTAACCAAATAAACCGATCCTAATAACGAATTCAGTTTTTGGTTTGGTTTCTAACCGAAACCGAATTGTGAATATGGTTTTTGGTTCGGTTTATGGATCCACATTTTATTTTTATTTGGTTTATTCGTTTATTTGGATAACCGAATAAACCGTTTAACTTAATTAATTATTAAATAAAAATAATAATATTTTATAAATCATATACAATTTATTAGCCCCCAAAATAGTTATTTTTTTATGAAGCCCAAAATACCAAATGTAAATCTAAAAGTCCAACTCAACCCACTCATGTTTAAGATTATTTATATTTTGTACCATGAGACTTGTTAACTATGTATAGTTTCTATGATCTATGTTTTGAAGCTTTAACTTTGTAGTTGTGTCTACGACTACTATATGGATGTGTTTGTTTTCTTTCTCAATGAAACTTTCTTGTATTCATATATTGTTAGGTGTAAATTAGTTTTGATGTTCGAAAGTTGGAACACAAACATAAATATAAATTAGGGAAAAAAGTACTTAGGTACAATTTGGTTAGATTTGGTTTATTTGGTTTCTAACCGAAACCAAACCGAATTGGGTTTGGTTTGAAACGGTTTGCATATTCCTTATTTGGTTTGTTTGGTTTTTGGTTTGGGGTAAAAATTTTGAAAACCGAATAAACCGAACCTAATAAACCATAAACTGAACCGATGAACACCCCTACTTTTACGACCGGCGTGTGTCCCCCTCTCACTTTCTCTGATTAAAAATCTACTATTCTCCAATCAAACAAATATCGCTATAAATAGACTTCATTTTTCTATTGCTCAGAATCTCAGATCACAACATATAATTTTCCTAAAAAAGTGAGAAAAATCAAGGTATTTTTTGCGAGACAAAATTTCGACGGTAGTGAATATGTGGATCGGAGAATTGACGAAGCTTACTGACAAGATCCAGTTGAAGAAACAGCATCAAAAACGGCTGCCTAATTTCTTCCTCAAATCTCAAACTGAAATCGATGAGGATTCAGGAAAACCTGCGTCGATGCTGTTGAAATCGCCGGCGACGGAGGAGGAGTTGCCGGAAGAGACGGCGTTCTGGCTGATGGATCGGTTTTCACCTTGTTAGCGATATTATTACCTTGCTCATGTATATGTATATTTTGTAAATGACCTTGTTCGTCTGTGTTATATGTATAGATTTCTTTCTTTGTGTAAAACATATATGGTACGGTTATGGCGGTTATTTTGCTTACCCTAATTTAAGTTCTGGGTTAATATTTTATGACTTTACACTAGGGATTATAAATTTCGGAAAAAACATATATGGTATGGTATACCGTTCGATACTGATAGACGTTAAGGGGCTCATCAGTCATTTTGTAATAGTTGTTAGGGGCTTGAGTGTAATTCTATAATAGTGTGAGGGTAGTTTGTAAGAGTTAGCATGATTAACTAACAGATAGTTAGTTAGTTACGATACCACTCCATCACTAGCTCATTGACATTTGTTAATGTTTTTATTGATGAGTAAACTTAATTTAAAGTGAGTATTAGTGTTTAATGGGTTTAAAATAAATAAATGTAAATAGAATTTATATATATAATTTAACAAATTTAGGGTCTTTGGTCGTCGCTCACCCTACCCCCCCGGGGCGCGGCCCGCCTTGCTTTTAATGGTACCGTACATACTTGTATGACCGAACATACACAATACGGTATTCTATTCTGGTTTTAACTAAATTTATGGTACTGGTTCGGTATTAGTGATGATCTCATCTTTAGTTTACACTCGTATAAAGTGTAAACGAGTTAAGTTGTTTGTAGGGCTAGCATGCGACTAGTAGTATTGACTGTTAAAATAGCTTGATACTTGTTCAAACTTGAAAAATGATCACGTTAAATCAGATAGAACTATTTTCAAGTTGAGCCGGGCTTGCTCTTATACATTTTAAGTTGAGATCGAACCGATGCAAGCGAGCTCTATCAGAGTATCAATTAATAAAGCCCAGAAATATTATGAAGATTGGCATTTGGCAATGCTGGTGCTTGGATCTGCAGGGTGGGCTACTAATATTTTTTCATCATTTTCTATTTCAGCAAAGTGCTAAGTTTTTATTTTTTATTTTTCCTTATTCATTGGAATGACAACTCAAATTTTATTGGAAAAGATTTCCTTATTCACCAATGTTAATTTATAGATTTATTAGAAGAAACTGGTTACAAAAAATATATAAACAAATTGCATCACATAAAGATAGAATTATAAATTTAATCTTCTTTTTTAAGACTGAAAATGCATGGTCTCTCAAAATATATAAAGCCGTCCGTAAGCAACTCGAGATCCTTTCATGAAAAACTAACATCATACCATGAGTAGCTCTTTATGTTCTGTATTTCATATTTGCATATATTTACTCTTCATGCATATTACATGGGTTAATTAGAAACAAAATTATAGTTAAAAACCAATTGGTGGGCTTATTTTCTAATCACCTTATGTAGTGGTCTCAGCCTCTGTGCTTGCTGAAGACCACTCATTGGTACTAGCAATAGGTTTATTTTCTTCATTTACCCACATCAAAACCTCTTTCCCATACTTAAGAGCTGCATCAACACTACCCCCTTCTAACCCTGTAACCTGCGAAACATACAGTTTCCGCCCGGTCAACTCACTGAACAACTTCTTAAACTTTGCAGCAACGTACTGAAACGCATACTGCGCTACAGACGCATTATTATTATTATTATTGTTTGAGCTTCCATCGTCATACGAGTGGTTGGTGATGAATGGATTGAAATCATGAAACCACTCACATTGTGTAAGCGGTGTTGTTTTGATCTTCTTTTCGAGAAGATCGTATTTGTTGAGTATTAGAAGGAATGCTTTGTTTTTGAATCTTGGATTTGTGACTATGTTTTCAAAGATGTTTCTGCTTTCTAACATCTTGTTCTTGAGATTTAAGTTGTTGTCGTGGAAATATTCGTTGTATGATGTTAAGTTGACGCAGTAGAGGATGAGGTCGACGTCTTCAAACATGCTTAGCCATTTACAGTTGTAGCCGAGGTTGTTTGAGTTCACTCGAATAAGTTCATACCTGCAAACGTATGGATCACATTTAATATGATGCAATGGTGTGTGATAAAGATATAATATACATATATGCATAATCACAAACAATGCGAGAACACATATATATACAGAAAAAGTGTATCGTACAATATGGCTTAACGTACGAAGCGTACGCAATGTCAAATTCACACGTTATAACAAAAGTTCGCATGTTGTACAAACAGAAGATCGTATAGAAAATCAATTTCGCATGTTAATACAAGGGAGTAAAATCACATGTTGTGCAAAAAACCAAATTCGCATGTTATAAACCATTTTTTCGCATGTTGATACTGAATCTCGTACACGTCGTACGTTATTCCATATTGTACAATAACTGACCTCTACTATTATATATATATATATATATATATATTATATAATATATAATCAAATGCGAACCATTTATTTCGTTTGTGATCAATATGGGATATAAAACTAACCTTTGCAGTGGAGTATCACTCTGCTCAGTGGCATCCATGAAGCTAATTGGCGGTGAAGAGGAAACCGAGAACTCCATTGAAGTAATCCCATTTGAAGATGTGATACCATCAGCATACAGAATGTCCTCATCAGACGGCTCATAAGTCTCGCACGAGATTTCAGCAGCCTACACAATATCCAGAATACTTATTTAAATATTTTATAATAACTGTTATATAATAACAGTGGTGGAATACAGGCGTGTTGGGCGGCTAGGCAGCTGATGGTTAAAACGGGCTCATATTGATGTGGCTCGGGTTGATCCAAAGCGACCCATTCATAAGTAACCGGGTTTAAAATTGCAATAATATGGCATGTGAGCACATACCCGAGGTAAGAAATAATCAGCTACTATCGGGAGTGCGGGAAGTTCATCTCGTCTAGCATAAGTTGCTTGAAAAGCTTTATCCTTCCACAGTTCCTCAACTACTGCCGAATACTCACGAGTTGCAGCTGGAAAAATGATTTCCAGTTCGCCTGACTCCACAACTTGAAGAAGCCATTCAGAAAATTTATTTAATTTTCCACTTAGAGAATAAACGTTTAACTCGATGTCATCAACCGCACTCCCTGCAGCTGTATAAAAAAGCTTCATATTAAATCAAATTACGGTAGATATGAAATTGTGAAATGGTTAAAAAAATGCACTATACCTGAAGTACCAGGTTGATCAATCGGTTTTTTTCCCAGTTTGAATTGAATAATCTTCTTCAAATTGTTTAAGACCCTCAAGCAGAATACTTATATACAGATACAAGTTCCTCTGGATCAATGATTTGACTTTTTGACGTTCGTCTTCTGAAAATGGAACTCTGTAAAGAATCTTGGCCTGAAAATAAACACGTTCAACAGTTTAATTATTGTGTACAGGCTATGCAAAAGTTAATGAAATGCTTAGGACGGACCCAGAAATTATTTACTGGGGTTGCAAACGTGGGTCTTAACAGACATTTCAAGGGGTGCAATCGGGATTTTTGCCTATAAAATACACTAAAATTTTCTTTTTAAGGGGTGCGCCCGCCCACCCAGGCTATAACCTAGGTCCCGCCTCTGTGCTCAAGTAATTCTTTCCAGATTTTATCTAAAACGACGTACATAGATCATAACAGCCGAGATTTCTACTATGTTTTACCTGTTTATAGATGGCACTTATACCGGATTGATCTTGACCGACTAGAAGTATTTTAGTTAGCGGTTTTATTTCAGTTTTTTTCTGCTTTTGTTGACTTCCATTGACTACTTCTTCCTCGGATGAGATAAAAGATTTTGGTGGCATCGGCAAAGACAAGATAAAACACGCCATCTTTATTCCACGCTGAAACCAAAAGAATCAAGACAAGCTAAGTCAAGTTGTCCTAGTCAGCATTTAAGAATAAAGTTAACGTCGGATAATACAACAAATAACAAACGTACCTAGTAAAATCCCACTCATAATAAAACAATATAAATCAACGACATACCTTTTCCCATATTTTCCCATTCTGTTGTTGGTTCTGTCCCTCTTCTTGATACGATCCATTGTGGCTTACCCAATAACTGGGGCTACCTTTGTGATTGATTCGGGCAACCTGCATAATTTGCGAAAAAAGTCAATCATTGACCAATATGTCTAATATCAGTATCCCCAAATTAAACATATAGAAGACACCAACCTTTAACATCCAGAGCTCTCGTTTGGTGATCACTCGGTTGTTGACTATTACGTTTGTGCTTCCATTGCTAGCATTTTTCATGATCATCCCACCAATAGACAGTCCAGGAGTAATAATCTGGCTAGGCTTTTTCCCTTCCTGCTCAACATTTTACAACATTCATCGTTATACAAAATAAAAAATATATTCAGTAGGGGTGTGCATCGAATCGAATTACGAATTTTCAAATTACTCGATTTGAATTTTTTTGAATAATTTTTTTATTTTGCTTGAATTCGAATTCAATTAAATCTGGTCAATTCAACTTGAATTCATATTCGAATTAAAATGCCAATTCATACTCGATTCAATTCGATTAAGAATAGAATTCGGATATATTCAAATAAATTCGTTTTTATTCAAATTCATTTAAAATATGTAAATTCATCATGGGCTATTTGGGCTTGGTAATGGGCTATTTTAGGAATTAGATTAATTTATACTATAGCCCAAATTAAAGTTATATGTTTGTATTATATAAAAATATAATAAATAAATATGTATAATTTATTTTCGAATTGAATCGAAATTAAAATTATAAATTTATATTCGATTCGTATTCAATTTACTGGACTCTAATTCGAATAATTGATAATCGAATCGAATTGAGTCGATTTTTCGAATCCGAATCAAATTCTAAACGCCCCTAATATTCACAAACATCTATTTCTTTTATTCTTATAAATGCAACATTGTTATCACCCTTGTTATGCAAATTAAGAAATAGATATATGTATGATTTATTAGCAAAGAGTTTGAAGCCTCACCTTTCCCCAAAAACGGACAACTTATCATACCAATAGCTTCCCGGAACAAGTCCTTTCGGCGGGTGAGAACAAGTTTGCAACTGATACGCTTCTTCTAACGAAAGATGTTTACCGTTAACATAAATGAGCCAATGTGGTGCTTGGTTTACTTGACATGATTTTTCAGCAAGCATTACTTGTTCAACTTGACAATCTGCAAGCACTTGCTTAAGAACGCTCGAACATTTCCCTAACTGCCCGCGTTTAAACTCATCAATCGGATATCCGATACAAGTAACACATTTTCTACCTTCTGGCATATACCCCATCACTCTCAACACACATTTACTACAGTATTTCGCATCGCATACTATGCAACACTCCTTCTTTGTGAATCGGTTTCCCTTAAGGCAATGATGGCATAACCCCCTTTTGATATTCGGATTAGCGTGTGGTCGTTCTTGCATCATCGATCCTGACTCATCATACCCACTTTCATCATGAACTATAGCGCTGGACTCAGGCTCAAGAAACGTCACAATTTGAGTTCTGGTATCATAATTCGAAACCTCTTGGTCTGTTCGCTCATCATCATCATCTTCACTAGCACTAACTTCTTCAATCTCATGGCAATCATTATCCAAACCATCAAGATCTGAACTCATGGAAGACTCATGAGAATTCTCGTGACTATCAGAAAATCCCGATGAGGCGGTACTTCCCTCTTTCTCCAGTGATCCAGGTTGATGAAGACTAGTTTCCTTAGTTTCGGACGAAACAAACTCAGCGCGTCTCTTAACAACCGGTAGTGACAGATTACCAGAATTAACAGTGTGGAAACAACCGAGGCGGTTGGAATACTTCCAACATTAACAGGAAATGCCTTAGGAATCTCATAAGAAACCGGAGGACCAGAGTATTCGGTGGCAAACGAGTACTCCACATTATACTCATCATCTTCGACCTTTTTCGAAGAACGAATTGGTAATATACTTCGCAAAATCGTACTCATCTTGTTAATCTAACTAATTTTTTTTAAAATAAAATAATTTGAATCAACTAATAGCTTGAATAGAAATTGAGCTACTAATTCTTAACTGAAGCTGAACCTGAACCTGAACAAAAGAGTTTATAAGTTAAACCTTAACAAGTTCATGGAAAATCTAATGTGGAAGATGGGAACTACTATAATTAAACAACAATGACGTCATAGATTGTTGACTGAAGACTTGACTTAACTGTAATGACCAATTCAACAGATTAATTTTCCCCCAAAACCACAACCACAAGAGTTTATTAGGCAACCTAATAAACACGAATTAGGAAATATTATTGTTCGTTCATTTAATAAATTAACCGCACATGAACAACAAACAATTAATTGAATTTTTTTTTTGTTTGTTTGTTAACAAGTGAACATGTTTGTGTTCATTAGTTAACATTCTAAATGAACCAAATACACATGAATATATATAAATGAACCAATATAAATCACCTTTTGTATTAAAATATATAAAACATAACAAAAATATATATGTGAAATTAATATTTAAACGAACATAAACATATGGATATAAACGAACGTATATAAACAAATTAAACATTCAAGTTTATTAAATAAACGAACTTCTCGCTTGAACAGTTTACGAAGAGGTTCACTAAACGTTTCGTCCGTTTACGTGCCTAGTAATTCACATGACCTAATGTAAATGACGTGCTCATATTTATTCATTTAATTAAGTCAACAAAAAGTTGTGTTCATGTCCGTTCGTTTATTAAATAAGTGTTTGCTAATGGTTCACTGAACGTTCCGTTCATTTACGAGGTTTGTCAAATAATATATACATGACCTACTTTGTTTCAAACGATGAGAGTGACGTACAGAATTAAAGAACGAAGACTTGACTACAAAAGTGAAAAGACGCCATTAACTTATAATCTGTCTCCATTATAGATAGACGCATTCAACCACTAATTTCCAATGGGATTAAACACTAGTGATGAATATAATCTGTTCAATTTCCTTGAATTCATATCGCCAATTAATGTAAACTGACGTGAACGAAGAATTGACTTAAGGAGATGTCTCCATCAGAGAAGCAATGACCCATTCAAAAAGTTTGAATTTAATTTGGGCCAACGCGTTTTACAAGAAAATATATGAATGGAAGTTTGACCAAGAGAAAGATGTTCAACGAACCCTTGGTCACGTTGAAGTATTTAGGTCCCTACAATATTTCATTCTTACAAAACATGCCTTTATGTTTCATATTATATAGGAAATTTGACGTACTATTATCTTAACAAAAATAAATAAATTATAATTGACACATGTAGTAGTTTTGATATCTTAAGATTATAGTTATTGTTGGAATGAGATCATATGTAACAAGTTTATGTGTTTAGATATTTTTTTTATTTAAGAAGGTAGTGATTTACTTAACAATCAAAATATAAAAAGAAATAGTCATAGGGTATGGTCCCAAAGACTGTGCGTATGCGCGCACCCAACAGACCATACCATCCTAGGAACTTCATCGCCTAGATAGATCTAGAACGTTGATAGACAAACCTGGCGACAAACGTGGGACACCACTGACAAAGGCAGGAAGAGCACTAACGACAGTTAAGAAAAAGGACACCACGTGGCATTAATATTTGGTTATTAGGCTCTGCTGTAAGATCTTCGGGAGACAGCTAGCGACAAGCCGACAAGAAGTACTGGGAGGCGCTAAGGTGGAGCGAGTAACATCGTGCCAAGTCAGCCAAGTTACGAATTAACGGTCATGTCATGTCAGAGGGGACAAAGCGAATATTCCCCCACAATTGACAACTAGCGAACGACCAGCTGGCTCCTACTTCTTTCACAACCCTTCAGCTATAAATAGAGGACTTCGGTACCAGGTTAAAGGATCGCTTCTCTCACTCTCTCACTCTATACACACACTTATTTCCCCAAAACTAGTTCTTATTCTCACGCCGGAGGGTGGTTACAGGAGAACCCCCAACCTTTCCTCCTTGTAACGAGTTCACTGGTATTTTTTCGTTTTGCAAGATTGATTGAAGATAGTCAGGCCATTTGTTGAGGAAAGAATAGAGGTTAACCATTATTGACGAGACAAATCAGTTAAGCCTAACCCTAGAGTTAACCTTGTGTTTCTTCACATACTTATGTTGATCGTCTGGTTTCACTCAATGATACACCGTTAAAATTGGTAAATTAGAGTCTACTACAGATTTATTTAACACCAAATTGTTCAGATACAAAACTCATACAGAATAGACACAAACTATGAATCTAAACTCACAAACAAACCATCAACTCAATGATTTGTTATATTCTCATAAGATCTAAATTGACCCTAACACATCTAGCAACAAACTATAGATCAAGAAAGCCCTAAAATCAAGATCTCGAAGTGAAACTCTAAGAGAGAGAAACAAATGAGTGTGTGTGAGAGAGAGAAATAGGTGTTCTGAATGATTCATCTCACACACCACTCTCTTATTTATAGACAACTCGGAACAAAGCTTGTGTAACAACTCGAAAATTTGTTGTTATCTTTTTCCTCGTTTTTATCGTTGTATTTCTTTTGTAATCCCGAGATTCGGTTAATAATAAAGTTTATGTTAATTACTTATGGTGTTTTACGTTATTATCGCGTCTAATCGCTTAATAAATCGCATCGCAAATCGCAATTATTTATGTGGTTTTATGTTACTTATGTGTTATGTGTGTTTGTGGTTATGATTACGCTCGCTATCGCATCGCTCTCGCACTCTCGAATCGCTAAATTGCACTATTATATCAAGTATAACGCTTAACACTTTACTAAAACGCTCAATATAACTATCTAATGCGAACCGCATAACCAAACGAACTCTTAACGTGAAATCAACAAATGAATCTTGGTCACCAGGCTAAGTTCGGCCGAACTTATCTACCACAAGTTCGCCCGAACTTGCCTGAGACACAAGAACTCCCTTTTCCATCATATGCAAGTTCGGCCGAACTTAACCAGTCTTCTCTGAAAACTCTACATGTTCGCGTGAACTTGTACAATCTTGTACAAGTTCGGCCAAACTTGTTGCCAGCTCTTGAGATTCTTGCCTCACCTATAAATACCCATTCTCCTCATTCATGCTCCCCTTGCTGACCAAGTTCGCCCAGAGCACTCAAAACCCGAAACCTTCATGTTCTAAGTAAGAATCAACCCGGTTTCACTGCAACAACGTTTATCAACGATCTACAAAGGTTTACAACGATTTTGGCACAAGGCGTAGCCTTCGTTTTCATCAAAACTCATTCTTTTACGAAAACCTTCATCTTTTTCTTCAAAAACTTCTGTTTTAGCTTAGATCTGCACAATACGAGTTTGTTTGGCGATAGTAGAGACTTCCCAAACACGAGATAATCTCGGCTTGTAAGTAATAGATCTGAGAAAAACCTTTGAAAAACATCGATTTCTACACAAGATACAGACTTTTGATGGTGTTTTGTTCATTTTCTGATATGAAACGAAGCATCTATCATTCAAGATCCCAGATCTGGAAGCACAAGGACGTTTATGTTGGTTTACACAAGCCGGACTAATCTGAACGAACCCCGAGTTCGCCCGGATTAGCCCACGCTTTTGTAAAATGGCTAAAACTGCTCTAAAAGACCTCTTTGGCCCAAGTTTGCTCAGTAGCACAGGGTTGGAGGGATGAACACTCGATTTTCCTTAGCAAACAACGCAAAAACGCTAGATTTTGGACCCGAAAACATCAAGTTCGCTCGAGAATCACCAGTTCACCAAGTCAAGTTCGACCGAACTTGTACCCAAATGGGTCAAGTTCGACCGAACTTAGGCAATTCTCCACAAGAATTCTAACAAGTTCGACCGAACTTGTCTGGTTTCTTAGGAAACTACACAAGTTCGCCCGAACTTGCCTATTCAGTAAGATCTCTTCACAAGTTCGACCGAACTTGGCTCTAGCCTTACCAAAATCATACAAGTTCGCCCGAACCTGTGTGTTTACACACACGTTGCCGAACTTGGCTACTGCCCAACCAAGACTTAACTGTTTCAGCTTTTCGGAGACTGATGCACTTCCGTTCGCGTATGCAGGCTGATTCGGTGCTCTTCTCGACTCTCCTCAGATCCCGAACTCGTACCTAAACGCACCCACAGTGAGTATATTTGACCCATTTTCGCTTTAACGCACTTTTTGGGTGTTACATACGTTCCTATATCAAAATCACTTCACAAATCAAACTGTTTATCACACGCGAATAATCTGATTATATATGCTCAATACGTGATACTAGGAACATGTGACTAGGACTTATTTTCGTTAACTTGCCTCCTTAGCTAGTATGGTACTATAGTGTGGCTTACACCCGACAGGGTCTAGTTAAGATGGATGCGCAAGCCTTCTCACGGTAGTTAGCATGAGAAATAAGCCTATGTTAATCTATGTGAATTGTTTCGGTGTATCATGATGTGTAGTTAGATTATTTCGCGAACGCTTTCTCGATTATGCTAGTAGTACTTAAACCTGTATGCTCACCTTTACTTAATTGTATTGACATGTATTTTAACATATGTAACAAGTTGAGGATTTTAGCTATGGATGCTTGGATGTTGCATGCTTAACGTCGTTTAGTTGTTTAGTTAGTTTGTTGATGTATTTCAGATTTTGAACTTATGTATGAAATCTAGGGGAAATCGAACCCGGTTGAATTTTATGAGAAATCTTCGTTTTGTAATAATTGTTTAAATGTTACGTTTAACAGATGGGATATTAAGCAGGTTGTGATATGTTAAATGATTGTTATGGAACATCTCGTGAAATCAATCTGGTCGCCTAGTGCCACTAACCCTGATGTTTCCGCCATCGGTTGGGGTGTGACAGCTTGACCCATCCTTTGACCCGCAAAACTAACCCTGGTGGGCCTTCAACCAATACAGGAAAATAAGCCTAGCATAATATCTTCAAGTCATCATCTTTCAAGCTCAAGTAGCCTCTTCAATGTCCAGCTAATCTAACTCATATATACAAGCCCATTAACGCCTAGGGGAGGGCTTGCCACGACGTGAAGGATGCGTTGGGCTGGCCCACCATCCCTAGGCCCATCTGCACAAGAAAAATACAACAAATGAAAAATTCTATAAAATAGATTAAAAATTTACATCCTTAGTTTTTAAGTATTGAATTACAACATATGTTACATTTTAACCCCCCCCCCCACACACACACACGCACACACACAATTCAATGACTAAAAACATCATATAAGTTCAATTTCTTACACAACTCTACATGTTGTGTTATTAATAGTCCATTAATGAATACATCTGCAGGCTGGTTTTTCAGACGTAACAACAACAATTTGAATAATATCATCCAAAATCTTTTCTCTTAAGAATAACAAGTCTAACTTAAAATGCTTAGTCCTTTCATGGAAAACAAGATTCACAGCTATAGCAACAACAACAGTATTATCACAAAACAAAGGAACATGCAATGTAATTTTAACTTGCAATTCACTAAGAACACTTAATAGCCATATAACTTCACAAGTAGCAGCACACATTGCCCTATACTCAGCCTCAGCTAAGGATCTAGAAATTGTACTTTGTTTCTTACTCTTCTAGGAAATCATAGATTTTCCTAGAAAGATACAGAAACATGTTATGGATATTTTTGTATCCAAACATTTACCCCAATGAGAGTCTATAAAGGTTGTTAACTCAAAAGACATACTTTTACTTATCAATACTCCTTTTCTAGGAGCTTGTTTAAGATATCTAAGAAGTCTCAAAGCAATCTTTTAGTGACTAGATGTTGGCTTATGCATATAATGACTAAGAAAAGGCATAGTGCATGCAATATCAGGTCTATTGTGAGTCAAATAGATTAGTTTACCCAACAGCTTTTGATGGCCATAAATACTAACTAAACAACCTTTATTTTGACTATATAACATTGTAATTGCATGAGGTTGTTCAATAGGACTATTAACAGGTTTGCAAGTTGTCATGCCATACTCTGCTAGTAGTTCTAAAAAGTGTTTCCTCTATGACAAACACAACCCTTCATCACACTTAACAACTTCTATGCCTAAAAAATATTTCAATGTACCCAAATCTTTAATCAAAAACTTAGCTTTTAAATATTCTTTCACAACATTGATCTCATTCACATTACTCCTTGTCACAACTATATCATCTACATACACAAGCAAGACAAGAAATATATCATTATGTATTTTAACAAACAAAGGGTAATTACATTTGCTCTGCACAAAACCTCACTCTTTTAACAAAGATCCAAGTTTTTCATTCCATATTGTTTGGACTCGTTTAAGCCCATAAAGTGTTTTTTGTTTCAGTTTACAAACCTTTATCCCTTAAAATTCCCCTGGCAATGACATATAAACATATTCCTATAAGTCACCATACAAAAAAACATTATTAATGTCAAGTTGATAAAGAGACCAATCATTCTGGACAACCAAAGATAAAACACATCTAACAGTCACAAGTTTGACAACGGGTGAAAAGATCTCATCAAAATCAACACCTTCTTGTTAATTGTATCCTTTCGCAACTAACCTAGCCTTAAACCTCTTATCTCACCACTAGATTTGTATTTAACTTTGTATACCTATTTACATCCTACAAGACTTCTTCCTTTTAGAAGATCTACAAGATCCCAGGTATTGTTTCTATGCGATGTCTCAATTTCAGTGTTCGTTGCCTCAACCCACCTAGAATCTTTGACAACCTCTTTGTAGCTTTTAGGTTCCACAGTTTTATTAAGACTAGTAATGAAAGAAAAAAAAATTCAACAAAAAGTCTACAATAGTTAACTACCCTCTCCATCCTATACTTAATTTTTCCTTCAATAACAAAATCTTCTAATCTCCTAGGTACATAAAGATTTCTAGAAGACCTCCTAAGAATTGTAGGTTCAGTCATATCCTTGATTCCCTCAGAATTGATAAGATCCACATTACTACTACTCTCACCCTCAACCCTATTAGGTTCCATGTTAGTATTGTTAGGTTGCTGATTACCAGCCCTACCTACAACAGTATCCTCCCGATTGCCTAATTGTTGAAACCCATGAGAGGTAGATTCTTGGTCTACCCTTCCTTCATCATTGGGATTTGCAGCATCTAAACCATGTTTGGTTTCTACACTTTCATACAAATAAAAAAAATTAAAGTGTTTAAATTTTCATTGCAAACAGTTTCAAAAACATCTGACATATTTTTTTCTCTAAATGGAAACACAATTTCAAAAAAATTAACATCTATAGAGAAAAACAATTGTTCTGCTTTCTAAACTCAACAATTTGTACCCTTTTTTCTCATTAGAGTATCCTATGAAAACACATTTTTCTGACATACTGTAAAATTTGTTAGATTCATTTAAGTTTGTACTATAGCAAAGATAACAAAACATTTTTAGATGTTTTAAGAAGGGTTTAAAACCATACAACAGATCGTATGGAGTTCTACCTTGCAGCACAGAAGAAGGAGCCTATTAATTAAGTAAGATGTAGTTAAAACACATTCATACCATATGTTAAGAGGTAATTTACTTTGAAATAAAAAGAGCCCAAGCAACATTTGATAGATGTCTATGCTTCCTCTCAACAACTCCATTTTGTTGAGTTATCCCTTCGATCTTACAAAATTCAGACATTTGTTTATTTACAAACTCAGTTACATTATCACTTCTAAACACTTTTATAGTTTTTTCAAATTGATTTTTAGTTGTGTTTATATATTCAACAATGTTAGAAAAGACATCAGATTTATTTTTCATGAAACAAACCCATACAACTCTAGTATAATCATCTACTATAGTTAGAATAAATTTGAACCCTTTTCTACTTTGAATTGAATTTTAATGGACCCGATGTATGATTTTCCCCAAATTAATAGTTTTATGCTCACTAAGAGGAAATGACTCTCTGTGTTGTTTGGCCTTGTGACACAGATCACAAGGACCA
This sequence comes from Scalesia atractyloides, assembly GCA_947069175.1. Classification (NCBI taxonomy): domain Eukaryota; kingdom Viridiplantae; phylum Streptophyta; class Magnoliopsida; order Asterales; family Asteraceae; genus Scalesia; species Scalesia atractyloides. The sequence goes on from CAMTDV010000009.1 coordinate 54,384,797, forward strand.
TGCACAAGAACACTCTTGAATTTCAAAGTATCTTGTAACAAGTCTAGGACATGACCAAAAGAATGTCCTAGCCTAGCAAGACAAAGATTTATTGTCTCTAAATTGTTAAAACACACATGCTTAACACTACAAGCACCACCATAAAAGTACAATCTATCCAATTGTTTGCCAGTCATTAGGACTTTTTTTGTTAACATGTCCTAGTCCTGGTCTTGGTCCTAGTCCTGAATATAACATTGATTCTCATCAAAAACTTACATACAATCTATTATCTCTTACTAATTTATAAACAAATATGAGAGTCACATAATATTCAGGTACAACAAAAACATCATGTAAAACAACCTTTTCTAATAATTTTAGAGTACAATTTTGGTTGCAAAAGCATTAGTTCCATTTAGATGTTTAACTTGAATTTTAAATTCTGAAACATCTATAAATTCAGTTAAACCTTTTTCAAACATTACCATATGTTGATTAGCACCTGAATCTATTATCCAGCCTGATCCCCCATAAGACCCAGTACTATTATGTTACATACCCAACATTGAACAACCTAGAGCTCGACACAAATCCAGGCCCAAACTCAACCCAACTGCTGATTTGATTAATTTAGAAAAACAGAGGGATAGACGTTTACGAGGAACAATTTTACAGTAAGTTTTCTAGAATAGAGTTGTAATTTCTTTTAGTGGGAGTATTTGTTACTTTTACATGTTGATGTTTTATTTATAGAGTTAGGTTTCTACCTTGTAATCTGAGATTTTCCCAAACTAGGCCTTCTATTTGCAATCAATCGTTTGTTTCAATTTTAATTATCAGATACAATCATTAGTTCCATTTTGGGAATCGTGCACTCCGGAAATCAATTTCAAATCCAACCCTTACTATCAACTCCCACCCTCGCCATTCCAAAATTATGATCAATTTCTGAGAAACAATGGCACCTCTACCCATGATAATCCCGACCCAAACGCATCCAATCCAGACCCTGTGGCTGCCCAATTGGCTGCTCCATTGAGCCGCTGCAATAGGAGATGGATGTGCTCAAAACAAATGCTAACAAAAGGAGAAATTGAGTAGCGGTTATGGCAGATACGAGGATGAAGATTCTTAGGGTATAATGAGCGTACCTACTGACCACACAAAAAAATCGATTTTCCCTCATTTAGCCAAGGAGACCCGTGTGGACAGGTTTTGAAAGCAGAAAAATACTCTCTATTACCATATCCTCAAAGAAGAAAAGGTGGATGTAGCCTCAATGCACCTAGAAGGCGATGCATTGGACTTCTTTTCGTGGCTTACGGGGGATCACGAAATCGAGTTTTCAAAAGATTTGGTGCTTGCTTTGGAGAAACATTTTGGTCCAGTGGAGTTTCAAAACCCGAATGAGCATCTATGAAGCATAAAGCCGATGGGCACTGTACAGGAGTATCGCTGGGAATTTGCTAAAAGGTCGTCTTGGGTCTCCGATTGGCCCGACCACTGCCTTCTTGGCGTGTTTCTTAATGGTCTAAAGGATGAATTGAAGGCAGATGTTCGAATCCAGAAGCCTAGGAGGGTTTACAAGGCTATGAGCTTGGTGTTAGAATTTGAATCCAAGGTAATTTACAAACAGTCAGAAAAATTACCTCCAAAACCAACTCATTTATCTCCTCATCAACCCCAGAAACCATGTTGTTACCACACAAAAACCACCAGAAACCTGAATTTCTGATGGTGAAAACAAAATTGGTACATTCGGGGGGGATAATGTTTTAGATGCTGTGACAACTAGGGACCGGGTCTTCGCTGTAAACCAGGCACTTTCAAGTTACTGGAGTTGGCAGACGAACCTAAAGACAAAGGAAAATCTCAATTACATTAGGTTACAGAATTATCATTTGCTACAATAGAAATCAAGCTGCATGCTCTTTTTGGCAAGCCCGACCCAACCACGATGAAGCTTAAAGGTATCTTAGATACTATTGCTATCTTAATTTTGGTGGATAGTGGATCCACCCACAACTTCATCTCTGATACTCTTGTTCGTGAATTAAAGCTTGTGACTAAATTTGTGACCCCCTTTGGTGTTCAAATCGGTAAATGGAGACATCATCATATGTTTATGATTTTTAATTTAGCAGGTCAGGAATACAAGCTGCAAGGTATTACTTCCAACACCAAGAACTCATCAAGCTTCAAACACCTAGTCATTGACACACAAGTTACTAAGGAAAAAGAGATCAACTTGCAACCTCATTCCGTGATTGATCATCGTTGGGTCCATACTGCTGATCAACATCAACCAATTATAGAGTTGCTTATTTCTTGGTGCACTTATTCCACTGCAGAAGCTATATGGGAGAACTATGAGAATTTAGCTGTTCAATTCCCTGTTTTTTTCGCCTCAAGGACAAGGTGATTTACCGGGCGGGAAGTAATGTTACATACGCAGCATTAAATAACCTAGGACCCGACCCAAATCTAGGCCCCAAACCCGGCCCAACTGCTGATTTGGTTAATTCAGGAAAATAGCAGGCTAAACATTTAGTGCGAAAAGTTTTACAATATGTTTTCTGGAACAGAGTTGTAACTGCTTTTAGTGGGAGTATTTGTAGCAGTTTTTTTTTACTTTTATCATGTCGATGTTTTATTTATAAAATTAGGTTTTTACCTTGAAATCATGAGATTTTCCCATCTCAAACTGGGCCTTCTATTTGCAATAAATCATTTGTTTCAATTTGAATTATCAGATCCTATCATATTAGCAAAACAAAATATGTTTTTATTAAACACATTAGCACATAATAGAACAAACACACTACCTAACACATTACGGCTTTGAGAATTATCTCCGGTTTTATCACTTAAAAACCCTAACAATCTGTTAATCTGATCAAGAGTTAAAACATTCACAGAACCATGTGCAGCACTAGACCCATCAGATTTATTCATAAAAACATTATTTGATGAAGTCTTTTTATTATTACCTCTTGACTTCATCCAAGAGGGATAATCAATTAACTCAAAACACTTTTTATAGTATGTCTAATTTTCTCACATTGTGTACATTTCCAATTTTGATTTGAATTTCTATTAACTTTTTTTTATTTTCAAAACTTTGATTAACCTTTGAAATAAACCCAATTATTTGACACTTTTGCACCCCCACACTAGCATTCCTATGTGACTCCTCTCTGGACACAACAAAAAAAGCCTCTTTAACACTAGAAAGAGTTTCCTTGATTAACAACTTTTTTTCTAACATATTAATAGATACTATCTAGATCCATCAGAAACTGCATCAACTTTATCATGCGACTAAAATTATTAAACTCCCTAGAAGCATCACAAGTGCAAAAAAGGTAATTGAACAATCTTATCAAGTTGTTTCCACTATCATATTTAATTTTTGATAATAATAATAAGAGATCCTGACATACCATTTTGAGTAAAAGATTTTGTTTTCTTGATGTAAATCAAACACTACAGGCCCCTCAATTTTATCATAAGTTTCCGTTAGATCTTTCTACCCATCAGAAGCCAACTTAGAGTATACTTGACCCAAATACAACTCCTCGGATACAGAATTAAGAATCCATGTTAGGACAACTGAATCACCTATGCCACTGAGTGGCAAGCACATCATCATCATCCACAGACTTAGCACAAGAACCATCTATGAATCCTATCTTGTTTTTAACCCTAAGAGCTAAAGTCATTGCATTAGCCCAAATAGTATAATTTTCAGTACCCTTTAGTTTTATGTTAACAATAGTTAAATGTGTAGAATCACTAGCATGTAAGTAAAGAGGATTACTAGAGTCCAATTTACAAATCAAAGTGACAACAGGAGGATCACCTTCTCCTTCATCATCGGATATCTTAACTCACCCCAAACAATACTCTACAAAAAAAAACTAAAACAGGTAATCACACTAGTCACACAAAGGTAAAGCCACATCAGGGGCACTAGGTCTGGTTCATCACTCACAGGGTGCCAGACTATGTCTTAACGCAAGAGCCTTCATATAATTTCTAAACACAGACCAAGCACACAAGATCTGAAAAACAACTATAAACAAACGACAAGTTCCAAACAAAAATCACATATCAATACTTAACTCTGAAAGTAATAGTAAACAATTATACGACACACAATATGCAACACACAAAACAGGGGTAGCTCTCCCTGTATCCCACTCAATCAATTCAGTACCCTTAAACGTCCAGATATGCCTAATGCAAGAATAATAAGAATTGTAAATGATGTGTGATTTTTGCAATTAATTTTTATGACCAAGTTTTAAAAGTGGAACTCGCTAACTACACACAACGACAAGTGAACCGGACGTAAAAGTAGTATAACTAGCAAGACCGAGTATCGAACCGTGGACTCTAGACTGGCACTTCTAATAATTAACCCTAATCACAATTCTAGTCCTAAATTGATTTTAGAATTTGGTTTTTATTTTAGAATTAATTAACTAATATTGTAACTAATTAACTAAAGTAACGAACTAGCAATCACGAAGGTACTAAGAACTGTGAACTTAACCAGAAGAGATGAACAAACCACTTAGGTAGGAATCACTAATGACTCGTGAAGACAATTATCTGACCGATGACTTAGGTTTCGGTTTCTAGCTGATTACTCTCTTGTCAAAGAGAATAAATCCTATAGTAATTAGGTAACAAGGAAAGTGACCCACTAACTCAAGAACCTAAAAACCGACCAATGAAAACAACCAAAACATGTGAAGGAGTGCTATGAGGAAACAAGCCTATTAAAGGTCCTAAATCCCACAACTATTAGATTGTAAAAGATTACCCTTAACCAACCCTCTAGATGTGAAGCAAGCTGTAAGATGATACACCAAAATCCTAGGACTGACTGACACACGAATAAGCAGACGAACCCCGAGTTATCAGGTGCTCAAAACTACCAAACAATGCACAGAATTACCTAGCAACTTCTAATTATCTTTAGAATCAAAGAAGATGGGTGCACACTAATGTCTAGCTGATTTTAAATTGAATTTATGTTATGAGTTATTACCAAGTTCAAACAATTAGATTGAGAATCGCGAATAAACAACCTAAAAGCGAGTTCAACACAACTAGTGGTGACTTATTCCTACCAAAAGCATTAAACTCATCAACCAAATCAATAAATTCAGCAAAACAATAATACGCACTATCAATTCTAGCAATAACTTATAACCAATTTACTCCAAAAGTTGTCAAAGTCAAATAGTCAAATAAATATCAAAAACCCCAACCTAAGCGGCTTTAAAAGTGTTAGCCTCTAAACATTATTTCAAATTCAAAACAAAGTCTAAAAGATGATAAAAAAAATGTTCATAATTGTTTAAAAATAAAAAGAACCAAAGCAAGAAACCGTTACGGGTTGCAATCTTAATCACAAACCACGCTCTTCGAATCCAACAACTTGCTTGTCTGCTCCTGTTCCTCTGGGCTGAGCTTGCGTTGATTAAAGGCCCAAATCAACAAATAATAAAGCAGTTTAGAAAATGGGGGTCAACATCCTAAACCCTTGGTCAACTGAATATATGGATGCACGTGGGACCATTTTTTTCTTTTCTTCTTTTTTTTCCTGAATTCTCATGACATACATAACAAACAATTGTAACATTCATTTCAAATTGTCGTGACATACTTGAAGAATTAATACACTTTCAACATATTGCAAGTTTAGTCCCTTAAATTCCAACCAGTTGTCACAGTGAATTTTTCACTTTCACATATTACCATTCAGTTCCCTAAAGTTTTATAATATATTTGACCGACTATTCATTCCTTGGTGGTTTAAACTCGTTTTTAATTCTTTTCGCACAGGGCCCTATAAATAAACAATCTAATAAAATAAAAGCTAAAAACTAATAAAAACAATTATAAAACTAATTAAATTTGTACAATTTACATAGGATAAAAATGTGTGTTTTACAACACATCAGTAAACAAAAAACAAACAAGGAACAGTCTCACCCATTTGCAAACCCTAGCTAGGGTTTCTCTAGTTCTTATTTAAGACTTCACAACCTTCACTTAGGGTTGTGAATCAGAAACAAGAACAACTCAGACTTATCAAGAATGCCAAAAACCTATCACAAACTCTAATTTTTCAGATCCCAATAGAATGTAATCAAGAGCACAACGGGAGCAAGATCTAGAACTCCTTGTGCTCTGATACCACGTCAAAATTGGTAAATCAGAGTCTACTACATATTTTATTTAACACCAAAAATTGTTCAAATGCAAAACTCACACAAACTATGAATCTAAACTCAAAAACAGATTATCAATTCAATGATTTGTTATACTCCCACAACAACTAAACTGACCCTAACAGATCTAGCAACGAACTAGATCAAGAAAGCCCTAAATTTAAGATCTCGAAGTGAAATCCTAAGAGAGAGAAACGAATGAGTGTGTGTGAGAAATATGTGTTCTAAAGGATTCATCTCACACACCACTCTCTTATTAATAGATAGCCTGGAACAAAGCTTGACTCGTCCTTTCACCCTCACAATTAACTCTAATGGGCCTTCAACCAATCCAACAACATAAGCCTAACAGAATATCTTCAAGTCATCCTCTTTCAAGCCAAACTAGATTCAGCTCATATCTACATGCCCAATAACGCCTCAGGGAGGGTTTGCCACAACGTAAACCCAGTCCATGGATGTGTTGGGCTGGCCCGCCATCCCTAGGCCCATCTGGACAAGAAAAACACAAACAAGCGAAAAAAATCTAAATGAAAAAGCTGCTACATACAAGTTGATAATCGAATAATGAGATTTTTAATAGAAAAGGTACACTTTCCGATCATGTATTGTTTGAACCCAAAATCAGAGAGGATGATGTCATAAGAAGTTAAAAGTCACCCAAAATACATACAACCTTCTAAATTATTTATAAAAGAATTAGCCTGACTTTGTATAAGAAAGCTCAAAGTACATGTATTTAATATGGTTGTTAAAATAGATTTTAGCTCAAAAGTCATCAACAAAGTTCGTTTGTAATCAATTAGTAAAATGTTCGAGTCGAGTCCAACTAACTCCTACAAATTTCAAACGATCTGTTGGCTCGCTTGAATAGTTTTAAGAGTAAACTGCAGTTTTACACCCTGACGATTGGGGGCGTTGACAACTTTACACTCTATTTTGAGTTTTTTTTGCGCAGTACACCTCGCGTATGTTTAATTGGTTCAATGTTGGACCCTGCTATTAGATGGCATCACAAGTCTGTTAGTTGTTATGTTAGAAGACAATTATACCCTTTCCTTTTACACCCTATCTTTTTAATAACTAAATGTCTTACCCCTTGCGAATATGTTAAACCTTACTATTTATAATCGGAATCAAACACAGTTAAGCGAACAACAATCCTACCAAACGCTTAAGTAAACCCCTAAATAGTGAGGAACCATTTTAATCGATGTTTATATATACAAACTGTTAAAGGTATACATATATACCTTAAATAGATCATAGTATGGTGAAGAACATTGTCCTAATAGACATTGCAGCTTGTTCGAATGATTGATTTGGATATGGATCACCGGAATTAGAGTCGGTGCTGAGAGAGTATGGTGTGAAAGTAAGGGTGTGATGGTGAATCGGGTTTGTTATAGTCAGGGTGTGAGTGATGTTCACATGGCGAAGTAATAATATGAGAAATTACAATAATAACCCTCATTATTATGTTGACGGTTAGCTTTGTAATGTTGACTTTAACGGCGTTAGGACCCAGGGCCCAACATTGAACAAAATTAAACATAAACGGGGTGTAATGCAGCAAAAAAATCAAAATAAGGTGTAAAGTTGACAACACCCCCAATCGTCAGGGTGTAAAATTGCAGTTTACTCTAGTTTTTATTATACATCAAGTATCCTAAAAATGGAAGAAAAAAAAGGTGATGGTTGTTATTTTCTACGCGACCTTGTGGAGAATATGGAAGGCGAGGAATGAGACGATCTTTGATGTGCTCCGGTTAAAAAGGTGATGGATTTCGTCAAGGAAGATTTGCTCTTATGGCTTAAATGTTGATCCCCCTTTGAGAACCTAGTATGAGAGAGATGGTGTGACTTTGCTTTGTGTGATGTCATTATATAATGTGTTTTTGTATCGGGACTTCCAGCTTCTTTCTAGCCCCTTGTTCTAATTTTCTAATTAATAACGGAAAAAAGTGTGTGTGTATTGATCAAATATGACCGACATTGATTATGTTTGACCGTCAAAATATGAAAGTAGTGTCGTAGTTGTTTGTAATAAGTTATTACAAGTTATAGCAATCCACAAGGAGCCAGAATGGGTCATATACACCCAATTACGATCATGGATTACTATGTTTGAGTGGGATTCACCACCATCAACCATTATTTTTCTTACTTTGCCCATGCTTGACTTAATGTGTCATATTACGCCACAAGTGTTATAATGACTCGTAAGGAGTCATAATGAGTCACTAACAATCATAACAGACCATAATTGATGGTAAATGTTCATTAGTGACCATAATTGAATAACACTAAGCTCTATTAAGAATGAATTGCCCGATTGACCATGAAAGACTTGACACTAATTCACTATAAGGCCTTGGGGTGTACCCTAACATATAGGATGTTAAAGTGACATGTCATGTTAACGCCTTGCACCATTCCTTCTTGTGTTAATGGTGTTAACGGATTACTTGTTAACATGTTAACCCGATGTAAGTAAATTAATTCCTTCCTTTTATAAAAAAACCACTAAAAAAATCAAGTAGGTGGGATAACCGGAGTAGACCATTTCCTTGAGGTCAAGTGAAGTGAATGAGGAAAAGCGACTGATGTGGCACCTAGATGGAGTAAAAAGTGTTAAAGTAACCAAGGCCTAAGTGATTATAATGTTAACCGTTATTATAACCTAATTCACACTAATAATCATCAATAACTATAATTAACCTTAATAATAATCAGTACCACCATTAATGTCCGTAACTGACCATTATTTTATTTTATTTAGGTGGGGTGTTAACGGGATTACTTGTTAACATGTTAACCCGATGTTAAGTAAATTAATTTCCTTTCCTTTTATAAAAAAACCACTAAAAAAATCAAGTTAGGTGGGGTTAACCGGAGTAGACATTTCCTTGAGGTCAAGTGAAGTGAAATGAGGAAAAGCGACTGATGTGGCTCCTAGATGGAGTTAAAAAGTGTTAAAGTATACCCAAAGGCCTAAGTGATCATAATGTTAACCGTTATTATAACCCTAATTCACACTAAATAATCATCAATAACTATAATTAACCTTAAATAATAATCAGTACCACCATTAATGTCCGTAACTGACCATTATTTTATTTTATTTAAGTTATACTCTAAATTTGTTTGTTGGGACTTGGGACCCTATAATTTGATTTTCAGTTTCATTTATTATTATAATTTTTTTTCGAAATTTCTGTATGGACTAATGTTTACATTTTAACTTTTTTATCGTTTCATTAGTAGTGACTTGCGGCGTGCATTTTATATAGGAAAAATTACACGTTTTGTTCTTTATTTTAACATCATTTTGCAGGCGGTGTTCTTTTCAACGAATTTTGACAGGTTTTGTTCTTTACAAGGAATTTTGTTGCACGTCTTGTCCTTTGACCCTAACCCGGTTAGATTTTCTTGTTAAATCTCATCACGTGCAAGTCACATGAGGGTACTTTAGTCTTTTTACCTGTAAAGGATAATTTTTGTAAATACTCACATATGTATATATATATATATATATACCAGATTTAACGTCCCTAGCAGCAACCACTGAACCAACCGCCCCACCAGCAACCACCGCCCCAATTTACCTTAAATCCAGCATACAATCTAGTAAAACAAAAGGTATATGCGGTGAATGTTTGATTTGAAGAAAATTTGGGAATGCGGTGGCGGGTGGAGGTGAATGAAGGAGTAGTGGGTGGTTGTTGTGGCGGCACTAAGGCGGTGAAGATGGTGGTGAACCGGTGGGTGGATGGTGGTGAATCGGTGGGTGGATGGTGTGAACCGCCATTGTCGTTTCCGGGTTGGGGTTTCAGTTGGGTGGTGGTTAGGGGTTTCAGGGTTGGGGTTTCAGTTTGGTGAGGTGGTGGTCGGTTGATGGTGGTGGTGGTGGTGGGAGGTCGTGGTGAGATCTGAATGTTTGTGAGAGAGAGTATGTGGTAGAGAGAGATAGAGCTGTAGTGTGTGTGGTATAGAGAGAGAAAGTGTTATATATATAAATATATAATAATAATAATTTTTAAAATGTTTTGTTTTATTTTTTAAATAATATTAAATAAAGGGGTAAAAAGACTAAAATACCTTTGGGTAACCAGATTTAACAAAAAAATCTAACCGGGTTAGGGCTAAAGGACAAGACGTGCAATAAAATTCCTTGTAAAGGACAAAACCTGTCAAAATTCTTTGAAAATGATATCGCCTGCAAAATGGTGTTAAGATAAAGGACAAAAGGTATAATTTTTCCTTTTATGTAAATAACCTTTGTCCTTGTTTGTGACCGTTTTGGCACCCATAATTTTTTTTATTATTTTTGCGACAATTTTGCGATCAAAATTTACTACTGCTTTTATTTATTATCTTAACTTGTTACCTCTATTTAATTTTCAGTTTAAACCATTATTTAATTTTCATTTACGTTCAACTTGCTATCAATACTTAAAATATAATATCAAATTTTTTTTATCACTTTTATCTATTTTATGGTGCTTCAAATCAGCTACTGACTTCGTGTCAAAAAAAAATTGAGCGTTGTTGGAAATTTACCTGATTTGCTGATGAATACGATTACCGAATTCGTTGAATGAACCGAAACTTGCAGAGGTCCTCTTTGTCGAATACACTTGGATTCCTCTTAGAATCGTGATACACTTTCAGATCAAACTATTTGTGAGTACACACAAATATTTAATCGAATAAGACCAAGAGGTTTGACAAGAACAAACTTGATTTTTGTTTGGAAAAACCATACCCTCTGATCGTTTTCGATCAGTTTTTTATGTCGACCAAGACAACCGAATTTTTCCTTTTGCATGATAACTGGTGGTCCCAATTCCAAGGCCCATCGGTTTTTTTTAATGTTTTGAACGCAAATCAGATCCATATCCATGTACCCAATAGACTTTAAGTCAATCCGTATATTATAAATATACCATCTGATCCAATGTAGACTTTAAACAAAACCATCATTCTTTTAAATAATCTGATCAAACCCGAATGACCAATTGAATCACATATCCAAAATAGACATAATCCAATTTAACCAGACTAACCAATTAAGGAGCCCAAGCACTTAATATATAGGCCCAAACATAAATATATATTAGTTATATATAAATTAATAACATTTAACTAATAAATTAACTACAAAATTCCCACATCTCCTAACTCGTTTAATATTTAATAAGATTTACTTGGTCAACAAGTTAATCCAATATCACCAAAATTCGTTGGTAACACTAAAATTACCATCAAGCATCGCTCAAGATTAGTTTGTATACCAACAGATGGAAAAAAAAATCATGCGTGTTGGGCGACACCCATCCCGCAAGGTAGCAAGGATGTGTCCGCCCAGTGGCGGATCTAGAAAATCCGCCAAGCAGTAACGTTTTATAAATAAGCGGTAACGAAATCGAAAAAACGTCAAATTTTTCCAAAATTTACACTAATTTTACACTACCGCTGGATCGCCAAGCCGTAGCAGGGGGTTGCCCCTTCTTATACTGTAGATCCGCCCTGTGTCCGCCCCTATACGTACTAAATATTAAAATCGTAATTTAAAATTAAACCAACTAGATCATGTATCACCATTTAACGTCGAATGCCACTACCCCCAAAAGATGAGGCATGAGTGGGGCAGGAAAGACTCAAGCATTAGTGTGATTACGGGTGGAAAATTATTTCTTAACCAATGAATACACTCCATGTAACTTAGAACTTGATTGCATAACACTTAACCTTAGTATTTTACCATGCTTTTCGTGTATCTTAAAACATATACACATATATCCTAACTCTCACACCAAAATCCTACTGGGTTTGATTTAATTTATGTTTTTACTAGGTCAGAACCTCGTGTATTATACGGGTCGATTAAATATATTTTTATATACTAAGTAATAAAAATTACATCTTTAAAAACCCGTGTATTTTATAGTTGAATTGTAACATTTGTAAAAATCGGGTCTCCAAAACCCGCTCCGTTTTTGTAATCTTGTACCAAGTTATGAAATTTCATTAATTATTTATGATTATTTTGGGTTTAAAACGTTAGATAATTAATAAATAAACTAAACTATAAAAATTAAATTGGATAAAAAGTTAAAATAAAATAAATAAAAATAAATTGTAGCTGACCGGACTCGAACCCGGGTCAACTGCCTCCAACAACTTAACATCCACTTCCCAAACCACTCCGCCACAAGGTGTTTTCTGTTAACAATTGGCAACCAAATGGATCTTATACGCGAACTCGAATTAACCATTGGTGCCATCTGAATAACGGAAACCGGCAAACCGAACGCTAAATCATTTCGACTTCTTTGGCTAGCTTATAACCGATGAATATCGGTTTCTAATTAAGTCCGAATTGAATGAACTTAAAGACTTCATCATTTCCGGTTTTTGAAACCGAAAACATACCAAACTCTGATTTAATCCAAGTCCTGATCATTTGCGCGATTCATAACTATCACAACAACACTCAATTTCATTTTCGTCAAGATTCTGAACTGTAAGATCCTCTGAACTCGATCGCCGGAATTTTTCTGCAACTCACCGGAAAACCGGGACTTGCATTCTCACGGTAATTCCTTCTACTCTTTTTGTTTAAAACATGTGATTAGTCAATCTCTAACACAATTCTATCATCAGAATCAATCTTAGCCAACAATTATCGGAAATCTCACCTTCGCCGGAAAGTTTCTGAAATTGCCGGAATTCCACTGTGAACGGGTAAGATATCCTACACTTCATTTAAACCTTGTTTAGATGATTTAATTCTATAAATAATCGAACCACACTGTTAATTGTTTCAACAGTCGGAGTTCAATTCCTGTACCGACATAACCTTCGCCGGATTTCTGTGTTTATCTCCAATCGGTAAATCCTGCTCTTTAAACTCTTTCTATTTCTTCTATTGAATTACTGTTAGTGTTTAAGATCTTAGTAAACCGCAAAATCAACCTTAACCAGTTGATTTACGCTGACAGTTGAAAGCCGACGAAGAAGATGAATCTATTTCAGATTATAAGAGTAATTAAAATTCGGTTTATAAACGGGTTAGACACACAGTCCAGCGGTGGACTGTGTGCACATTTAATAATCACGTCGCGAGTTCGATCCTTACTACACACACGCTCTACGTAATAACATTTCTTTTTATTCATGAACTAACCGGGTTAGGGCGGGTAGTTGTTAAGTATAATATAAAACAAGAATACAACCGGGTTAGACACACAGTCCAGCGGTGGACTGTGTGCAAAATAAACTTCACGTCGCGCGTTCGAGTCCCGACACAAGCACCGGTCCATGAGATTAAAACGTTTTGCAAAATAAAGGAATTTTCGGTAAATTCGAATAAGTATATAAATATAATTAAAACTGGGTTTCTAACGGGTTAGTCACGTAGCTCAGTTGGTAGAGCTACGTGCGCGTGAACGGAAGGTCACCGGTTCGAATCCCACTTGGCGCAAGTATTTACCGCTGACCGAACCGGTCAACGGTCAACGGTCAACGGTCAAACAGTAAAAAAAATAATATTTTTTTTAAATATTTATTTGTTTATTTTAATTTAAAAATCAATTAAAAATACTTAAAAATAACATTTTTAAAGATAGAAAATAGCCATAAACTCACAAAAATATATCTAAAAATCCCATTAAAATCCTTAATAAAATCTATCCATTTATTATATCTTTCCATTATTATTTAGGTTAATATTTCCTCGTCGACTCGCTCGTCTAAATCGTGCGCTTCTCACCATCTCAAATCCAACGCACCCAATGTGAGTGAACCCTTCAAATTCCCCGTTTTAATCACGTTTTTTGGGGTGTATCATGTGTCTTGTTCATTTACATATTATAACCAAGTTATTGTGCATATATCATATCATGACATGTGTATTAGTTTGTTGCTGTTAAGTAGTTATTATTGTTTGCAAATTATTATTTCAGTACATGCATTGCCGAGGCCGTAGCTCCCCATCCATCGAGGTTGAGTTTGATCCCCATTTTATTATGCGGTTGATCAGGGCGTGCCCGCACGATCGGCTCCGTTTGATTGAGCCTTGATCGGTCATTTCATTTTGCATTTCAATACATGCAATACGCTCGGCTCCGTTTGATTGAGCCTTGAGTGCACAGTTCAATTTACATTTCCAGTTCATGCAATACGTTCGGCTCCGTTTGATTGAGCCTTGAGCGCACAGTTCAAATTACATTTCCAGTTCATGCAATACGATCGGCTCCGTTTGATTGAGCCTTGATCGCACAGTTCATTTATGTTAGTTATTATATGATGTTGGTATGTTCATGTATGCTATCGATTGTTGATGTATGTTATAATTGTAACTGATGTTTGCCAATGTTTGATTTCATACATGTGCTCTTTTATGATTATGCACAATATTTTATTGATAAACTAACCAGAAAATCATTATCAAATGTTTATCTATAAGGTTCACTCGCCAACTTATGTTGACCCAAAAACCTCCCATTTTACACATGATACAGGTGAACCAGCAGCAGCTAGGAACACATAGGACCTGGATTAGAAGAAATAAAACGATTTAGTGTTTGGATTATTATGTTTGGTTATTTTCCTTTGTAATGAATGGACATGTTTGGATGTTTGAGAAATGTAACTTTGATTATGAAACATAATAGTAAATGTCATGTGCTTTGGTGATAACCCAATTATGCCCCGACTCTTATTTCCGCTGCGGGTCGGGGTGTGACAGATTGGTATCAGAGCCATGACTATAGGGATATAGGATAGGTTATTAGACCCTTAGAGCCTATACTATAGTCGATTAGAAACTTATAAGAATTTTGTGTGTTATATGCCAAATTTCATGATGTTTATATGTTTATGTTAAATGTTACATTTGATATTGTTCAAGCATGTTCATAAGTATGTATTATCAAATAATGCCTATCATGAAATCGTATGATCATAATATATCACATCCATGCAAGCACACACCACATCATGATTGATTTTACAACGATTTTCGTGTTTTCAAATCTCATCAAAGTGAGTTTTCATGACGGGCATGTAGTAACTGGAAGGGTACTAGTACCGGTAGTCGGAACGTCCTGTCTAGGCTGGCATTCGTATAAATCCAAAATAAAGGACCAGTTTGCCTACCTGGGGACTAACGATGAGAGTACGAAATACCTATTAGGCCAAAGCATGCTATACCAAACGTCGTGAGAGCTAATCCCACTTTGAGTTGTCATTGTGTCTACACCTGGACACGTTCCGACCAAACATCTCATGAACATATTTTGTGGTTAGCATTCGGGAGATGCGAGTGTTAAATTTCCAATACTAATGTGAATCCTACCAAGCCAATAGCCATGGGGGCCCACATGACTATATAGGTGAAGGTATGGGGGACATTTGAGGCCCAACATGAGCGAACCCAAGACATCCTTTGGATGTAGTTGCATTATTGATATTTATGTTATTTTCATTTTCTTAAAGACACATGACACCTAAAAAGATACCATAAACTCACAATCTTCTCATTTTATGATCATGTAGATGTCGTCTAGACCGCATCGAAGGAGTAGGAAATCGGAAAAGTCTCGGAACGTTTGGCCACTCATATCGCGAATCAAATGGCCACGATATTGCCTGACATCGTAGTACAAGTACAACAAGCCCTTGCTGCAAATCCTACTAACCCTCCTCAACAACAGGACCAGATCATCAACAACCCTCCTACCATCAAATGCTCTTACAAACATTTTAAGTCCTGTGATCCTCCAAAATTCGAAGGGACTGAGGGAGTCACTGCTTCCTACATTGGTTCGAGGAGATGGAAAACGTTTTCTTAAACTGCGATTGTCCTGAGGATCGCAAAGTTCGTTATGCCACCGGGAGACTACTTGGCGTAGCTCTCACTTGGTGGAACACTGAGAAAGGAAAGAGGGGAACGGATGATGCGATGGCCTTAACTTGGGAGGAGTTAAGGGAAATCATGACTAGGCGATTCTGTCCTAGAAGTGAAATTAAGAAATTGGAAGATGAATTTCATGCTTTGAAGCAAAAAGATGGTGATCACTCTACTTACAACAAAAGGTTCTTGGAGTTGAACCAAATGGTTCCAAACTTATTCACTCCAACCTACCGTCTGATCGAACATTACATTCGAGGACTTCCCTCGAAAATCCAAGATTCGGTCCTCAGCGTCTCACCGGTAACCCTCGAAGCTGCCATGGAGTTGGCAACAGAACTGACCGAAAACCGAATTCGCAATGGGAAGTTCAAGGAGGAAAAGAAGAAAACCCCTGCTGAGGGACAAACCTCAAACCACCACACTCCTTCCTCTAAATTTGCTAACAAGAGGAAGCGTAACACCAGGAACTTTGCAGTCACCCAAACCAACACCCCTGTTCCTGCTGCACCCATCACTCAAGCCACTCCTCCACCCGCGCCATACAAAAGACCATACACAGGGCCACTACCAAAATGTAACCGTTGTCAGTATCACCACTCCCCTGACTATCCTTGCCAATACTGTACCGGCTGCGGTCGCGCTGGACACACTGTTCAAAACTGCCGCACGCTTCAACGAACAAACCGCCACCAACCTATAACCCAAACCCACCAACAATTAATGGGTCAAGCCCAACAACAACCACCATTTCCACCCACTCAACATTTAGCCCAAACATACTATCAACCCAACTATCCTATGGGCCAACCTATGCGGGCTTGTTTCAATTGCGGTGATCCAAGTCATTTCAGGAACACATGTCCAAGGCTGGTCAATATTATTCATGCTCAGGCCCAAGCCAACCCTGTGAATCAAGCAAACCAAGCTCCTCCACCTGCTAGAGGAAGGGCTTTCAATATTAACGCAAACCAGGCCAGAGCTGACGACAATGTGGTCAACGGTACGTTTCTTATAAATGGTAGATATGCCTATGTTATTTGATACTGGTGCGGATAGAAGTTTCATGTCATTAGAATTTGAACCTATTTTAAGTAAAAATCGGGATAAGCTCGCGGAATCCATAACGGTGGAAGTTGCGGACGGAAAACCAGTTTCATTAGACTCTATTTTACGCAACTGTACGCTCACCCTAAACGACCACGATTTCTCAGTCGATCTTATTCCTATGAAGCTGGGAAGTTTCGACATCATAATCGGAATGGATTGGCTCAGTCAGCATCATGCGGAAGTTGTATGTCGTGAGAAATTTATTCGTATTCCTCTTTCAAACGGACAGACTCTTCGAATTATTGGAGAAACCTCGGCGAAAGGGCTCAAATTAATGTCTTGTCTTCAAGCTCAAAAATACCTTCGCAAGAATTATGTCGCGTTTTTAGCCCATATCATCAAGAAGGGGACCTCAGAAAAGAAACTTGAAGATATCCCTGTTGTAAAAGATTTTCCACAAGTTTTTCCTGACGACATTTCAGGACTTCCTCCAATCAGAGATGTCGAATTTCGTATCGATCTTATACCTGGTGCTACACCAGTGGCAAAATCCTCATATAGGTTAGCCCCCTCTGAAATGCAAGAGCTAGCCAGTCAATTGCAAGAGTTGACTGACAAGGGATTTATACGCCCCAGCTCATCGCCTTGGGGTGCACCTGTACTTTTGTAAAGAAGAAGGATGGATCTTTTCGCATGTGCATCGACTACAGAGAGCTCAACAAGTTAACTATCAAAAATCGATATCCTTTACCTCGCATAGATGACCTTCTTGACCAACTACAAGGTGCCAGTTGCTTTTCGAAAATCGACCTTCGATCTCGCTATCATCAGCTTAGAGTGCATGAAGAAGACGTCCCTAAAACTGCTTTTCGAACTCGATATGGTCACTATGAATTCCTGGTTATGCCGTTTGGATTAACCAACGCACCAGCTGTTTTCATGGACCTAATGAATAGAGTCTGCAAACCTTACCTTGATCGATTTGTTATTGTATTCATCGACGATATTCTTCTCTATTCAAAATCTAAAGCTGATCATGAGCGTCATCTGCGACTTGTTCTTGCACTTCTAGAAAAGGAAAAGCTTTATGCCAAGTTCTCTAAATGTGAATTCTGGTTAAAGAGGTGCAATTTCTCGGGCATGTAGTCAATGACAAAGGAATACATGTGGACCCATCAAAGATCAAAGCAGTTCAAGAATGGCAAGCTCCACGTACGCCAACTGAAGTAAGGTCTTTTCTTGGACTTGCTGGCTACTATCGTCGATTCATTTCAAACTTCTCTCGCATTGCGGTGCCACTCACGGCTTTAACCCATAAAGGGAAACCATTTGTATGGGGGCCCAAGCAAGAAGAAGCTTTTCAAACTCTCAAGCAAAAACTTTGTGATGCACCAATCCTCACTCTTCCTGAAGGTTGTGATGATTTTGTGGTCTATTGCGACGCGTCAGGGCAAGGATTAGGTTGCGTTCTCATGCAAAGAGGAAAAGTCATAGCTTATGCCTCAAGGCAACTCAAGACACACGAAAGGAACTACACCACTCATGACCTTGAACTTGGAGCCGTTGTGTTCGCTCTTAAGATATGGAGACATTATCTCTATGGTACGAAGTGTGAAATATACACTGACCACAAGAGTCTTCAACATATCTTCAATCAGAAAGAGTTAAATATGAGGCAACGAAGATGGGTCGAACTTCTAAATGATTACGACTGTGAAATCAGATACCACCCTGGTAAAGCAAATGTGGTGGCTGATGCACTTAGTCGAAAGGGTTATGCGAACTCCATTCATCTCCTATGTTCGCAAATTATAACCAATATTAAGGATCAAATTCGAGAAGCTCAACACGTTTCCATAACAGAGGAAGATGTACAAAAAGAGATGTCCTGTGGAGCCGAGCTAAAACTTGAAACTAAATCTGATGGTATTTTGTATTACCTAGATCGTATATGGATTCTTAACCACATCAATCTTCGTGAAACACTCATGCATGAAGCCCATAAGACGCGATATTCTATACACCCAGGAGCTGATAAGATGTATCAAGACCTACGGTACACCTATTGGTGGCCTGGAATGAAGAAAGATACTGCCGTTTTTGTTTCCAAGTGTCTCACTTGTTCTAAAGTAAAGGCTGAACACCAAAGACCCTCAGGACTTCTAGTCCAACCAGAAATACCTGTTTGGAAGTGGGAAAATATAACCATGGATTTCATTACCGGGTTACCTCGCACTTCTAGTGGGTATGACACTATATGGGTGATTATAGACCGACTTACAAAATCAGCTCACTTTATTCCTATTCGAGAAGATTTCAAGAACGAAAAGCTTGCTCGTATTTATATTAACGAAATCGTCAGCCGACATGGAGTTCCATTAAGTATTATTTCTGATCGTGATGGCCGTTTCACCTCACGAACATGGGAAGCAGTACAATCCGCTATGGGCACTCGACTAGATCTCAGTACCGCCTATCATCCTCAAACTGATGGACAGTCTGAGCGCACCATTCAAACCCTTGAGGACATGCTTAGAGCATGTGTCATAGACTTCAAGGGAAATTGGGACGCCCACCTACCGTTAGTCGAATTTTCGTACAACAACAGTTATCATTCTAGCATCGGCATGGCACCTTTTGAAGCTTTATATGGTCGAAAGTGTCGATCTCCTGTTTGTTGGCACGAAATTGGGGAAGCACAAATTACTGGTCCAGAATTGATCCAAGAAACCACAGATAAGATTCATCAAATCCGAAACAATCTTCTAGCGGCTCAAAGTCGTCAAAAGAGTTACGCAGATAAACGACGGAAGCCCTTGGAGTTTAGCGTTGGTGATCATGTGCTTTTAAAAGTATCACCGTGGAAGGGAGTAATTCGTTTTGGTCAAAAGGGAAAGCTAGCACCACGTTACGTAGGACCTTTCAAAATACTCGAAAGAGTAGGTCCTGTAGCATACAAGCTTGACCTACCGGAAGAACTCGACAGGATTCATCCCACATTCCACGTGTCGAACTTGAAGAAGTGCCTCGCTGATGGGAATCTTCATATTCCACTGGAGGATATTCAGATTGATGAATCCATGCATTTTATTGAAAGACCAGTGGAGATTATGGACTATGGAGAAAAGCGTCTACGACGAAGTCGCATTCCTATTGTTAGGGTACGCTGGGAGTCGAAACGGGGACCTGAGTTTACTTGGGAACGTGAAGACTCAATGCGTGAAAAATACCCTCATCTTTTCCCTACTACTTCAACTGTTTAAATTTCGGGACGAAATTCCTAAAAGTAGGGGATACTGTAACATTTGTAAAAATCGGGTCTCCAAAACCCGCTCCGTTTTTGTAATCTTGTACCAAGTTATGAAATTTCATTAATTATTTATGATTATTTTGGGTTTAAACGTTAGATAATTAATAAATAAACTAAACTATAAAAATTAAATTGGATAAAAAGTTAAAATAAAATAAATAAAAATAAATTGTAGCTGACCGGACTCGAACCCGGGTCAACTGCCTCCAACAACTTAACATCCACTTCCCAAACCACTCCGCCACAAGGTGTTTTCTGTTAACAATTGGCAACCAAATGGATCTTATACGCGAACTCGAATTAACCATTGGTGCCATCTGAATAACGGAAACCGGCAAACCGAACGCTAAATCATTTCGACTTCTTTTGGCTAGCTTATAACCGATGAATATCGGTTTCTAATTAAGTCCGAATTGAATGAACTTAAAGACTTCATCATTTCCGGTTTTTGAAACCGAAAACATACCAAACTCTGATTTAATCCAAGTCCTGATCATTTGCGCGATTCATAACTATCACAACAACACTCAATTTCATTTTCGTCAAGATTCTGAACTGTAAGATCCTCTGAACTCGATCGCCGGAATTTTTCTGCAACTCACCGGAAAACCGGGACTTGCATTCTCACGGTAATTCCTTCTACTCTTTTTGTTTAAAACATGTGATTAGTCAATCTCTAACACAATTCTATCATCAGAATCAATCTTAGCCAACAATTATCGGAAATCTCACCTTCGCCGGAAAGTTTCTGAAATTGCCGGAATTCCACTGTGAACGGGTAAGATATCCTACACTTCATTTAAACCTTGTTTAGATGATTTAATTCTATAAATAATCGAACCACACTGTTAATTGTTTCAACAGTCGGAGTTCAATTCCTGTACCGACATAACCTTCGCCGGATTTCTGTGTTTATCTCCAATCGGTAAATCCTGCTCTTTAAACTCTTTCTATTTCTTCTATTGAATTACTGTTAGTGTTTAAGATCTTAGTAAACCGCAAAATCAACCTTAACCAGTTGATTTACGCTGACAGTTGAAAGCCGACGAAGAAGATGAATCTATTTCAGATTATAAGAGTAATTAAAATTCGGTTTATAAACGGGTTAGACACACAGTCCAGCGGTGGACTGTGTGCACATTTAATAATCACGTCGCGAGTTCGATCCTTACTACACACACGCTCTACGTAATAACATTTCTTTTTATTCATGAACTAACCGGGTTAGGGCGGGTAGTTGTTAAGTATAATATAAAACAAGAATACAACCGGGTTAGACACACAGTCCAGCGGTGGACTGTGTGCAAAATAAACTTCACGTCGCGCGTTCGAGTCCCGACACAAGCACCGGTCCATGAGATTAAAACGTTTTGCAAAATAAAGGAATTTTCGGTAAATTCGAATAAGTATATAAATATAATTAAAACTGGGTTTCTAACGGGTTAGTCACGTAGCTCAGTTGGTAGAGCTACGTGCGCGTGAACGGAAGGTCACCGGTTCGAATCCCGCTTGGCGCAAGTATTTACCGCTGACCGAACCGGTCAACGGTCAACGGTCAACGGTCAAACAGTAAAAAAAATAATATTTTTTTTAAATATTTATTTGTTTATTTTAATTTAAAAATCAATTAAAAATACTTAAAAATAACATTTTTAAAGATAGAAAATAGCCATAAACTCACAAAAATATATCTAAAAATCCCATTAAAATCCTTAATAAAATCTATCCATTTATTATATCTTTCCATTATTATTTAGGTTAATATTTCCTCGTCGACTCGCTCGTCTAAATCGTGCGCATCTCACCATCTCAAATCCAACGCACCCAATGTGAGTGAACCCTTCAAATTCCCCGTTTTAATCACGTTTTTGGGGTGTATCATGTGTCTTGTTCATTTACATATTATAACCAAGTTATTGTGCATATATCATATCATGACATGTGTATTAGTTTGTTGCTGTTAAGTAGTTATTATTGTTTGCAAATTATTATTTCAGTACATGCAATTGCCGAGGCCGTAGCTCCCCATCCATCGAGGTTGAGTTCGATCCCCATTTTATTATGCGGTTGATCAGGGCGTGCCCGCACGATCGGCTCCGTTTGATTGAGCCTTGATCGGTCATTTCATTTTACATTTCAATACATGCAATACGCTCGGCTCCGTTTGATTGAGCCTTGAGTGCACAGTTCAATTTACATTTCCAGTTCATGCAATACGTTCGGCTCCGTTTGATTGAGCCTTGAGCGCACAGTTCAAATTACATTTCCAGTTCATGCAATACGATCGGCTCCGTTTGATTGAGCCTTGATCGCACAGTTCATTTATGTTAGTTATTATATGATGTTGGTATGTTCATGTATGCTATCGATTGTTGATGTATGTTATAATTGTAACTGATGTTTGCCAATGTTTGATTTCATATATGTGCTCTTTTATGATTATGCACAATATTTTATTGATAAACTAACCAGAAAATCATTATCAAATGTTTATCTATAAGGTTCACTCGCCAACTTATGTTGACCCAAAAACCTCCCATTTTACACATGATACAGGTGAACCAGCAGCAGCTAGGAACACATAGGACCTGGATTAGAAGAAATAAAACGATTTAGTGTTTGGATTATTATGTTTGGTTATTTTCCTTTGTAATGAATGGACATGTTTGGATGTTTGAGAAATGTAACTTTGATTATGAAACATAATAGTAAATGTCATGTGCTTTGGTGATAACCCAATTATGCCCCGACTCTTATTTCCGCTGCGGGTCGGGTGTGACATGAATAAACATGAGTATTACACGACTTGAATAAATATAATGTAACCAGTTAACACATAGTCGTGAAGATACGTTTTAGGGAAAAATGAAGTTTAATATACTATTTACATACCTTAACATTTTACTGTTTGTTTTATTTATTAAAAGGTTTAAAACTTGTGTGTTTACACGTGGTTGGATTAATATAATATCAAATAGCTATTATTAATAAACGGGAAAAATATAAAAGAAATAGTTAAGAAAAAAAATATTAAATAACTAAGAGATAAGAAAAAAAGAAAACAAACATAAAGATATTATCAATAATATTAGTTGAATGCTTTATTACAATATAAATATATATATATATATATATATATATAAGATAGATAGATGTCTACTTGAAATATGGGAATGTTGTAACTTGATAAATTGTTTTAAAACTTGTAAGTTTTAAAATAAAAATAGACATATATATATATATATATTGTGTGTGGTTAAAATATATATATATAATATAATATATATAATAATATATTATAGATGGGTTAAAAATGAAAACCACCACGAGTTGCGAGAAACATCGAAAACTTTTTGATCCCGGGGCGAGTTCGCGCCAATTTTTTTTGCACAAAACGTAGATGTGAATTATTATATAAAAAACATCTGTCAAAAAAATTAAATAAATTGTCGAGGTGGTAGTTTTGACTGACGCAGTTTTTTTATTTACGCCTGGACGTAAAAATAAATTTTTAAAATTTACACACCAGGCGTAAAAAAACTTGCTTTACTCAAAAGCTACGGCCTCGACAATTTATTTTTTTTACTTTTTTTACATATGTGTTTATAAATGTTTTCATCTACTTTTGTGCAAAAAAAATTGGCCAACTCGCCCCGGATCAAAAAAGTTCTCGCGGTTCTAGCAACTCGTTGGTGGTTCTTCATTTTGGAATCAAGATTATTTATATTACTAAAGAATTGACTAGCTTCAGAAATAGTATCCAACAAGGGCTTCTCTTTGCAATCGTTGGAGAAGTTTTTTTAGGTTCAATAAAGACTGGAAAAGACTAAAAGAAATCATACTGGAAAATGGGATTAAAACTTTCCTTTATTACTATCCATGCTCAGGGGACTATCACTTGGCATTGATAAAATGTTGAAACGTAAGAAAATAAGACTCCTAACAAAGAACGCGTTTATGAACTTTATGTAACTAGTTAACAACATACCACATTTCCTCTTGTGGATATAGCTTTAGCTATCTCTTTTTATTTTGATGAGGCTTACTCAGTTTTTCGTTTCGTCTCTGATAAGAATACGAGAAAACAGTAAGTAATTCTCGAATAGTTTACTCCATTATTATTTCCAATGTAATAATGTAAATATAATTGATCTGATACGGCAGCTAACCTTTCTCCTCGTTCATTACCAGATTAGTGCTAAAGCCTTTTCGACCAAATTATTTTGAAATTAAAGTCGATGAAATAATCCATAATGACCACATAGTGATCAATATAGAATCGATAAGCCCGACATCCTTACGTGCCTTCAGATCTTGATCAAGATTTAGCAAGTGTTAGAGTCACGCAAGGATGACAATACGAGTCATTATATTCAGGATTTTCTCGATCATTGCCAAAATACTTTGTTGCGTTGCAACAAGTATGATGACCGCCTTCAGTTTTGACACCTTCGACATTTGCTCTCGCAAGTTTTACAAATTCCTTCAATTTTGTTGTACCTTATTTGTCTGCCTTTTTTTCGTAGTAATCTACTTTTATGGTCCCGTGGCTACCGCCTGGGTGGCACCACCTTTAGCCAAAGCTGTGGTGGCAGGTTTGCCGACGGTGACAATTGGGCCTTCGGTTAATGGAAAACCAGAAAAAAAGATCGATTTAAAAATGTTAGAAATCAGGCTTTCTTCAACTTAATCAAACAATTGATTTAATAAGAAACAATCCTTTAATTAAAATTGAAGATACATAAATCCTAAATTATAAGATTGTGTGTTACGAGTTAACACACTTTTCTATTAACTAAGAAAGTGTTGCCACATCAACGCTAACTCAGCATAGTTCTATTAACTAATTTTTTTATTGTTAACTAGGTGTTGTAAGTTAACTAAACTGCAAATATTTAACCATCATTATTCAATTATTTTTATTTAATTAAAGATTAATAATAAAATACATTTAAAAAACAAAAAAACTACAAAATTACGAACCAAACAAATTACTCATCATCCTCGTCTTCCTCGTCGTTCAACGATTAACCCATAAATGGTTAGTCAAATCCACACGTAGAGAATCATGTGTTTTGTGGTGGCGTAATTTCATAAGGATAGTTACTCTTTGTTCCGTGTTCAAATTGGACTCTGGTAGCTCCTTGTCATCTGGATCATAATCTTGATAAATTGCTCTACCCGAATCCTCTAAAATCATGTTATGTAGAATTTTGCAAGCATACATAACATTATTTAACTTTTCTTTCTCCCAAATTCTAGCAGGTTGGGCAATTATACCTCATTTTTCTTTAAAACCCCGAACGTACTTTCAATATCTTTCCTTGCAGATTCTTGTCTTCTTCGTGAAATATACTCGTTTATCGTCTAGTTGACTTGAGTATTTTTGAGATGTGGTGTAGAAATGTGAAGTTTAGGAGTGATTTATGTGAAATATGGTATGTAAAATGGGGTATATTTATAGACCGTGAAGAAAATTTATTTATTTTTTAAATTAAAACACAACCTAAGTTCCCATCCCTCCCCCAAACGGCTAGTTTGACCGATTCGGGCCCACCATAATGCCCCTCTCTCTTTCTCGCTTCACTCCGCCAACATTTCACAGGACACCCCATTAACGGGTGATGTACTCATTAACACCCTCCTAGTTAACCGACAGCGGACAATCTAACTCCTATATATACTAATAAAATCCAATATGGAAACCAAATAAAATAAAACTAGTACAAATCCTGAATCTTCCTACTAAAATTAAACACAAATACAAATAAACCATTTAAATCCATCAACTTTTAAGTATTGACAAGATTGGTTCCAACAATCACCCCCTTAATCTTGTAAAGTTCCTCCTAGGTCTTGAATACCAAGTAAGACCCGAAGTTCTTCCACCTTAATATTTGGTCTCTTATGTTCGCTTTGCATTAACACCTTTGCTGCAAATGACCCAACACCACACCCCTGTTTTCTTACTCCTTTGGGATTACACCCATAACTTGTCCAAACACTTGAACCATCTATCACACCCCAACCCGCAGTGGATATGGTACGGGGCAAGATGGATTGCCCACATCTTTTGACAGTATTTAAACTTTAAGTAATTAATTCAATCATATTAAATGTCATACATAACCATATAATTTCAAATAAAATTCAATACAATATCCAAGGGAAATATGAAACAAAAGTCTTGATTAATTTATTCCATGGCACAATCCTATGTCTTCTTATCATGCAATGAACCTTGTGTACCTGTGTCATGTGTAAAATAAATTTGGGTCGACAATAGTTGGTGAACAGATCTTCGATTTTAATTAAGATAAAATAGTTTAGTTAATTTATTTTATAAAAAAAATAATTAACATGCAATTTTAAGCGTATATGTGACATCTATCAACAATTCAACACAACCACATCAAAGAATGAAACAAAACATAAGTAATGAAACAATGATGCGATCCAAGCCCTGAAAGGCGAAAATTGAAACTATGAAACAATGATGTGATTCAAGCCCCGAAAGGCAAAACTATGAAACAATGTGGCTATACCGAGTTCGACCCATTGCCGTGGGGAATCGATCAGACAGGTGGATCCACACGAAACCAATGACACAAAGTGATAAACAAGAAAGTGCATGTATATGAAACAAGTAACGAAACATATGATACAATTCATGAGCACATAAAGACACTTTGATTTGCATGTTGAAATAAATAAGAAACATTAAGAAATTTTGATACACGATACACCCCAAAAAGTTAAAGTGACAAAAGGGGAAAAATAAGATATACTCATAGTTTTTGTTCCATTAATCCTTAGTGAAAAACCACAAGGGAATAAGGATAAAATCCAAATGACAAGCGTGATTTAACCTAGACAAGCGAATACAACAAGGAAAGGATAAACATTATGCTAGGCATAGCTAAATAAACGAACACGATATGTTGGACTCGTTAGGCCTAACGAGCCTCTACAAGGCTACGCCAAACCTAAAGGAGAGCTTAAACAATGCTACCTGAACGAGCCTAATGCTCCTTAACTAAAAACCTAAACTAAACTAATTAAACTAAGAAAGCAATTAATAAATGATAACGAAAAGGAAAGGAAAACTACATCAAAGAAAACTTTAAAAAATGAGAAAAGCTTGAAGGCAGGATCTCCTCGTTGAGAGCGAAAATAAAAACAACTACGCATAACACCCAAAGGGGTATTGCACTTGTGGAACCACCAAATTTGGTTATTCCACTTGTTTATACTCAGACTAGGCGTAGCAAGCTATTAGGAACCAAGCAAGTGTATTTATAGCTGTGAAAGAGCACAAATGGTATTTGTGTGGGACGAATTTAAAAAGGGGTTCGCGTGTCTTGCAAATTAGCAACTGATGTGTATTTTACAATGAATTTTACACACGATTCGGTTTTAAATTTATAAAAATGATTTATACTTCAACATTAAAACACACACGAAAGGACAAGTGTACCCCGTCATATATGTAGAAAAGTATCGGTAAGAACCAAGTATCGATCCAAGGATGCGGGCGGAGATAATAATACTAAACCTTTGTCATTATTCCACCGGTAGAAAAGATAAGTGGATAAGTTGTGTAGACTAGAAAATGACTAAAACAAATATTTTTGTTTCTTTTTCTTTTTGTAAGCATAATAGACTCCAAATATGAAAAATATAAATATAGCCTTGCTTTATGAACAAGCGAAATATCTTAACTAAGTCGGTTATGCCACTAAATCACTTGGTCAATTTTCCGTTTTTCAAAGATAAATAGTATCCATTTCGGGAATCCTAACATGACAACTCTTCAGAAAGTTAAAATGATAAACACACTTTAACCACCTAAAATTGTTCTTTAACGCCTATTGATTAATGTTTATGAAAATCCCTTAAAAATAAGTTAGTCATCCGTTAAGAGTTTTCTAACCTCACTTAATCAAGGAATGTTACAAGGAAAAACACAATGTAACTACCGAGACAAGCATAACCTAGATTAAATCACAACCGAGTTCATTTTACAAATCTTGAACACAAATCCACCAAGAAAGCAATTTTGGCCTAAATTACTAATAAAGCTACAACTTATGTCAAGAATCCGTAACAACACCATCTAACCCGCTAAGGTCCTTCCGTGAGGGAAAGCATTCTTGATTAATCTTAGTTACCCTTTATTAAACCAATACCATTTCTAGTTTCATGGTGTAAACATTTTAACAAGTTAAAAATCTACTAATACATGATTAATTAAGCTTCTTCTTTTAAAATCCTAACTAACCACATACTAATCATCCAAGATAATTAACTATAATAAAAAATTCAACATCAATAAACAACGTTGCAAACTAATCATCAAGGATTATCATAGAAAGTTGTTAAGTGTTATTACAAACATGATTAACATACTAATGGTTGTTTATGAAGCAAGGATTACAAGTGTTTTTGCCCTTAGGCTACAATAATACATAATACATCAACCAAATGCTTGAAACATAATCAAAATCATGGAAAGATTCAAGAATCAAACCATAAGCAAGCATAAGATTGAAGACCCGGATGGTAACGGACTTCTCGACACTATGGGGGCTTGATTCCGAGCTAAAGACGGTGTCTCCAGAGCCCAGAAAGTCGCCTGAGATGCTCCCAAAAGTTCCAGATTCTCGACCAGAATGCCATCTGATGTTTTTCATAACTTTTCAATCGGCACGGCCGTGCCAATAAAGTGCACGGCTGTGCACTGTTCATGGGATCTTGTGACGTCAGCAGATCTGGGCAGATATTTCAAAAGTGGCACTGCCGTGCCAAAGGCGGAACTGTCGTGCATGTCCGAGAAATCAAGATCGGAACTATCGTGCCAGCATCCGCATGGCCCTGCGTGTCCAAGGGAGAGCTGCCACTGCCAGTCGCACTGCAGTGCATCCGAGGAATCAAGGTCAGCACTGCCGTGCCAATGGTACTGAACTCAACATAATAGTATCTCTGTCGATTCGCCCGGAAAATCCTCGTTTTCTTCATCTTCTTGTCCGGCACGCCGTTTAAGGTTTGTAAACCAAAACATACATGATTAAGTGCCAAAACTTTGGTTTTATGGCCAAAAACGCGTCAAACGGGGGCAAAATGGGGGACTAAAGTACGTGTAATTTAACGTATATCAGCAACAAACACCAAACTCTTTTTCACGATTCGCGCTTCGTTATAACTCCGTTTCTCGCACGGTTTTCACCTACATTCACTGTTTTCAAAGTACTATCATATGGAAGAGACTAATCCAACATTCATGGTGTCGAGAATTGGGTGTAACCTTGGATTTTGATGTGGGCCAGGGTTACGTTCTCAAACTTGTGCTTGTGATTCCCGTTACACTTGGGCTCAGTTTTATGCAGCATTTGAACCTACTTGCTCCTTAGTATACCAAGTATATATTGGGGCTTTGAATGGACCAGAATGATAGCTCAAGGATAGTTAAAAGTTGGCAAGAAAGTCACCCGATAGTTATTTTATGACAAAACTAAGAATGCAACATGTAGAACTTCTTACTTGCTATCATTTACATCTAAACGCTCCAAAACACAATGTCTTATCTTAAGGCATGTATATAATGAAGTTTGGATGATAAGAAGGTTAGGATATGAGTGTTAGGTATGTTCACGAGGTCTCCAAAGATTTTGATCAACTTAAGGAAAACCTTAGTCGTAGACCTTTAGACCTTGAGAGATGGATGGTTTCTTCAAAATACATGGAAATGAATTTACGAACTTGTATAAAACATGTACAATACTATAAATCACCAGATATGATAATATGTATGATCAAAACATAGAATCCGAGACATTTTATTGCTTAAACATTAGATATAATTACAAGGAATATGAAAACGGATCGTGTTACAAAAACAGGTCAGGTTCTAGGATCCGTTTTTATGGATGTTACAGTCTCGCCTACTTTGGGAATTTCGTCCTGAAATTAGAAAACGTTTGCATAGGATGGTGTGTAGGCTTTTCATAGGCGTAAGGATATCGATTAGATTTAGTAGCAACACTAGGAAGTTGGAAATTAGGATCAAATTGTTTCTTAGGAATATCAGGTTACAAGCGGTAAACACGAGTCTTAAAGATACTGAGGGTGTGCTCAATTTAAGGTATATCAAAAGTAAGGTTTAGACCTGGTTGAGGTGGTAGTGTTCCTAGTAAGGGCAGAATACCCAAATAGATGTAACAACTCAGAATTTCGTTGTTATCCTTTTCTTTTATTATCGATTGTATTTCCTAATTGTAATCCCGAGATTCGTTTATAAGAAAAGTTTATGTTAATTAATTACAATTATGTATGTTATATCGCATCTAATCTCTTATTAAATCGCATCGCTTATCTCATCACATCGCAAAACGCAGTTAATTATGTGGGTTATATTAATTATGTGTTATGTGTGTTTGTGGTTATGATTACACCCGCTATCGCATCGCTCTCGCACACTCGAATTGCTAAATCGCACTATTATATCAAATATAACGCTGAATATATCGCTTAATCGCTTAATGTTACCTTATAACTCGAATACATCGCTAAACAATCGATAATCGAGCGAAAAACGAAGAAAACCCAACAAATTGGGTCAAGTTCGCTCGAACTTGGTGTTACCAAGTTCTGCCGAAGTTGATTGGCCCAACTAAGCCCTCCATTGCCTCAAGTCCGCTCAAACTTAACCTCAAGGAGGTCAAGTTCGGTCGAACTTGACTCAACATCTTCAAGAATTCCTTAAGTTCGCGCGAACTTGCATGATTCCATGCAAGTTCGGCCGAACTTAACCCCACCAGCTCTCATTTTTGCCTTCACCTATAAATACTCAGCCCCATTATCTCATTTGAACTTTCTGCAAGTTCGCCCAGAGCTCCCAAACCCAAAACCCTTTGTTCTCTAAGTAAGAATCAACCTGATTTCAACTACAATGATGTTCATCAACGTTTTCCAACCGTTTACAACAATTTTGGCACAAGGCTTTGCCTTTGTTTTCATCAAATCTTCTCTTTTTATGAAAATCTTCATCTTTTTCCATAAAAACTTCTATTTTCACTCAGATCTATACTCGATCTGAGCAAAACCTTTTAAATCCTTGATTTTTATATGATATTCGGACTAATGGCGTATGTTTCGTTCACGTTTGAGTGGAACGAGGCGTTGTCGAAGCTAGATCTCAGATCCGGAAGCACAAGGACGAAATCGACACTTTACACAAGCTGGACTAACCCGTACGAACCATCAAGTTCGCCCGGATTAGCCTGAGTTTCTGTAAAATGGCTAAGTTCGCTCCTAAAGACCTCTCCAGCCTAAGTTTTACTCAGTGGCTTAAGGTTGGAGGGATGGGCACTCGATTTCCTCAGCAAACGACGCGAAAACGGAAGATTTTGGACCCGAAAACATCAAGTTCGCTCGAGATTACACTGATTTTTGATAGCACAGTAGTCAAGTTCGCTTGAACTTGCCCTTAAGAGGGTCAAGTTCGGCCGAACTTGAGTGGGAATGTTCAGATTTTCTTCAGAAGCCTCCCAAGTTCGCTCGAACTTGTCAAGTTTCTCAGGAAACTTCACAAGTTCGTTCGAACTTGTCTCACCTTTTAAGGTTACCCACAGGTTCACTCGAACTTGTCAAGTTTCCTTGAGAAACTTGCAAGTTCGCCCGAGCTTGACACCAAAGTCACCAAAACTTAACAAGTTCGCTCGAACTTGTATGATTACATACAAGTTCGGCCGAACTTGTCTACTGCTCAACCTAGACTTAACCATTTCAGCAATTCGGAAGACTGATGCACTTCTGTTCATTTACAGGCTGATCCGGCACTCTCCGCAACTCCTCTCAGATCTCTCATCTCACCTAAAACGCACCCACTGTGAGTATACTTGACCCATTTTCGCTTTAACGCACTTTTTGGGTGTTACATATGTTCCTCTATCAAAATCACATAATGAATCAAACTGTTTATCACA
Source organism: Scalesia atractyloides (assembly GCA_947069175.1). NCBI lineage: Eukaryota > Viridiplantae > Streptophyta > Magnoliopsida > Asterales > Asteraceae > Scalesia > Scalesia atractyloides. The sequence continues at coordinate 54,417,290 of CAMTDV010000009.1, forward strand.
CGCGAATAATCTGATTAGATATGCTAAATACGTGATACTAGAAACATATGATTAGGACTTATTTTCGTTAACTTGCCTCCTTAGCTACTATGGTACTATAGTGTGGCTAACACCCGACGGGGTCTAGTTAGGATGGACGCGAAAGCCTTCTCACGGTAGTTAGCATGAGAAATAAGCCTATGTTGTGTGATGTGTTTTGGTTTATCATGATATGTAGTTAGACTATTTCGCGAACGGTTTCTCTATTACGCTAGTATTACTCAAACCTGTATGCTCACCTTTACTTAATTGTATTGACTTGTATTTTAACATATGTAACAGGTTGATGATTTAGCTTATCGGATGCATTGGATAGCTGAGCTTAGTTTGTTTGTTTATTTGGTTTAGAATGGTTTGTAATAAAATCTATGGGATATCGAACCCGGTTAGTTTTGTGGGAAAACAAGTTTCTGTAATGATTATTTTAAAATATTGTGTTTAATGGTATGGGACGTTGAATGTTAAATGATGTCGATAGATAATGGTTATGGAATTCTCATTAGACAATCTGGTCGCCTAGTGCCACTATCCCGATGTTTCCGCCATCGGTTGGGGTGTGACAGATTGGTATCAGAGCTCCATAACCTTGGGATAACAGGTAGAAATGCCATGATTGACCTAGTAGCATGTTTAAGTACCCGATTGACCAATCTTTGAACTAAATGCTTAAACTACTTGCCGTAAATGCTTATGCGCCTTTCCTAGGTCATACACAATATACACGCTTGGAAACGCTCGTATATCACAAAACGAGTGGTCAAGTCGAGATTAGGTGTGAAAACCGAGAACTCTCGATGAGATCATTCACTCCGCGCATCCTCTATCGTACGAGATACCTTCGTTGAGTTAGGAGTGATATCCGAACCTCGACGAAAATCTCCATTTCTACTTAGTGGGAACTCCCGATTTGATCGGTGAGCGCAACCACAACTAGGAATGACGTTCTTAAGTTAGGGGTGAAACCCGCATCTTAATAACAAATTCTGCCCTTCGATTTTCAATCTCACCAAAGTCTTGATTATTCCGATGATTTGGAACACGTAGTAATCGAAAGGATAATGCCGTTAGCCGCTTGCGGTGAGAGCATCTATCTATTAGGCCAAAATGTGGGTCCAAGTTCAAAGAATGATCGAACCACTTTGGGTAGTCAATGTCTCAAAACCCCGGACGCTCCAAAATTGATTTAAGCCTATATCGTCGATTTACGCATCATCGAGTTTATTATTATTTATGTGTTTAAAATTTTGGGAATTTTCGCTTTACACGACTTCTCGCTTTATCGATTTCCCGAAATATCGATTTCTCGCCTTATCGCTTTTACGCTCCATCGAATATATGCACAACTCGCACGGCTCTCGCAGTCTAAAACGCTAATTAATACACCAACCGAACTAATACGCTCATTCTCTTACGCGTATGCCTCATACTCGCTCATTATCCGCTTATTCGCTATATATCGCTTATATCTCGCTATATCTCGCATCTCATATCGCGCTACGCATGTTGTTAATTAGAAGTGAATAGTGCAAAATATGTGTTACGTGCCTACGTGATTATGTGCTTGCGTGCCTATGTGCTTACGGTAAGTGCTTACTGTTATGTTTTACGTGGAACGTGCTTAGTTTTTGTGTCTTGTATGAATAATAATAATAAATATTTTAAACATAACTCTATTATAATCGAATCTCATCCAATCTAAATCCTTTATGTAGATGTCGACAAAATATAATAAACTCGCATCTTGAAAAAATTAGAAAACTTGAACAAGATCTTGAGATTGCAAAAAATAAAATTGATGATTTAGAAAAATAATTGAAAGGTTTTGTGACTTCATCTGTAATGTTAGATCAGATATGTCCTAAACCATTCAATAAGATTAAAAAGGAAATTCCAATAAATGACAATATCACGAATTATAACGATGTCATAATTAAGGATTGTGATGATAATACCGATGATGAAAATGATAAAAAAGAAATATTTTTGAAACTAAAAGAAAAATTTCAAGAAACTGTTCTACAATCTGCTAAAAAAGGTGAATGCTCATCGCAAAAACCTTCTAAGCAGAATGGAGAACAAAAACAACATGAAAAATAAAATTCTAAAAAATTTGAAAACAAAAATAAAAGCTCATCGGTACGGTCATCCAATCATTATAAAAACTCATAAAATTTGAGAATAAGTGGTGCAGGTCGGATCACAGTGCTTCAAAGTCAAATCAATTTTATAGAAGAAGCAGGAAAGATGACTACTACATGTCAAATCAATGTGCTGATTTGGGTGTTTGGTCTGAATGGAGAGATTGGTACGATAACAGAGTGTGAATAACATCATAAACTACATTCTACTTTTTACCTTTTATATTTTAACCACAAATGTTTTTAGTTTTGATTTTTTACTTTTACATTCATAACATACTTTACATATTTTTAAGTTATATTAATAGATTATATTTACATAATTAATAATATAGTAAACATATTATAATAATAAGTTATTAAAATAATATTAACTATAACCTCTATAGCGCTTTTTTTAAGTTTTGAATTAGCACTTACACTATAAATAATATATATCTTTAACCAAATAACTGTGGATTTGGTGGACACAATGCTGTTAACTGCCTGAAAAAGAGATTTGATACGAGAAGATGCTATAAATGTCAAATCAAAGGTCATATTTCCAGGGATTGTCCGACTAATCTGAAAAGAAGATTGGTTAAATCTCAGGGGGAGAAAAGACCAGAGGAGAAGAAAACAGAGAAGAAAAATGAGAAAACTGTAGAGAAGCCAAAGAACAAAAAGTCAAGTTATCACAAGGGCAAAAAGACAGATTCAGAAAAAAGAGAAAAAAAGTTAGAGAGTATTTGGAAAAAATTTTGTCCTCGGATACGCCTAAAAAATCAGATAAAAGTTCTACTGAATCATTTTACTCACAATCAAGTAAAACGAATTTATCAGATACAAATATGAGGACAAAAGAGAGAGCAGTGGAGAAAATTTTGATAATTCAAACAGTTAAAAAATCAAAGAAAGTAAAATTTTCAAATAAAGTTTCTATCAAACTGTTTGAATATAAAAAAGAGTGTGAATATTTGTTTACTTCAGATGTTAATGATTTTGGTAAACCTAAATCCAGAATGGATTGGGTTCCAATTCAAAACTGATTGAAGTTTGTTTGAATGTGCAGGATAACCAAGCTTCAAGCCAAACGTCATTTGAGAAGCAATAGTTGTTCATGCAGAGAGACAAGAGACAAGAGTGATATTCCACACAAACAAAATGGTAGTCTCGCGTTTATATTCGTAAAAAAGTCTTTAAATGGTTAAAATGGAAGATTCTTGTTTTCGATTTTAATAAGATGTTTTCAATTTTAGGGGGAGAAAATTTTTTAAAAATTGTAAAAAATCTTGTAAAAATGGAAAACATTGTTTCAAAATCATTTTAGATAGATAAAATGATTGAAAAAGCCAAAAACAATAGAAAATCTTAAAATATAAAAAACACTGAAAATGAAAAATGAGATTACTTGTGCGCAAAAAGGAAATAATAGTACATCAGTGGACTATCACAGTACGTTAAATATTTGTAAAGTTTAAAAAGTTATAAGCAAGTCTTACTGTGGATGTGTCAATAGGCTTTACACGTTTAGTAAATTGTTTCAGGGATATAAACTAAATTTTACAACTGCTTAACTTGTGGATTAACATATCTTGGATATATGGATAGTACTCCGAAATTTCGTTTGAAAGATTGCCTGATTCTGAGATACGAGGTCTTTATAGATAGTTGATATCTGGGGTATTATACAAGTTCTTCTAATTTTGCGTAAACAATAGCCTAGAACTTCTATAATACTTTCGCCAAAAATACCCAAACTGCATGCAAAACTTGAAAAGTATCGAAAGATATAATCATTTGCAATGCTAAAAAGATTCCTTAAGTGTAACAGACCTTAAAGTCGAGCCTTCATCTCTTTGTATGTATGGTAGTACTAACCTGAGCTCTCAAGGCATCGCATTACCCTGATACAGATATCAATTACGCTATATTCACCTGTACGATGAACTCTAGGGAATTTTGATACGGGAGTATATTCAATAAGTGGGAACCACAGATAAGTCAAGTTTCATAATTCTTACCCTAACATATCTTGGAACAATTGAGAAATGTGTTAAAGTTTAGGTGGATAAACATATCGACAATCTAGGTAAACAAGTTTAAAACTTAAAGTCATTAAAAGGTCAACGGTACTGGTGGTATGTTTCAAAAACTGATATGATCCTCTAACACGTTTTCTCACAAAAAAATATAAACTGTAAATATTACATTTTAGTTTGTTTACATTTCTGCATTCAATATTAAAAATTCAAAAAGATTTTCTTTCAAAATCTTCCATGGTAACCTAATAATGAAGAATGTGAGCCGGACCAACGAGACTGTTAAGAAACTGTTTGTGTGTGGATACGTGAGATTGTTCTTAATTGTCAAATCTTAGAGATTCAGAGCATCATTTGAGGGGGAGCTAGATAAACATGTTGATTAAAGATACCAGAAAGCTCAAAGCAAGGGGGAGCATGGATGTTAAAGTTATTCAAGATATAAAGATCAAGAGAACATTAAAGACTCGGGAATTTAATTGAAGAATGATGACTACGACAACATCCAAGGGGGAGTCTGTTGACGCATATGTCTGTTGCCTAAGTCATTGTATAATATCGAGTCTGTATTTAGGAGCGAAATGTCAAAATTAAGTATGTTATGAGTCAAGTTCGCTCGAACTTGTAGTAGGAAGGACAAGTTCGCTCGAACTTGTCATGGCTATGACAAGTTCGGCCGAACTTGACCTAACCACATTTGGTGCGAACTTGTTCAAGTATAAATATGTGTGTTGTCATTTCATTTGTAACATTCAGAGATTTTGTCCCGACAGAGGCGAATCCCTGTCCAAGTGTTTCCAGGATCTGTAACGTTGAATATTAATGAAACGGTGTTTAAATAGAAACAAATGAGTGTATCCAATGTCGCCTAAGCAAACGGATTCCACACGTTTACCTTAGGTTTGTCAGATTAGTGCCCGAACGATCTGTACAACGGACCTTCACTGATTTTTGACAGCACAGTAGTCAAGTTCGCTCGAACTTGCCCTCAAGAGGGTCAAGTTCGGCCGGACTTGAGTGGGAATGTTCATATTTTCTTCAGAAGCCTCCCAAGTTCGCTCGAACTTGTCAAGTTTCTCAGGAAACTTCACAAGTTCGGCCGAACTTGTCTCACCTGTTAAGGTTACCCACAAGTTCGCTCGAACTTGTCAAGTTTCCTTGAGAAACTTGAAAACTTGACACCAAAGTCACCAAAACTTAACAAGTTCGCTCGAACGGCCGAACTTGTCTACTGCTCAACCTAGACTTAAACGTTTCAGCAATTTGGAAGACTGATGTACTTCTTTTCGTTTACAGGCTGATCCAGCAATCTCCGCAACTCCTCTCAGATCTCTCCTCTCACCTAAAACGCACCCACTATGAGTATACTTGACCCATTTTCGCTTTAATGCACTTTTTGGGTGTTACATATGTTCCTCTATCAAAATCACATAATGAATCAAACTGTTTATCACACGCGAATAATCTGATTATATATTCTCAATACGTGATACTAGAAACATGTGATTAGGACTTATTTTCGTTAACTTGTCTCCTTAGCTAGTATGGTACTATAGTGTGGCTAACACCCGACGGGGTCTAGTTAGGATGGACGCGCAAGCCTTCTCACGGTAGTTAGCATGAGAAATAAGCCTATGTTGTGTGATGTGTTTTGGTTTATCATGATATGTAGTTAGACTATTTCGTGAACGGTTTCTCTATTACGCTAGTATTAGTATTACTCAAACCTGTATGCTCACCTTTACTTAATTGTATTGACTTGTATTTTAACATATGTAACAGGTTGATGATTTAGCTTATCGGATGCATTGGATAGCTGAGCTTAGTTTGTTTGTTTATTTTGTTTAGAATGGTTTGTAATAAAATCTAGGGGATATCGAACCCAGTTAGTTTTGTGGGAAAACAAGTTTCTGTAATGATTATTTTGAATATTGTGTTTAATGGTATGGGACGTTGAATGTTAAATGATGTTAATAGATAATTGTTATGGAATTCTCATGAGACAATCTGGTCGCCTAGTGCCACTACCCCGATGTTTCCGCCATCGGTTGGGGTGTGACATATTGGTATCAGAGCTCCATAACCTTGGGATAACAGGTAGAAATGCCATGATCGACCTAGTAGCATGTTTAAGTACCCGATTGACAAATCTTTGAACTAAATGCTTAAACTACTTGCCATAAATGCTTATGCGCCTTTCCTAGGGCATACACAATATACACGCTTGGAAACGCTCGTATATCACAAACGAGTGGTCAAGTCGAGATTAGGTGTGAAACCTTGGATTTTGATGTGGGCCAGGGTTACGTTCTCAAACTTGTGTTTATGATTCCCGTTACACTTGGGCTCAGTTTTATGCAGCATTTGAACCTACTTGCTCCTTAGTATACGAAGTATGTATTGGGGCTTTGAATGGACTAGAATGATAGCTCAAGGATTGTTAAAAGTTGGCAAGAAAGTCACCCGATAGTTATTTTATGACAAAACTAAGAATGCAACATGTAGAGCTTCTTACTTGCTATCATTTACATCTAAACCCTCCAAAACACAATGTCTTATCTTAAGGCATGTATATAATGAAGTTTGGATGATAAGAAGGTTAGGATATAAGTGTTAGGTATGTTCACGAGGTCTCCAAAGTTTTGATCAACTTAAGGAAAACCTTAGTCGTAGACCTTTAGACCTTGAGAGATGGATGGTTGCTTCAAAATACATGGAAATGAATTTACGAACTTGTATAAAACATGTACAAGACTATAAATCACCAGATATGATAATATGTATGATCAAAACATAGAATCCGAGACATTTTATTGCTTAAACATTAGATATAGTTACAGGGAATATGAAAACGGATCGTGTTACAAAAACGGGTCAGGTTCTAGGATCCGTTTTTTATGGATGTTACAGTCTCGCCTACTTTGGGAAATTCGTCCTGAAACTAGAACACGTTTGCGTAGGATGGTGTGTAGGGTTTTCATAGGCGTAAGGATATCGATTAGATCTAGTAGCAAAACTAGGAAGTTGGAAATTAGGATCAGATTGTTTCTTAGGAATATCAGGTTACAAGCGGTAAACACGAGTCTTAAAGATACTGAGGGTGTGCTCAAGTTAAGGTATATCAAAAGTAAGGTTTAGACCTGGTTGAGGTGGTAGTGTTCCTAGTAAGGGCAGAATACCCAAATAGATGTAACAACTCAGAATTTCGTTGTTATCTTTTTCTTTTATTATCGATTGTATTTCCTAATTGTAATCCCGAGATTCGTTTATAAGAAAAGTTTATGTTAATTAATTACAAGTATGTATGTTATATCGCATCTAATCGCTTATTAAATCGCATCGCTTATCTCATCACATCACAAAACGCAGTTAATTATGTGGGTTATATTAATTATGTGTGTTTGTGGTTATGATTACACTCGCTATCGCATCGCTCTTGCACACTCGAATTGCTAAATCACACTATTATATCAAATATAACGCTGAATATATCGCTTAATCACTTAATGTTACCTTATAACTCGAATACATCGCTAAACAATCGATAATCGAGCGAAAAACGAAGAAAACCCAACAAATTGGGTCAAGTTCGCTCGAACTTGGTGTTACCAAGTTCTGCCGAACTTGACTGGCCCAACTAAGCCCTCCATTGCCTCAAGTCCGCTCGAACTTAACCTCAAGGAGGTCAAGTTCGGTCGAACTTGACTCAACATCTTCAAGAATTCCTTAAGTTCGCGCGAACTTGCATGATTCCATGCAAGTTCGGCCGAACTTGACCCCACCAGCTCTCATTTTTGCCTTCACCTATAAATACGCAGCCCCATTATCTCATTTGAACTTTCTGCAAGTTCGCCCAGAGCTCCCAAACCCAAAACCCTTTGTTCTCTAAGTAAGAATCAACCTGATTTCAACTACATTGATGTTCATCAACGTTTTCCAACCGTTTACAACAATTTTGCACAAGGCTTTGCCTTCGTTTTCATCAAATCTTCTATTTTTACGAAAATCTTCATCTTTTTCCATAAAAACTTCTATTTTCACTCAGATCTATACTCGATCTGAGCAAAACCTTTTAAATCCTTGATTTTTACACGATATTCGGACTAATGGCGTATGTTTCGTTCACTTTTGAGTGGAACGAGGCGTTGTCGAAGCTAGATCTCAGATCCGGAAGCACAAGGACGAAATCGACACTTTACACAAGCTGGACTAACCCGTACGAACCATCAAGTTCGCCCGGATTAGCCTGAGTTTCTGTAAAATGGCTAAGTTCGCTCCTAAAGACCTCTCTAGCCTAAGTTTTACTCAGTGGCTTAAGGTTGGAGGGATGGGCACTCGATTTCCTCAGCAACGACGCGAAAACGCAAGATTTTGGACCCGAAAACATCAAGTTCGCTCGAGATCAATGATCAGCGAGTTCAAGATGGTTATTTCAAGAACCATGCGAAAGTTGCCAATCAAGCTGTCACCGAACCATCCAGTGATCCGAAGGGAAAGCGTCAGGGACGCAAAAGAGGAAACCCGAGCAAGAGCTTTGCCCTCGCCGCTCCAGCAAACCCTCAACCGCTTCAGTCAGCCGCTACGAACGCACCCCTAGCTAAGCGTGCGTATACCGGACCTCACCCTCTATGCTCAAAGTGCACCTATCACCATGCGGTTAGCGGCAATTGCCGATTCTGTACCAACTGCAACATCTACGGCCACTTCACTGTTAGCTGCCGAAGTGGTCCGCGTCAGCCAGCTCCTCAGGCTCCAGCAGCACCAGCTTTACCAGCTCCTCCCCAAGCCAATCAGCAGGAAGCTCCAAAACCACGTGTGTTACGTGTGTGGTGATCCAAACCACTTTGCCAATGCCTGCCCAAACTGTACCGTCAAGCAAGAGCCTCAACAACAGCAGCAGCCAGCACAACCACAGCCTCAGCAGCAACAACCTCAGGCTGCGCGTGGAAGAGCTTTCAACATGAATCACCGCCAGGCCCAGAATGACAACAATGTTGTCAATGGTACGTTCCTTGTTAATGGTATTTATGCTTCATGTTTATTTGATACTAGTGCCGATAATTGTTTTGTATCGTTAGAATTCGAAAAGGTTTTAAAATGTAAGCGCGCTAACTCCCAAAGACTTTCGATGTAGAAGTCGCCACCGGAAGAACCGTTACCGTTAATTCCGTCTTACGTGGTTGTTCTCTCGATCTCAACAACCACATCTTCTCGATCAATCTCATACCTATGCAGTTAGGTAGCTTTGATATCATAGTAGGCATGGATTTTCTTCGTGAAAATCATGCTGAAGTTGTTTGCTTCGATAAAATGATTCGCTTCCCTCTTTCAAACGGTGATCAACTTCATGTCTATGGTGAAACTCCCTCAAAGAAGTTGATGCTTTTGTCGTGTACCCGAGCACACAAATGCTTGCAAAAGCGATGTGTTGCTTTCCTCGCGCATATTGTGAACTCGGAGAAAGAAAAGGAGACTTATAAATATGTTCCCGTTGTTTGTGAATTTCCTAAAGTCTTTCCCGACGATTTACCCAGTTTACCCCCTAATCGAGATGTTGAATTCCGTATCGATTTGATTCCCGGTGCAACTCCCGTTGCTAAAGATCCCTATCGTCTCGCACCATCCGAAATGCGCGAGCTATCGAGCCAACTTCAAGAGCTTCTTGATAAAGGCTTCATACACCCGAGCACTTCGCCATGGGGCGCACCCGTCCTTTTCGTGAAAAAGAAGAATGGATCGTTCCATATGTGCATCGATTATCGTGAACTTAACAAACTCACGATAAAGAACTGCTACCCTCTTCCTCGTATTGACGACTTATTTGATCAGCTTCAAGGTGCTGCCTGCTTTTCTAAGATCTACCTTCGTTCCGGCTATCATCAGTTAGGCGTGTTGGAAGAAGACATTCCGGAAACTGCCTTTCGTACCCGTTATGGCCATTTCGAATTCGTGGTCATGCCTTTTGGTCTTACAAATGCACCCGCGGTCTTCATGGATTTGATGAACCGTGTGTGTAAAGCTTTCTTGGATCGTTTCGTCATTGTGTTTATCGATGACATCCTTATTTACTCGAAGTAGAGAGACGAACACGAGCGTCATCTTCGTTTAGTTCTCGAACTTCTCCAAGGTAACCGCCTTTATGCTAAGTTCTCAAAGTGTGAATTCTGGCTCGAAGAAGTCCAATTTCTCGGCCACCATTAATAATCAAGGAATTCACGTCGACCCTCCAAAGAATGAAGCCGCCAAGAGTTGGATTACACCTAAAAATGCTTTCGAAATCCGTTCATTTCTTGGATTGGCGGGTTACTACCGTCGATTCATTGCTGACTTTTCGAAAATCGTCGTTCCGCTTACCACTTTAACGCATAAGGATAAACCTTTTGTTTGGGATTCCAAACAAGAGGAAGCCTTTCAAACTCTCAAGCGTATGCTATGCAACGCTCCCGTTCTCGCCTTACCCGACGGAAACGAAGATTTCGTTGTTACTGCGATGCCTCTAATCTTGGTCTTGGTTGTGTGCTTATGCAACGAGACAAGGTTATCGGTACCGTCTCGACAACTCAAGATTCACTAAAAGTATTACACAACCATGATCACGAACTTGGTGCTGTTGTTTTTGCATTAAAGATATGGCGACACTACCTTTACGAAACCAAGTGTATGGTCTTCACCGACCATGAGAGCCTACAACATATCTTTAATCAAAAGGAACTGAATATGTGCCAACGCAGATGGGTTGAACTTCTCAACGATTACGACTGTGAGATATGCTACCATCCCGGCAAAGCAAACGTCGTCGTCGATGCTCTAAGTCGACGAAGCTATGTTATATAGTGTTCGTGACTCTCAAACTTTGAATAATTTTGAAATTTTGATTCGCGAAGCCCAGTTTGCTTGTTTTAACGAAAACACCTTGGAAGACGAGATGAAATGTGGTGCCGAAACTCAACTCTATCTAAGCCTATGGTATTTATTACTATCTAGATCGCATTTGGATTCCAAGCCGTAATAATATTCGAGAGTTGCTATTGACCGAAGCTCATAAATCTCGATACTCCATTCATCCCGGAGCCGACAAGATGTACCAGGACCTCCGTCCTAAGTATTGGTGGCCGGGCATGAAAAAGGATATCGCCGTTAACGTCTCAAAGTGCTTAACCTGCTCGAAGGTTAAAGCCGAGCATCAAAGGCCCTCTGGCTTACTCGAGCAACCCGAAATCCCTATGTGGAAGTGGGAAAGTATAGCTATGGACTTCGTTACGAAACTCCCCCGCACATCTTCTGGTCACAATAACATACGGTTATCGTTGATCGTCTTAATAAATCCGCGCACTTTATTGCTATACGAGAAGACTTTAAGGTAGAACGATTAGCACGAATCTATACCGACGAAGTCATTTGTCGACACGGGACGCTTCGTGACATCATCTCTGACCGTGATGGTTGTTTTACCTCACGTCTCTGGGAGACTTTTCAATCCGCTCTAGGTACTACGCTTAATCTTAGTACCGCTTTCCACCCTCAAACCGACGGTCAGACTGAGCACACGATCCGCACCCTCGATGATATGCTTCATGCGTGCATTATAGATTTCGGTGGTAATTGGGATACACATTTACCTTTAATCGAATTCTCGTACAATAATAGTTATCATACTATTATTCAAATGGCACCATTTAAGGCATTCTATGGAAGAAAATGTCGATCGCCTATTGCATGGCACGAGATTGGAGAAGCACAAATCACCAGTCCCGAGCTAATTCAAGAAACGACGGACAAGATCCTCCAGATCAGAGACAATCTATTGAAAGCTCGGAGTCGTCAAAAGAGTTATGCCGATAAACGTCGCAAGCCCCTGCAGTTCGAAGTGGGAGATCACGTTCTCCTAAAGGTTGCACCTTGGAAGGGAGTGGTCCGCTACAGCAAGAAAGGAAAGCTAGCACCACGATACGTTGGTCCCTTTAAGATTCTGGAAAGGATTGGGAAAGTGGCCTACCGACTCGAATTACCAGAGGAACTCAACAACGTACATCCGACTTTCCACGTCTCAAACCTCAAAAAGTGTCTAGCCGAAAGAGAATCTCCATGTACCTCTCGAAGATCTACAAATCAACGAGACTCTCTATTTCGTGGAAAAGCCTGTGGAAATCATGGACCGAGAGACCAAGAAACTCCGACGCTCTCGCATCCCTATCGTGAAGGTCCGATGGGCGGCGCCGAGTTCACTTGGGAATTGGAAAGTGATATGAAGGCCAAACACCCACATCTCTTTGTTACAGCCACTACTTAAATTTCGGGATGAAATTTCCTAAAGTAGGGGAGACTGTAACAACTCAGAATTTCGTTGTTATCTTTTTCTTTTATTATCGATTGTATTTCCTAATTGTAATCCCGAGATTCGTTTATAAGAAAAGTTTATGTTAATTAATTACAATTATGTATGTTATATCGCATCTAATCGCTTATTAAATCGCATCGCTTATCTCATCACATCGCAAAACGCAGTTAATTATGTGGGTTATATTAATTATGTGTTATGTGTGTTTGTGGTTATGACTACACTCGTTATCGCATCGCTCTCGCACACTCGAATCGCTAAATCACACTATTATATCAAATATAACGCTGAATATATCGCTTAATCGCTTAACGTTACCTTATAACTCGAATACATCGCTAAACAATCGATAATCGAGCGAAAAACAAAGAAAACCCAAATTGGGTCAAGTTCGCTCGAACTTGGTGTTACCAAATTTCGGCCGAACTTGACTGGCCCAATTAAGCCCTCCATTACCTTAAGTCCGCTCGAAATTAACCTCAAGGAGGTCAAGTTCGGTCGAACTTGACTCAACATCTTCAAGAATTCCTTAAGTTCGCGCGAACTTGCATGATTCCATGCAAGTTCGGCCGAACTTGACCCCACCAGCTCTCATTTTTGCCTTCACCTATAAATACTCAGCCCCATTCTCTCATTTGAACTTGCTGCAAGTTCGCCCAGAGCTCCCAAACCTAAAACCCTCTGTTCTCTAAGTAAGAATCAACCCGATTTCAACTACAATGATGTTGATCAACGTTTACAACCATTTACAACGATTTTGGCACAAGGCTTTGCCTTCGTTTTCATCAAATCTTCTCTTTTTACGAAAATCTTCATCTTTTTCCATAAAAACTTCTATTTTCACTCAGATCTATACTCGAGCTGAGCAAAACCTTTTAAATCCTTGATTTTTACACGATACTCGGACTAATGGCGTATGTTTCGTTCACTTTTGAGTGGAACGAGGCGTTGTCGAAGCTAGATCTCAGATCCGGAAGCACAAGGACGAAATCGTCACTTTACACAAGCTGGACTAACCCGTACGAACCATCAAGTTCGCCCGGATTAGCCCGAGTTTCTGTAAAATGGCTAAGTTCGCTCTAAAAGACTTCTCCAGCCTAAGTTTTACTTAGTGGCTTAAGGTTGGAGGGATGGGTCGTCAGCAAACGACGCGAAAACGCAAGATTTTGGACCCGAAAACATCAAGTTCGCTCGCGATTACACTGATTGTTGATGCATATGTCTGTTGCCTAAGTCATCGTATAATATCGAGTCTGTATTTAGGATCGAAATGTCGAAATTAAGTATGTTATGAGTCAAATTCGCTCGAACTTGTATGTGGTAAGGACAAGTTCGCTCGAACTTGTCATGGCTATGACAAGTTCGACCGAACTTGACCTAACCACATTTGGAGCGAACTTGTTCAGGTATAAATATGTGTGTTGTCATTTCATTTGTAACATTCAGAGATTTTGTCACGACAGAGGCGAAGCCCTGTCCAAGTGTTTCCAGGATCTGTAACATTGAATATTAATGAAACAGTGTTTAAATAGAAACAAATGAGTGTATCCAATGTCGCCTAAGCAAACGGCGAAGCTCTGTCTAACCGTTTCCAGGATCTGTAACGTTGAATATTAATGAAACGGTGATTAAATAGAAACAAATGAGTGTATCCAATGTTGCCTAAGCAAACGGATTCCACACGTTTACCTTAGGTTTGTCAGATTCGTGCCCGAACGATCCGTACAACGGACCTTCAAGTGGTATCAGAGCAGGATTGGCCTAATTTGAAGACATTGGACTGAAATCATCTCATCTTCTACTCATTTCTTTCATTTTTAACTTTTCTTGGACAATTAACGGACAAAATGGACTGATTTTCAAGTATAATATGTAAAATTCATAATAGATAAACCCTTGAAAAGATCAGAGCTTAAAACAAACGATTTCATGTCAAAAATCGCAAAATACCATGTCGAATAACTCATGTTTGCTTGAACTTAACATCAAGTTCGCTCGAACTTGACTGAAAAATTCACATTTTTCATCAAGTTCGCCCGAACTTGATTGATTTTTCAAGGATTTTAGCCAAGTTCGCTCGAACATGCCTGATTTTTATCAAATTTAATCAAGTTCGCCCGAACTTGATTAAAAGTTGATTGAAATTCTCTCCAAGTTCGCCCGAACTTGCTGATTTCTTTGGATTTTCTCACAAGTTCGCTCGAACTTGTATTCTGAGTAATACAAGTTCGCCCGAACTTGTTAAATAGCTCAGTTTCACACTGTGACAAGTTCGACCGAACTTGTCCAAGGTTTCTAAAAAAAAGGCATGAAAATCCCGAAAAACGTCTCGGACATTATATATCGTTAGATTCGTATTGACGAGACGAGTTTAACGCTCTAATCTGGTAAAAAAAAGTTTTCCGAAAAAATTTAAATGTTTTTAGCAAACCGATACGTTGATATTGCCGGTTAAAAAGTCAAATTTTTCTAAAAATTGTCTGTTTGCTAATCATTTTTCAAGTGTTTTGAACGACAGATTAGTTTGGAAAATGAAATGGAGTCCATGAAGCCTCCTATGTTGATGAATATAGATGAATATGATGTTTGGAAAGGAAAATTTGAGAGCTAGGTCAAAGTTATGCATTTCCGTAGTTGGGTTGTGATTGAGACAGGTTATGTCATTCCTAGAGATGAAAATCAGCAAATTCTGGAGAAGTGCAAATATTCTACTCAACAAAAAGATGATTATTTTGCTTAAAAGAAAATGATTAATCTGATACAGCAGTCAGTGAAAGGAAATATCTTGAATCTACTACCAGAATGTGATACGTCACAAAAGCTATGGAATGCTCTACGTGCTAAATATCTGGAGTGTGCTGAGATGATTAAAAGCTAGAATGTAAAGTCAGAGGTAAAAATTGTTGATAAAGAAGTGGTAAAGGTACAAATTGTGGAGGTCAAAAAACCTTGCACAAAGTGTACGAAATCTGTGTGCTTAAATTGTCAAAAATTAAAATCAATTAATGTCAAACTTTTGAAAGATTTGGAATGTTTGTCATTAGAAAATAAAAAGTTAAAAGAAAATGAAAAGAATTTTGAAAATCAAATAAAAATTTTCGAAAATAAAAAATTACAAAATGTGAAATACTTTCAAAATAATATAAAAATTTTAGAAAATGATAAATCTGTTTTGAATAAAAATGTTATTGAAAAACAAAATATAATAAACTCGCATCTTGAAAAAATTAGAAAACTTGAACAAGATGTTGAGATTGCAAAAAATAAAATTGATGATTCAGAAAAACAATTGAAAGGTTTTGTGACTTCATCTGTAATGTTAGATCAGATATGTCCTAAACCGTTCAATAAGAATAAAAAGGAAATTCCAATAAATGACAATGTCACGAATTATAACGATGTCATAATTAAGGATTGTGATGATAATACCGATGATAAAAATGATAAAAAAGAAATATTTTTGAAACTAAAAGAAAAATTTCAAGAAACTGTTCTACAATCTGCTAAAAAGCTGAATGCTCATCGCAAAAACCTTCTAAGCAGAATGGAGAACAAAAACAACATGAAAAACAAGATTCTAAAAATTTTCAAAACAAAAATAAAAGCTCATCGGTACGGTCATCCAATCATTATAAAAACTCACAAAAATTTGAGAATAAGTGGTGCAGGTCGGATCACAGTGCTTCAAAGTCAAATCAATTTTATAGAAGAAGCAGGAAAGATGACTACTACATGTCAAATCAATGTGCTGATTTGGGTGTTTGGTCTGAATGGAGAGATTGGTACGATAACAGAGTGTGTTACAACTGTGGATTTGGTGGACACATTGCTGTTAACTACCTGAAAAAGAGATTTGATACGAGAAGATGCTATAAATGTCAAATCAAAGGTCATATTTCCAGGGATTGTCCGACTAATCTGAAAAGAAGATTGGTTAAATCTCAGGGGGAGAAAAGACCAGAGGAGAAGAAAACAGACAAGAAAAATGAGAAAACTGTAGAGAAGCCCAAAGAACAAAAAGTCAAGTTATCACAAGGGCAAAAAGATAGATTGAGAAAAAAGAGAAAAAAAGTTAGCGAGTATTTGGAAAAGATTTTGTCCTCGGATACGTCTAAAAAATCCGATAAAAGTTCTACTGAATCATTTTACTCACAGTCAAGTAAAACGAATTTATCAGATACAAATCTGAGGACAAAAGAGAGAGCAGTGGAGAAAAATTTGATAATTCAAACAGTTAAAAAATCAAAGAAAGTAAAATTTTCAACTAAAGTTTCTATCAAACTGTTTGAATATCAAAAAGAGTGTGAATGTTTGTTTACTTCAGATGCTAATGATTTTGGTAAACCTAAATCCAGAATGGATTGGGTTCCAATTCAAAACTGATTGAAGTTTGTTTGAATGTGCAGGATAACCAAGCTTCAATCCAAACGTCATTTGAGAAGCAATGGTTGTTCATGCAGAGAGACAAGAGACAAGAGTGATATTCCACACAAACAAAATGGTAGTCTCGCGTTTATATTCGTAAAAAGTCGTTAAATGGTTAAAATGGAAGATTCTTATTTTCGATTTTAATAAGATGTTTTCAATTTTAGTGGGAGAAAAAATTTAAAAAATTGTAAAAAAATCTTGTAAAAATGAAAAACATTGTTTCGAAATCATTTTAGATAGATAAAATGATTGAAAAAACCAAAAACAATAGAAAATCTTAAAATATAAAAAACATTGACAAATGAAAAATGAGATTACTTGTGCGCAAAAAGGAAATGATAGTACATCAGTGGACTATCACAGTACGCTAAATATTTGTAAAGTTTAAAAAGTTATAAACAAGTCTTACTGTGGATGTGTCAATAGGCTTTACACGTTTAGTAAATTGTTTCAGGGATATAAACTAAATTTTACAACTGCTTAACTTGTGGATTAACATATCTTGGATATATGGACTTAGTACTCCGAAATTTCGTTTGAAAGATATCCTGATTCTGAGATACGAGGTCTTTATAGATAGTTGATATCTGGGGTATTATACAAGTTCTTCTGATTTTGCGAAAACAATAGCCTAGAACTTCTATAATACTTTCGCCAAAAATACCCAAACTGCATGCAAAACTTGAAAACTATCGAAAGATATAATCATTTGCAGTGCTAAAAAGATTCCCTAAGTGGAACACACCTTAAAGTCGAGCCTTCATCTCTTTGTCTGTACGGTAGTACTAACCTGAGCTCTCAAGGCATCGCATTACCCTGATACAGATATCAATTACTCTATATTCACCTGTAAGATGAAATCTAGGGAATTTTGATACAGGAGTATATTCAATAAGTGGGAACCACAGATAAGTCAAGTTTAATAATTCTTACCTAACATATCTTGGAACAATTGAGAAATGTGTTAAAGTTTAGGTGGATAAACATATAGACAATCTAGGTAAACAAGTTTAAAACTTAAAGTCATTAAAAGTCAACGGTACTGGTGGTATGTCTCAAAAACTGATATGATCATCTAACACGTTTTCTCACAAAAATATAAACTGTAAATATTACATTTTAGTTTGTTTACATTTCTGCATTCAATATTAAAAATCCAAAAAGATTTTCTTTCAAAATCTTCCATGGTAACCTAATAATGTTGAATGTGAGCCGGACCAACGAGACTGTTAAGAAACTGTTTGTGTGTGGATACGTGTGATTGTTCTTAATCGTCAAATCTTAGAGATTCAGAGCATCATTTGAGGGGAGCTAGATAAACATGTTGATTAAAGATACCAGAAAGCTCAAAGCAAGGGGGAGCATGGATGTTAAAGTTATTCAAGATATAAAGATCAAGAGAACATTAAAGACTCGGGAATTTAATTGAAGAATGATGACTACGACAACATCCAAGGGGGAGTCTATTGATGCATATGTCTATTGCCTAAGTCATCGTATAATATCGAGTTGTATTTAGGAGCGAAATGTCAAAATTAAGTATGTTATGAGTCAAGTTCGTCTCGAACTTGTAGTGGGAAGGACAAGTTCGCTCGAACTTGTCATCGCTATGACAAGTTCGGCCGAACTTGACCTAACCACATTTGGAGCGAACTTGTTCAAGTATAAATATGTGTTGTCATTTCATTTGTAACATTCAGAGATTTTGTCACGACAGAGGCGAAGCCCTGTCCAAGTGTTTCAAGGATCTGTAGCGTTGAATATTAATGAAACGGTGTTTAAATAGAAACAAATGAGTGTATCCAATGTCGCCTAAGCAAACGATTCCACACGTTTACCTTAGGTTTGTCAGATTAGTGCCTGAACGATCTGTACAACGGACCTTCACTGATTTTTGACAGCACAGTAGTCAAGTTCACTCGAACTTGCCCTCAAGAGGGTCAAGTTCGGTCGAACTTGATGGGAATGTTCAGATTTTCTTCAGAAGCCTCCCAAGTTCGCTCGAACTTGTCAAGTTTCTCAGGAAACTTCACAAGTTCGGGTGAACTTGTCTCACCTGTTAAGGTTACCCGACAAGTTCGCTCGAACTTGTCAAGTTTCCTTGAGAAACTTGCAAGTTCGAGCAAACTTGACACCAAAGTCACCAAAACTTAACAAGTTCGCTCGAACTTGTATGATTACATACAAGTTCGGCCGAACTTGTCTATTGTCAACCTAGACTTAACCGTTTCAGCAATTCAGAAAACTGATGCACTTCTGTTCGTTTATAGGGCACTCTCCGCAACTCCTCTCAGATCTCTCCTCTCACCTAAAACGCACCCACTGTGAGTATACTTGACCCATTTTCGCTTTAATGCACTTTTTGGGTGTTACATATGTTCCTCTATCAAAATCACATAATGAATCAAACTGTTTATCACACGCGAATAATCTGATTATATATGCTCAATACGTGATACTAGAAACATGTGATTAGGACTTATTTTCGTTAACTTGCCTCCTTAGCTAGTATGGTACTATCGTGTGGCTAACACCCGACGGGGTCTAGTTAGGATGGACGTGCAAGCCTTCTCACGGTAGTTAGCATGAGAAATAAGCCTATGTTGTGTGATGTGTTTTGGTGTATCATGATATGTAGTTAGACTATTTCGCGAACGGTTTCTCTATTACGCTAGTATTACTCAAACCTGTATGCTCACCTTTACTTAATTGTATTGACTTGTATTTTAACATATGTAACAGGTTGATGATTTAGCTTATCGGATGCATTGGATAGCTGAGCTTAGTTTGTTTGTTTATTTGGTTTAGAATGGTTTGTAATAAAGTGGATGCCCCGATGACCTCCGCACGGTGAACGCTACAGGAGTCTTCCAGTCCCGTGCTCTCGACTGGTGGACCGCAGAAAGAAATAGGCGTGGTAATGATGAAGCCTATAATCTGTCTTGGGAGGAACTCAAGGAAGTGATGATGAAGGAGTTTTGTCCTCCGCATGAGATGCAAAAGCTCGAGAACGAGTTTTGGGGTATCAAAAAGATGGTCCCGACAATGCTGGATCTACCGCTCGATTTAAGATTTTGAGCATCATTTGTCCCAGCCAAGTTGATACTACTGAGAAAGCTAACAACAAGTATATCCGTGGTCTACCCGAGTGTGTCGCGAATTTTGTGAAAGTTCTCGTACTACAACCATCGAGGAAACCTACATGCTCGCCGCTGAGATCAATGATCAGCGAGTTCAAGATGGTTATTTCAAGAACCATGCGAAAGTTGCCAATCAAGCTGTCACCGAACCAACTACTGCTACCGAACCATCCAGTGATCCGAAGGGAAAGCGTCAGGGACGCAAAAGAGGAAACCCGAGCAAGAGCTTTGCCCTCGCCGCTCCAGCAAACCCTCAGCCGCTTCAGTCAGCCGCTCCTAACGCACCCCTAGCTAAGCGTGCGTATACCGGACCTCACCCTCTGTGCTCAAAGTGCACCTATCACCATGCGTTGGCGGCAATTGCCGATTCTGTACCAACTGCAACATCTACGGCCACTTCACTGTTAGCTGCTCGTAGTGGTCCGCGTCAGCCAGCTCCTCAGGCTCCAGCCGCACCAGCTTTACCAGCTCCTCCCCAAGCCAATCAGCAGGAAGCTCCAAAAGCACGTGTGTTACGTGTGTGATGATCCGAACCACTTTGCCAATACCTGCCCAAACCGTACCGTCAAGAAAGAGCCTCAATAAACCACAAAAAACCAACCTACTCCTATATATAGCAATAGTAATAATTTAGTTAATAAATTTTAAATCCTAGAGTTTAACTTCTATGAAGTTTTGAATATAAATATGGCAAATACCACAAAAAACTAACCTACTTTTTATTTTTTCTCACAAAAGTCCTTATACTTATTTTTTGCATGTTAAAATCCCTCAACTTAGTATTTTTGAACATAATCATGAAATTTTCTTAAAAAAAGGACTTGCAACCTGTTGAACCGGTTACAATATTTTAGATGAACTCTTGCAAAGAAATGCTTCAAAACCTAATCAATGCCTAAAAAGTGTTGTGTAGATAATGATAGTTCCTTTCACCATTTACTCCTCTTCCCAAATTCTAATTTGTCTTTTGGCCTTGCTGCCAATGATTTGTTCTTCATCTTTGATTCAGTCCTTGAACAACATCCTTAAAGCATCGATTGACCTCAAATAATAGAGAAGAAGAGGATACACGTGGACTGTGAGTACACATATACAAGGGTCCGATTTGATTTAGAGGTATACAAAAAGTCAAACAAACGAGGGCAATCGGCATGATGGGTTTCGAATTGGGGTTCGATTTCTGGTAACAAGAAAACAGAGGGTTAATCAAACTCAACCCATTAGACCTTTAGTGATTTTTGGTTCTCCGATTTGCATTTCGGTCTCTTGTAAAGTTTTGCTCGAGTACTAATTATTCAATTTTCTAGTAAACTTTTATTTATTAGTGTGATTTATGGTTGCTCGATTGGGTTGAAGTTTCTGTCGACATGCTTTGGACCCGCTTAAATTCATCAGTTTTTTTTGCTTGAATCTTCAATTTTTGATTGCTAGAGAAAAAGAATGAAGTGTCTTATAAGGTAAAAAAGATGCTTAACCGGTTCAAAAGGTTGCAAATTCCTTTTGTTAGAAAATTTCATAGTTATGTTCAAAAATATCAAGTTGAGGGATTTTAATGTGTAAGAAAAAGTTGAGGGACTTTTGTGAGAAAAATAAAAAGTAAGTTGGTTTTTTTATGATATTTGCCCTATAAATATTTTGAAAGAGAAACATAATTTACTGTATCCATGAGTTTTACATAATTAGTTTTAATTAAAAGAAAATTTAATACCAATTAAAACTCTAGATAATTCTTAACTCCAAATAAATTTTCTAGAACATTAAAACTCATTCAAAAGTTGATTAATGGTGTGAATTAGAAGTAATAATCACATTGAAATTTAGATGAAAAAATTTAAACGGGGAGATGGATGGACTCTTATTAAAAACATTTGTTTATTACCTAAATAAATTCTATTAAAGAGTATTTGTAGTCTGATTCATGACAACTCTCCCCATGGCATTTCAACATTCTCTAAAGAAGAAAAAAACTCATCCAATACCAATCAAGTCTCTGTAATTTTTAATGATCAAGAGTCTAGAGCTCAAATCTCTAGGGTTCATAAGCATTTGAGGATTTCTATATTTATAAAATTGAATCAATTAAGTTGCTCTATAATGTTTCTAGACATATGTTAAGATGCAATTTTAGTAGTGTTCATGTTAATCCTGATTACTTATTTTATAGAATTTATTATTCCCATAATCTAATATCTATGCTTATATTTTGCTAGGATTATCATGCTACAAATTCTTGTTAAAATGCTAGATTAGTAGAATTATTGAACTTTCAAAATATTAATTAGGAATTTTTTAGATATAATTTTTACTAATTTAATTGTAGTTTATCATGTTAATTTATATTTTATGCAAAATATATAAATCGTGAGAAATCCATATCATATTTACCTATAAATTTTGCCTTTAAATATATACCATTTAGACATGACGTTTTGATCATAGGTTTTATCAAATTAGGTTTTGGACTATAAATAAATTGACCAAAATGGTTAAATTAGACATAAGTATATTTTTTGTTAAATTAGACTATAATTTATGCCTTAGACAATACTATGGACTATTATATATTTTTGTCACTAAATTTAAGTCTCGTCTATTAGAAATATATATTTGATTAAAATAAGCATTTTGATCACATTATATTAACTATATATACACTTTGTCGCAAAATAGATAAATTTATATATATATAATATATATATATATATATATATATATATTATGGTTGTAGCCAAAATTCATTGTTATGAAAACTATAAATATGTATTCTTAGTCATTTTAGACTTATATTCATAATCGAAATCAATAAATATACGCTTAGACTAAATCGTTATCTATTGGTATTCTTAATCAATCTTGTAATATAATATATATAATATAATATATATATATATATATATATATAGGGACCGCTAGAATGAAAACCACCATGAGTTAAGAAAACCGTGAGAACTACATCATACGGCGCGAGTTGGGCCGTAATTTTTTTTCATAAACGTAGAGGAAAATATTTTAAACACATTTGTAAAAAAAATTGTCGTGTGTGTTATTTTTATCACCCCAAGTTTAGTGTAAAAATTAAATTTAAATTACTTGGGGTGGTCAAAACAACACACATGATAATTTTTTTTGAAATTTTTTTTACATATGTGTTTAAAATATATTCGTCTTGGACTACGAATTTTTTTTTGGCCAAACTCGCGCCTGTATGGTGTAGTTCTCACCGTTTTCTCAACTCGTGGTGGTTTTCATTCTAACGGCCCCCTATATATATATACAGGGTAGGAGTTGGCTACAAAGCCATTTTTTCCTACAAAGTGTAGGAAGCCATATCCTTTTCACATGTGGCAATTGGTTATTTTACTCAAAAGGGCATGATGGTAATTTGATAATTATTTTAATTATGGAATATATTATATCCTAAACTAACTAATGAGAATTTTAATGAAACTGAATATCCCTTTGCTTTCAAATGCGACGGTTAGCAATTATTATAATACGATCGCTACAACATATTCACATTTAATTTGTATTTCATCTGGTTCATCACATTGTGTTTTATCACTAAAACACACTACTATGAACACATCTACGTTATGTTTTAGTAACTGGTTCGTCACGTTGTGTTTTAGCAATCATTAATTTAATTGGTTCGTCACATTGTGTTTTATCATAAACAAATTTTTGATGTTGTGT
The DNA here is from genome assembly GCA_947069175.1 of Scalesia atractyloides. Classification (NCBI taxonomy): domain Eukaryota; kingdom Viridiplantae; phylum Streptophyta; class Magnoliopsida; order Asterales; family Asteraceae; genus Scalesia; species Scalesia atractyloides. The sequence continues at coordinate 54,441,087 of CAMTDV010000009.1, forward strand.
TTTAGCAGTCAGTCACTAGTTCGTCACATTGTGTTTTATGACTAAACACACTAAATGAAATAAATATCAATGATCTCTAAAAAAAGAAGAAATAAGGAAACCCTAAATCTGATTTATCGTTAGTTTTGGTATGATTTGGTGTTTCTAGCGGTGGGAGATTAGAGAGAGAGAGAAATCGCGATAATTATAGAGGTGGTTTTATGATTGACTGTTATTTCCTTATTTAAAACAAGTTAACTGACACATTTACCCCCTAATCAATTAAATTAACCTATTTTAAGACACGCATATTACCAAATGTCACAAAAATGATCTCAACCATGAAACAAACTCATCCAATGATCAAGACCACTTCCTACACTTTGTAGGAAAAACAACTTTGTAGAGGAACCCACCCTGCGCGTGCACACACACACACACATATATATATTGTGAAGGATTCGTTAGGAACCACACTTTATTGCGAGAACCAATGTGAACACAACCAAAAATACCTAAAAAATAAAAAAACACACACATTTTTTTTTTTAAAAATCGATATATTTCGTCACTAAAAAAACCAAAAAATAAAAAATTCGAGTAACATTTATCCATACACATGTGCATATGTATCTTCTTTGGCAAATTCAGTAATACATTACCAATATTAGACAATTGCACTTGTATTTACACTACTTTTTACATTAACAATATTAGAAATGCACATGTGCATCTATATGCATGAACATGATATAACGTGTTTTGGTACACTACTTAATACACTTTCTCTTTCATCTATCATACCATTCATAATACACTACCATTATCCCCTACCATCCATAATACAATACCATTACCTTCTACTATCCATAATACAATACCATTACCAGTATTTCACTTTATTACATGTATATCAACACCCTTTATACCATCCAAACAACATATTACATCATAAAGTGACAATATAACCAAACCATCAACCACTAGATACAACTAACCAAAAAAACATGTATATGGGCCTACTTCATCATTCAAAATCACAAACTTTTTATACCAAAACACATTATATCATGGTTATACATAATGATGCACATGTGCATTTTTAATAAGTGGTAATGTAAAATGTAGTGTATTTACGGATGGTAGTGTAAATGAAAGTGCATTTGTCTACTACTATTAATGTATTACGGAATTTGTCCAAGAACTGATACATATGCACATGTGCATCGATAATTGTTATTCGGAACTTTTTTTGGTAACGAAATATAGCGACAAATGTATGCATTTCGATTCGGGTCGTATTCTATGGTTACGATTCTACCATATATGTCTTTTTCATTCCGTCGAAAATCTATTTTACGGTATAGACGCTTATGACCTCCCCCTCTATGCCCTGCGGTAATGATTCCTCTGGCATTACGACCTTTACCACAATGATGTTGTCCATAGATCAAATTATTTCGTGGATTGGATTTCACTTGACTGTCTATGGTTCAATTGCGTGTACTCGGGGTAGAAGTTTTGTATAAATTTATCGCCATGCTATTAAGTATTTTGATTTAAGTTCTTTTCTTTCTAAGAGGTGGAATAGAATAACCCGGTTGAAGCGTAAGCTAGAAACATGTGAAGTGTATGGCTAACCCAATAACGAAAGTTTCGTAAAGGGACTGGAGCAGGCTACCATGAGACAAAAGATCTTCTTTCTAAAGAGATTCGATTCGGAACTCTTATATGTCCAAGGTTCAATATTGAAAAAATTTCAGAGGTTTTCCCTGACTTTGTCCGTGTCAACAAACAATTCAAAATACCTCGACTTTTTAGAACAGATTCGAGTCAAATAGCAATGTTTTGAAGCACTTCTTTTTACATTCCATACTGGTTCCAAATTAGAGGAATGTTATGGTAAAACTTCGTTTAAAACGATGTGGTAGAAAGCAACGTGCGACTTGAAGGACACAAAACTCGTTGCCTTACCGCTTGGCTACGCCCCATTTCTATTTTTATTGGACACTAATACTAATAAAGAATAATATTGGTATTAAGTGTTCGTCAATTCTAGTCTAACTTGTCTGTCCCATAATGGATCCCATTGTCACACCCCGACCCGCAGCGGAATAAGAGTCGGGGCATAATTGGGTTATCACCAAAGCTCATGATATTTACTAATATGTTTCATATTTAATAAAGTCAAAATTACATTCTCAATAATCCAAACATGTCCATACAAATACAAAGAAAAATAACCAACTAAACAATCCAAGCTCTAAACCAGTTTATTCTTCTAAGCCAATCCTATGTGTTTCTTGCTGCAGCTGGTTCACCTGTATCATGTGTAAAAATGGGGGGTTTTGGGTCAACATAAGTTGGCGAGTGAACCTTGTTAGATAAACATTTATTATTGATTTCTTGTTATTTTTAGCATGAAAAAATTGTGCAATAGTCATATGCGAGCAAATGTAAATAATCCAACAATAACAATAACAATCCACAAACAATAACATACAATAACATATGAACAATGTAATGGGGAACGGACGGCCTATGATGAATGTCTGTGCGATCAAGGCTCAATCAAACGGAGCCGATCGTATGTTGGCAACGCAAGGTTCACGCTCATAATGTAATGGGGAACTGCTCAACGCTCATAATGTAATGGGGAGCGGCGGCCTATGAAATTGCATGTACTGAAAATAATAAATTAAATCTAAACAATAACCACACAAACAGTTGATACAAGCTGAATACACATTTGTTCATGATATGATGTATGCACAATGATTTAAATATAATAAATAGTAAGACACATGATACACCCCAAAAATGTGATTAAAACGGGGAGTTTGTAGAGATTCACTCACATTGGGTGCGTTCGGTTGGAGATGATGAGATGCGCACGAGTTTGAAGGATTGATCAACGAGGATTAACTAACCTAAATAATAACGGAAGGTATAGTAAATGAGTGGATTTTAAATAGGATTTTTAGATATATTTTTGTGAGTTTAAGGCTATTTCCTATCTTTAAAAACATTATTTTTAAGTATTTTTAATTGATTTTTGAATTAAATTAAATAAAAAAAATATATAAAAAAATATTGACTTTTGCGTTGACCATTGACCATTGACTGTTTGACTGTTTGACCGGTTCTATTGTGTGCATGTATGCGCCGGGCAGGACTCGAACCCGAGACCTCCCGTACGCGTGCACGCAGCTCTACCAACTGAGCTACGTGTCTAACCCGAAATAATTCTGTTTTTAATTATATTTATATACTAATTCAGTTTATTCAAAATTCATTTATTTTTAAAAAGGATTTTAATTATCAAACTGGTGCCGTCAACAGGTCTCGAACCCGGGACCTATGATTTAATGTTACACACAGTCCACCGCTGGACTGTGTGTCTAACTTGGTTAATATACAGATTTTTATTATACTTAACATCTAATTGCGAAAAGGATCCGGTTCAGTCAAAAAAAGAACATTTTAATTACAGAGAGTGTGTGTGTATCAAGGATCGAACTCGCGGCGTGTGATATATGTGTGCACACAGTCCACCGCTGGACTGTGTGTCTAACCCGAGATAATATCCAAATTATATTAAACTTATAATCAACCTAACTTCGTCTTTTTCGTTACAGAATTACAGCCTACGATTACTCTATTGTTTCTTGTTTAATTTGATTGACAAACATTCAAAAGACTAAAATGAAATGGCAGAGACGATTTTGGAAGTAGACATACCGGAGGAACGATTTATCTAAGAATTCCGGCAAGGCGCCGGCTCTGTTTTTTATGAACTTCGACTGAGCGAACAAATTAACAGTTTTGATTAGTTAATTGTGGAATTGAAGTACTAAACAAGAGTTATCAGAAGGTTTGAATGACTATACCGTTTTACAGCGGAAGTTAGGAATTTTCAGAAGTTTTCCGGCGAGAGTGAATTATCCGATATCGACGTCTGAAATTGATTCTGATTGAAGGGTTTGAGTTAGCAATATCTTAACAACTGATAGACAATGAAAGAATTGAGAGACTTACTGATTTGATGGAAAACACGGTTTTGCGGCGAAAGTCCGGCGAGTTCAAATAGCTTCTCCGGCGAACTGAAAGTTGTGCGAAAATGAAATTGAAGGTTTGCAGAATGTGTTTGAGTCGCGAGAGGGGACAATGATTGGAGTAATTCAGGAATTGCAGACTTTTCAGTTATTAAAACCGATCCCACATGAATTCAAGTCCATTCAAAGCTAAATTGATTGGAGGTGTCGGTGTATCGGTTATAATCGGTAAACCGCGAACAATCAAACGTTTTTGGACGTTTGGTGACCGATTTCGGTTACAGTTAGCGTAACCAGATTGATTTATGATTGACCATAAAATTTAGTTGTTTCCTAGAATTTACAGAAAACATCAAGTGGCGGAGTGGTTATATGTGTGTGTGATAAGTCTTTGAGCTTAAACCCGGCTGACCCGGGTTCGAGTCCCGGCAGCCTATTTTTCTTTTTATTTATTTAATTTTTACTTTTTATCAATTATAACTTTTATATTCTAGTTTGTTTATTAGTTATGCATCATTAAAAATTAAAATGGACATAAATACGCAACGAAACATTTATAACTTGATATTTGATTACAAACGGAGCGGGTTTGGAAAACCCGTTTTTGACAAATGTTACAGTATCCCCTACTTTTAGGAATTTCGTCCCGAAATTTAAGTAGTAGTAGTAGTAGGAAAAAGATGCGGGTATTTTTCGCGCATTGAGTCTTCACGTTCCCAAGTAAACTCAGGTCCCCGTTTCGACTCCCAGCGTACCCTAACAATTGGAATGCGACTTCGTCGTAGACGTTTTTCTCCGAAGTCCATGATCTCTACTGGTCTTTCAATAAAATGCATAGATTCATCAATCTGAATATCTTCCAGAGGAATATGGAGGTTCTCATCAGCGAGGCACTTCTTCAAGTTTGATACGTGGAATGTGGGATGAATCCTGTTGAGTTCTTCTGGTAGATCAAGCTTGTATGCTACAGGTCCTACTCTTTCGAGTATCTTGAAAGGTCCTACGTAGCGTGGTGCTAGCTTGCCTTTTTGACCAAAACGAACTACTCCCTTCCACGGTGATACTTTTAAAAGTACATGATCACCAATGTTAAACTCCAAAGGCTTCCGTCGTTTATCTGCATAACTCTTTTGACGACTTTGAGCTGCTAGAAGATTGTTTCGAATTTGATGGATCTTGTCTGTGGTTTCTTGAATCAATTCTGGACCGGTGATTTGAGCTTCCCCAATTTCGTGCCAACATACTGGAGATCGGCACTTACGACCATATAAAGCTTCAAAAGGTGCCATGCCGATGCTTGAATGATAGTTGTTGTTGTACGAAAATTCAACTAATGGTAGATGAGCGTCCCAATTTCCCTTGAAGTCTATAACACATGCTCGAAGCATATCTTCAAGAGTTTGAATGGTGCGTTCAGATTGTCCATCAGTTTGAGGATGATAAGCGGTACTGAGATCTAATCGTGTACCCATAGCGGTTTGTACAGCTTGCCATGTTCGTGAAGTGAAACGACCATCACGATCTGAAATAATGCTTAACGGTACACCATGTCGGCTTACGATTTCGCTGATGTAAATACGAGCTAGCTTCTCGTTCTTGAAATCTTCGCGGATAGGAATAAAGTGAGTTGATTTTGTAAGACGATCAATGATTACCCATATAGTGTCATACCCACCAGAAGTGCGAGGTAACCCGGTAATGAAGTCCATGGTTATGTTTTCCCACTTCCATACAGGTATTTCAGGTTGGACCAGAAGTCCTGAGGGTCTTTGGTGTTCAGCTTTCACCTTGGAACATGTAAGGCACTTGGAAACAAAAACAGCAATATCCTTTTTCATTCCAGGCCACCAATAGGTGTATCGAAGGTCTTGATACATCTTATCAGCTCCTGGGCGTATAGAGTATCGTGTTTTGTGAGCCTCGTTCATAAGAAATTCATGAAGGTTGTTGTGGTCAGGAATCCATATGCGATCTAGATAGTACAGAATACCGTCAGATTTAGTTTCAATTTTAAGTTCAGCTCCACATGACAGCTCCTTTCGTACATCATCTTCCGTTACTGAAACATGTTGGGCTTCTCGAATTTGATCTTTAATGTCAGTTATGATTTGCGAACATAGAAGACGAATGGAGTTCGCATAACCCTTTCGACTGAGTGCATCAGCCACCACATTTGCCTTGCCAGGGTGGTACCGAATTTGACAGTCGTAGTCATTTAGAAGTTCGACCGATCTTCGTTGCCTCATGTTTAATTCCTTTTGATTGAAGATATGTTGAAGACTCTTGTGGTCAGTGTATATTTCACACTTAGTACCGTAGAGATAATGTCTCCATATCTTAAGAGCGAACACAACGGCTCCAAGTTCTAGGTCATGGGTGGTGTAGTTCTTCTCATGAGTCTTGAGTTGTCTCGAAGCATAAGCTATAACCTTTCCTCTTTGCATTAGAACACAGCCTAGTCCTTGCCCTGACGCGTCGCAATAAACCACAAAGTCATCACAACCTTCAGGAAGAGTGAGGATTGGTGCATCACAGAGTTTTTGTTTAAGGGTTTGGAAGGCTTCTTCTTGTTTGGGTCCCCATATGAAAGGTTTTCCCTTATGAGTTAAAGCCGTGAGTGGTACAGCAATGCGAGAGAAGTTTGAAATGAAACGGCGATAATAACCAGCCAAACCAAGGAATGATCTTACTTCAGTTGGTGTACGTGGCGCTTGCCATTCTTGTACCGCTTTGATCTTTGAGGGGTCGACATGTATTCCCTTGTCATTGACTACATGTCCAAGGAATTGTACCTCTTTTAACCAGAATTCGCATTTGGAGAATTTGGCGTAAAGCTTTTCATTCTCTAGGAGTGTAAGGATGAGTCGAAGATGCCGTTCATGATCAGACTTAGACTTTGAATAAATGAGAATCTCGTCGATGGAGACTATAACAAAACGATCGAGATAGGGTTTGCAGACTCTGTTCATTAGATCCATGAAGACAGCTAGAGCGTTGGTTAAACCAAATGGCATGACCATGAATTCATAATGACCATAACGAGTTCGGAAAGCGGTCTTTGGGACGTCTTCTTCATGCACTCTGAGTTGATGATAACCAGAACGAAGGTCGATTTTTGAAAAACAGCTGGCGCCTTGAAGTTGGTCGAGAAGATCATCAATGCGAGGTACGAATCTTGATCGTTAACTTGTTGAGTTCTCTGTAGTCGATGCACATGCGAAACGATCCATCTTTCTTCTTCACAAAAAGGACAGGTGCACCCCAAGGCGAGGAGCTAGGACGTATGAATCATTTGTCAGTCAACTCTTGCAATTGACTGGCTAGCTCTTGCATTTCGGATGGGGCTAACCTATAAGGAGACTTTGCAACTGGTGTAGCACCAGGTATAAGATCAATGCGGAATTCGACTTCTCTCAAGGGAGGAAGTCCTGAAATGTCGTCAGGAAAAACTTGCGGAAAATCTTTTACTATTGGGATGTCTTCAAGTTTCTTCTCCATGGTTCCCTTTTTGACGACATGAGTTAAAAATGCGACATAATTTTTGCGGAGATATTTTCGAGCTTGAAGACAGGACATTAATCTGAGCCCTTTCGATGGGGTTTCTCCAAAGATTCGTAGAGTCTGACCGTTTGGAAGAGGAATGCGTATAAACTTCTCGCGACATACAACTTCAGCCTGATGTTGGCTGAGCCAGTCCATACCAATTATAATGTCAAAGCTTCCCAACTTCATAGGAATAAGGTCAACTGGAAAATCGTGGTCGTTTAAGGTGAGAGTACAATTGCGTATAATAGAGTTTAATGAGACCGGTTTTCCGTCAGCAACTTCTACTGTTATGGATTCCATGAGCTTATCACGAATTTGGTTTAGGATGGGTTCAAACTCTAAGGACACAAAACTTTTATCCGCGCCAGTATCAAACAACATGGATGCATAACTACCATTGATAAGAAACGTACCGTTAACCACATTGCTGTCAGCTCTAGCCTGATTAGCGTTGATGTTGAAAGCTCTTCCTCTAGCAGGTGGAGGAGCTTGGTTAGCTTGATTCACCGAATTGGCTTGGGCTTGAGCATGAATAATGTTTACTAAATGTGGACAAGTGTTTCTAAAGTGACTTGGATCTCCACAATTGTAGCAAGCCCGCATAGGTTGCACCATGGGATAGTTGGGTTGGTAGTATGATTGGGCTAAATGTTGGGTAGGTGGTAATAGTAGGGGTTGTTGGGCTTGACCCATTATTTGTTGGTGGGTTTGGGTTGAAGGCTGGTGGCGGTTCGTTCGCTGAGGTATGCGACAGGTTTGAACAGTATGACCTGCGCGACCACAGCCGGTGCAATGTTGGCAGGGATGATCAGGAAAGTGGTGGTATTGGCAACGGTTGCATTTTGGTAATGGGCCAGAGTATGGCCTTTTGTATGGTGCAGGTGAGGGGGCAACTTGGGTAATGGGTGCAGCAGGGATAGGGAAATTGGTTTGTGTGACAGCGAAGTTTCTGGTGTTACGTTTCCTCTTGTTAGCAAACTTAGAGGAGGAGGTGGAATGGTTTGAAGTTTGGCCCTCAACGGGGGCTTTCTTTTTCTCCTCTTTAAACTTACCGTTGCGAATTCGATTCTCGGTCAGTTCAGTAGCTAGTTCCATAGCAGCTTCAAGTGTTGCTGGCGAAGTGCTGAGAACTGAATCTTGAATTTTCGAGGGAAGACCTCGAATATAATGCTCGATTAAGCGGTAAACTGGGGTGAACAAGTTAGGGACCATTTGGTTCAACTCTAAGAACCTCTTGTTGTAGGAAGTATGATCTCCCTCCTTTTGCTTCAGAGAATGAAATTCGTCCTCTAACTTTTTAATCTCACTTCTAGGACAGAATCGCCTCGTCATGATTTCCCTTAACTCCCCCCACGTTAAGGCCATAGCATCTTCGATTCCCCTCTTACCCTTTTCAGTATTCCACCAGGTAAGAGCTACCCTAAATAGTCTCCCGGTTGCGTATCGTACCTTGCGATCCTCGGGACAATCGCAGTTGAGGAAGGTGTTTTCCATTTCCTCAAACCAGTGGAGGAGAGCAGTGACACCTTCGGTCCCTTCAAATTTAGGAGGATCGCAAGACTTGAAATGTTTATATGAGCACTTTTGGTAGGAGGGTTGCCGATGCTCTGATCTTCTTGCTGGGGAGGATTGGTGGGATTTGTGGCGAGAGCTTGTTGTACTTGAACCACAATGTCAGGAAGCACCGCGGCTATTTGCTTTGCGATTTGAGTGGCCAAGCGTTCGTGAGACCTTCCTGATTTTCTACCCCCTCGTTGTTGTCTAGCCGACATCTACAGGAACATACATAAGAAGATTGTGAGTTTATGGAGTCTTTTTAGGTGTCATGTGTCTTAAAGAAAATGAAAATAACATAAATATCAATAATGCAACTACATCCATAGGATGTCTTGGGTTTGCTCATGTTGGGCCTCAAATGTCCCCCATACCTTCACCTGTATAGTCATGTGGGCCCCCTATGTCTATTGGCTTGGTAGGATTCACATTGGTATTGGCGATTTAACACTCGCATCACCCGAATGAAAACCACGAAATATGTTTACGAGATGTATGGTCGGAATGTGTGCAGGTGTAGACACAATGACAACTCAAAGTGGGGTTAGCTCACACGACGTTTGGTACTAATAGGTACTTCGTACTCTCATCGTTAGTCCCCAGGTAGGCAAACTGGTCCTTTATTTTGGATTTATACGAATGCCAGCCTAGACAGGACGTTCCGACTACCAGTACTTGTACCCTTCCAGTTACTACATGCCCGTCATGAGAACTCACTTTGATGTGATTTGAAAATACAAAAATCATTGTAAAAACAATCATTAAAATGATGTGATGTGTGCTTTCATGGATATGATATGTTATGAGAATATGATTCATGATAGGCATTATATACTAATATGTACTTATGAACATGCTTGCATAGCATTGAATGTAACATTAAACATAAAACATATAAACATCATGAATTTTGCATGTAACACACAAAAATCTTAAAAATTTCTAATCAACTATAGTATAGGCTCTAAGGGTCTAATAACCTATCCTATATCCCTATAGTCATGGCTCTAATACCAATCTGTCACACCCCGACCCACAGCGGAATAAGAGTCGGGGCATAATTGGGTTATCACCAAAGCTCATGATATTTACTAATATGTTTCATATTTATTAAAGTCAAAATTACATTCTCAATAATCCAAACATGTCCATACAAATACAAAGAAAAATAACCAACTAAACAATCCAAGCTCTAAACCAGTTTATTCTTCTAAGCCAATCCTATGTGTTTCTTGCTGCAGCTGGTTCACCTGTATCATGTGTAAAAATGGGGGGTTTTTGGGTCAACATAAGTTGGCGAGTGAACCTTGTTAGATAAACATTTATTATTGATTTCTTGTTATTTTTAACATGGAAAAATTGTGCAATAGTCATATGCGAGCAAATGTAAATAATCCAACAATAACAATAACAATCCACAAACAATAACATATAATAACATACAATAACATATGAACTTGCATGAATATATAACATGAATGAAACTGTATATGTTGGCAACGTCACGTTCACGCTCATAATGTAATAGGGAACGGACGGCCTATGATGAATGTCTGTGCGATCAAGGCTCAATCAAACGGAGCCAATCGTATGTTGGCAACGCCAGGTTCACGCTCATAATGTAATGGGGAACTACTCAACGCTCATAATGTAATGGGGAGCGGCGGCCTATGAAATTGCATGTACTGAAAATAATAAATTAAATCTAAACAATAACCACACAAACAGTTGATACAAGCTGAATACACATTTGTTCATGATATGATGTATGCACAATGATTTAAATATAATAAATAGTAAGACACATGATACACCCCAAAAATGTGATTAAAACGGGGAATTTGTAGAGATTCACTCACATTGGGTGCGTTCGGTTGGAGATGATGAGATGCGCACGAGTTTGAAGGATTGATCAACGAGGATTAACTAACCTAAATAATAACGGAAGGTATAGTAAATGAGTGGATTTTATTAATAATTTTAATAGGATTTTTAGATATATTTTTGTGAGTTTAAGATTATTTCCTATCTTTAAAAATATTATTTTTAAGTATTTTTAATTGATTTTTGAATTAAATTAAATAAATAAAAATATAAAAAAAAATATTGACTTTTGCATTGACCATTGACCATTGACTGTTTGACCGGTTCTATTGTATGCATGTATGCGCCGGGCAGGACTCGAACCCCAGACCTCCCGTACACGTGCACGCAGCTCTACCAACTGAGCTACGTGTCTAACCCGAAATAATTCTGTTTTTAATTATATTTATATACTAATTCAGTTTATTCAAAATTCATTTATTTTTAAAAAGGATTTTAATTATCAAACCGGTGCCGTCAACAGGTCTCGAACCCGGGACCTGTGATTTAATATTACACACAGTCCACCGCTGGACTGTGTGTCTAACTTGGTTAATATACAGATTTTTATTATACTTAACATCTAATTGCGAAAAGGATCCGGTTCAGTCAAAAAAAGAACATTTTAATTACCAGAGTGTGTGTGTATCAAGGATCGAACTCGCGGCGTGTGATATATGTGTGCACACAGTCCACCGCTGGACTGTGTGTCTAACCCGAGATAATATCCAAATTATATTAAACTTATAATCAACCTAACTTCGTCTTCTTCGTTACAGAATTACAGCCTACGATTACTCTATTGTTTCTTGTTTAATTTGATTGACAAACATTCAAAAGACTAAAATGAAATGGCAGAGACGATTTTGGAAGTAGACATACCGGAGGAACGATTTATCTCAGAATTCCGGCAAGGCGCCGGCTCTGTTTTTTATGAACTTCGACTGAGCGAACAAATTAACAGTTTTGATTAGTTAATTGTGGAATTGAAGTACTAAACAAGAGTTATCAGAAGGTTTGAATGACTATACCGTTTTACAGCGGAAGTTAGGAATTTTCAGAAGTTTTCCGGCGAGAGTGAATTATCCGATATCGACGTCTGAAATTGATTCTGATTGAAGGGTTTGAGTTAGCAATATCTTAACAACTGATAGACAATGAAAGAATTGAGAGACTTACTGATTTGATGGAAAACACGGTTTTCCGGCGAAAGTCCGGCGAGTTCAAATAGCTTCTCCGGCGAACTGAAAGTTGTGCGAAAATGAAATTGAAGGTTTGCAGAATGTGTTTGAGTCGCGAGAGGGGACAATGATTGGAGTAATTCAGGAATTGCAGACTTTTCAGTTATTAAAACCGATCCCACATGAATTCAAGTCCATTCAAAGCTAAATTGATTGGAGGTGTCGGTGTATCGGTTATAATCGGTAAACCGCGAACAATCAAACGTTTTTGGACGTTTGGTGACCGATTTCGGTTACAGTTAGCGTAACCAGATTGATTTATGATTGACCATAAAATTTAGTTGTTTCCTAGAATTTACAGAAAACATCAAGTGGCGGAGTGGTTATATGTGTGTGTGATAAGTCTTTGAGCTTAAACCCGGCTGACCCGGGTTCGAGTCCCGGCAGCCTATTTTTCTTTTTATTTATTTTATTTTTACTTTTTATCAATTATAACTTTTATATTCTAGTTTGTTTATTAATTATGCATCATTAAAAATTAAAATGGACATAAATACGCAACGAAACATTTATAACTTGATATTCGATTACAAACGGAGCGGGTTTGGAAAACCCGTTTTTGACAAATGTTACACCCATAATATTTTTAAAAAAATTATTAAAATAAAATTTGTGTGTTTTTTAGATTTTTAGGTATTTTTTGTGTTCGCATTGGTTCTCGCAATAAAGGTGGTTCTCGCATGAACCCTATCATATATATATATATATAGGGGAAGGTTCTATGCAGAACACTAAATATTGCGAGAACACTATAAATCACCAAATTTTTCAATCCTAAAAACCTAAAATGTAAATGAAAATGTTATAAATAAAAGATTTATTGTTTCTTACACTATAATCAAAACAAAATATGAAAAAATTTCACTTTTCTTATAACCTACATATATGTAGGTTATGTTTAGGTTAAATTTCCAACATATATGTAGGCTATGCGTAGGTAAAAATATATGATTTTTATGCATATATAATACACATATGAATGTAAAAAACATAAAATTTTAAAAATATAAACCTTAAATTCCAAAATTTAGTGTTTTAGGGTTGTTCTTTTTGTTCTCGCAATAGTTAGTGTTCTGTAATAATCCTTATACTAGTGTGAGAACTTACAGAACTCTTCTACACCTTTAGATCATTTGATCAATGGTTTAAATTAATAATGGCATTTATGTAATTAATATAATTTTAGAAGACATTTTAATAAATAAAAAAGGGTATTTTGGAAACAATCAAAAAAATGAGTTCCTAAATTATCTCTGCAACTCCTCTCTTTTCTCTTTATAAATCACGAAGCATTCTTTAATATTTTATAGAACTCAACATCGTTCTTTCTTTTAATTTGAAGCTTGAGATACTGTGGATAAGAAAAATACATGCAATCAAATATTATATTTTTTTGGTTTGGTTTCTGGTAAGTTAACGAAACCCACTTGTAGCATGCACCATTAAAAGGACAATTTACATAAGCTTTTAATTCGTATATTACTATTTTATTGAATCAAGTTCGTTATCTTGAATCTAGATAAAAATAAACAAAGTATCTTAATTATATACATGGTTGGTAAATTTGATTTTCTTTGTTCACTTTGTTTTCCATAATTTGTTTTATCATATCATGGACCAAGATTAAGAGTGTAATCTTATATGAGGATATATATGTGTAAATAGTTTACTTACATATGTAACTTAACATTTAAATATATGCAAATAGATATTCAATTTGAAGATTCACATATGGAATAGACAACGATGTAGGTAAAATTTTCATATATGTCATACTAAATTTTTTTTTATAAACATGTATTTTCACAAATAAAGTTCCAATCATTAGTGTGATATATTTTAACAAAATACTAGAAATCTACAAAACAAAGTTTTAATCATTTAACACATTACAATTACATATGGTTTCTTATATTTACATATGTGTAATAAAAGATTTACGTATGTGTAAATAATAAATATGTTGTTACATATGTGTAACTACTGAATTGAACATATAATGTTACTGGGTTATGTATAAGTGAACATCAATTACGTATATGTTGGTAATATTTTCATATATGTATCTGTAATAAATACTTGTTTTTTATTTTTGTGGATAAAAAAAATTGAAAATTTTTTACAAACTAAGCAAAAAAAAAAAAACAACTATTGAAACTGTATCTGTAGTAAACACTTGTGTAAACATAGGGTGTATATATGTGTAACACCGAAAACTATATTGTTAAATGAAATCTACATATATGTAAATAATTCATGTACACATGTATAACATTAAAAGTTATAAAATTATAGTAAAATAAAGTGTATTAAATGAAATCTACATATACGTAAATACAAAACACTAGTCTTCAAAAGAACCAAATAAATTGTGAATTAATGTTAGTTGGGGAAACAAATAATTATTTTCTAACATATACATATATAGCATTACAAAATGTAAAAAAAAGAAGATGTTATGTAGATAAAATCATCTATGATTTTCATCCTATTAGCACTTGTGTACTCTATTAAAAATTACGTAAATCTTAAAGTGAGAAAAACTAGGAATTTAGTCAAAATTCAACTATTGAAAGAGAGAAACTAGGATATATAAAATCATGTGATAATTTGAAATATATAAAATTACTTCAATACCCTTTATTAATAAAATAAGAAAGAAATAAAATAATATAAAATGAGTGGTTGTAAAGAGTTCTGTAAGTTCTGCAAATATTTAGAGTTCTAAAATGATCCTGATCATATAAATATATATATATATATATATATATATACACAATAGTGTATTTGTGAACAAAATGAACTTATCATGGCCATTGATTTTGTAGATCTGCATTTTTCTTTAGTGACAAGATTGTAATTATCTTTTGTAACTTACATGTTTTTAATAGATATAAGGGTATAATTGTATTTTTCACTCTCCATTTAATTAAATGATTTTTTTCTCTCCTAATTTCTCTTTCCAATTAAAAGAATACTTAATTACCTTCTCTATATTTTTTTCTCACAAATTACCTAACTTAATATTTGATAATTTAAAAAAAAAGTACAAACATTATCAAATATTGTTCAATCTAGAACACGATTAAAAATATTTAATTACATTTTCTATACATATATGTATTAGATCAATGTTTGATAAAAAGATGCATAATGGAAACAAGATTTAATAATACACAGGTGTATAAGTCTGGTATAACCTGTATACACTATGTACTTGAAAAATACACAGGTGTATACGACTAGTATATACCGACATGTATACACATATGTACTTGAATAATACACAGATGTATAAATCTGGTTTATACCGACTTGTGGGAACAAAATGTAATAATACACAAGTGTATAAGTCTTGTATATACTGACCTGTATACACATCTGTTAAAAAAACATAATTTAATTAGGTTTAATATTTAATTTTAAAAAGAATTTAAAAACATTAGCCCTTCAATCTTTTATAATTAAAATAGTAAAGAAATAATTAAAAATAAGATAGAGAGAGATAGTTAAGAGATGAGAAAATTAAGAAGTTTAATTAAACATACTTGGTTAATGTCAATCTTACCCTTTTTAATATAAAAAATGATCAAGGGCTAAGATTAGTTCACTTTTAAAAAGTTATTCACAAATGAACTTAATCATATATACTATATGAGAGGATAAAATGAAAACCTTGGTGAGTTAAGAAAACCAAGGAAACATCATCTCTATCATATATCCATTTAATCTATGATGTAGATTAAATCAAGTACAAAAAGTTACTTTTTTCAGAAAAATGTAACAGACTGCAAAAAGTGTTTTTCAGAATATGTTACAGTCTGACACAAAAGTGTCTCTGTAAGAGTTACACAAAAAAATTTCCTAAAAAATGTAACATATTGTTACGTGCACGACAAAACTAAAAAACCCTTGTCAATTCTGAAAATTGTAATAGCTGAAGTTTTGAAAAGAGTTAATTACTGTTTTCGTCTCCGTGGTTTATCAAAAATCACTATTTCAGTCCATTAGTTTAAAAATTACGATTTCAGTCCCTGTGGTTTCACTTTCATAACCACTTCAATCCATTCATTCTGTAAGTACAATGACTGAAATGGTTGCGAGGTGGACTGAAATGGTTACGAAAGTGAAACCACAGGGACTGAAATCGCAATTTTTAAACTAATGGATTGAAATAGTAACTTTTGACAAACCACAAGGACGAAAACAGTAATTAACTCTTTTGAAAAAAAACTACTATTGGGCCGATATGGGCTTAGATGAATCAAACGTTATGTGGGCTCTTTGAAATCTGCACATAAATAGCAAAAGACTCAAAACGAAGATTCAGAAGCTAGGGTTTTTGTATTCCTCCTAAAATCACAACAATCAAACCAAACACAGATCGGTTCGAAGATGTTTCCAGGAATGTTCATGCGAAAACCCGACAAAGAAGCCGCTCTGAAGCAGCTTCGTGTGCACGTTGCCTTGTTCGGGGGGTGGGTTGCAGCTATTCGGGTCGCTCCATATGTACTCCATTACTTTTCTGACAGCAAAGATGAGCTCGTTCTTGATCTTTAGAGGTAATTATTTAAAAGCCCAGATTTGTTTGGTTTAATGCTAATTTATGGTGATTTGAGGCTGTTTATTCTGTATAATTGCTTGTGTTATATTATGTTTGGATGATTGGTTAGTTGCTAGATTGACATAATCACTAGTTAAGATGTTTGTTTTGATATGCATGATATGATTTGTTTTTGGATATAGTTTGGTGGAAATATGAGAGGTGATATTTTTATTTGATGGCATTAGTTTTATTAATGGTTAGTTTTATTGTTCAATTGGTATTAAAATGGATAGAGGATTTCAAAGAGCACTTTCATAAATAAGTTAGTAATGAACCTTCAACTTTCAAGTCAAAAGGTGCAATTGAGGCACAAAAAGCAGCATAAGGCGCTGTTTTGTACGGTGAAGGGTTTGTGCATGCATTTTAAGTTTTACTTATATATATACATATGTGTGTGTGTCTGTGAAATCATATATAATAATATAAAGCTTATTTGTAGCTATGTTTTGGGTAGGTGACGGTAGCATTGTGCCTCACCTTCTTTAAATCCAACGGTGGTGCAGCTCATAGCGCGCTATGACGAAGTGTCGCTACCTGGGACTTGGCGATAAATAGCGACAGAAGTGCAAAAACTGTGTGACACGCACGCTGCTGTTTTCGGAACTGCATTCGTGTAAATTTGGTCCCATTTTTTGCACCCCCCCCTTGTGCGCGCGGGTAGGACCTTTGGTAAAACAAGTCATAAAGTTATATTAGTTAGGCAAATGTTCTACCTTATAAATAACCTTTCACTTTGTCCCTACACCTATGTGGGACAAGTGTTTTACCATTTGAGACTTCCATTCACACACACCCAAAATTCCAACCTAAATATAGTGCAAATAGTTGGATTTATAGGTTATTGTTAAATATACATGTAAAATAGCATATATACTAGGGTATTTTGATGTAATATACATATAAAAATTTTCAAAATCTTTTTCTAGTGTATCGCTATTTTATAAATAGCCGTCGCTATTCGCTACGTAGCCTATAGGTGCCTTGTCGCTATTCGCTATCGACAACTATGGTGCAGCTGATACCCTTTAGCAGCGATCTAAAATGTCAGTTTGGCGCTAGCTGTGTTAAGTGGTCTCATTGGCTAGCATCATTGTTGTCAAATGCACAAGACACACTCAAGACGCAACGGGTGTGCTTCAAGGTTTAAAAGAACGGAAATGAGTTTCGAGGCGTTTTCCCTTCGCCTCACGAGGCGTAAGGCTGAGGCGGTATTAATAAATAAATATAAAAATTAGGTATTATTATAGAAAATTAATACCAACTAATGTCATCATCAGATTCATCAAAATCATAAAAAACACACACAAAAAAGACATGAAATGCTTGAAATTGACACAAAAGTCAAAAACATCAAAAACAGCTATCAAAATCCCCTGAGGCGCACCTTTCCTAGCGCCTCAGCCCCTCTGAGGTGCATATACAGTAAAAACACCATGAGGCGCGCCTCAGACTTGTTTTTTGGCCGTTTCGCTT
The DNA here is from genome assembly GCA_947069175.1 of Scalesia atractyloides. Classification (NCBI taxonomy): domain Eukaryota; kingdom Viridiplantae; phylum Streptophyta; class Magnoliopsida; order Asterales; family Asteraceae; genus Scalesia; species Scalesia atractyloides. The sequence continues at coordinate 54,459,404 of CAMTDV010000009.1, forward strand.
CAAGGCGCGCCTTGAGGCGCACGCCTCAAGCTTTATTTAAAACCATGGTGTGCTTGAAAAGCAAGGGCCTGAGATAAGTGAGGCGCATAGCATAAACATACCTTTTTGGCTGTTTTTGGATGTTTCAGAACAGTTTGCTTGGAGTTTGCAGATTTTTTCCGGGCTTTTTAAGTTTTGGCCAGAATCTGGCCGGATTTTGATCAAAATCTGGTCGTTAGTCTCACTTAAAGGCTGCCGGAGCGCTTGGATGGCAGCAAGGCGTTTTACCCGCACCTTGCCTTGCCTCGCCTCCCGATGGCCTTGGCGCAAGGTTTATGACTACATGGGTCAGCAAGGTTTAAAAGTACGGAAGCGTGTCTCGAGGCGAACTGAGACGTAAGCACGAGGAGGAATTTAAAAATAAATATAAAATTTATATATTATATAAAAATAAATTACTAACCAATTTCATCATCAGATTCATCAAAAACACATATAAAAATCCACTAAGGTGCAGCTTTTCTTAGCGCCTCAGGCCAGTGAGGCGCACATACAAAAATAACCCCATGAGGCGCTCCTCAGACTCTTTTTTTGGGCGTTTCCTCTTGAGGCGCACGCCTCGGATGTTTTTTTTAATCCATGTAGGTTAGCATGGTATTGGTGGGACATTTTTGGTAACATGTTGTTATGTTATCAAAGGAAAAAAAGTTAATAATGGGTGCTTCGTTCTTGTTGAACATATTAAATTGCTTAGAGCAATAGGTGGTTGCCGGTTGATGCCCTAATTTATAGGGGAAAGTGTAATGCTTAACAACATTGGGATAGTTTGAAGTTGGAATGTTGCCTATTGACTTCATTGCGATCACGACCATATTATTATAATGCTATGCATTTGACGTGGTGGCAGTGTGTATGATGTAGGTTTAAGGACTCCTATGATGATTGAAAGTTTGTGTCTTCCATTATAAATAAGTTCTTTTGGTTAGTTGTAGATTCATGAAGCTAGGAAACGCAAGATATCACATCATTGATCATACTTGGTAAACTATACACTTGAATCAACTCTTAACTGAATCGTAAAACACCAATGTAAATTAATATCCAGTCCTTGAAAAACAAACTTAGCAAAGTTACAATTTAACAAAATTTATGGCTGATAATAAATGGTTGAAATGTATGAGGAGCCGAGCGTGTTGTCGACTGATGATTTTAATTAATCGTGTGTTGCAGATTTTGATGTGATGGTGCTGTGTGGTACAAGTTGGTTTGATGACAAAACTCATGGTCATTTTAATTTTCTATGAAGTTATGTTATGTTTCAATTTAGGTAACTACATTTCTACTACTACATTTTATAAATTTGCTCCCTGAACATTTGTCATCAAATGGTATAAGCTTTGCTCTAGTGACATGTGCATCGTTGGCTGAAAGGGTATGTCATGAGTGTTTGATGTTGTCAAAATTGATTGTCGAGGAACGGACTTGATGTGTGACGATTAACTAAACCCGCTAGGAAAATGTAAATGTAGAACTTATTATGTTCAACAGCCTTTTAAGACGTAATAACTTCAACGATTAACAAGATGTAAATGTAGAACTGATTATTTTCAAGTCGTAGTAACTTCATAGACCGTAGAACATTTTTTCAAATCCTCATAATCTTGATTATTGGAATTAGAATGCAAGTTAATTCAGGATTTAAATTCAATCTCTTCAAACTTTTTATGCAAGTATTTTTCAAGACTGGCATCTTAACATAAGCTATGTTGATACTTTTATATGAAACTAGTGGGTTACATCCAGGCTTCGTAGCGGTGTGACCCGATTTTTAATAAATTTTACATGGGCCATAGACCAATGGTAAAAATAACATTAACAGTGGGAATCTGGTCGATATTGGTTTAGTTCATTACGGTACGATATAGTACTGACACTTGATATGGTAACCGAAAGAGAATTTAAAAAATAAAGCCGTGATAAGTCCATAAATGGTTTACATCTATTGAAAATCATGGTAAACGAATACCATTATAATGGTATGGCACCGATGATTTTCGGTGGGTACATACTTGATCTGGTTTCAAAAAGAAATATATTGTGTATTTAGTTACTATACCGATGTTTTTCGGTGGTACCGGCTCGATCCGGTTTCATAAAAATTATATCACGTATTTTATATAAAAAAACTAATGAATGAAAATTGCATACAAAAATAAAAGTATTTGGTTGAATAGATTTGAAACTTGAAAAAGTAGACAAACTTCACCATTGAGATGGATGATGTTGGTGCTTTTACCATAATGTTCCTATACAATACCAAATTAGTATTTTACTAGCAATGAAACTTACCTTTTTAATAGTTAAAAAAGTCATGACTTAATTGAACAAAAATGTGTTTTACATCTTTTAACAAGTAATTATTAGTTTTCATCTGTTATTTGTCAATGATATATATTCCAACTCATTTGATAAATGTATAAGTTAAACATGATTATGCTAAATGAATCATGTGTATTTTTTATATGTTTCTTTAATCAATTAAAACCAGACATTATAATTTTAGTTACATTTCAATTCTATTTTATTTTTTTGTTATAATTCACAAGTTGAAGCTTACGAGGAAAACCTCCCCTATCTTAAGTGCCGCATTTATCCAGTTTTGAAGCTAATACAGACGTTCCATATAGAACTAGAAAATTATAATAATAATCGTATGTGTTTATATAGAGAGAGGGAGAGTTAAATGTGACACACTTATAACGAGACAAATTTGTTAAACTAGAAAACGGGTTATAAAATATAATACGATCCAAACTCATCAGAACTCAAGTCTAAGATTAGTAAGATGAATATGTGCAAAATGATGAGATGGGTCAATTTATCAAGTTAAATTTGCCCAAATTCAGTACACTTTTTTCAATACGTTTAAATTTAACTAATTAACAAATGGAACCAAGACTCGCAAGAGTTATACTTGAAATTCTTGTGTCTGACTCTGATGTGATAGAAAACGTTTCCTGCCCACTAGAAAAATATCATTTAGGTGTTGCTATTTGCCAGATTAATGAGATATTCAAACTTCTAACCCTAATTTCGAATATTTTGGTACAATTTTCAAAATAATTATATTTGAGTTGTACTAATAAGAAAATATAAATAGAATTCTTATCATTATCATATGAACTATAATATCTTCTTTACAACAAGAATAATCAGGACCGACCATGAGAATTCGTGTATCTTGTTCGAGCTTGAAAAAATGTGTCCTTCCTTAGGCCTAACGAAATATATAGCACAAGGGCTGGAATTCGATGTTTAAAGGTCTAAACCTAATGGCAATGAGCTAATAACCAATCTAATCCATACCACTTTCCTATACGCATATATGTCCTACTCCTACCCACATGGTATGTAGTGTTTCATCTCCTCTCTCTCCCTCTCTCTCTCTTTATTAACATCGTACGTCGATTTGGTCTTTGTCTTATCAGATTTACGTCAATCAAGTAGTCTTCACAAGTAGTTATATGTTTTTTAATGGCTATACATGAACCTAAGCTCCAAGAAATATTTGACCTTGGAATTTTGAGCTTCTTCATAACTAGTTATATGTTTTTTATGGCAATACATGAACTTTGTTGTTCTTTGAAACTATCCAAATAAACGAGTAGAATCAAAGATAAGCTCCGTCTTCCCTTCGAGTCGTTGGCTTTGAAAATAGCTTCATTTTTGGTCTTCCAAATAACCCACCACATAGAAAATATAGTGTCTTCAATAACAAACTTTTTCGTCTTTGTTAAGTGAAGTTGATCGATCATTCGATCCAAGCATACAAATCCTTCGGCCTCTCCAAATCAGGACCCGAGATGTTTAAACACTTTAAGACTGACCGCCAGGAAGAGATGGAATCCTACATAAACCATGAATATGATCCACAGTTTCCACACGCCTTGAACAAAACAGACACCGGTGGAGGAGGTTGGCCAAAAGTTTCGTGGGGGCCGAAAGTCATGGGACCCAAAAAAATTGCTTTATCACTATGTTTCAGGTTATATGTTCGGGTCGGGCCACACACTAATAAATCCAAATATCTAACTAATCTTCATTCATTTAAGAGTAAATTGTCAAAATGGTCCATGAGGTTTGATTACTTTTGACACTTTAATCCAAAACTCAAACCTTTGAATTTGGGTTATTGTGTTTTAGTTTTGTTGTCATTTTCATCCAAAAGTAAAATCTGGTCAGATTTTTCAGTTAACATCCAGTTTTTTAACTTTTTCCTCCCTTTTAATGAAGGGCAAAATGATCAGATGTTTTAAATATGTTATAATAAAACGTTAAAAGACCATTTTGCCCTTCATTAAAAGGGAGGGAAAAAAAACTGGTTTTAACTGAAAAATCTGACCAGGTTTTGATTTTTGATGAAAATGACAACAAAATTGAAACCACAGGGACCCAGATTCAAAAGGTTTGAGTTTTGGACTAAAGTGAGCAAAAGTAACTAAACATCATGAACCATTTTGGCCGTTTACTCTTCGTTTAAACTTTAAAGGACTGTTCTTACACATAAAAAACTAAATATTGTTTAACAAAGAAAGACCTTACATATTTGTGATGCGAGAGAGATAATAAGTACATGGTAGAAGAAGAATTACATCTCAGCCCGACAAATTTGATGAAGGCTTCAAGAACACACAAAAGTCATATAACCTTTTTTTCTTCTGTTTGCATCGATGGCATATGGGGGCCGCTCACGTCTCACGTTTTCTTAGTTTTCTCTTCAAAGAAGTTTCATTTTTGACAAAAAAGATCCTTTAAATTTCACTTATATAAAAACTAGTTTCAAAGTTTATTAAAACCCACTTCAAGTTTAAAAACAAGTAAAACTTCACATTTTTTTAAACTCAATACAACAATACCTATAAAAACTTCTGACAAGAAAATTGATAAGGGCCGAGAATTTTTAGGCAAAGTAATTAGTGGGGTGAACCTCTATATTTATAAAAATTTTGGACGAACAGTCAAAAAATTAACACTACTAACCAAAACGTTTGCGGGTCCGAGGCACCCCGGGCCCCTTGTAAGTTGCGCCCTTGACATACACAATGATGAACGGAACATTTAAGCCTTTATTGCAAAGATTCACCCGAGTCGAAAATCTATCAAGGAACCTAAAAAAATGATAATAGCCCAACATATTTTATACATAAAAATCTAACAAATTCTACTGATCTGGGGCTCCACAAACCCTCCTGATCCCATTTGGTTCCCGCCCCTTTGTATATTGAAGCCATGATTTTAGATAATAGTAGTAACGGGTATCCATTAAACCAAAAAAAATAATAAATAATCTAATGAATGAAACATGAATTTCTTGAGGATTCATCTTCATGTGTTCCATTGAATCGTGTACGTATTGGATTAATCTAATCAAATTTTAGGTATGTATTTAAAGATTTCAATTCTAACGTAACATTGTGTCGGTATCAATCAAACCAATCAATTCTAAAGAAAGAAGTTCAAGTCTATCAAGTAGAACCGTTCAAAATTGAAACTTTAGGTATATGTTAACCTTAAATTATAACTTATAAGCCATAGTTTAAAAATAGAACAATAATGGGCTTATGTGCTTCTTGTCATTGCACCACTAAACAAAGAAGACTCATGAACAATTGGTCATCAACAGTCAAGGTGATCAACTCTGGTGACGGGCGGCTTCAAGAATTCCGACAACCAATCATGGCAAGCCACGTGCTCTCCGGCCACCCTACCGCATTCCTATGCAGTTGCGACACCATGTTTGTAGGGTGTCACGTGCCGCAAATGCCTGGCAATGAAGAGCTTCAAATGGGTCAAATCTATTTCCTTATGCCACTCTCAAACTCTAACCACCCTTTGTCTTTGCAAGAGCTATGTTCATTAGCGGTTAAAGCTGGTTCGGCACTTCAAACCGAAGTTTAGTTGGGTTGCACCATTTTGGTTCAACACTTTAAAGTTAAAAACCAAACCACACCCTATATGAATTATATAATTGTATATATCACCAGTGTATTTTTTTTAAATAATAAAAATATACATTGGTAAGTATGTTATATGCAATCTGTGGTGCTATTTTAGTTTATGGAATTGGATTCAAGAACAACCTACGTAATAGCTTCTCCTATACATATATATATATATATATATATATATATATTTATTTAGGGGGGGGGGGGGACTTTTGAGTCAGTTGGAGCTTACATTGAGAAGAGAAGTTTTCAGTGCTACATACATCTAAAAACTTATATATGACCATGGGAGGAGAGATAATTGGTAACGTGACATGTGATTTTTTTTATGTATTTACAAACAGTGACAGATCCAGTGATTTTTCCAGATGGTTTCTTTTAGTAGATTCTCACTATTTTTTATTAACATACATGGTTTCCACTATTTTTTTTCTATTTTTTTCCCAAACCAAAGGGGTTAGTTATCCTAGGAACCCAAGAACCCCCATGGATCTGCCCTTGTTTAGAAAGCCCATGTCGGGGATGCTCCAAGCTTGGAGACGAGGGGAGAGACCAAATGGACCGGTTTGTGGGGAAAAAGCAAGCTTCGAATTCATCACAATGGTTGTCTTTACAGGTGGTGAGTTATGACAAATTATAGACCTTTTTTATGTTATTTTTACATTAACAAATTTTCACAAAGTGATACTGTTTGTGCACTATGTAAGTATGTATATTCATGCATTGAGAACATAAGTATATTTTACAATTACTGTTAAGAGTCATTAGTCATTAGTTAATGATAATTTTCATAGTGAATAATAATTCACTATTTTATCGATTTATAAAACAAGTAAGTGAAAATAAAATGACAGCTCTTAGATTATTTAATTTGGGATGAATACATTAGTGGTGTTATAATGTATAGATTGATATAGGTTGTGTAACATGTCAAAAAAAGGCTTGGGCTATAACAGGCTGTATTTAATATATATAGGAGGCTGTATATAAAATACGCTAAAATACGTTCGTATACATTTTCGATTTGAAAGGGAAATTGGATATAAAAATTCCACAATAATAAAAGCCCATTGTTAAGAACAACTCCAAACATCCTATCTTCCTTTCCTAGTGTAAATTGTAATCATATCAATCCTGGTGATGTAATTCCTGAAAACACTAGGAAGATGAGGATGTTTGTTAAGAGGTAAATACAACAACAAATTAACACCTACACTTTCCATAATACCATTTTGGCATTTTAACACGATAATAACGAAATATGGGATCTACTAAAAGGTGTAATAAAATGCCCTTACAAAATCATAATCACCCAAGATTTATAGCAAAAAAAAAAAAAAAAAAAAACTTTCATTAGAAAAAAAAATGTAAGCTAGATGATCAGGTGAGGATAGGGTGGTTCAACAAGCTAGTTCGAGTCAAGCAAACACTTGGGCCCAAGCCTACAGTAATGAGTCCAAATTGACTCAATATCTCCAATCGAGCCAAGAACTGAGCTCATATTTGGCTCGCCACCAACTCAAACCCATGTTCGACGAGTTGACTTGTTTTTCTTAATATTGATGTTTTGTATGTTTATTTTAATTAAGTACTAAAATAACAAGCTAACAACAATCTGATATTATAAAATCACATCTTAATTAATAAAGTATCAAACCACTATATACCAAAGAGGTGGAACCTTTCAAAACTATTTATCAAACTACCCGTGTTTTTACACGGGTTTTACATCTAATATACTAATATAGTAATATATAAGAAAGAAAATGAAGTAATTTATGAGTCAACTAGCATGTGACTCGTACTAAATCGGCTCGAGCTTTTGTAAGGATAAAGTTAAATTGTACTTTTATCTACAAAAAGGGCTAAATTGTATATTATCCATAGCAAAAGTGCCGAACTGTACTATTATCCATATTAAAGAGGCTTCATTGTAACAAAATGAGTAGTGGGATGGTACTATCACTATGGCAGTAATCTGAAAATAGTACTACTATGCACTCACTCACTCACGGTTTTTATGATGTTGATGTAACATTATTATTTTTTGATTTTTTATAGTTTTTTAAAATTAAATTATAGTTTATTTCTTCTAGTATATAATTTCATATATAAATTTGAATATACTATTTCAATAATTTTTTTATACAAATTTAAATACACTCTTGCAATAAATTTATTTTTAGATAATATAATCATTTCGCTTGAAAATTTATCACAAACAGGATTTTATCAAAAGTATTTTCCAAGACAAAAAAATACACTTTAAAAAAAATAGTTATAAAATGTCACATCCTGAGTGTGTGACAGTTTGATTAGGTAGAGAGTTATGTATAAAGTATCAAAACGTGTCAATTCAATGGTTGAGAGTATGTGATCCTTAAATCAAACAATGACGTAAGTCGTAACAAAAACACCTAGCTGTCACACCCAGACATCCACGTGTCTACCGGTGGGCCCGGTGGATAGTATCGTAACGTACAGTTAATATCATCATAACCAAATAAGCATAACACAGTGGAAGGCTTGGAATAAATAAACTATTACAATCGGTATTGTCTAGTATCCAAAATAAATATATACAGACATGGTCGTAACTAGATCCACAGGCGGATCGAAATTCATACAAAATGATAACAGACTATAAACAGGCAATTCCCTAAGGTCGCAACTCTTTGGTTATTCGTCCCGCGCTCAACCGACTCATTTTGAAAACCTTTTCGAAAATGATTTTTGGCGCACGTAGTGCATTTCTTAAATAACTTGGGATAGTACATAAGACCTTGTATACAGATTTACATGCTGGCTTTTACATATGAGGCCCGGTACAAAAACCGAGATATGATCGACTGACACACCATTCTGAACTTTCACAAAGAAAGCAGGATAGCAATTACACAGTGTATGCCTACACGCCATGCTATATTGTCGTGGTCACTACCAATTTAGTGAGCCAAGGATATCCCAGACACGGTCAAGCCCACCCTCAATGTTTTAGTTTCAGTCAAAACAGATCAAAACCGGGTTATGTAAGATTTCAGTTAATTATCACAACTGGATAAAACATTATCCCATACCCGACCAAGCGGTAGTAGTCTACCATACCCCAAGCCCGTATAGGGAAAATAAGTTAAGAGTATTTACCTGAATTGAAGTTCGCAAGTAATCCAAATTCAGCCGTATTCCAGAGCAAGTACAGGACCAATCTACCAGGAGGCGTTCAGTCTGGAGTGATGGTAATTAATAACCAATATTAGAATGCTAACAGTTCCTAAATTAAGTCCTAGACTTGGACCGGTTAGTCTTACGCTAAATTATGATACGATACGATACGCTAGATTAAGCGGTGACCAGAATAGAATGTTAATTGGACCCGACAAGTACATAGACTTGTATAATATGGGAAGACCAATTGCATTCTGGATTTTGATAAGGAATGGACAAAGTTAACCCGTTTTGGTTTAAATACGTAAACTAGTTACGTATGTTTAACTGAACGCGTATAAGCGAAACCGGGTAACCGTAAGAGTCGTATATAAGTTCCATAACGAGATATTGTTTAAAATATGTTATAAAATCAGTAACATTGGCAAGTATAGGCTCTAGTTATATTTAAAACCGATTTATGCCGTACAAGGACATTTTGGTCATTTTTAGGTGGCAAAACCCGAGCAATAGGTGTCCAAGTTGCAAGCTGGCACCAAACAACAAACATTCTGTCGCTGGCACCCCTCGCGGGGCGCGAGGGGTTTTGGCCTGGCCTAGTCGCGGCTCGCGACCGTGCTTTAGGTCACCCAGCCAAGTTTTCAACTTGGCAGTTTCAGTCCCAGTCCCTGAACGTTCTAAAACTTTTATTTAAGCATGTATGGCCCCTCAACTTCATTTCAAGGCACACTGAGGATAAGATAAGCGATTTAACGACTTTTGGTCCCTCCTGGTTTGACATACGTCATATCTAGGATTCCTGGGACACGTGTAAGATAATTATAGGACGTAAAACACGTAGTGTTACACTAGCCTAGTGTCATTTCAGTGGATGACTTTTAAACCAACTATACCGTCATGTTTAAACGGCCATAACTCTTTCACGCTTTAATATTCTTTTTAAATTACACCATAAAACGAACATTTATTCTCTTTAATTTAAGTATGTTATTTCTATAATTTTTTTAATTTAAAAAAAGTTTAACATGGTACGTGATTACATACCAATAAGTATACGTGATTACATAATATGCCTTATATTCCAAACTCTTTCATGCGGTAATATCTTTTTTTTTAAATTACACCATAAAACGAACATTTTATTCTCTTTAATTTGAGTAGGGTATTGTTACTTTTTTAATTTTTTTTAAAAATTAACATGCTACGTGATTACATACCAATATGTGAATACATGATTACATAACATTACATAATTACATAATATGTGTTATATTTAGAACTATAACGTTACGTGATTACGTACCCGCACGTTATCACGTACGCGTACGTTATCACGTAACACTACGTAATTACATACTCACACTATGTCAGGGGCGGATCTAGAAATTCCTTATAGGGTAGCGTTTCAAAAAAATTGTAATGAAATCGAAAAAAAATCAAAAATTTCCAAAATTTACACTACTATCGGAGTGTCAAAGGGTAACAGGGGCTACCCCTTATTATACGGGAGGTCCGCCCCTACACTACGTGATTTACTTGGACGATTACACCCATGCTTTTGTGGTCTCTTACACTTTTAATTTATATACATTATCCTTACCCGTAATACGTATCGGAAGAATATACTAGAGAACCAAACTATATTTAAAATGGAGGTAATATATGCGGAAAACTAAATAAATATATTGGATGAGATTAGTTGGGAAACCTTTGTTGTTATGTAACGTCTTTTTTGCTGTTTTTTGCTCAGTTGTTTGTTTGTTTAGCCGTCTAGTTGCTTGTTAGTCGGTTAGCTCTAATGAAATGCCGCCTTTCAAGTGTATTCGGGACCTCGACGAGCGTCCCATTTAACCTTTACAATAGGCACATGCTTCCTACGAAGCTTCTTGACCTGACGATCCTTGATCGCAACTGGTTGCTCAATAAAACGTAGGTTCTTATCAATCTGAACCTCGTCGTGTGGCATAGCCAACAACTCATCTGCTAAACACTTTTTCAAGTTGGAGAAGTGGAATACATCATGGATTCCACTAAACTTCTCGGGCAATTTAAGCTTGTATGCAACAGCTCCAATTCGTTCGATAATCTCGAATGGTCCAACATACCTTGGACTTAGCTTGCCTTTCTTTCTAAGCACATAACGCCATTCCAAGGCGACACTTTAAGCAAGACCTTATGTCCAACCTGGAACTCGAGAGGTTTACGCCTTCAGCCAGCATAACTTTTCTGCCTGTCTTTAGCAGCTTTAAGACGGTCACGGATCTGCAAAATCTTGTCCGTCGTTTCCAGGACTATCTTCGGTCCTGTTAGTTGGGCTTCCCCAACTTCTGACCAACAAACAGGCGTCCTATACTTTCTCCCGTAGAGTGCTTCAAACGGGGCAGCTTGAATAGAACTCAACAAGTGGTAAGTGGCTATCCCAACTTCCACCTAGATCAATCACACAGGCGCGGAGCATGTCTTCCAAAGTATGTATAGTGCGCTCACTTTGCCCATCCGTCTGAGGATGATAAGCTGTGCTAAAATTTAATCGAGTGGCCAAAGCTTGCTGGAAACTTTTCCAGAAGTGCGAAGTATATCTTGTGTCTCTATCCGACACAATGGACACTGGCACACCGTGCAAAGAAACAATCTCGTCCACATATAACTTTGCTAGCTTATCTGAGCTATAAGTCTCATTAATGGGTAAGAAGTGTGCCGACTTAGTCAGCCTGTCTACAATCACCTATATCGCGTCATTCCCTCGCTTTGTCTTTGCTAACTTGGTAATAAAATCCATGGTTACACATTCCCACTTCCACATGGGAATTTCTAACGGCTGTAGTAATCCTGACGGTTTCTGATGCTCTGCTTTCACTTGCGAACATGTCAGGCACTTAGCTACATAAACAGCTATAGACTTCTTCAATCCAGACCACCAATAGTCGGGTCTCAAATCTTTATACATTTTGTCACCACCTGGGTGAATTGAATATCGGGAGCTATGTGCCTCCTGGAGAATCAAGTCCCTTAGTCATCCAAAGACTGGAATCCAAATTCGTCCACAAAACCTTAGGATTCCATCATTTCCCGGGTAAGTTGTTCTACCAACTTCCCCAGTTCTTCCTTAGGTAGATTCGCTTCTAACAAAGCTTGCTTCTGAGCTTCCAAAATCTTATCTTTCAGATTATTCTTAACCTGAATGCTCTTGGCGTTAATCCTTATGGGTTTAGCCCTTTCCTTGCGGCTCAAGGCATTGGCAACCACATTTGCCTTGCCTGGATGGTAACGGATCTCACAATCATAATCATTCAGAGTCTCCATCCACCGACGCTGTCGCATATTCAGATCTTTTTGGTTAAACAAGTGTTGGAGGCTCTTATGATCACTGTATATAATACACCTTGTTCCGTACAAGTAATGTCTCCATAGTTTAAGCGCAAACACCACGGCACCCAATTCTAAGTCATGAGTGGTGTAGTTTCTTTCGTGTATCTTCGATTGCCTTAAAGCGTAGGTAATTACCTTTCCTCTTTGCATGAGTACACACCCCATGCCGGTGTGTGAAGCATCACAATATACCACAAAATCTTCAATTCCTTCTGGTAGAGTCAACACAGGAGCATTACTTAATTTCTGCTTTAATACATCAAAGGCTTCCTGCTGTTTCGGACCCTAAATAGATTTTAACATCTTTACGGGTCAGGGTCGTCAATGGAGTAGCTATCCTTGAAAATTTTTCTATAAATCTTCTATAATAACCGGCCAAACCCAGAAAACTTCGGATTTCAGATGGTGTCTTGGGGGCTTGCCAGTTCATTACTGCCTCGACTTTGGCAGGGTCAACTTGTATCCCACGTTCACTAACCACGTGGACTAGGAATTGTACTTCATGCAACCAAAATTCATACTTAGAAAACTTTGCATAAAGTTTCTCGTGTCTCAACAACTCCAAAATACACCTCAAATGTTTCTCATGATCCTCCTGATTACGAGAGTATATAAGTATATCATCAATAAAGACAATGACAAACTTATCTAAATACGGCTTGCAGACTTTGTTCATCAAATCCATAAATGATGTTGGTGCATTAGTGAGTCCAAAAGGCATCACTAAGAACTCATAATGACCATATCTTGTTCTAAATGCCGTCTTTGGAACGTCTTCAGTACGAACTTTGAGTTTATGATAACCTGACCTCAAATGAATCTTCGAGAAGTAGCTTGCTCCCTGAAGTTGGTCAAATAAATCATCGATCCAATGGATAGCGATTCTTAATTGTTAACTTATTCAGCTCGCGGTAGTCAATGCACATTCGCATTGAACCATCTTTCTTTTTCACAAACAGTATTGGAGCTCCCCAAGGCGAAGAGCTTGGCTGAATAAATCCTTTTTCCATTAATTCTCCAAGTTCTATCTTCAACTCTTTCATTTCTGTAGGTGCAAGTCTGTACGGGGCTCTAGCAACTGGGGCTGCACCAGGTATGATATCAATTTTAAATTCTACTTGCCTATCTGGAGGTAGACCAGGTAAGTCTTCAGGAAACACGTCAGCAAATTATGAGATAACGGGTAGGTCTTCGATCTTTGGCTTAGCTTCATCAATGGTTACTTGTGCCATGTAAATGACACAATTCTTCTTCAGGCATTTCGAAGTTTTAAGTAACACATCCTTTTCGGACAAACCATAACGTACATCACCTTGGATAGGCAGCAATTCACCGGTCGAAGTTTTGATTTCGATGAGCTTCTTGTTACAAGCTATATGGGCATGGTTACTAGACAACCAGTCCATACCAAGAACTACATCGAAACCTGCTAACTTCATTGGCAATAGCAAAACTGGAATAGAGTGATCCTTAATGGAAATAAAACATCCATCAAGAATCGTGGAAGCGGTTTCTATAGTTCCATCAGCAAGTTCTACATCGTATGTTATGTCTAGAGTTCTCATGGGCAAGTTTAATAAGGCACTAAACTTATGATCTACAAATGATTTATCAGCCCCTGAATCGAAAAGAACTCTAGCATAAACATCATTAATAAGGAACGTACCTGTTATCACATTGTCATCGTTCACAACCTCCTTGGCTTTCATCTGGAAAGCACGAGCTTTTCCTTTCTTCGCTCCATCGTCCTTAGCAGTGTCATCCTTCTTGTACTTAGGAAAGTTGGTTTGATATGTCCTTTCTCGCCACAATTATAACAGGTGGCCTCCTTCAAATCCTTACATTCCAGGGCCTTGTGCCCATGCCTCTTACAGATCCCACAAGGCTTTGTCTGAAACTCGTCCCGACACGCACCAAAGTGTCGCTTGTTGCACTTTCTGCATTTAGGCCTGTTATCAGACCCTTGGTGGTTCTTGTTTGACCCGAACTTCCTGTTTTTGTTGAAGCAGTGAAGCCTGTCATCATCTCTCTTCATTTTCTCGCCACCTTCAGACCTAAGAGACCTCTGTCTCTTCAAATCCTGAGTTAAGACCATGGAAAAGTCTATAGCAGACCTAAATGTCACAGGCCTAGATGCCCTGACATCACCCTTAATCTCCGGCTCTAATCCGCCAATAAAACGTGAGATGCGTTTGGATTCAGGAGTGATCAAATATGGCACCAATCTCGACATAGAGTTAAACTCTGATACATACTTCCCACAGTCGAGGTTCTTCATGGTTAGCCCGATAAATTCTGTTTCAATCCTTTCCATCTCGTGAGGTGGACAATAGGCATCCTTTACCAACTCAACAAACTTTTCCCAGCTTAGATTATACAGATGAACCTTCCCAGAAGACTGGATCATCGACTTCCACCACGTGAGGGCATCGCCCTTGAACGATTGCGCTACATACTGTACTACGTCTTTTTCAGCGCACCCACTGATTTCCACAATGGTTTCGATCTCGTCTAACCATCGAAGCGCTTCCACAGCTCCTTTTTCACCAATGAAATCACGTGTTTTGTAAGACACGAAGTATTTATAGGAGCAACCTTCCTTATCAAATTGGGTCTTTCAGCGGTACTCCTTTCTTTTCATTTCAATATTCGACGAATGCTCAGAGTCGTCTTTTTTGTGAGAGGGATGTTCAGATTTCTTTTGTGATGAGTGCTTAGAATGGTATGATGATGTATGCCGGGATGTGTGCTTAGAAGTATGCTTGGTATGTGAAGCACTGGATTCACCGTCTTCTCGTCACGATCTTTAATTGCCTTTTCTACTTCGGTGGCAACTAATGCCTGCAATTCACCTTTAGTAATTACAATCTGTTCGTTAGCACCTCCATCCCCACGGTGGCTATCTTCTTCATCTGAATTGGCCATCCTTGTACTTTGATGCTGAAGCAATCACATAGAATTTAATTTAGATACACTTGTTTGATTGATTGATAACGACACAAACAACCTTAATAAGGGGGATGTTAAAATGTGGCACAAATAGGTATGTCACAAGGACAATTTAAAGCAGCACTAAAAGGCTTGAATTATGAAAATCAAGATCACCAATGGATCAAATAGCTTCGAGGTTCGAACATAATTTTACTACCTCGAGACAGATAATCGTAGACTGCAACTGTCATTGTCACTAATGGGCATAACATAGCCCGTGTGCGTTACATCACTAATGGATGTATTAATACGATCGTAGGCACTACACCACCAATGGGTGTTTAAATAAAGTAATCATCGCACTGATGATTTTTTAATCGAGATCAAAATAGATTATATAGGCTTGGACGTAGTCCTGTGCCTTGACGGCTTGTGTGGTTCCTCAGGTCACACTGCCAGGAGGTTAATACCTTGAATATATTAACTTTTTAGAATAGCAATTCCTTGAAATGGTTTAAGTAGCTAGTCCAAATCAGGCAGACTAGTGAAGTTTAGAACGTAGTTCACCACTTCTGGGTAGAAAGGACTCCTTATAGGATTTCTCAACCTTAACTATCAGGGTAGAACACCATATTAACTACCATTTTGCCAATATATGTGACCTAGTCACTTGGCAGGTGTAAACCATTAAGGAGATTTCTTGGAAATGTTTCGCAGATCACAAATTTCGAATTAATATCGATACATTGGCTTGAACAACGGATATAATAATAGTATATACAATCATTAATCCAAAAGGAATTTCATTAATATTAAAATTCAAATTACAACTGCCCTAAATGGGTCTTTTACAAGGAAATAAGATAGATTGTCCTCGCAGGGACTAAAATAAGAAACATACCTTCACAGGGGTGTTAAAATTAAATACTTGTCCATGCAAGGACTTAATTTAAATTAGACATAATAAATAAAGATAGTAAGGAACTCAGTCCTTTTTCCCCGTTAGCTTTTTCATCAGCCTTTTTAATAGTTTTTGGTTCTTCTTAGCGTCCTTGGCTGATTTCTCTTATAGCTCTTTTACTCGTTCTATTGCTTTGTTTAGAACATTCATAGTTGGCGGCGGCGGTTGCGGTTGTGGTTGAGTTTGGGGTTGAGGCGGTGCAATCGGATGTTGGTACTCATAGTAGGGATATCCGCCTGGTTGGTAGGGATATGGGTAATGTGCATTCATGTCCATTTCTAGGTAAGGGTCAGGATGAGATATGTGATGGCTCTATGCTCTGGCCAGGTAGAAGGATTTAAAGGATTTATTCTGGCAATTGTTGGTAGGTAGGTATGGGGTTATCAAAACCCGGTGGCAGAGGTGGTTGAAAAGGTTCGCCAAATGGTAGAGGTGGTTGAGGCTCCGGCTCAACAGTAGAAGGCGATTGCTCGTTGAAAGGCGAGGCATAAGAAGGTCCACCCATTTGTGGATCTTCTGGGATAGTGGGGTAGGATGAAGGCTGGGGAGATAGTGACCCAACTCTAGGCCCCATTCGCATGGACATACGTGCGTTCCTCTTCCTAGGTGGACGAGGTGGTAGTTGTGCTGTTCCATCTGTTGTTCTTCAGGTGGAGGAGTATGGTGTATAGGTGTATGGTAGGATGGAGTGTCGTGGGATGGTGTGCTATGGTAAGATGGGGTGTCATAGAATATGTATTGTGAAATTTTTTCCTGAAATTCATCAGGATAGTGTTGTGGCGTTCCAGCGTATGAATTGGATCCGCTGGATAAGTAAATGGGATGACCTATTGATCCCGTTGCCGGCATTTCTGGGTCGGAGTCTTCTTCCATGGGCTCCGGGGAATCTTCCGGTGGGGTTACAGAAGGTGAGTGGAATTGAATATCGAGGTTATAATTTCCATGGGAAGAATGGGAGTGTGAGTGGTGAGATTAGGTAGGTTGTGGTGGCAACGAATTTGGCGGTGGAGAATATCATGGGATATAGAGTGACGATGAGGGTACGGTTCCCATGGTGATGAGGAGTCTCCTGAATCCTCATAAGGGTTGTAGTTATGCAGGTTCGAAGGTCCTTGACCCGCAGCTCCACCTCTCATGAGGCCTTTTCCCTTCGCTCCTCTAGAAAATTTTGGAGGCATATTCGACAATTCATGTTACAAAACAAATTAATAACCAAAGCAAGCAAAATAGCTAAACAAGGAAACGAATAATCCTAGGTCAAAGCCTAGACTCGAGAGTCTAAGGAATGTGTTTTCTTATATCGTTTGAGATCAAACACTAATTGTAAGTGTTGAATTCCCTCAAACGTGGCTCTGATACCAACCTGTCACACCCCGACATCCACGTGTCTACCGGTGGGCCCGGCGGGGAGTATCGTGACGTACAGTTGATATCATCATAACCAAATAAGCATAACACAGCGGTAGGCTTGGAATAAATAAACTATTACAACCGATATTGTCTAGTATCCAAAATGAATATATACAGACATGGTTGTAACTAGATCCACAAGTGGATCGAAATCCATACAAAATGATAACAGACTATAAACAGGCAATTCCCTAAGGTCGCAACTCCTTGGTTATTCGCCCCGCAGCTCTCGGCCTATTCCGTACTTGCAACCTGTAACTTAAGCTTTTGAAAATACGTCAGTTTACACTGTTAAATACGCTCGACCGACTCATTTTGAAAACCTTTTCGAAAATGGTTTTTGGCGCACGTAGTGCATTTCTTAAATAACTTGGGATAGTACAAAATACCTTGTATACAAATTTACATGCTGGCTTTTACATATGAGGCCCGATACAAAAACCGAGACATGATCGACTGACACACCACTCTGAACTTTCACACAGAAAGCAGGATAGCAATTACCCAGTGTATGCCTACACGCCATGCTATATTGTCGTGGTCACTACCAATTTAGTGAGGCCAGGATATCCCAGACACGGTCAAGCCCACCCTCAATGTTTTAGTTTCAGTCAAAACAGATCAAACTGGGTTATGTAAGATTTCTGGATAAAACATTATCCCATACCCGACCAAGCGGTAGTAGTCTACCATACCCCAAGCCCGTATAGGGAAAATAAGTTAAGAGTATTTACCTGAATTGAAGTTCGCAAGTAATCCAAATTCAGCTGTATTCCAGAGCAAGTATAGGAGCAATCTACCAGGAGGCGTTCAGTCTGGAGTGATGGTAATTAATAACCAATATTAGAATGCTAACGGGTCCTAAATTAAGTCCTAGACTTGGACCGGTTAGTCTTACGCTAAATTATGATACGGTACGATACGCTAGATTAAGCGGTGACCGGAATAGAATGTTAATTGGACCCGACAAGTACATAGACTTGTATAATATGGGAAGACCAATTGCATTCTGGATTTTGATAAGGAATGGACAAAGTTAACCAGTTTTGGTTTAAATACGTAAACTAGTTACGTATGTTTAACCGAACGCGTATAAGCGAAACCGGGTAACCGTAAGAGTCGTATATAAGTTCCATAATGAGATATTGTTTAAAATATGTTACAAAATCAGTAACATTGGCAAGGATAGGCCGAGTTATATTTAAAACCGATTTATGCCCTACAAGGGCATTTTGGTCATTTTTAGGCCTCTAAAAATGTTTAAAGTGAATCTGATGATATAACCTTAAATATTCTGTAAAAACATATATTTTATCATGTTATAACAGTAGAATATCAAATATATGTGTGTTTGATGATTTTAAAACATACTATGTCCCGTAGGGACATTTTAGTAATTTCACACATAGCTTTGAAGCTGAATTTGGGATTCTGAGTTCAGGACTTGTACTTAATGTTGTTATATTAAAAATAAGTTTATAAATCAGTAGGTAACAAGTCTCTGCTCATGGTTATGGTGTTAAACCATACTTATGCGTCGAAAGGCGTAAAAGTCGCTAAAATGCCGTTAAATCGATATTTAATATAAACTGAAGTTAGAACCTGCTTTAAATGACCAAAGTATATTATTTAACTTATAGCATCATTAAGTTAAAGTTTTGATTATAAAAAGTTTAATTCTTGCTATTTTTCCGTAAAAAGGGTAGTTTAGTCGTTTAGCGGCGATTAGCGATTCTCAAGCATATATTTAAGTCATAAATTGAACAAACATCCCAAATGGTCCTACTTATTATAATAGATAAGTAAGTATACTATTCATATGCTCATATGTGCTAGAAATCTTATTTTGCGTAAAAATGACCTATTTGCAAAGTTTTAAGGATTTTTACGGAACTTATGAAATAATCCGGATTTCTTAGGAATTGAGTCACGAACTTTAGGACAATATTATAGACATAATCATGGTCATAAAATGACCAGAACTTAGTAGCAAGAATGGCTCAGAATGGGTCAGAACTGAAAGTCAACAGAAAGTCAACTGTTTAAGACTTTAGGTTACAATCCGAGCCTAGACCAAAATTTGACGAGCCGAATCTGTTGACACAAGTTATAATACTTATTTTAAGGTTATTAATGCTTCAAAACATAATTTATAACATCTGGATCATTAGTTATGCAGTTTTACAAATCTGACCAGTTTGACTTTATTTTACTTTTCGGTTGACTCGTCAATTGGCCATGAATCCGTGAAAATCTAAGAATGCCCTCTTGAGGGTTTATTACCTCCATCATTATGAGCACGTAGGAACTATCTTTACGCACAATGGTGGAGTCTACATGGATTTATAGCAAAGTCAAGGCGTAATTACGACGAGACTTTGTTCTAGGCTAAGAACTTATGAAGAATCGACTTAGCACGAGATTGAACACTTACCTAAGGTCCACGAGTTGCTAAGAACAGAATGGAATGCTCCAAATTCATCTAGGACTTCTCCAAGGTGTGTTGACAAGCTTCCAAGGTGATGATCTTGTTGCAACACATGGAGAAGGCTCCTTAAATGCATGTTGGGAATGATAGAGGGAAGCCAGGTGTTGAGGAGGGTCTCCAGGTGCTCACAAGTGTCCTAGAGGTGTCAAACAATGAGCTTAAGGTGGCAAAACCCGAGCAATAGGTGTCCAAGTTGCAAGCTGGCACCAAACAGCAAACATTCTGTCGCTGGCACCCCCTCGCGAGGCGCGAGGGGTTTTGGCCTGGCCTAGTTGCGGCCCGCGACCGTGCTTTAGGTCAGCCAGCCAAGTTTTCAACTTGGCAGTTTCTGTCTCTGAACGTTCTAAAACTTTTATTTAAACATATATGGCCCCTCAACTTCATTTCAAGGCACATTGAGGATAAGATAAGCGATTTAACGACTTTTGGTCCCTCCTGGTTTGACATACGTCATATCTAGGATTCCTGGGACACGTGTAAGATAATTATAGGACGTAAAACACGTAGTGTTACACTAGCCTAATGTCATTTCAGTGGATGACTTTTAAACCAACTATACCGTCATGTTTAAATGGCCATAACTCTTTCACGCTTTAATATTCTTTTTAAATTACACCATAAAACGAACATTTATTCTCTTTAATTTGAGTATGCTATTTCTATAATTTTTTTAATTTAAAAAAGTTTAACATGGTACGTGATTACATACCAATAAGTATACGTGATTACATAATATGCCTTATATTCAAAACTCTTTCATGCGGTAATATATTTTTTTTAAATTACACCATAAAACGAACATTTTATTCTCTTTAATTTGAGTAGGGTATTGTTATTTTTTTTTTTTAAATTAACATGCTACGTGATTACATACCAATATGTGAATACATGATTACATAACATTACGTAATTACATAATATGTGTTATATTTAGAACTATAACGTTACGTGATTACGTAACACTACGTAATTACATACTCACACTATGTCAGGGGCGGATCTAGAAAATCCTTATAGGGTAGCGTTTCAAAAAAATTGTAACGAAATCGAAAAAAAAAATCAAAAATTTCCAAAATTTACACTACTGTCGGAGTGTCAAAGGGTAACAAGGGGCTACCCCTTTATTATACGGGAGGTCCGCCCCTACACTACGTGATTTACTTGGACGATTACACCCATGCTTTTGTGGTCTCTTACACTTTTAATTTATATACATTTTCCTTACCCGTAATACGTATCGGAAGAATATACTAGAGAACCAAACTATATTTAAAATGGAGGTAATATATGCGGAAAACTAAATAAATATATTGGATGAGATTAGTTGGGCAACCTTTGATGTTATGCAACGTCTTTTGCTGTTTTTTCTCAGTTGTTTGTTTGTTTAGCCGTCTAGTTGCTTGTTAGTCGGTTAGCTCTAATAAAATGCCGCCTTTAAAAAAAATACATATCGAAAATAATAGAAATATTAAGTAGGGGTATTTTAGATGTATTAAGTAGGGGTAGTAGGGGTATTTTAGATGTTATTATACATTTGTATGGGTTACTACCTGTATAAATCAAATAAGTTGCATCATATATTTTATATACAATATTTTAATAATGATTCTTTTATTTTGTAAAATTGATAAAACTTGAAATATAACGAACTGATAAACGATGTGTTGGATCCAAGGAATATTGAAGATGATATTAGACCAGAGCTTGTGGCGTCGTACAACATTGGCCCTTCTTTTTCTATTCTCCTCTCACGGGGTCGTCACCCTGCCAGTGTGCTTTGTTCATTCTTCCATCCCACTTATGTCACATTAACATCCTATCATATAATATACGGGGATGTTTGTTTACCTCTTAATAACTGTAGTTGACATTTTAATGATTAGCATGTTGTTCACATCAGATGTCTGAATGGTTAAGATATTTGCCTCTGAATGGTTAAGCATTATACTGAGTCTGAATGGTTAAGACCTCTAATCTGAATTGGTCAAACATTTGCCTCTGAACAGTTAAGCATTATACTGGCTCTTAATGGTTCAGACTTCTTGCCGGTTTAGCACTTAATGGTTCAGACCTCTTGTTGGTTCAACACTTAACCATTCAAAAGCTGCCAAACAGCCTCTACGTCTTAGTATCCAACTTTCTATCTTTTGCATGAAACTAAAAATTGTAAAAGTTGGTTGCTAAAAAATACTTTCAACCCTAGTTAAATCAAATTATAGATTTTACAAGTGGAGACATTATACACCTACAGTAAAAATATAAACATGTATAGTCTCATTACTCCAAATATGAACCGGTCAATCATGGGTATACTATGAAGTTACAAAGGTTGTATCGGGGAACCAACCGTCTACGACAAGATAGGCAAAAGGAAAGAGCAATAGGATGGACCAACCTACAAAAATGAAACGGTCCCTACGTAAAGTCATCCATAATAGCAAACAAAACATTTTCGTTTTTGGTAAACTTACCAAGGGCTATAGTCATCATAATCCTCCTGTTCAACTACTTCAACATTTCCAAACAGCTCATAGTATTTTCGGGGCGTCCAAAGAGTCGATCATTTCTGCGTGATTTTTTTCTCCTGCACTACTTCTTCCAACTACTTAAGTGAATCTTGTTGATCATGAATACAGGTGTAGCGGAGCATGACAATACTCTAGCTCAGCTCATTAAAATTTTTGAAGCTTAAGCTCGCTTGGCTCAGCTCCTCATGCCCACTTCTTCAAAGTCGAGTTCGGCTCGTAACACAACCTTAAGACTTAAGATTGGCTTGCTTGAGCCATTGCCTAAAGAGTTTAAACAAGCTAAGGCTCAGCTCTAGCGCGTTTGTTCTCCAAAGAGCTTAAACAAGTTAAGCTCGGCTCGAGCTGGCATTCATTAACTAAATGGGCTTTGTTAACAACTCGAGCTCAGCTAGTTTCAAGCTTTTACCGATTCAGTCCCAATTAGCTCACGAAACTAAATGGGCTTTATTAGAGGCTCGAGCTTGGCTAGTTTCAAGCTATTTTAGATCCAGTCCCAAATAGTTGACGAGCAACTCAGCTCGTTACACTCTAATCATGAACGAGAGATCATCATCAAATAAATCACAATAGCAAAGCTAAGGGAGGGTCTGAGGAGGGTAAGATGTAAACAACCTTACATCTACCTTGTAGAAATAGAGACACTGCTTCCAGTGAGACCCCCCGGCTCTAATGAACGGGAGAGATGATGAATTCAAAAGAAAACCATTGGTCTCAAATACCACCACCATGGTTTGGGCACTTCGGTTGTGGACAAGAGAAAAGTTTCACAATTAAACATGCTTTGATGAGAGTAGCATCACGTGATTCGCATCAGTTTTAGGGAAAAAAGAACACTCAACACGTCGCAACACATTTTGATTCAACAAAAATGTTGAGAAACTGCAAACTGTAATATACCAATATACATGACATTTCATCAAACTCATCTCTTGCTGTTCAAAAATTTACAGAAGTGCAAGAGAACAAAAAATGGCACATCAATCTCCAAACATAATCATCAAAAAAAAAAAAAAAAAAAACACTCATCATAACAAACTCAATTACAATGGCCACCACTGAAACCCTCAAAATCTTGTGTCATCATCAGGGTATGACCCGCATTCAATATTTCAGTCTTTACTTAGCTAAATCAGGGGCAAGTAAATAGCGAAAAGTGAAGTCGTGAGGGACCCACTCAAATTTCTTCAATGATTTACCTTTTTGAATCGACTTGAAGCTATCTTGGTAACAATCGGGCACCGAGTGTTCAATCATGTCCACTAAACCAACATGACATAAGCCTGACTCTTTTGCGTAAAGATCAACAAGTTTTGGGAGATAAATCTTTTGCCCTTTTTGTATCTTGAAGTTGGTATGAATATACTCTTCTTTGGCGATTTCAAGCTCCTGGAAAACGCTCTTTGGCGTATACACGCGCACCTGAATCACAATGCCGGTTTAAAAGGTGTTAGATAATGAAGTATGCAAAATGTTATCGCGAACATGTAACATTTTGAACTTTTGAAGGTTTTTTAAATTAGTGTACCATGGGGTCAGAATGGCTTCCTGAACAAAGAGCAAAGTATGCAAGAGGTTGTGGGTGCTTCATTGCATATGCTTTTCGAGCGTCTCTCGACTTGTACTTTGGACTCGGAAATAACAAAGATTGAAACCACTAGAAACAGAAGAAAGAAAATTAGTCTCCACATGCTTTTATAAACTAAAGCCGCAAATACGTAAAATTAAAGGTTACAACTTATGCTACTTGTTTGCCTATAACCTTTTAATCACCACATTAATTTTGACGTAACAGCGAAATAAAAGTGGAGTGTCACCAAATAAGGTCATAGTTTACAAGAATGAATGATTTTGGAAAATTATTGAAAATGTAGGTACAAAAAGACCAACATACACGACATTCATTGACCAAAACCGTTCATGCTTGAAAAATATGGCCTTTTTTTGTATTTTCATTGGTACTTGTAAACAAAAAAGCACTTCGAATTAGGGTTGTCGAGTGTGTCGGGTTGGCGGGTTGAATCATTGAACCCGACACGACCCATATGGTTATTTGCGTCAAAACTCAAAAATATCAAACCTAAGCTGGGCACACTTAAAATCGTGTAACCCGAACACGGCCCTTTTAACTCATTTATCTACACCATCGAGCGGCTTGTAATCAAGTTGTAAACGTTTAAACCGCTGGTGGATTGTAATAAAGGGGTCATAAACGGGTTGGTGGATTGTAATAAAAGGGTTGGTGGGTCAAGCTATTTAGTTAAACGGGTTGGCGGGTAAACCTGATTAAATTAAATGGGTTAAACAGGTCAATCTAAACACTACCCGCTTATTAAACAGGTTAGATAAGACAACCTAAAACCTGTCTAATTTCGTGCCGTGACAGAAATATTATATACCTGTCCCGGGTGAGGCAGCCTGCATCCCAGTATTGTGCTCTGTATTTCTCCAACACTAAGATTATGACCGCCAATATTATAAGCAGCCTGTATCATGCAAAAAATACACTTCACATTACAACATTAAAAAAAGATACCATATTCATGGAACGCAAAACATCAAACGTCTAAACTAACCTTTTGGACTAATGATATCCTCTTGAGAGCACCACGAGGAGTTCCATGGACCAGGTAGGCCTGTACGGATCATGCGAATGTTATATAACTTAGATAAAGCCACCTCAATTACTTAACAATAGAAGGGAGATAAAAGTCGGCTCTTTTGACTAAAAAAGTCAAACTTGTAGTTGACAAATTCACATTTACAAAATAATAACATCGATTCTATATGTATTAGGAATCATTATATGGGATTGGATAACGTACAATGTTCCTTAACGTATGATGTGTACGCTGGGAAATCACGCACGTTATAAAACTCAAAAACCCTAATCACGCATGTTGAAAACCATAATCACGCATGTACAAAATCAGAAATCACGCATGTAAAAAACTTAATCACGCATGTTATAAAAATAATCAAGCACGTCATAAAATCACAGCGTACGTTAAGCTTAATTGTACAATACACTAAAAGTGTGTTTGTTGATATATGATGTCAAAGAAAGAGTAAAGACGAAAGAAAGTTTACATGCATCACTAGCGCATTGTGTATGTTGATCCAAAACGCCAACTTCTCTTCGTGTTTCAATTTTCTAGGATCAACGTGTTCTAACTGTAAAATAAGAGACCTGTAAAACGATCATGTTTTAGCGCTTTTATATTTTCTAAAGCACAAGAATCCCAATCATATGCATTAAAGAAAGAGTGAATGATATCAAATTTTCATAATGTACAAGTATTTAGAAAGACCGAATTGCCCTTAAGTTAACAAAAAAGACGAAAATACCCCTGACATAACGTAGAAAATGGATGGAGTTAACGAGCCGGATGAAAATGGCAAGATTTTAAACCTTTTGGGTCCAGATGTGGAAAAACAAACCTTTGGACGAAATCGCAAAACTGACCAAACCTCAGGGACTAAAATGGCATTTTACTCTAATATTAACTAGCCATTGTTTTTGCAAAATGCCATAAGAACACCACAATTTGCAATCATGAGAAACATAAACACATTATGGAAACGTAAATGCAGAACGCAACCACTTACTTTACACATAAAAAGAACGGTTTGCTTGCAATGAAAAGTCAAACATTCGATAAAGAAATATGGGTTCGAGTCAAAAAGTTAAAAAGTATTCAACACACTTGCCTGAAATTCTGTTGCTTGTGTTCAACACTACTTAGCCTCTGAGTACTTTTGCAAAAACCTTGAACTTCAAGTGTAGTAAAGTAGGGTCCACTAAACTCCATTGATCCTTCACAATGTGGGCTCCACATGCTAAACTGGTCTATTGGCGAAGAATCACTAGGTGGTGACGGGAACGATATGGGAGATGAAGGGAATTCATGATTGAACAAAGGCGGATCCGCAATTTGACCGTAAATGCCCGATATGCACTTGATCATTTCCTCCGAAAGACAATTCGCCGACATTCTAACGTTATCGGAAATGCATCCTCCAAGATGCTCAGCCAAACTAACACTTGAATGATCATCCTTAGCAAACTGGCACATCAAGATACTTAAGTTATAATGTTATATCACGCTTGATCATAAACTTTACAGATCGATTAACTGTTTAATGATAAGATTTAGAGTAAAATGCCATTTTTGCTCCTGAGGTCTGACCACTTTTGCGACTTTCGTCCAAAGGTTTTTTTCCGCATCTGGCTCCAAAAGGTTTGAAATCTAGCCATTTTCATCCCACTTGTTAAACCCCATTCATTTTTATCCGTAAAATTTGGGGCATTTCCGTGTTTTTAGACGTTTTTTATTAAAATAAAAAACACTATAAGAAATAAAGATCCACCTCTGTTGACTTTCTCCCCACCCAAACCCTTTAATCATCACAAAAAATGTCTAAAAAGACGAAAATACCCCTGACCTAACGGGTTGGATGAAAATGGCAAGATTTCAAACCTTTTGGATCCAAATGCGGAAAAACAAACCTTTGGACGAAAGTCGCAAAGGTAGCCAACCTCAGGGACGAAAATGGCATTTTACTCTAAGATTTATTAGCTTACCTCTAGCATTCCTAGCGGTAAGGAATGATATGATTCAACAGCTTGATTAACAGCCATGTAAAGAGGTGGAGTTCGGTACGAAAGTGACGAGTGGCTTCGATTAACGTTAGAATCTTCCATTGGTTGTGATTCCAAAATGGGAAAACAGTCTTTTGGTGGATTATCGGTCGAGGCCCGAGCTGGCATAAAATTGGCCGAGTTGCTGGGCAACAACTGTTGTTCCTTTAACGCTGCGTTTAATCTTGATTTGGTATCGGTTGCAGATAAAGATTGTTGTTCCTTCTTTTGAAAAGTTTTGCGGTATAACGAGAGAAGATATTTCTCCAAATGCTTGACTTCGAATTCTAGTATCGATATCTCCTTGATTAGATCCTTAGAAGACTGAACACAATCAAAATGGAAACATATTACAACCAAGATTATGGTTAACAATGATAATATTATAATTCCTAACAGAGTATAATGAAAATGGTCCGACTTAAAACATGCATAACTTTTGATCCATATGGAGTTAAGGGCCCGTAAAATATGAACGGAAACAAAATAGCGGGCCAGACATTATGATAGACGGCTTTAGGTGGTCTGCTCGACTCCCAAACGGCCATACCCAAATTTCCGTTGTACACACGTTATTAATTCATGCATTTATTTAGTTATTTAATTTTAATTTTAAGCTTTCAAAAGTATAGCTAACCTTTGTAAGCGAGGCTTCATCGACGGGATCTTGAAAGAAAGGTTGACTACTCGTCGCCTTCTCTAGTTCGCTTCGAATCGTAAGTTGGTCCTCAAGTTGCTTCTTGAGTTGTTCAATCTACAAACATATATACATAATTAAACCTAATGAGCTTACACTATGGCCTCACAAAGTCACAGTTCACATGAATGTCTAAAGTTCATCTTACAAAAGAATACTTATAAGCTAAAATATTAAAAGAAAAGACATAATGAATTTTAATAATTCAAAATATGACTCATTGGCTGATAATAATCTATACCTACGATTTGACCAATGACGCTCCTAAGTTTCACACTCACATAATCATCATATTGTTACACTTGTATTTCCACTTAATTTCCTCACATGGATGATTCTGAGTGAAATGAAGATACATACATTCTTTGTGAGCGAAATCGAGTGGAAATTTAGTGTAAATCTATGACGACTATGCAAGTAGAGTGCCACCGGTTAAATTGCCGATATAAATTATTACCGACCAACAGGTCATAGTTTGGATTACTAAAATCCAAATCACAAGAAAAAGGAAAAACCTCCTCTTTTAGGGAGTTTTTAACTTCAATGCTTTCAAATCTCCTTTTCTCAGTCCCTTCACAACTCCTCTCCTGCTCATAGCCAATCAACACATATTATTTCCACAAATAAACTCTCAAATCTTGTAACAATTACATATATTATTAAAAAAAAAAACCTCCTCACCATTTTTTGTTGAGATGCATTCAGAATAGCATTCTTATCATCATGGATTCTTCTATAACCAAGATCACTATCAATCCAAACAACAAATTATCAAAAAAAAAAAAAAAAAAAAACAAATTTAGTGTGTGTGTGTGGTGGGGGGGGGGGGGGGGGGGAGGGGTACCTCTTTTTTCTTTTGTGGCTTGAACCACCAAATCCCATTTTTCACGAGCAGAATGAAGATCAAAGACCAATTAAAAGACTAACAATAATAATATTATTATTATTACACTTAAATTTCACGAGCCCAGATTGCAGGAAACCTTAACTCACCATACGACAAAAAAAAACACATAATCTGACAAAATCACCAACAAAACCGCCAGAATCAAAATATCAAAATCATCCAACAAACACCCAATTGCAGAGATCACGACACAAAATACAACAACTACAACAAGATTCTATCCGGGTCTCCACCAATCAGAAACATTGTACATGTTGTTGAACAGAGTACGACATTTCACCCTCACGGACCCTACCGAATTTCGTACTGAAAACCCAACGATTAAATACGAAATTAAAAGGGTTTGTTCAGGACTCACTGATGATCAAAACCCAGAAAAATCTTGGATTATTTCGAGTGGAATCGGTGTGTGTTTGGTGAGTGAAAGGAGCTTATGGTGGTGGGTTTGACTAGTCACTCGTTTTAGAAAGTGATACTGCCTTTATGTGTGGTAGCTTTTTGCAAAGTCTCTTTTGCATCAAAAGAAGTTAATTTGATGAAATGGGATTCAATGCTTAAATATTACTCATCTATGTGCATGTTTCAATGGACTTTTTTGTACATATGTTTTTATCAAGTTTAATGTTTTTTTAGGGAATTAAAAGGTTGAAATGTGATTAAAGTGTGTTTGATATATTGTATTAGGTTATAAAGCACTCAAAAATAAATTTAAAAAAAAATTGGCTTTAAGAAAATTTGAGGTTGTTTTATTAAAAGGGGTTAAAGGTGAAAGTGCAAAGCAAAAAACAAAAGGTTTGGAAAAGAAATGTACCATTTGGTAACATGTTATTATGTCATTTCATGGTAATTATAGCTTGTAATTCAGTTTCAATGTAAGAGTAAAAATGATAATATTGATTTTGAGAAAATTGTGATGATAAACTATATGTATGTGCATTCAATAATTTTGATATAAGGAAGCTAGCGGGTGTGATTGTTTATAATCTATATTATATTTTTATAAGATTATCTACGATGATGTACGACTTATCTTTTATCTTTACTATTTGTTATATCAGCTGACACGCTTGCAACACATTCATCATTCACTTAAGAATTTTTTTTTCAAACAAATTATTCATCCTTTACTCATTATTCATTATTATGGTATTCTCATCACCGTCATATTTTACTTTATTTTTCGAACTGAGTTTGTTATGTTTTTTAATAAGGAAAAAAATAATTAGTTAAATGGGCTCACAAACTTGTAAGTGAACCCATTTGTAGCCTTGAGCGCCCTCACCACATCTGGTAAATGATAGACCCACATAATACGACATACAAGGCCGTCTTTGAGGGGGTGCAGGGTGGGCAACGGCATAGGGCCCAAACCCTTCGGGGCCCAAATGTTTTTAATTTTTATAGAATTTACGCTATATAAGCTAGAATATATATATATATATATATATATATATATATATATATACTGAATTGAAAGATGACACAAACAAGCTCTTGTCGGGATGGTTATTGCCTTGCTTAAACAACAAGGAGACACAGGTTCTAAACCTGACGTCTCCAAATTCTCTATTTTAGCTACATATGGCATTTAATGCCTAATTTTGTCAACTACATCTTTCTCTTTAATTAATAAATTACTAACTAAACTTAGCTAAAAATAACTATTTAAATTACTTTCACATAAATTTTCGTGATTAAATAATTGATGAGTTTTATAATACATGGAAATTTTGAGAATAGGGCCCAAAATTTTTATCTCGCACATGGCAAAAAAATATTTGTAATTTTCGGAGACGGCCCTAACGACATATATAGGTATTCATTCGTGAATAAGCTTTGACCGCCTTCACTACAACTGGTAACTGACGGATCCACACAATACGACATAAGCGGGTACTCATTCATGGGTGTCACATACCCCTGTATGCAGACTCTGGGTCTGGGGGTGTAAAAGAATGTTGAATTGCAACTGCTCTAGGTTTATTAAAAAGAGTTATAAAATAAATGCAATTTCTAGGAAAAAATATCCATGCAATTAAAATAATAATCATAAATCATAATTATTGTGTCTGTGTTTTAGCAAGAGAAAAGAGGACATTGGTTGGAAAAGTTACATTTTACCAACAAATATGTGAGATAAGAAAGATTATTCTCAACTTTAGCATGCAACTTCCAAAAATATATCTTATTGTATCAACACAATATCTCTTCTACTTTAAGTTCAAAGAAATATTCCCCAAGATTTTCTTTACCAGCTTTTCATGTTATTTCATTTGTTTTTATTTTTGCATTTTGTGATTAGTTATATTTAATCAATTAATGATTACTTATAAAATTCAATTATACATAACATGATAACAACGATATATTTCTAACGGAAAATGAAAAGTCCACCACATCTCTGTTCATAATAAAACCTATTTTGTGATTCGCATTTTCAGAACTCTTCATCATTAATTAGTTAACACTTTTTTAATATTCATCATCTCATTTTTACACTTAACTTTCCTACAGGCTACAAACATACCCATTACCCTATCTTTTTACCCCAAGATCACGTGAGTTTGCGTCATTTTGGTATCAACCAAGCGTGAGTATGACATTACACATCATTTTTCCTGAAGTCATATATTCTTTCTATGCAATTTTCCACTTTTAAGAAGACAAGAGCATATATAGACCATCAAGATGCTAAACACATCAAACATTACAAGTGCATCACCTCAACTAGCACATTATAATTATACTTATCCTTCAAAAACACTTAATTTCTCTTCAATACTACATCCTTCCACAAACATCCTTTCATTTTCACGCATTTCCCTAAGCTTTTCGTAATATACATATATGTATAGTTTAAAATTCACTATATACATATATGTATATTGTCAAATATTGAATTATACACATATGTATATAGTCAATTTTAAAATATACATATGTGTATATTACGAAAAGCTTAGAAAAAATGTGTAGTCCAAAATGCTTCGCAAGTTTCTCAATTAGCCTAGTGTTTCTCACATGATCCTAACCATATATATATATATGATAGGGATCCTAAGAGAAGTCCACCATATTTGAGAAACTTGAGAAGGATTTTGGACCACACATTTTCCCAAGCTTTGCGAAATATACACATATGTAAAGTTTAGAATTGAGTATATACATATATGTA
Organism: Scalesia atractyloides; assembly: GCA_947069175.1. Classification (NCBI taxonomy): domain Eukaryota; kingdom Viridiplantae; phylum Streptophyta; class Magnoliopsida; order Asterales; family Asteraceae; genus Scalesia; species Scalesia atractyloides. The sequence continues at coordinate 54,491,658 of CAMTDV010000009.1, forward strand.
TATTGAATTATACACATATGTATATAGTCAATTTTAAACTATACATATGTGTATATTACGAAAAGCTTTTGGAAAATGTGTGGTCCAGAATGCTTCTTAAGTTTCTCAATTAGCCTAGTGCTTCTCAAATGACCTTAACCCTATAATATATAGGATGATGATTATTACATAACACTAGTTATTGCTAGAACAAAAAGAACAATTCTGAATCACTAAATTTAGAGGTTTAAAGTTCATATTTTTTTTGATTTTGTGTTTCTTACATTCATATATGTATTATATATACATAAAAAATCATATATTTTTACCTACACATAGCCTACGTACATGTAGGTAATTTAACCTACACATATGTAGGTTACATAAAAATTGAAAATTTTCTATAGTTTGTTTTGAATTCTAGTGTAGGAAACAATAAATCTTACATTTGTAACATTTTCATTTACTTTTTAGGTTTCTAAGAATGAAAATTGGTGATTCATTGTGTTATGCATGTTCTCACAATATTTAGTGTTCTGCATAGAACCTTCCTTATTATATATATATATATATATATAATGATAAATAAGATTATATATTTACATAGATAAATAAACAGAAAATCTTAAGATCATGAATTCAGATTGTGATTGATCTATGAGAAGCTCATAAATATATAATCTTATTGAAATTGAAAGTTGTTACGTATATAAATAACTTCTGGTTACATAACTATATATATATATATATATAATATGTGTGGGGGTGTTACACTTATCCATGAAATTATGTAAAATTGTTGCAAATATGTAAATAACAAATCTATGTAACTAAAATATAAATAATAAGTAACATATGAATTAATTAATATAGAATTATATTTTTGAAGTAGGAAGAGAATTGTCATATAGCATTGATTGGAATTGAGAAATTGTCATGTGGCAATAAATGGAACTATTTATTAGTATTAGATTGACTTGACAGAGGGTCCCAGATTGATGCAGATTGGAAACAGTGGGGTGTAAAGTTGACGAAATTTTTGAATAGGGTGTAAACGTGTCAGCGGGGGTTAACCACAGGGTTTAAACCTGCAGTTTACTGTCTTGTGATGGGCTCTTTTTCCTTTACAATATTGGCATCATTTCAAGCTTTGCTTGTAAAAACCTTTATGGCCCGCGAGACTTTGGGTACAAACATTGTGTTCCCGAGTCTCAGTTAAGAGGGGGAGGGGAACGAAAATAAATTAAGAGAGAAAAGGAAGGAAAAGATGTGATTTTTTTCGTGTTCCCGAGTTTAATGAAAAGTAAAGAAAAAGAGAAGAAATCAAGAATTTTATGTGTTCCCAAGTTAGAAGGAAAAGAAAAGAAATTAACAATTTTACCATTATACCCTTTAAACATAAAACATTTTAGTAATTGATATGAGGGTAATTTAGTAATTGCCACACCCCAACCGATGGCGGAAACATCGGGGTAGTGGCACTAGGCGAACCAGATTGTCTCATAAGAAATTCCATAACACTATTTAAGCGACAATATTTAAACATTAATATCCCATACTACTAACATAAAATCCTTAAACCGATTACAGAATTCAAGCATTCTCATAATACGAATCAAGTTCGATATCCCCTAGATTTTTATTACAATGCGTTTCTAGATGAACAAATCCTAATCCGTTTGCAAAGTAGACAAATCCTCAACCTGCCACATATGTTAAAATAAAACGTCAATACAATTAAGTAAAGGTGAGCATACAAGTTTGCGTACATAATAGATATAAAAGCGTTTAGCATACACCGCATGACATACGTAAGAGATGTGAACTATGTAACTACTTAGATTCAAGTAAACCAACAAATCGCGATTGATCAAGGCATGCAAACAAGTGTTCACATCCTAAAAAGAGAAAATAAATGATAAATAAAAATGCGAGCCTTAACAACCGCGGGCCTCCGGGTGGCGGGTCAACCTCTAGTATACTATCATGTTAAGGGTGGCGTACAAGCAATCAAGTAACACATACAATTCAGCAGATTTCACGTATAGTCATGTATAGCGGATTACCAATAAGCGTTTGAGTTGTGTGATGTGATTTGATATAGGAAACATATGTGATACCCAAAAGTGCGTTTAAGCGAAAAAGGGGTTCAAGTATACTCACGGTGGGTGCGATTTAGGAGAGAGACGGGATCTGAGATGAGTTGAGGAGAGCGCCAGATCAGCCTGTAAGCGAACAGAAGGGCATTAGTCTTCCGAAATGCTGAAACAGTTAACGGGTGAAAGAACAGTAGACAAGTTCGGGCGAACTTGTACTTGAAGCACAAGTTCGGGCGAACTTGTATGTCTGGACTTACTGTGAGTACAAGTCGGGGAACTTGTCCCTTTTGTTGAGGGGGAATACAAGTTCGGGCGAACTTGTGATATTTTGGTGAGTTTTGATCAAGTTCGAGTGAACTTGGTCACCAATCTGGTGACAAGTTCGAGCGAACTTGATGCCTTCTAAGTGAACTTGACTGTTTTGGCATCCAATCGTGCGTTTTCGCGTCGTTTGCTGAGGAATTCGAGTATCCATCCCTCCAACCTTAAGCCACTGAGTAAAACTTAGGCTGGAGAGGTCTTTTGGAGCGAGTTTAGCCATTTTACAGAAACTCGGGCTAATCCGGGCGAACTTGATGTTTCATACGGGTTAGTCCAGCTTGTGTAAAGTGACAATTTCGTCCTTGTGCTTCCGAATCTGAGATCTTGCTTGACAACGCCTCGTTCCACTTCAAAGTGAACGAAACATACGTCATTTAGTCCGAATATTGTGTAAAAACCGATGCTTGAAAGGTTTTACTTAGATTTAAACATAGATCTAAGTGAAAAACAGAAGTTATATGGAAAAAGATGAATATTTTCGTAAACAAAAGAGATTTGATGAAAACGAAGGCAAAGCCTTGTGCTAAATCATTGTAAAACGTTGTAGACCGTTGTTTTAGTTGAAAACGGGTTGAATCTTACTTAGAAAACAAAGGGTTTCGGTTCTGAGGAGCTCCAGGCGAACTTGCAGCAAGTTCAAATGAGAAGAGGAGCTGGGTATTTATAGGTGGAGTGAGAAAGTGGGCTGAAACATCAAGTTTGGGCGAACTTGTATCAAGTTCGGGCGAACTTGTTACAAGTTCGAGCGAACTTGGTTGTTTCTTGTGTTCTTGAGACAAGTCTAGGCGGACTTGTTAGTTTCTGAAGAATTATGAAGGGTTAGACAAGTTCGGGCGAACTTGTGTGGCACAAGTTCGGTCGAACTTGACCTAGGAGCCAAGTTTTGTTCGATTTATTTGCGTTAAGTGTTCGTTTGGCGACTCGGTTCGTATTAGATAGGTATATTAAGCGTTGTAATTGATATAATAGTGCGATTTAGCGATTCGTGCGTGTGAGAGCGTTGCGATAGCGATTGTAATTATAACATAAACAAAATAACACACATAAACATAATTCCACATAATTAACTGCGTTTTGCGATGCGATGAGATTAGTGATGCGATGGCACAAGTGGTTATTGTACAACAACACACTCGGCTATTAAAGTAACATAGTTACTTGTGATTGCGTTTGAATTAGCGTGCGTTTAATAAGCGATTAGATGCGATATAATTGTAATAAAACATAATTAATTAACATAACTTTCTTATAAATCGAATCTCGGGATTACAAGGAGAGGTACAACGAAAATAAAAGAAAAAGATAACAACGAATTTTCGAGTTGTTACAGTAATTGATAACATTTTCTTTCCTAATCTCTCCAATTTAGGAGGATGAATATATGCACAAATTTTCTTCCATTTCCCCTCCTTTCCCCTCCCCTTTAAAAAATCTCGAGAACATGATTTTTTCATATTTTCATCTCTTTTCTTTCCCCTCCCCTTATTAAATGAGACTCGGGAACAGAGTGAAAATGTTTTTTCTAGGAATTATGGTAGATGAAAGCTTCATGGAGGTAAAAGGAAAGAATTTAACTAATAAGAAGAAGATTGCACTAATATCTAAATGCACAAATGAAATATAAAGAAAGTTTTTAAGCATGCCATGACAAACTGCTCTTTCTACCTAATTTTTTTAAGTTTCTATATGTATTTTGTGAAAATATGAAAATATGTTTACAGTATTAGACGCTTCCTAAAGATGTAAATGTATGTATAAGGAAACTTGCATGGTATATGTTTTATACACTCTTCGTAAAACTCTATATACTTAAAAGATGTAAATCCATGTATAAGGAAACTTACTTATTATTCCTCAAATTAACCATTTTCATATCTTAAATTGAAAATCACCGTACGAAGGTAATCACTCCTTCAAAGTAAGCAGTTAGTGGTGATTCCTTCAACGTTGTGACAAAGAAGATGTTGTGGTAATCTCTACCGTTTAAGAAATAAGCACGTGTAATGTGATCACGACATATCTTAGTGAGAAGCGAATAGCTGATCATTGCGTTATCAATGATATGACGTGTATCGGTTATCTATATTTTTATAGAGAACTTTAGTAAGGAAGAACTCTTGGTGTAAGGCCAAGTTACGACCCTTTAGGCCAACTACACATGGTTATGTTCTGTCCACAAAAAAGATACACGCGCTTCGGTGCAATTGTTGTACATGAAAGGAGAACACCATATTTAATCCATAGATGTGTGACCTCCTGGGAAGTTTGACTCATTGTACTACAAACATTTGTTAGTTCCTCATGGGCAAAACGAACAATAGTGGTTGACATGAGAAGTTGGATGTTACAAACGATATCAGAGCCACACATGTTATGTTCAATCTAATGGTGGGACAAACCTCATAGGAGACGCTGAACGCCAAAGGATGAGGGGTTGTCTGTAACACCTTGGGCAAGTTCCATGTCATTTTGTTGTTTTATGTCTACATGATAAATTTTGAACCATAAAGAATGCCAAGTCTCAGATACCACGAATACGTATTAGGTGTAATGGTTGTGGATTAGGGGAAATTTTCATAATTAAGCGTAGTCATGTGGTGGTAATCCAAGGATATGAGAAGTTTTCACCCGAGCAACAAAAAACAAATTTATGAGGGGAGAATTTCACAATCAAGCATACTCATGTGGTGGTAATCTAAGGATGTAGGATCTCCTGGGAAGTTTTCACCCGGATAACAAAAAAAAAACAAATTTATGAGGGGAAGAATTTCACAGTCAAGCATACTCATGTGGTGGTAGTCTAAGGATGTGGGATCTCCTAGGAAGTTTTCACCCGGGCAACAAAAAAACAAATTTATGACGGGAGAATTTCACAGTCAAGCGTACTCATGTGGTGGTAATCCAAAGATGTGGGACCTCCTATCAAGTTTCAACTAAGGTAAAAAAAAACAAATTCGTGAACTCCTCGTTAAAAAGAACGAATAGTGTTTGTTGGTTTAAGAAACCGAATGTTTGCACAAGAATTAGCATCAACCGAGACCAATATAATGTGTTCTTGTGGTGACTCTTTCTCTATATATCTTATTCATATATTTCTTATCAATAATTTGTAAGTTGATTTAATGCTTGATTGCAAACCTTGTTACACATTTTCTAGAAGTGTTTAAAATTATAAAACAACATATTCATCTTCTTATACATGTAATAGATAAAGTGGTTTTTTTTTTTACAAACTTAGATGTGCCACTTGCCACTGTTTAGACAATTATGGTATATTTCAACATGAACTTAACCCTTACTGCAGGAACTTGAAAATATCTGCTTTCTAATTATGCTTGTTCTCTGTCCCAATAAGCCTTAATGATCACTTTTCAGGTTTCACACATTAGGGTGTAACGAACTCCACTATAAATCATTTGTAGCCATGATATCAGGAAGTTGTCATCATCCACCAATTCAGTTGCTAGACACGAGGCTATAAACTATTCTCGAATGCATTTGGGTGAAAACAGTTCCTGGTTCGGTTTAGAACCGGCGGTTCTGTTTAAAGAACCGCTAAAACCTGTTAGAATTAAAAATATTTAATATCATATTTATTTAATAGGCTTTTCAACTTTATATGATTTTATAATATTCTTTAACCTAGTTATGCATTGACTTTCACCTAAGAAATCTCGACATCTTATGTGTGTGTATTTATAACATTCTAATTGTATATGTTTATGTATATAGATGTGTGTGCCTGTATGTGATTGAAAGAATTATGTTAGTTAATGGGTTGTTAATTGATAACTAGTTCTAGCAAGAACCATTTACACGAGATCGTTTAACCTGGTTCTGAACCGAACTAATTATTAAACGGTTCGGTTTCAGTTTTTATATTCATCATGTAACGGTTTCTGGTTCGATTGAGTCTAGTTCTAAACCGTTACAAATCATAAATTGAGAGGAATGTTGGAAGATAGTGTATTGTGTATTAGTAAGGGGCATAATGTAAATAAGTGAAAAGTAGCATCGTAGTAGCATCTCTTTGGTTCAGGCTTTGACTTTATTTCCACAAACCCCTTAGGATTCCTCATTGTGGCCGTAGACCCACTTTTCCTTTTTTAACTACAAACTAACAAGTCAAAACACATGCATCATTCATGATAAAGGCACTGTATTATACTTTTCCATTAGCTTTAAAATTAATATAAGTTTTTCATTAATTTATTATTATATTTAAATATCGAATTTTAAAGTTTTAAATATTTTTAGTCATTATAGGAGTTGTATATTTATATAGTTTACATCTATTATGTCATGGTTAAGACCCATTTAAAATAGATTGGTTAGGTTTAACAGTATGTATCAAACTTGTTAATTTTTTTAAGTTTGAATTATCACATAGATAATAAAGCATACACTCTTTGTGTGCGGTATGTCTTTTACCCATTATAAGTGATTATGTTTTTTTTATTGTTCTCTACTTAATATTATCATTTTTTTTTCGTTTAAAAAAAAATTTGTTCTAAGAAGTATATATTAAAATAGTTGTTGATCTTTTTTATCTAGTAGACTATAGATAACTATCTCAATTTCTTATTCATATTAGATGAATTGAAATAACTATTAAGTTGACATAAAGTTTATAAAAATAATTCAGCTATAAGTTATAATGTAATCGAAATATTGTATCGAAATGTCATATTCGAAATAGTTTTAGTTATTATCTCGTTTGAGAAAAATATTGTATTTTTATATGGAGACGGTATGACATTATACCTAAAGTTTATAAATAATTATTATAAATTTTAAAATATATAGGATCGATTGCATGAATTTTGAATGCACCACTTTCTGGTATTATTCATGCTTTGACATCACCTATGGCATACAACAATTTAAAATATAGTAGTTTGATTATTATAATAATTATTATAAATTTAAATTGTATTCTGCTAATTAATACAAGATAAAATATAGTTTGATTAAAATACTTTTATATAAAATATAGGGGTAGGCATTGGCATTGGGGAGTGAACATGGTATGAGTAGTGAGGAAACTGACAGACATACTTGCAGACAAAATTTAATCTTTGGGTTTAGTGTAGGATTAGAAGAAGATTCCATTTGCATTTGACCTTTTTGTCCATTGTATTCTCTCTTCGCAGGTCAAGCATGTCCTTTTCTTATCAATTGAAAAACTACAAAAATATCAATTATAAACTTGTATAAAACATGTTAACTCACTATATAAAAACCTAACCTAATATGTCTTAACTTCACGTGTAATTAACGTTGAAGTGCAGTTGTGGATCTAGACTAAAAGTTTAAGGTATTCAAAAAAAGAATTTAGACATAGGGTAAGATATTTGCTCAAGGAAATCGGATACATAAAACGGAGAAGTTTTTTTTTTGCATTAGTATCGTACTTCGCCGACAAAAAGTGACAGACCCAGATTTTTTTCTTATGGGTTCACATTTTTTAGGTGATCTAATTTCTCACAGGCAATCACTAAAATTTACGGGTCGGTCGGGTCTAGCCAATGGCGATGGAGATAGCAACAACTAACCGTAGCATAATCAAACAAGTAACAAGACTCATTCTCGAAACCCTAGCCCCAATAAAAATTCAATCAAAACCTAGCGTCATATACATACAAGCACATTGTGTCAGACAATGTGAGCTTAGTAAGCATGGATCTCATGCTCTAAAGCTAAAGTCTAACCATAGAACATGAACAGAATCATATAAATCTTTGACCACCAAATTAAACAATAAAAAAATGCCGAGTAAAAAATGTACTAAACTATTTTCACACATTAACAAATGATCTAAAGGTGAGGGTTAGTTCAATTTGGAATCCTTCGCTGTGGTCTTGAAAAAGACAAAAATATGTTAGAAGTCGAACCAGGATCTTAAATAGGTACAATGCCTTACGCTAGAGATCTTCATTGTTTAGGGTTCACTCATATATTATTAATGTTACTCTTATTTTGTTTTGAACTTCAAAATACTGGTTCACGACAATGATTAGGTAGTATCCGAAATCCTGTAAATCTACGTTAAGAGCTCCCCTCAATCTCATTTGAAGCCCTAATTTCTACCTGGACACCCAATTTCGATTCCACTATCCATGTTCTCAATTAAAAATCTGAACATTTGTTTTGTAATATGTGTGATGATGTGATATTGTAATTACTTGACCTTGTAATAAATGTGATCAGTTTCATTTGGCTATGAATGTGATGTGTTTGTTACTGATCAGTTTATTCTATTCTGGTTTGTTCAGTGTGTGATCTAGTAATGTTATGTGAATTACTGATAGCGTTGTTGTAACCATACCAAATCTGAAGAGGTTGAAAAAGAAGTTGAACATGTGGAACAGAAAGAAGAAGTGGTTGAAGATAAGTTTTGTAAGGACTTAAATATGCCCGAAAGAAGCGTTGCAGGCCCGATACTTATAGGATGAATATCGTTTCATCGAAGAGTTGGAAGAACATGTCGAGAAGGATTCAAAGATGGATTATGATAGTGAGGTTTTGAAAAATGTTTATAAATATGAATTCAAGGACTATGATAACGAGAGCTACTGTATCATGCTTCGTATGAAGGCAAGCATGATTCGGATCCTGAATGGTCAAACGACGATTATCTTTGGAAATGAATTGAGTTATGTTATGTAATGGTGGTATTTTTCCTTATCTTATTTTCTTATGTAATGGATCATCTATGTAATGAACCATATTCTGTTTACTTGTCTTAATGGTCTTATGTAATCCAATTAACTTTATGTATCAAACAAACCATTTTAACTTTTACTAGTCAAATTGCATTTTGCATGAACCATATACAACATGCTGTCAATAGATTCAGCTAACTTGCAAAAGTCAAAGTGATCAGTTGACTGACTTGACTGACTGGTAAAAGTAAAAGTGATCAAATGCATTACAAACATGCTCGTAGTTTGTAAAAGACAATAGATTCAATGGACTTGTAAAAGTCATACTGAACCCAATTTTCATGTAAAAGTCAAAGTGCACAACAATCTGCAAAATACAACATGCTCTCAATATATTCAGTTGACTTGTAAAAGTCAAACTGTATAATACAACATGTCTTGATAGTATTACAAACAAAAATCCAAATTGTCTCAACAACATTACAAGCTAAAATTAAAACTCTCTTAACATGTCTTAAACATTGTCACACCCCGATTTCCACGTGTATCCCTGGTGGGCCCGGTGGGGAGTATTGTGACGTAAGTTGATAACATCATAACCAAACAACACAGAGCAACACAGCGGAAGTCTTGGATTTAAATAATTATTACAACCCGATAATGTTCAAAGTTCAGAAATAATAAATACAGACGGATTATAATGAAGATCCACAGGCGGATCGTATTAAAATATGTACAAAAGAGTTCAACAGACTCTAAAGGCACAACTTAAAGGGTCGCAAGTCCTCAGTATAAATGCTACGCAGCTTTCGGCCTATTTCGTGTTGTACCTGTAACTTAATCTTTTGAAAATACGTCAGTTTACACTGTTAAATATAATCAACCGACTCATTTTGAAATCGAAAATGGTTTAAGTGCACTAGGCACACATTTTTTATAAATAACTTGGGACAGTACAAATGACCTTGTGTACAGTTTTATAAGCCTGTCAATACATATGGGGCCAGTATGAAGACCGAGACATGATCGATCTGACACACCACTTCTGAACTTTCACACAGATTGCAGATAATAATAATATAATAATAATATAATAATAATAATAATAATAATAATAATGCAATTGACCTGTGTATGCCTACACCCATGTTATAAGTCGTGACCACTAGCACTTTAGTGAGCCAAGGATATCCCAGACACGGTCAAGCCAACCCCCAATGTTTAAGTTATCAGACAAAACAGATTAAACGGGTTATGTGATTTAGTTAATTATCACAACTGGACAAAACATGATCCCATGCCCGACCAAGCGGTAATAATTTACCGTATCTGAAGCCCGTATAGGGAAAATAGGTTAAGAGTATTTACCTGAGCTAAATCTTCGAAAAAATCACAACTCAGCCGTAGATCAAGAGGTAAGTACAGGCACAATCTACCGGAAGGCGTCTAGTCTGGAATGATGATATTATTAACCAATTAGAGTGCTAACGGGTCCTTAGTTAAATCTCAGACTTGAACCGGTTAGTCTTACGTTAAACAAGTACGGTACAATACGCTAGATTAAGCGGTGATCGGAATAGAATGTCATTTGGACCCAACAAGTATCTAGACTTGTATATATGGGTATACCCATAACATTCTGGATTTTGATAAGGAAACGCCAAGGTTAAACCTGTTTCGGTTATATTAGTAAACTAGTCACGTATGCTTAACCGTAAGCGTATAAGCGAAACTGGGTAACCGAAAGAGTCATATACAAGTTCCATATACCATTATGTTTAAAATATGTTATGACATCAGTAGGACATCAATATGTATGCCCGTAATGGTTTTAAACTCGAATTACGCCCCATAGGGCATTTTGGTCATTTTATAATTTATAAAAGATGTTTATGAGAAATCTGATGTCAATGTCAATAACATTCTGTAGAAATATAGATTTTTTGATGTTATATCAGTAGGATATCAATTGTATATGTGTTTGATAGCTTTAAACCAAACTATGTCCCGTAGGGGCATTTTGGTCATGTCACACATGGCTTTGAAGTCATGTTTGGGATTCTGAGTTCGGGACTTGTACCTACTGTGAAATTATTAAAAATAAGTTTACAAATCAGTAGGTAACAAGTCTCGGCTCATAGTTATGGTTTTAAGCCATATTATGCGTCAAAAAGACGATAAAGTCGATAAATGCCAATTAATTCGATTTTTAATGAAATCTGAGGTTATAATCGGTTTTATATGACCAAAATAAGTTATTTAGCATGTCATAACAGTAGGTAAAATATTTGGTTATGAAAAGTTTAGTTAAAACCATTTTATGTGAAAAAGGGTATTTTGGTCATTTATCGGCATTATACGAATCTATACATCAGGTTATAATCTGAATTAATATCCCAATAAGTCCTACTTATGATATTACATCAGGATGTAAAGAGTTTGGTTGAAGAATTTATGTTTAAACCTTTTAAAATGCCGAAAAGGGCATTTTAGTCCTTTTAAAGCTACATTAACGATATTTAATCAAAATGCAGCAAATGATCAGAATCATGACCTCAAAATAATTTAATTAAGTCTGAAAAATTAGTTTATAACTCATTTGTATGTTTGTTGATGTTTAAAACCTTAGTTTATACCAAAAAGGCATTTTAGTAAAAGCTTAGGCATAATAGCGGAAACTTGCATAAAACGCAGAATAGTAACCGATCATGTAGTATAACTCTAGAGGGTTAAACTATATAATAACATGGTCCTAAACCACTTAAAGTAAGTAGCCTAAGATGCTAAATCGGGTCAGAACTGAAAGTCAAAGCAAAAGTCAAACTTCGCGACTTTCGGTTGCGAACCGACCCTAGACCTGGACTTGACTGGCCGAACATGTTTATACATGTTCTAACTTTTATTACCAAATTATTAAAGTGTTAAAATGTATTTTATAACATCTACATTACTAGATATGAACTTATTTCAAAACTGACCCGTTTGACTTTTCATATATATAACTTTGACCCGTCAATTGTGTCGAGCAAACGTGGTAATTAGGAGGTGCCCTTTTAAGGGATTAACACCTACCTAATTACGATCACGTAGCCATGTTCGCATCGAACAATGGCTTGACTGTAATGGTCTAAGCCGAAGTTCAAAGCGTTTTTACGTAAACGCTTTGACTTTGGCTTAAAAGCCTGTCAAAAACAACTTAGAACGAAATGGAACACTTACAAGTGATCCAGAAGAAGCTTAGAACTCAGGGGAATGCTCCAAAATAGTTAGGAACTTTCCAAGTGAGCTAGAGGAGGAGAAAGAGATGAATGAGCAAGTATGTGAGGCTCCCATTATGCCCTTTTATACTTGGAGAATGCTCATGAGGGCTTGCCAGGTGTTGGAGGGTGTTGAGAGACGAGCACAAGTGTCCTAAGTCGTGGCACAAGGTGCAGGAGGGTGGCAATGGCGACAAAGGTGGCAACACATGAGGCTGCCACAATTTCAATCGCTGGCAGGTCCTTGCGGACCGTATGGCTTTAGCCTTGCGGTCCGCAAGGCCACCTGCGCGCACTGATTCAAATCTGGTTGCGGACCGTATGGCTTTAGCCTTGCGGTCCGCAACCGCCTTCCAAAAGATGAAATTTTGGCATTTTTCATGTTTAGTCCCCCAACTTTAATCATTAGCACATAGTGATTATAGTTTAGCGTGTTGACGACTTTAGTCCCTCTCGTTTAAGCACATGGCACACGAGGATTAGCGGAACATGTGTCGGAACTTTATAGGACGTAAAAACACGTGTTGTTATAAACATAAAACATAGAATCATTCAAACAAAACAACAAACATATTTTCTTAACAACCAAACATCAAACATCAATCTTGAGTAGAAGGAATAGACTGTGGGAAATGGGTTCCTGTGTTGCATTTGGTCTACTTCTAGGCCCTTCTTGACCTTTGCAACTTCTATTGTTGTATCCTGGATTTCCACATTTGTTGCATTTGCTTGTGCCCCCCTTCCTAGTCATTTTACCTGGTTTCTCAATTGATGCCTGAACCTCATCCACAATATTCCTTATCTTTTTCTTTGGTCGTCTCACCTGGGTATGATGTTTAGGTGCAATCAATGTAGTTTAGTTGGACAGTTTGAAGGTGTCCACATGTCTGGCCCACAAAATTGTTCTATAAACTATTGGTAAACTTCTTTCCATGTTCTAATCATTATACTCTAGACACCCAACCCTAATACCATCTATAACCATGACCCAAATTGCAGCAAATCCATGTTTACATGATATCTCAGTCAAATCCCACATCCAGCAAGAGCAAGTTTTTAAATCCACATTGACCTCACATCTAGACCTTTAACCTTTAACCTGTCACCTGCAATTGGGGTGTAAACAAGACAGGAGGCTCAAGAGCTACTCGTTTTCGGCTCGGTTAAAATCTCGAACGAACCAAGCTTTAACGAGCCCGAGCCGAGCCTGAAATACAAAGCTTGTGTAGGCTCGGGAGCCTAAACAGCCTAAACGAATATATATATATATATATATATATATATATATATATATAATAATGATATAATATTGGCGAGTCGAGCTTTGGCTCGTTTAACCGATATTGAAACGAGCTCAAGCTGAGCTTTTAGCTCATTTGAGGTTGTTCTTAACATAGCTCGAGCCGAGCTCGAGCTTTGGGTTTTACTCGTGAGCCGAGCACAACCTCAAATAAGTAAGCTCTAACCGAGCCTAGCTCAAGCTCGAACTTCAGAAAAACATGACGAGCCGAGCTCGAGCTAGTCGGCTCGGGCTCGCCCGACTCGTTTACACCCCTACCTATCAATGAAATGTTTTAACATTAGTAACACCATAAAATGAAAACATGACAATTTATAATATTATACCTGGTACTTTAAAAAATTCACCATCAGAACATTCATCTGTGATGCTTGTTCTTTAATTTCTTTAAAGACCCCTTTAGCATATGGTGTCAGTGGACCATTGCATTTAGCTTGAACCTTCTTGACATTAACAATCCATTTTGTCATGTATTCTTTGATGAAGTCCAACATATGATCACATATTTGCATCTAGCTCCAATTATTTTCTTGTTAAACACCTCACGGGTGTTATACAGTAAAATATCACATTGTGCATTTGATATATCATGGGTGCGATTCGGTTAACCACTGATGAACTTAGGGTCTGCATCCTTTATCTCTTGTATAGGAGTGTTAAAGTAAGGCACACTGGTGATCATGGTTGTTCTCCTTAACATGTTCTTAAACACATATCCTTTCCATTGTTCTTCATGTTCTCATGTATGTGTCTAAGACAAAACCTATGCTCAACATTAGGAAACACCCTCTTAGTTTCTGGAATTAAACCTACATGAATTGGACAACACCTACCAATGAATACACAATTGGATAATGACTGCCTAATTAAATAATGAATACATATCTTTTGTTGGTCATTGATGAATGTGTAATTAGAAGTGATTGTTAAGTGTAGATCACCCTGGAGGATATCAAGAAACATGCCCAACTCTGATAAGTTTCAGCCTCAACAAGAGCAAAAGCAAGTGGATATATACCATTTTGCCATCAACACCCACATACTCAAAATCTGTCCTTCATACGGACCTTTCATAAAACAACCATCCAATCCATGAATTTGTCTACCACACATCTTATAACCTCTCTTCATGGCAAGCATAATAGATGTAACTCCTTCTAAATTGACTACTATCAGAGTTAGAGTTACTGTATGGCTCTATATCTATTTTGATGGTGCTACCTAGATTTGCCTTAATTAATTCTTCACAATAACTTCTTAGCAAACCATATTGATCTTTGTAATTTCCATGAATTTTTTGGTAGCAATAACTTTAGCTCTAAAGATTGTCATCATTGAAACATTTACCTGATGCTTTTTCTGGACATAATCTTGTAAAGCATGAAGGGGTATTTTAGGGCTGCTTTCAAAAATCAGAGCAATATCTTTGGCTATTCAACTTATAGTGTAGAGACCAACGTCTCTAGTTTGGAGGCAGTTGTGTTCATAGTGAATGGTTATAACACTCTAGGAATCTAGGGTTGATGGTCTCATATATGAATTGCCTAGGGCAAGTGGGATTGGTCTTCCTTTTAGTTTTTTCCATTTTGCCCCTACTACTTTTAGAGCTTTCACAATGCTGGCCTTCAATACCTACCAATCTTGGATTTGTACCCTTGCAAACTACCTTATACCTTAATGGCTCATCCCTACCGGTGTAAACCTCTCTTCTAGACTTTAGTGCATACTCCTTAACCATTTGATTCAAAGTGGTCTTATCGTCAATCAACTGGCCAATATACCGTTGCATAAATGGGTCATAATCTATTACTTTTCTAGATTTTTCCTCAACCTTTCTAATTTTCCTTGCAGCCTGATCTAAGACTGTGCCTCATCATCACTAGACAGGTCAAAGTTGTCATGATCAACTAGAATATCTTCATCCAAATCAAGATAATGCCTAAGCTAAGGCTCTTCATCAATATCATCTTCTACTACATCATTGTCACACCCCGACCCGCAGTGAATATGGTACGGGGCATGATGATTGCCCATAGCTCATAACAACTAATCATTGTTATAATATTTAAAGCATGTCCATTTAAATTGTCACATAACATATAATAATCAAAATTTGTTCATGCATTGTTAAAATAAGAACATATCATAAAATTTCAATTTTTTTCCCAAGGCCCATGCTACGTGTCCTCATTACTTGTTCATCAATCTTGATACTAATGGGACAAACTAATACATTGTATAAAATTAAATTTTTTCCGGTTTTAATCCAACGCAATACGAAACGACAATAAGTTATTATAATATTAACAATTGTTATCTGTCCCATTTTTATTAAATTCCAATGGATCCAGTTTTTATAATCCGGGTCGGATTTTGGATACCTGTTTTTGGCGGATGCTACAATCATGATCAACAAAATCCTTAAAATGGCTCATGTCCACTTCAAGATCCCTTCTAATGTTGTCTTTCCAGATAACCTAACCTGGATCACATTCCTTATCCTCCTCACCACCCTCATCCTTGTTGTTAGGATCTGAGTTTGACCTGATTGTGTTGTTTTAAACAAATTGAACATACAATGAGATAAAACAGATAAAACTTGTAGCGGAATACAATTTAAAACTTTGTAACACATCAAATGGAAAGATTAGCTTTCATCCCACAATGTTTTCTTACTCAAATGATTCAAAAGGTTACAAGTAATTTACATGCATGAATCACTAACTCCCCATCAGCCCAAGCTTCACACATATTAGATCGTACAAAAAAAGTGTATGTGTGTGAGCTAAATAGAACAGTACATGCACTGTCTATTTATAGTACAAATCCTAACCTCTGAAGCATCTTTGCTGACATCACCAAGACAATGACATCTAACTAACCTAACAAACTCCAATCACTGCTAATGTTATCCTCTGATAACTATGCAAAACACTGATGGATAATCAATATTGTTGCTACCCACTGATGAGCCTAACCACTGATGAAGCTTTATCCAATGCTCTTCAAAGGGTGATCAGGCCTTTGACTTCCAGCAGACCTTTGACTTCAACAGAGCTTTGGTTCTTCAACAGACTTTATAACCGTCAGAGCTTAGCCAAGAGCAGATGTTAGAACTATCAGATGTTTGGTGCCATGTCATTGAGGGAAGTTGTGAACCAAAGCACTGTTTATTCTGGACCATTTAGTAGAGACCTGTTTTGGCATTTTATCATCTGTTCTTTTGTAGGGTTCAATCCCAACAATCTCCCCCTAGAACAGATGATGCCAAAACTCTTCTTTATTCATGATCTTTATTTTCTCATCAGTTTTTCCCTGATTTGTCTCTTGAACTGTAGTTCAAAATTCAGGGAATTTTCATCATCTTCATCTCTGCACAATTGAAGTTCCAAAAGATCTTGAAGGTCAGCTACACCCAAGCCTAGTGCATCTTTCCTTGTTATATAATCAACTTTCGCATTGGACTTGAGCAAGGTCAATACATGGGTCTGTTTATCAGACATCCATTTTAGTATTTTTTGAGTTCAATGGGTTTCTTGGGAGAAGTTTTATTTGTGATGAGTTTGGTGAAGCTGGTTTGCTTGATAAAGATGTGGCAGTGATAGTAGATGGTTCCTGACAATCTGATGAAGTAACATCCATTTTAGATTCTTTCATGTTTTCATCTTCCTTTTTTTCCTGTATATTTTCCATTTGATGCTCTTTCCTTTGATTGAAGGATTGGATGTATTCATCTAAGGCAAGATCTGCACGTGATTTAGTTTTCTTGAACTTGTTCCAGTCTGGTGCAATCTTCCTTATCTAAGGATCATTCTTCATTTTCTCACACCTGTTTTCTTCTTGTTGAAGAGCTTTGAAAGGCCATTCTTCAAATTGATGCTCTTCAGCTTGGTATGGTTTGTCTCTCATGATAACTTCTATGAAGTCTCTTCTTAGTTTCTTTTGAATATCAGCATCAGGTGATTGAGTTGACTTCTTCTTGTTCAAGTCTTTTGCAAAGTCTTCCAGTTTCTTAACTTTACTAAGTGCATGCTGCTTTCGACTTGACAAGTAGTTTTCACCTTTCCCTTTACTCTTTTCTTTTGCAATGTTATTGGCTTGTTTGACTTTTAATTTCATATACTCCTCAATGTTCCTTGGAGCTCTACAGCCAAAAAGAGATGGGAATGTTCTTTTGGATGGATTATCCTCTGTGAAGAATTGTAACATTTCATCTTTAACTGCAAGCACTTTCAAAGGATAATTTACTGCCAGAGGTATTTGTCTTGTTGGATTTCGGCTAGTAGGTGATTGAGTAAGTGGATTTGATGTTGGTGATGATGGAGGGATAAAAGGTTTTTGGATTGGTTAGAACAAGTGGTGTAGGTGTGGGTGTATCATCAATCACTTTGAATTTTCTTTTTCTTGTGTAGACTGAGCTTGGTGACTGAGTTGTTGTGGAGGTGTGTGTTGCAGGGGTTTGGACTTGAGAAGATAAGTTAACAGTGGTTTGGCTAACAGCTGATGAAGGAACTGTTGTCTCAACCACTGTTGTGTTAACAACTGTTGTAACTTTTGTAGTCACAACATCTGTTGCAGTGAAAGTTGGTAATGAAGGTGGTGGTGTTGTTTTCTGCTTTTTGGTAGGTGATTTGTGGGTTGGGGTTGTTGGTTTAGAATCAGCAGAGGATATAGTACCAGCAGTGGTTTTGAGACCAACAGTGGTTTGCTCTTTGGGTTCTTGTGGTGGTGATTTCTTTCTTTTTGAAGTGTCAAGATCCTTTTTAGAAGTCCTTTGTCTTGTATCTTCATCATCTGTTTGAAGTTCTAGGGTTTCATCAACTCCCTTTTTCTTTTCTTTGGCAGACGTTTCAGCAGAAGTTACCAAGGATTCTTTTTTAGGTTCTGGCTTTTGCTTTGACACATTTTCCACAGACTCAGTTTTCTCCCCCTTTTTGGCATCATCTTTTTTCTAAGATAGATGTCGAGGAAGTGCCAGACTTCTTTGTAAGGAATTCTTTGATGCCCTTGAGGTCGACCTGAGTTTCTCTATATTTTTCATCAACCAAATCTTTGAGCATTTTCACACGTGTTTCATGTTGGTGATCAGCAAGTTTGCGTTGTTGTTCAAACAGAGGATATACTTGTTTGACTATATCAGCGGTTTGAAGAGTAGAGGTTTGAGCAGAGCTTTGAGACTTTGAAGCTTCTAACATCTGTTGTGTAACATCCGTCAAAAACGGATTTACCAAACCCGCTCCGTTTATCAACCGAACAGTCAGTCAAAAATTTCGTTGCGAATTAAATGCCCAAAATAATTTTAAACGATACATAATCAATTATTATACGGGAATATATAATTAGTTTTTGAAAAACTGTCAAAAATAAGAAAATAAAAATATTTTATTCCTGCCGGGTTTCGAACCCGGGTCAATCGCCGAGTCGTTTCAGCGACTTAACTCTCAACACACAAACCACTGCTCCACTTGTTTTGTTTGTTAAATATTAGAATCATTTAATTGATATCATGACCTTACGAATTCAAAACCGGCGCCCAATAGTTCAGTCATCGGAAATCCCGGAAATCTCGCGAGTTTTAACGATGTTTTCAGTTATAACGTAAGCTATTATTAGGACATCGGTTATAACCGATGTTTGAGTCCGCGACCAAAGTGATAACCGCCGGAGTCTTTATAATTTATGAATCCAGTCGGAAATCAGACCAAATTCTTTGACGATTTGCCCTATAAATTCACCCACAACCCACTGCAAACTTTTTCGCTCAAAACCACACCTTTTCTCGGCGTAATTCCACTCGCCGGAATTCTTCGGTTTGTCGCCGGATAACCGGGTTCCCCATTGCCGAGCCTTATTGAACCTCCTAAGCTTATACCGAAGTCACCCACACCTTTTGTAAACTTTCTGAAGGCTCGCTGCTGCAAAACACACGTCGCCGGAGGTGATTTCTGTCGCCGGAGTTCTGCCGGAAAACAGAGGAAAGCGAGTCGGTATACCTCTTCGCCTAATATCTTTTTCTTTTCACTTATATCTCACCATGATGAACTGAAACACACTAAGAAACCGATTAAAACTTCGAACCATTCTGTTGTCGATTCTGGTTAAAAACTCAGCGAAGAAGATGATGAAGTTCGGTATCATATAAGTTTAATTAAAATCAACTTATTAATCGGGTTAGACACACAGTCCAGCGGTGGACTGTGTGCACATTAAACATACAAACGTCAGGAGTTCGAATCCTGTTTCAACACACGCCGCTTTAATAAAATGCCTTTTTGTTTTGTTAACCGAACCGGAGTCGCCACAGGTATATGTTAAATATATTAATAATCGGAATAATAACAAAGTTAGACACACAGTCCAGCGGTGGACTGTGTGTATGTTTAATCAAAGTGCACGAGTTCGAGTCCGGTTTTCTGCATCGACCCGGTCAATTGTTTACCTTTTTAAAATAAGTCAGAAATGAAAACAAATAGTTTGTATTTAAGTATAATAAAAGTTGGATTATATAACATGTTAAACACACAGTCCAGCGGTGGACTGTGTGTTAGTTTAAGCCACAGGTCCCGGGTTCGAGACCTGTGGAGCGCACCGTCCGAATTGATTTAAACTGTTTTTAAAATAAAATGATTTTCGGTTTAAACTAATTAATATATATATATAATTAAAATCAGATATATAACGGGTTAGACACGTAGCTCAGTTGGTAGAGCTGCGTGCACGCGTACGGGAGGTCTCGGGTTCGAGCCTCACTCAGCGCATCTACATTCCGACTCGAACCGGTCAACGGTCAAGTCAACGGTCAACGGTCAGAGAAAAAAATCAAATTTTTTTATTATTTTATTTAATTATTTTAATTAAAAATCAATTAAAAATACTTAAAATAACATTTTTAAGGTTGGAAAATAGCCTTAAACTCACAAAAATACACCCAACAATCCTACTAAAATAGATTAATAAAATCCGTTTACTTACCAAACCATAATGCGATTCATCTAGGTTAATCTCACTCGTGGTTAAAACCACTTCGCGTGCATTCAACATCATCAACCGAAAGCACCCACTGTGAGTGAATCTTACAACTCCCCCTTTTAAATTACACGTTTTGGGGTGTGTCATGTGTTATGAAAATAATTAACTTATTTATTTAAACTTGTGCCATACCACATCATGACCTAAACTTAGATTGTTTATATTGTGTGATTACTTATTTCCTTTTGTCAAACTATATGAAACTCATTCATTAAGCCCATCAGTTCCTCGTGGGAGACGAGTTGAACAACGCGTGCCTCAAATCAAATTCATTATTGTTTATGTGTGTATCATTGAGTTTATATTGGTTGTAGTTGTGTCATTCATATTATCATGTTTATGCAATTCATTCATTAGGCCCCTCAGTTCCTCGTGAGAGACGAGTTGAGCATCGCGTGCCTCTAAATGTTCCATTATTGTTCATGTGTGTTTCATTTAATATCTTATGATTGTTGATTAAGTTTACATCTATTTTTACTCATGTTTGGTTGTGCACATATTTTATAATCAATTTAAATAAATTTGTTCAAATGTTTTCCATAGGATTCACTCGCCAACATTATGTTGATCCAAAAACCCTTTTACACATGATACAGGTGAACAGGTTGAAGCAAGGAAAACATAGGATATGCCTTAGAAGAGAAAAAAGACGTTTAGATTGTTAGTTAGAACATGTTGTAACTTTTATTGTAAATTTCCATTTGATTTGTATTAAAGAATATGAAACGCATAATAAATGTCATGAGCTTTGATGATAACCCAATCATGCCCGATCACCTTTTCCGCTGCGGGTCGGGGTGTGGACATGTTGCAGCATATTTTTGATATCTGCCACTGATGTTTCTATTTTAGTAACTCTCTCCGTCTTATATTTTAGATCATCACATAACTTAATAGGATCATTTGAACTCCTACCAGAAGTGGTAGTTATATCTATGTTATCATGAACAGAGGTTTCAATCCTTGTTTCAAACATAGATGCCCCTTTTTCTTGGTACTGGGGACTTCTTTCTACGACAGAGGTTTCCTTAGTAATTCCAACAGTGGTTTTAACACCAACAGTGGATACCATGGTAGCCTTAGTAGAAATTGCCTTCAAGGGAGACTTACTTATGTAACCACTATCCAGATGTAAATCAGTGGATTCAACATCTGTAGTAGCTGCTCCACTTGAACTACCAACAAGAATTTCATGAAATTCAAGTGGTGTAACCTCCTCAACTGTTTGTGGGTTAGTCAATTAAATTTTATCAGACACAACCATTGTAGAGGATATATTCTCAGTAGTGTGTTGATGAGAGAGGCTGTTTTGTGTTTGACTTCCAATGACCTCAAACAGATACTTCAGGGTTGATTTAATTTGAGATGTTGGAAGTGGTGTGGAAGAAGGATTTGCCCTGGGAGAAGGAGAGTTCAACATACTCTCAAGTGAGGGTAATGTTTCAAGTTGTGGTGTCTCTGTGCTTACAACATGTTCCTTTTGTGAGGAATCATGAGGAGTTGTAGTTTTGGGTGGAGATCTTTCCAGCTGTTGTGAGGAAGTAGCAACAGTGGTTTCTTGTGACTTTTATGCTGTCACTGGGTTAATTTCTGGGATCTCATCTTCCAGAAGACCCTTTTTAGTGGGTTTGGTGGGCTTGGTGGATTTCTTTTTGGTCTTTTTGGCGGGGGTTGCGCAGCAGTGGTTGTGCTGCTGTGGTCACCAAGAGCAGTGGGCTCAGTAGCAGGTGGTTGAGTTTGGGCAAGTTGTTCTGGTAAATCTTCCTCTACCACCTCTACTTGGGTTTTAGAAACTTTATCTTGATTAGAAATACGTGTAAAAGTTTCATGACCCGTAGCTCGTGCCTTGCTAACTGGGCCAAGTTTAGAATCATCTCCAGGTAATTGATTTGAAGATATATGCTTAAAAACCTGGGATTCTTTTGCAATATTATAGTAGTTATTAACAATGTCATTGAACAAGACTTGGGAAAAATTAAAATTTGAATTAGTTAAAATAGCATATCCCAAATATTGCATGTTCAATGGTATTTCATTAAAACCAGTAGTTTTTGCTGAGAGACATGTCAAAATAGTATGGAAGAAAAATCTCATCTCAGTAGGGAAATTTGGTTTGTATATAGTCATACTTTGAATTCACCAGCATACCCTCTTCTAGTAAACTCTGCTTGGATCTCACCCAGAGGAAATGTCACAGGATATGACATGTCATTCAATTTAAACACCTGTGAGATCGATTGTGGAGTAACTTGCACCAAGGTTTTGCCCACTCTTAAAATTATTGTATAAGGTACTCCCTCTGTTGAGTGAACCTCAACATTTTCTCAAAATTGTCGGAGTGAACCTTTATAAATTGGGGTTTTTGCTGTCAACATCTCCTTGAATTTTGATTCCTTTAGTAACCGAATCATCGTGTGATATCTCATACTTGACTCGATTTCTTCTAAGATAGCAGTGTAGTTATGAGGAGTTTTGATGATCAACGTGAATGTCGATGATACGGGTTTAGATTTAGCTTTTGATTTTGCCTTGGATTTTGTTTTGGGAGCCATGATTTTGAGTGAAAAATTGTTTTGAGATTTTTGAAATCGACACAGTTTGGTGAACCCTCTGTTCTTGATAGAACAGGGTTTTTATAGGGTTTAAAAAAAGTGATGATGACATGGCATCTGATGCAACAACTGTCGGATAGCATCTGCCCACGTGTAACCTCTGTTCTGTAAATGGAAGACAGTTGTTTGGCTAACCACTGTTGGAGAATATGATCAGTGGATAGGAACAGTGGTTGCGACTAGCAGAGGATACCCTTTTTGACAGTGGATAGATTTTTTTCTAAACACACAGTGTTTTTGTGCTATCAGTGCTTTGAACAGACTTTGAGGATTTATTGAAAAATTCAATTTTAAACTATTTTTATGGATGGATTTTGATTTTCAGAAAACATTTTTATGCTATTTCCACATGAAATACAAAAAAACTTATTTTAATCCATGATTAGCACTCCAGATCTAGAGATCAAGTATTAAGAACAGATGATTCCAATTTTTGGCTTATATATTTCCCAACTGGTCTTTAGACTGAACATGTTATACAGAAATCAAACTCTTTTTATAGCAATCCCTCATAAATGATGTCTGATGTCATCAGTGGTTTGATCATCAACTATTGAAAACCAGCAGAAGATGAGTTCTGACAATTGTTTTGAACATCTGCAGCTCTTGTGATAAGAATTGCGATATTCTGTAGATTCAATCTAGACAAGCAAATTATGAGATAACCTTGACCATCAACACATTTCTTTTGATTTATTATCAACAAGAAGTACTCCATTCTTTTCTAAAAATAGAAAGGTTTTGCTTCCTAGTAGGAAATTGAGATTTGACTATCTAAAACAAGTAAAAGCTCATCATGTATTCCTTAAAAAATGAAAGATTAATACATGTCCTGATATGTACACGAAGTTTTTACTATTTTTAAAAAATTTAGTAAAAACTTTGTTGATAAATAAATCAATTCCATCTGATTGATGTTCTAAGTTCGTTTGAAACAATTGCTAACTTGAGATACATCATTTACCTGGATCTACCTGTAATCAGTGGTTGCACTCAATCTGTTTGGTAGCAGTTGTATGAGCATATATGTGAACTCTTAAGTGTTATATGTTTATACTCATTTCTTTTAACATCAAAAGTTTCGAGATAAAACACACTTTCAGAGTTTTTGTGATTTTTCTTCTATTCCTCTTTTAACCTTTCCATGAGCAAATAGCATTCACTGGAAGGTTTTTAAGGAAAGAATAATCAATCCAGAATCATTTACAGTAATATTTTGCGAACCTTAGACATTTTTGCAGAAACTGCTTTGCTAAAATTCACATTACTTTTGATCCGTTTTTCTAAACTTCACCCCATAACCTTTAAAATTTTTCTCATAACTTTTGTTCATCATATGGATCTTGTTTCTAAGATTTAGGTTCACCTTAGTCTTTTAAAGACATTAGATGAATTCTTAGCAACCATCAATCATAGAATCATCACAAATTTTAACACAAATACTCGAAAACGTATAAAACATGATTTAGCTCTTACTCTGTTTTCCAACAATTACGATCAACACAATATCACAAACTTGAGCTGATCTTTTTACGTCAAATCGATTGTTAGATCGAATTTTGACTGACCAAGCTCTGATACCAGTTGTTAGGATCTGAGTTTGACCTGATTGTGTTGTTTTAAATAAATTGAACATACAACGAGATAAAACTGCGTGGAATACAATTTAAAACTTTGTAACACAATCAAATGGAAGATTAGCTTTCATCACACAATGTTTTCATTACTCAAATGATTCAAAAGGTTACAAGTAATTTACATGCATGAATCACTAACTCCCCCCCAGCCCGAGCTTCACAAGATTAGATCGTACAAAAAAAAGTGTATGTGTGTGTGAGCTAAATAGAACAGTACATGCACTGCCTATTTTAGTACAAATCCTAACCTCTGAAGCATCTTGCCGACATCACCAAGACAATGACATCTAACTAACCTAACAAACTCCAACCACTGCTAATGTTATCCTCTGATAACTATGCAAAACACTGATGGATAATCAATATTGGTGCTACCCACTGATGAGCCTAACCACTGATGAAGCTTTATCCAATGTTCTTCAAAGGGTGATCAGGCCTTTGACTTCCAGCAGATCTTTGACTTCAACAGAGCTTTGGTTCTTCAACAGACTTTATAACCGTCAGAGCTTAGCCAAGAGCAGATGTTAGAACTATCAGATGTTTGGTGCCATGTCATTGAGGAAGTTGTGAACCAAAGCACTGTTTATTCTGGACCATTTAGCAGAGACCTGTTTTGGCATTTTTATTGTTCTTTTGTAGGGTTTAATCCCAACACTTGTCACTATCCTTTTTTGATCCATTATCATACTTTCAAACCCTATAACGTCTTCTGTTTCATCAACAAAAGATGGAAGTGTAGAACTTTCAATTTGAACTAATGGACCGGCTCTAGCAGTATTAGAATTCATGGAGTTTAAAAACACAAGAGAACTCCAATGATTAACATATATTTCAATTAACTTAATTCCATATATTAGATGCTCAAATTGATTTTTAAAAATCGGTATCCATAGTTAAAGGCCTTTAACCTATATCCAAGCTCAAATTGGGTATTTTGTAATGGAAGTTAAAAAACACATCACCATCATAACATACAGCCTTAACCATTTATTCCAAAACCTCCATTCCTAAGTCATCTATATTGGCACTATCTATGAATGATTGATGGCCATGCATATATCTCCTAGATAGTGGCTCAATGAACGTACCTCCATGTAATATCTTCATTGAGAAAAGGTTGGGTTTGTCCTTTGAAGCAAGAATTAACATTATTGAACAATTAGAGCTTGGTCAGAACAAGGTCAACACAAAAATTTCACATGACACTTAAACAACTTACTACAAATTGAGTATGGATCGATGTTCTCATCACTTGCTTGAATTCTTCAATCACCACCTGTCATTACTAGATTAACAAAGAGAATCGTTAAAGCGTTCGACATGGTATGCTGATTGAAACTCAAGGCACGAATGCACAGGGTCACCAAATTGACACCGGAGTGAATTGGGGGAGGGTATATAGGGTATGAGAGGGTTGATTTATGAGATTACGATTATACCTTTATGGTCGGACGACATGCTATGTATGCACCACAAAAAGTTTTTGCTGGAGGAGGCAAAGTGAAAAGTGACTTAAACCACAGGCGGGGAAATTGTAATTAACTCAAAAATTGGAAAATAAACCTTGGCAAGAAGCGGACCACAAATGCATGTACAACCTATAAGGACTAAGAAACAAACAAAACACAACAGAAACACCAAGTAAGAGATCTATAAAAAAACACCCAAAAGGAACCCTGCCATAATACACGGGCTGGATCCAACCCTGTAGGTGGGTTCCCATGAACCCACTCAGTTTGGAAAAAATTGGAAAACAATTAGTGAGAACCTTGTATAATTTGGGAAAAAAAACTGTGAGAATCTACCAAAATGAACCCACTTGAAAAAATTCCTGGATCCAGCACTCTAAGAATACGATCCATCATGCAACCCATACTTGTTCTAGTTGATTCCCCGATATAACACCATTGCTCCACCGTATTCTGACTTCCATATCAGTAGATCACGTTCGTAACACAAGGTCACATGATTCTTTATCGGAAACACAAAGTTTGCAGCCAATAGACTGCAACGATACCCCCCCCAATGCACCAAATGTTTTTGCTAAAGGAATTCGAACTTGCAATAGTCTCCACATGAAGCACAACACCTTTAGTGAAACTGTAACATTCATCAAAATTGCATGCCCTAAATAAAAAGTTAAAAAGTTAAAGGGCATAAGTGTAACTAAACCGAAGTTTAAAGTCCAGGGTCCATAATGAAAATCTGGAAAACAAGGTCACAGCATACTACTACAATAATCGGTAATGGTATACTACGAGTCCCTCGAGGCCGATTGAGGTGATGACACGTGAACGATGATTGATCGTGATTAGAAACACGTGTTGTGTGATACGAGTTGACAGCGAACCACTACACAGTCACACACGGTCTGCTAGCCGCAACATGAATGAACCTAATTCAACCCAAAGAGGAGACACTGAGCTGGCTCAACCTACTACCACTCTTCATTTCAATAGTCAAACACAACTCTTTACATCCCTTGCTCACTCCGGGTTGTGCAACTAGCTGTTCACAATCGCTACCTCTACTCGAATTGGTTGTGGCGATGTACGAGCCCAACCCGCACCGACTCGCATCAACTCAGGGCTTTCCAAGTAAACCCGGCCCTTCCGCCCATGTTTGTATGATTTTGTAATTTTACTATTTTTCTATTAATATTAATATCTCATCCTCACATTATTTGATGGCTAAACAGGAATATAATTATATAGAGAAAACGAAAAATGACAATTTTTATTTTTAGAGGTAATTACGTTTTTTGTCCCTGTGGTTTGTCAAAAATCACTATTTCAGTCCATTAGTTTAAAATTGCCATTTCAGTCCTTGTGGTTTCACTTTCGCAACTATTTCAATCCACATTCGTTAATTCCATCCAATATTGCAAACTAATGGACTGAAATAGTGATTTTTGACGAAACCAATGAATTGAAATAGTTACGAAAGTGAAACCACGAGGACTGAAATGGCAAATTTTAAACTAATGGACTGAAATAGTGATTTTTGACAAACCACAGGGACGAAAAACGTAATTAACTCTTATTTTTATATTAATCCAATATTAATATTTATTTTCTTTCGTCTTTTTAAATTAATATTTTTCTAGAAACCTATTTTTATAGTAAATGTCACTTTCGTTAATAACAAAAATTGTGTATTTATAATTGTTTCATGAAGTATAGTGTTTATTAAGATAATATATAATTATTGAAGTATTAATCAAGAAAGACATATAGAG
The DNA here is from genome assembly GCA_947069175.1 of Scalesia atractyloides. Lineage (NCBI taxonomy): Eukaryota > Viridiplantae > Streptophyta > Magnoliopsida > Asterales > Asteraceae > Scalesia > Scalesia atractyloides. The sequence goes on from CAMTDV010000009.1 coordinate 54,519,795, forward strand.
AACTCTTGGCCGACTTAAAAAAACCAACTCATTATTTGTTTGAAATTGCAACTAAGTTCGCAATTACCTTTAAAAAATATCACCTTTCTTTTTAAGTGTCTCGTTTAAACCTACTTCATTGTTATATATGCAAATTTTTATGGTCCTCAAAAAAAACCCCACAAATAGGCAGGCTAACAATTTCTATAACGATTTGAAAGATGATACGATCTCTATACAAAAATAATGATTTTGAATTGTAATATTTAACCTATTCTATAAAGATATTGTATTTGATTTAATCATATTAACCCGTTTGATTAAACACGGCGTCCTTAGGTGTCTAGTTATAATCTTTTAATTAAATAGGTCTTGTTTTGGGTTGATATGTTTAAGTAAACATGTTGGCTTTTCAACTTGTTAAATTTGTAACAACAATATATTATTTCTACTAGGTTAATCTGTCAACATGTTTACACTTATTTAACCCATTTATTACAATGTATGAGTTCCTTCACACCTAATTTAGAACACTAACACCCACTTCTAACCTTTCTAACTCTTTAACTTGCTTAGATAAATGAGTTAACTCCAGGCATGTTCAATTTATACAGATTTAGGTGTCTCTTGGTTAGAGTTAATGATTTTTACACTAATAACACAAACTAATGTTCTTGTTCATCATTTCAACATGTGCAATATAGTTGTTGTTCTTAGGTCATGGGGTATACTCTAATATTTGGGGTGTTAATGGTAACATGACATGTTAACCGACATTGCACACCAGTCCCTTATTGTGTTAAGGGACGTTAAATAGGTAATGTGTTAACATGTTAACCGGAAGTTAAGAGATTTAATTAATTGTTATTTTCCTTTTTTAAACCACTAACAATAAGGTTAGATGGAGTTAACAGGGTTCATTTCATTGGAATAAGGCAAACTGAATGATGAAAAATTGGTGATGTGGCGCTTAGATGGAGTTAAGCAGAGTTAAAGTATACCCCAATGTGTTTCAGGTATTTAAAGCCTCTGTTTAATAGCATACATTAATTATTTATAAAATTCAAATTAAGATATATTAAAAAAAACTCTATATTTTTCCTGTATATTATAAAAATCAAATTCAAATATATATATATATATATATAAACGCTAAATACTGTGAGAACCGTGAGAACGAATTTTAAAGCCACTAGAACTTGGTAAAAAACAATTCAAATTAAAAATTTCTTTTTACACTTATAATTATTATTCGAATACAATGTTAGAAATTTTATTCAAACGTCAAAATTTACGTGAATTCATAAATAAAGAAACACATGTGTAAAAAATCTAATAACAATGATTTTGAGGGGAGAAATGAATTATTTGATGTTGTAAATTCTATTTTTAATGTTGTATTTTAATTAAAATGAAGTTGGTATTAAAAGAAATGGTTTTGATTGGTTTTTTTTCATTTGATCTCACGGTTCTCGTGATATTTAGCGTTCTCAAGATAACCCTTCCACACACACACACACACACACACATATATATATTATATATATATATATAACTCAAGATTTTTCCTGTATATTGATTGATAAAAACTAAAATCGAATCTTGAGACATTGGAGAAACCAAAGGGAACTCCAATCCAGTCAAAATAAAAATATTAGAATCTTGGAAACACAACCTTTTCCTCATATCTATTCTTCTTCTTCGTTTTCCACTTTCTAAGCTGAAATGACACATAAAATAAGGTTATTTATTTTATTCCTGTTTGTTTTATAATTGATTAATTAATCTATAAACACACACACTCACGTAGCAGCATTGGGAGTTGTACATTTTTCCATATTTTATGGATGTATCATGTATCCACATTTGAAGTTTTTGAGTTCAACAATAGAGATTAGAGAAGCATAATTTAGATGGGCTGGTTCAAATAAATCCATTAGGCCGGCCCAGCTGCAATTTAATTCTATATTTTTTCCATGACAAGACTAGAAACCTTAACCTAATAGAGAGAAACATCTCTTTAACACATTTTATACCGCTAGGCTAACGCCATTTGATCATATTATTAGTTAACTAGTTTTATTTAAAATGCAGTTTTATATAGATAACTTTGAATCTTTGATAATAATTTCATCATAATGTAGTTTTATATAGATAGCTTTGAATCTTCGATAACCACGTAATACTATTTATATGAGTAAATTACAATTTTTGTTCATGTGATTTGCTCTAAATATTAGGTTTCGTCCAACTTTAATACTCTGTGACCCTAAGTTTCAAGTCTTAACACTTTTAGTCCAGCTCACTAAACTTTGTATAGGTGTTTTTATTAACTCTTGTCAAACGACCAAATACCCTGGATAACAAAAAAAAACATGGTGGTGGTGAAGTTAGGAAGAATATGAGGGTAGAGTGGTTGTCTCAAGTGGGGCCACCATATTTAAATATTTTTCTAATTACGAATGGTGTTTTGGTCACTTTACAAGAACTAAAAATAAAAGAGTTAGTAAATTGGATTAAAAGTAAACATCAGGGACAAATAGCGTTAAAAGTGTATGAAACATAATATTTGGAACAAACCCCTGGGACGAAAACTGCAATTTACTCTATTTATATATACTCACTTTATTGTAATCTCAGTATTGGTTATGTAATCGCATAACCTTCTCTCTTCTCTCTCCCCCTCCCCCTCACACAAACACACACACAATATACTTAGTCACCACTGCTAAGAATGTTTATGACCAGGTAAACAAAAAAATTCAACTCAACCGCAAACTATTGTTTTGGAAAAAGAAAAATGAACCAACAGGGCTAGTTGGGTTAAATGAACCGGTTGGTTTTCACGTCTTACGGTTTGACATTTCGGTATTAACGATATAGTGCTTATAGACAAAAAAAATCCAAAATCATAATCATAACTTTATATAGTGTAAACTACAATTTGAGTCTCTAAGGTTGACACTGGATTGCACGTTGAGCCACTAATTTTCTAATTTGAATAATCAAGTCCCCAACGTTGCTCCATTGCAACAATTGAGTCCCTACTGTTAGATGGTCGTTTAAATTAGAGGGAAAAGACCAAAATACCCATATTTTTATATGCAACATGAGTCCCTGTAAACTTTAATTTTTCCCTCTAAGTTTATGTATTTTACATTTTTAGCTAACCACCCTAATCAACTAACTAATCATACTCCTAATAACCTAAATAATCAAGCAGACCATGCATAATCAACTGCAGTTCAAACTAATGATACTTCTAATCTACTGGAGCTAGTCATACTGTTAATCAATTGCTGTTCAAACTAATGATACTTCAAACTAATCAAAATAATTAACTACAATTCTAACTATGTACATGTACATGATTAACAACTACCATAATCAAACTAATTAGCTGTAGTTCAAACTAATCAAACTAATGGTAAACATTTTGGTCATAATGACTTCTAATCCTAACTATGTACATGATTAACAACTACCACAATGACTTCTAATCCTAACTATCAATGACTTCTAAATAAATGGGCATTAACTGCTAACACATCTGCATTGAAACTAGCTAATCAACTGCAGTTCAATCAGTTATAGCTAATCAAGTGCTAAAATTGTAGTTCAATTAACAAATCCTAACTATGAATTAATTGCAGTTCACATAACTAATCCTAACTATCATATATTGATAAACATTCTGGTCAAACTCACATTCCGGTCAAAATAGATCACTTGATCAACTAAGTAATCAAACCTATATGATGGAAACATTATGGTCAAACTAACTAATTGCTAAACATTATGGTCAAACTCACATTCTGGTCAAAACAGATCACTTTATCAACTGCTAAAGTTAAACAAATCACTTGATCAATTGCTAAACATTTTGTGGCATAAGTTCAAAAACTAAGTTCAACCTATCACTTGCAAGTTATCACCAAACATATCACAACCTATCACTTTTAACCTATCACCAAACAGATTAGTTGCATAGATTCAAAACTAAGTTCAACCTATCGCAATGTATATGATCAACCATTACAATCATTCACCCATTAAACATCAACCATTACAATGTACATGATCAACCTATACTAATCTTCAAACAAAAGTATAACCATGATCAAACATCAGCATATATCATCTATACTTCATCATTCAAAAATCACTTTTGTTACATTATCATTCTGTTACAACATAAGATCAAACATGACTTATGTTGCAATGTACATGATTAAACCATACTAAAGAAACAAGAAATCACCGCTGGGGTGATTTGATCTGCTTTTTATAAGATACGAGAATCACACTTTGTTCTTTCTACAGAATCCAGATCTGCAATGAAGGAAAGAAAAGCGGGGGAGTAGAGACAGCTGGTAGGGGAAGAACCCATTTTTCCAGTTACAAAAAGTGTGTTGGCTCCATTTCTTGTGCCTTGATAGTAAGGTGAAAACCTCCTTATATAGGAGACATGGGCCACCCCTAACCTCAATGGGCCAGGCCCAGGTAGGGGTTATATAGTGTAAACTACATCGTGTTGGGCCTCACAGTTAGGTTAGTACGTAATAATAATAAATAACATGCTAAATGTAACAAGTAAATGGATGCCTGACCGTTTAAGTCGGGTCAAATACCATACCCCTTCAAGTCCCCTTAGTTAGTGTTACTCTCGCGTGTAAGTGCTGGGTGGAGCACTAGACTTATTAAAGTGTTTGGGGGTGAAGACTATTGGTTTTTTACCTTTTGGCGGACTGTTGTTTCTCGCGTGTCTTATTGTCGTCAGGGCGCAAGAGGTCTGTTGGCCACGCTTGTTGTGTCTGTTTTTAGCTATGAGTGGAGATCATTGAATAGTGAATGGCGCACGGTTGTTCATCATGGTAATTGGTTGGGTAGAGCATGGCGCATGTTGACTGGCTGCAGGCTGCTGCCATTTGTACTGGATGTACTTTTATGGTTTGTTCAAGTTACGCGTATGTGGATAGATCCTGTGTAGGAACCTTGGAACAGTCTGAGTGTTTTGGCAATTGAGTGTGGGGATGGCCCTGCGCGCGTTTGGCTTGCGCGACACTTGGAACCATACCCCTTCAAGTCCCCGGTCCAGTGTGATCCCATGCGCGGATGGAAAGTTGGTGGAACTCTAGACTATAGTGTTTTGGTAGTCGTGTAGGCTACTATAAAATGTTTACACATGGGTGTGACTTGAGAAGATGGGTATGCGCAATTGTCCCTTGACGAGGTTGCACGGCACCTATCATTAGGAAAAGTTTTGGAGATGGTTATCTTGGTGCATTCGCATCTGGCCTTTGTAATATTTGATAGGTTTTTAAGACGAGTTTCACCTAACTCGGCTTAAGTGCCATGGATTCGGCCCATATGGGTGTAAACAAGTTCCACCCTTCGGTGACCCCTGTTGGTTGGCGTATGGTGCGCGTATTTTTTTGCCTCGAGGCATATGTATATATTGTGTTTGAATGTTTGTAAATTGTTATATACAATATTTGTGTGTGTTAATCCGCTTTGAGCAGGTTATCATGAATGAGAGTCGGCGTTAAGTCGCGCCAGGGGATCAAGCTCCACCCTTCGGTGACCCCTGTTGGTTGGTGTATGGTGCGAGTATTTTTTTTTTTTGCCTCGAGGCATATGCATATATTGTGTTTGAATGTTTGTAAACTGTTATATACAATATTTGTGTGTGTTAATCCGCTTTGTGCATGTTATCATGAATGAGAGTTGGTGTTAAGTCGCGTCAGGGGGATCAAGTGGATACCCGAGCCTCCCTGATTTCAGGTGTGTCACAGCAACAATCTGGCTTGGCGTATGGAGTTGCGGCCTGCCTTAAAAATTTTGAGTGCACATGAAGTTTTGTCTTAGCCAATGTGTTTTTGTGTATACCCAAAGTGGTGTGGCATTTGTAGTACAATTTACATTTTGTAAGCCGGAAAAAATGTAAAGAGTAAATTACACAATTTTTCCTTTATTTACACGCAAAATTGCACTCTTTATCCTTTGTCTTTAAAATGTGCACAGTATGTCCTTTAATTACCATTTGTGCACACCCCTTGTCTTTTTCTCTAATTACCATCCATCTACTCAGTTAAATGCCATCATGTGCCCCTCACATGAGGGGCAAAATCTTCAATTTACCCTCTCTCATTCATTTAAAACCTCAATCTTCTTCATTCATCACATAAATTAGGGTTTCTTCATTAGACTTCAAACACAGCGCATATCATATCAAAGAAGATTATCCTTGGATTGTTGAGGTCATGGAACAAGCTTGAGTGTGATAACCAACTCTTGGCATCACAAAATACAAATAAGAGACAAAATAGGTTGAACTGGACTGGTTTATAATATGTAGGTGTATGTTTTTTTAAATGAATTTTGAAGTCGATTGTTATGTAAGCTTTTTGTAATGCCACTTTGTGATGTATGTTTTGCATAATCAATTGCAAATACAATATGCACAAACCTTAAACTGAGCAAATGCAACAAAGTGTATACTTTTTAAAGAAATGAGCAACAAAAGTATTTTTCTTTTTTGAAATTAAGCAAATGCAACTCACTGTAGTACTTGTCAACCACTGGTTGTTCAATGTTTGCACGAATAGAGAACCTTTTTCGCTTATGTCCTTTATCGCATAGTGATTGATCGTATGGGAAGAGGGAAGAGTGTTCGATCCTATAAGATGGGTTTGATCGTGTGAGGTTTCAGGATGAATGAAGTCTAGGTTTATTTGATGAATGAAGAAGTCTGGGGTTTTAAATAGTTGGAACATGATAAATTGATGATTTTGCCTCTCATGTGAGGGGAACATGATAGCATTTAACTGGGTAGATGGATGGTAGTTAGAGAAAAGGACAAGGGGTGTGCAAAATTGGTATTTAAAGGAGATGAAGTGTACATTTTAAAGACAAAGGATAAAAAGTGAAATTTTGGGTGTAAATAAAGGACTATCTATGTAATTTACTCTAATATAAAGGACAATTAATATCAATAAAACGAGTTTGGCCAAATGCCTTGATTACGACTGATTGTGCCTTTACATATAATATTTGCGCGGCTGCGCAGCCTCCCAAGTGTGTGGAATGTTAGTGCCCTCTGTTTTTGTAGGTTGTGTGCGCCCTTACCAAGGACCTGTTATATGAAGGAGCTTGCGCATGGTGGCGGCTTACGTGCTTGTATGTACAGGAGCATGGACATGGTGGCGACTTACGTGCTCGTATGTAGAGGAGCATGGGCATGGTGGCGAATTACGTGCTCGTATGTAGTGGAGCAGGTGGATGGTGCCGACTTATGTGCTCGTATGTAGAGGAGCTTGCGTATGGTGGTGACTTACGTGCTCGCAAGGGCGGACCCACATGGTCCGGGTCGGGGTCCACGGACCCCAATGTTTTTTAAAAAAATAGTAGAACCGATATGTTAATTTTTTCAAGGACCTCATAAAATAAATTAGTTGGACCCCATTGTATTAAAAGAAAAGATGATGTGGTGGTAAATCCCCTTTTGTTCCAACAAATAGATCCTAAGTTCAAGTCTTACATGTCTTGTCTTTTAGTTTTTTTTCATCAAAATTAAACTAGTGTTTTAAAAAGCACAACCACCCATTGAACCTCTAATTTACTTCTTTAAATGATAAATTGAATGTCAATTTTGTTTCACATTTGATTACCAAATAAGACTTCCAACATATATTGGCATTCATAAAAAAAACTTATAAAAATTTTCAAGTTATGTGAAGTAATTGTGTCGTTTAGCCAGCTATTGGTTCCAAGCAAGTTATTAAACACCACTATTTGATATCTTGATGCTTAAAACTAGTTCGTAATAATGTAGTGGTTTCATGCCCACTAATTGGGGCTAGACCCGACTACGATGACCGACCCGAAAATTTTAATGTTTGGTTGTGAAAAATTCTTACACAAAAAATGGACACCAGTGAAAAAAAATATTGGGTCCGCTACTGCGTGCTCGTATGTAAAGGAGCATGTGCATGGTGGCAACTTACGTGCTCGTATGTGAAGAAGTTTGTGTATGGTGGCATATACGTGCTCGTATGTAATGCATGATTATAGGCTTTCATCAGTGAGGTACGCCAGAGATGGATAAACATATGATTTATGTGTGTAAATTTAATAAGTTAAAGAGTTCTTTATGGAGAACTTTTGAATTTGGGGTTTATTTTGTTTGGTCGATTTTGACAAAAAGGGTAAGTTTAGTTGTTTGGTTTATTTTGGGTGCAGATTCATTTTGATGTAAAACCAGTTGATCTTCAAATGAAAATTGACTTGTTCTTAAAGATTCAATGTTTTAGAAATTAAAATGAAAACCATTTATATGATCTCAAGGTCTCAAATCAATGTGCATAGCTTTGACTTGTTCTTAAGGATAGCTTCTTCTTTTATCCTATCAAGTAGCGTTTTTTTTTTTAGTAATTTGAAGTTGTAATTCATTTGTTATTATTGGTCTTGAACGATTGCCATTGAGATTGACTAATTGTGATTCAATTGCTTAAGAATTGATTTTGGTTGGATTTTATTACAACTCTAGTTTTGACCATTTCATTTATAATTACTCAAAACAAGATAACTAATATAATATTTTTGTTAAGCTACTCGTCCAATTGTCATTTCTACTCAAAATTTATCATTGACGTCGATTACATAATTGATGTTGAGGATGACGGTGGTGGGTGGTGGCGAGGATGACGGTGGTGGGTTGTAGTGATGATGGAAGTGGTGGGTGGTGGGGGTGGTGATGATGATGGAGGTGGAGGTGGTCAACCACATGGGCGCATACTACAAAAGATAAAGAGCTTGGGATGCGAGATTACCGTTTTACCTCTACACCAGACAGTTAACCTAACTGTTGAGTCACTGTTAGGTATTAAGGTCTAATGGAACAACTTCTTTTAAAAATTAGAATAACAATAACTTATTTATAGATTCTGATATATTAATTTTCATAAAAAAAATTTCTCTATCAATAATTCACATAAGCAAATTATTTTTAATACGAAAATGATTAAGAAAAAAAATAATATAATAAAATAAGTTATAAAACTTTTTATAAAGATAGCAGGATGTGACCTCTAAGTCTCTTATATGAATTTGCAATTTTCGCATGCCCATAGAAGAGCTTGCAAATTTTATATACCATACAAAGATAATAAGATGCGACACATTTTTTTAGTCCACGAGTAGGTCGTAAATCAATTGACGATTTGTGGGCTGACTTGTTTATTTAAAAGGTGATGTCAAAATTTACCGTTTATATCAAAATTTAAAAGCCAAAAGAGAAACAGGGTAATGTTGTCAAGAGCAATTGTTTTCAGATATTGTGTTTTTGAATGTAAGCTAGCAATTTTAGGTACTGGTATGTAGAAAGTATAAAAAAAAATCGAGTTAATTAGGGGTGTTCAAAACCGGATATCCGAATTTCGGATATCCGAAATTTTCGGATACTAGATTTCACTATCCGAATCCGTATCCGAAATTTCGGATATCCGATCGGATAGTGAATCGGATATCCGAATATCCATTTTTTTTATTTTTTTGTTTTTTAATATTTGGAACCGGATATTTCGGATAGTTTCGGATATCCGAGTACAAATTTTCGGATATTTGTCGGATATTTCGGATATTTTTCGGATAGTTCGGATATTTTCGGATATTTTTCGGATACTTCGGATATCCGAAATATCCGAAATTTTTTAAAATCACTATCCGAATCCGAAAATTCGGATATCCGGTATTTCGGATATCCGAATTTTCAGATATTTCGGATTTGGATATCGGATAATTCGGATCAGATTTTCAGATACAGATAGTTTTGAACACCTCTAGAGTTAACAACTCTCACTTGCTGTGTCGGCTTGTAACACAACCCATATTAAAGTTTTTGGGCCTCACATGATTTCTAAGTTGAGATATATCTTTTTAAGTAAATATCAAATGAATTTCTAGCTTACTCTAGGGCTAGCATATGTTGTTCAAATCTTCATTCTAAGTATGAATTTAAGAATGGAATCAGAATGGAAATCTTATGACCAACTAGATTATACCACATTTGCAAGTCAAGATATGTGGTTTAAGAGCTAGTACTTGTAGACATTTGTGGTATTTTTTTATTTTTTTTTTGTGAAATAGCAATTCAAAGCACTAATGCAAATATACAAAAAGTTTCAGATTAAACGTGTAAAAACTAGTCATATTCGGGTCAAGGCGGATTTAGCCCAAAAAATCATGGGTACTCCTAATTTTTTTTTCCTTTCATCATACATTCATACAATAATGAAAAAAAAAACACGATAATAAATAAAGGTAAAAAATACCTAATAGATTTGTCCTCTTCGGGTTTTTATAGCTTGAAATCGAACCATTACATCATCATCTTTTACTTTATCAAATGTTTCCCTTTCAACCGCATAAAATAGAGCATTGTTCAAATAATTATCGTCCATTCGATTGCGAAAATCTGTCTTTACATGCTTCAATTTAGAAAACATCTTTCAACAGTTGCGATTGCAATCAATAAAACCAATGCCAACTTCAATACCGGATAAACCAAAAGATAAAAATGTTTTTCTTCCGTTTTAATTTCAACGAGCACAATCACATAATTCATTCAAAATACCTAATTGACTTTTCGTGAATTACTAGGATTTTCCAATTGCGCGTTGCGGCAGGAAATCCGCATTCGACTTGTTACTTACCGCTATCATACCTGCAATCGCTATAGCTTATATACCGAGACAGCCATAAAAAATGAATACGGTATTCGAATCATAACAGTATATTCAAAATTGTAAAACGTTATATTATACTACTTAAATACGTCATGTCTACGAAACCATAAAAATGTTGTATCGGATGCTAATGTTCTTTGGATGATATCAATTTGTTTCTCATGTAAAAAAAACAACTATATCTAATCGTTATTATAGATTAAAATAAGCACATCAAAACATTATATTCGAAATGTATAAGACGCTATAATTTTTTACTAAAATAACGATAAGGGTAAACACGCCATTAAAAAAAACTAAACCATGACGTAGCTTTGATGACATGTATAACTGTATTTTAAGTACTCGTGCATTACTATTGATAGCTCTATTTTGAATAAAATTTATATCTAGATGTAGAAAAAATAAACACATCACAATGGTATACTCGGAATTTTATAAAAATATATTATCTTAAAAATAATAAGCAAAAGTTAAAATATGTCAAAAGCAATTATAATAATAAAATATTATGATTAATAACAAAACAACTAACACTGTTATGGATTTGTGAATTGCATATTCTTTGCATTTCTATAACCATGTAACTAATAAAAAATTTAGGCTAGAAATATTATCTAAGTTAATAATTAAAATGAGATTTACACACAAATCCCTTGGATCTCATCAGCAACATATAATGTAAAAAATTTAAAGTGAAGGGTATTCTTTTTCTTAAAAGTTTTATTTGACATTTTTACCCTTTAATACACAAAAATCTCTTAGAAATTTTCACTAATACATCATGGCATTAATATAAATATATGGAAAGTGAAGGAATGTGTTTATAATATAGCTTCATGATGTTATTTCATATATTACTAGTTGGATACCTCTGCGCTAAGCTGCGAGAATTTGATCAGTATCAATTCGGTTTTTTTATGGTATCAACACTCGTTATAACTCTCGTTATAACTAATGAAAGAGAAAACTCTAAAAATAAAATCTTGATATAGTCAAAAGAATATTGACACGTATTTTACATTAACTGAAACCTATAACAAATATCAATACCGTTCTAGTAATACCAATACCCCTACCGATGTTGCTCTGTCGGAATCGATTCCTGTAACGCCCCAAAAACCCGAATGTTTGACTCACTAATATGATATCATGGATTATGGAATAAAATGTGATAAATAGGTTATTTAACTTGGTTATAAATACAAGTAAGATTATAGTAATAAAGTTTTGTGACTAAGTAAATAACACTCAAAACCACAAGGGTCAAAAAGGGAAAAATTGGAAAGTATTTTGATTAAAGGATGAAGATGAGGGAAAGCCCATTTTGGGCAGATGCATATGTCGACACACACACATAGTGTGTGTGTGTTTGTTCTTGTGAATCAAATGAGGAAAAGAAAATGATGGTTTGAGATCTTGCATGGATAATCCGTCAATTTCAAGGTGTTCATCACCTTCTAAACATCAAGTAAGTATCAAATTCATCTCTTGAACCTTCTTAGTTGAAAGTTTTGGTGGGTTTTGATGAATCAACCTCAATTGGGTAAATTGGAGATGTTAGATGGTTGGATTTGTGTATGAATGCACTAATTTAGTGTCAATTATGATTTAGTCATCTCAATCAAGAGTTTTAATGAAATAACCCATGTTCAAGAACTTGGGGTTTTGATAGTTTATGTTTTAACATGAATGAGTTGGATGAACTGGAGATTTTGTTATGTTGATGTCTATGTGTGAATGATATTAGTTGATTAGTAGGAAGATTTGATGAATTATGTATGAACTTGGAAGATCATGCATAAATTAGTTGTACATTGTGCATTAATCGGTGTACGCACACCAAGTGTCTGATGAAATGCCTAGTATAAGCTAGTATGAAGAATTATAGACTAAACAATGGATGAACATATGTAGAGTTTGATAGTGACATGATTGATGAAATTTAAACATGAGAAGATGTAATTGATGATACATGTGTATATATGTAATTAGTTGATCATATGCTTATGTGTGTTCTACACCATGATTATGAAATGTAAATGGTATCTTTAGTATGGTCAACTATGTGTAGATAGGTACATGTTCATATGTTGAAAGTATGTAAGTAAGATGGTTGACATTTTTGAAAGTCAACAATGTGTGAATAGCACGACTAGGCTTTTGGATGCATTTGTAAGGGTAAAGAGAGATCGCGTGTTACACGAGAAATCATTAATGTGCTATACATGACGGTGAATAAAATTAGCATGGATTAAGAATAAGTAGATTGTTAATGCAAGTCTTACGCATGCTAATAGTTATTTAACGAAACTCAAGCAACCATTTGGTTGGGATTGAATGCTAGTGTTGATGAACATGTGAAATAACAATGTTTTGAATATAATGGCATGAATGGGTAGGAGTTTTCACTAGCATGGACCAAAGTATGGAAGACTAATGGAACAAGAGGAAGCGAGGAAACTAGCATGAACATGGCGGGCACAAGGTAAGTGATTTCCAAACTAAGTTTATCATTATGTGATGAGTTTTGATTGCAAAAAGGATGGGAATCATGAAATGATGGGTAAGTAATGGTAGAACGAAAGTAAGTAAGGTCGTATTGGGTAGGGGTTTTCAAAAAAATCCGAATCCGAATTATCCGAAATTTTGGATATCCGAAAATTCGGATTCGTATACCAGTTTTGAAAATTTTTGAATATTTCGGATATCCGATATCCAAATGTTTAAATAGTTATTATTTAATTATTTATTTATTATAAGTAAATATATATACCCTATTTTAAAAACCCTAACCAGTGTTCACCCATTTTGCCTTCACGTTCCATCGTCACATACCCAAGATCCACACTACTTCGTCACTTCCACCCTCGCATACTCCGACCGGCGACCTCTGACATCCGACCGGCGATCTACAAGATTTATTTCTTCATTCGATCGCGACTCACCGATCAACAATCTTCTCTGATCGCAAACCTCGCTCTACTCTGCAAACGTAATCGTTCTTCGTCTGCGACCCTAATCATTCTTCATCTACTGTGTTCTTTTTGCTTTGATTGTGTGTTCTGTTTTTATTTTTTTGTGTTGACAAATCCCTAATTTTTGTGGTTAATAATTTTATTTCAATATTATAAACTGAGCAACATACTCTGTTTCTATAATGCACTGATCTATTTACATGAACTGACCTACACTATTTCCTTTTTTTACGTCAGAATGCCCCTTGTGTTCATGCCCTTTGATATAGTTTTCTCTATTTTTTATTAGTTTAATTCATGTGTAGATCTGGTAATTTTAGATGCTAAAATGATGTTTTACGGTCTTGTATTTATTGTTTTTTTGGGTTGTCGAAACAGAGGTTACACAAGTGGATATTATGTTGTAATTTTCAAGATCTTTTTTACAAGTGGGAGATAAAGTTTTGATTTTCAAAATATTTGGATATCCGATTCAATATCCGAACCCGTATCCGAAATTCGGATATCGAACTTCGAACTTCGGATATCGAATTTGGATACGATCGGATAGTGAAATTGGCTATCCGAATATCCGAATTTCCGGATATCCGGTTTTGAACACCCCTAGTATGGGTAATATGTGGATTAGTTATGAATAAAATCTCCTGTTAAGTTCAAACAGGTCAAAATGTAGAAAGTATGTGTCGGATGTGGAATTTGGATGTTATGGTATGGGAACCATGTAAGAATGTTTAGGAAATCATAGTACTAAGGTAAGTATTGTTGTATCGGGCCATAAGTAGTTAACTATGTCGGAAATAACTTAGTAAAATCAAACGGGTCAAAATCAAGAATGTACGATAAAAGTATAGATTTGATTATGGAGACATGGGGTTAAGTATTAGAATGATTTGGGGGCTTGGAATAATGTTATTTTACGATTTGGGAAGTTCAGGATGCGCAAATGGGGGTCGAAACGTCGAAAAGAATGAAATCCGGCATTGGTGCTGCAGGGGCAGCGTCCCCGACGCTGGGCAGCAGTTGGCCAACACCTAACTTGATGTCTACGCGCCAGCCGACGCCACTAGCCCCGTTTCTTCTTTTTTCTTCGATTCCAGACCCCGTAGACCCATTCCCAAGCCCCGTTAAACTTCTATAATGTACCCAACCTTACCAAATAGTTTTGTGAGCTACGGGTGAGTATTGAACTCGTTTTTAAGCTCCCGAAATGTATCCCCAAAATCGTTAAAGAGTGTTTATGAGGTGTGATTAAGAAGGGAGCGTGTATGTAAGTATGTGTGGGAACGAAATAAGTCTGTAAGCATGTATGTGTCGTATTAGTGATATAATCCATAGGTAAGCATGAATAGAAATGGGCATGCATGTAGGTTTGTATGTATGAGACTTTTATACATGGATGTTTGTAACTTAGATTTGTTAGTAGAATTATATGGGAATGTAAGTGGTATGTAAAGTCTTGGATATGGGGTATGCATGTATGTATGCATGTATATTTGTACGTTTGTATGAAGTGGGATTTATTGTATATGAAAGAATATGACTTGTATATATGTATACCTGGCTTCAATACGTTTTATTAACGTTACTAATCATGTGCCTTAAGAATGAAATGAAAGTGCAGGTATACTATTGTTGACCTTATGGAGATTTGACGTTGGGATGCAAGATTGTACGGGAGATATAATCGAAAGGATTAGCAAAAGTAGAAAGAATGTGGCGTGGTTATTTAATTATGTATGTTTAGATCATGTATGATGTCATCAAATATTAATGATGCGGATGTATGTGGTGATTCCAGGTTGCACAGAACTATCATTATTATGGAGTCTAAGCGGTTGAAGATCGAGTCAATGAATGTGGATTGTACGGGAGCGAGTTCGTATAGTTTATAAATGTAGATTATACTTTATCTTTTACATAATAATGATGGACGCAATTTCTGTAAAAGGGATTATCCAAATGTTTATTGTATGTTAATATGTTTATAAAGAAAGAAAATTTTCGGTTCGTATTTCCGCTATGCACATTTGTTTAAAACGGTTTAAGGGTCTTACAGTTCCTCATGGTAGCGGCACTTGCATAAATTAAGATACCAAAAAGCTACTCTATTTTGTATACAAATTTATACGAGAATGTCTAGCAAAATGTTAGGATCTGAGTTTGCTGTATTGTGATTGTTTAATGAAATAAGATGAAGAATGAATGATAATAAAGAGTTATGCACCGGAAATAATCAAACTATAAGATCACAATACTAGGAATCATTGTTTTCATTCAAATGCTTTTGTAAATACAATTTATGTATGCATGCTAAGTTACAAAGCTCCCCTCAGCTTTAGATCACTCTTGATTGTTTGTACAAAATGCAGAGAGAAGTGATCAATAGAACAGTACAGACACTGCTCTATTTATAGAGCTAATCTAATCGTTGAGGAATCTTATGATGACGTCACTATGATAGTGACATTTAACAACTATAACAAACCTAAACACTACTATCTAAACACTGTTCTATTACAGATAAACACTGATAAAACTAAACATTGATGAGCTATCCTCTGTTTGTCAGCAGACCTTTGATTTGTTCTTCAGCAGATCTTGTCTTCAACATTCTTTAATCTTCAACAAAGCTTGTCTTGAACAGAGCTTATCCAGCAAAGCTTTGGAGCAGTACTTGTTTATTATTATTATTATTATTATTATTATTATTATTATGAATCAGATGTTAGAAAGTATTTGACTTTTCTATCATCTGTTCTTTTATAAGGATCATAGATCCAACAATCTCCCCTAGAACGGATGATGCCAAAACTTTATTTATTCCTGATCTTTATCTCTCAACATAAGTTCTTTTATCTGACCTTTGAATTGTAATTCAAAGTTCATAGAGAATATATCATCAAACTCCCTTTGTAAATCGAGGTTCAGAAGATCTTGAATATGTCATGCACCAACTCCAATTTCGACATCGATTGATTCGAACACATTGTGTTTATCATGTGAGAGAACATTGAGACATGCTTTTGATCATTTCTCCTCTTGGATCCATTTATTTAAAGATTTAGTTTAAATTATTGTTTACTCCGGCCCTAATCAACAGATAAAAATCGTGATGTGTAGGAAACTAATATATATGAAATCTTGCAATTAATATTTCTTTAATTAACAAACAATCCATTAAAAGCTTTAAGAAAAGAAAAAATTTATTGTACTCAATTAAACAAAAAATATATCACCATTAACCAAACCTTTCAACCTCCCACTATTAAATACTTCCTTCCTCAAAACTCAATTCAACCCATCATCTTCTCAAATCTTTCCTTCTCCTTCGCCCTAATCAACTTTTGTATCTTCAAACAAAAACCCCTCAAAAGATTTATATAATTTCTGAAAATCAAAAGTGTGTTTAGGAAGTGGGGTGGATCCATGATTTTTTTTATCGGGTAAATAAGTTTTTGTGTTTGAATATATATCAACTCAGTTACGATTTCTTGTGGGATCAGGGCAAGCCGGGACAAACTAAACTATACCTTATACCTTATGTAATGAAACATCCATCCTCCTTTTTTGAAGTGAAATTGGATATTAATTTTTAATAATCTTAACTTTGACTCATTCGTTGTCATTAATCCTAGCTTAAGAAATTCCTCAGGACAGTTCCAACTTTCAGCATATGTTCCTTCAACAAGCTTTTGTTAACTGAGGACTAACTCCGTTAGTTTATGATGATGTGGGTGCTGACGTGTTAAAAAATATTTTTTAATATGTTTCTATAAAATCACTCTTTCTTCCTTTTCTCACCACCATGGCAGCCACCATCGCCACTATCTTCCTTCTCTTCCCTTTCCCACCTACACTGTAACCCCTTAAATTAACATCAGTGATGGTGGTTCACACTAGAACCTATAAACCTTGACTCGAATCCTTACAAATTGAATCACTGTAAACCCTAAATTGAATCCACCTTCAAAACTTGTGTAGGGCTTAAACAAAATCTAAATTGAATCCCTACAGATCAAAATCCCCAAATCTGCAAACCCTTGAGATTCTGGCGGCGATGATGGTGGTTCACAATCATCTCTTCTTCTCATGGATGGTGTTTGTTGTGGTGATGATGGTTTGTTGATGCACTATTGTGTTTGTCACTTGTCGAATATGCTAGATTGAGCGTGTGTTGAATATTGTATAGGTTAGAATCGAACACACGGTCGAAATACGGAGATTATATTGTTAAAGAGAACAAGTTCGCCCGAACTTGATGTATCTTTAGTCAAGTTCGCCCGAACTTGTCCTTCTTGTCCTGTAAAGGACAAGTTCGCCGAACTTGACTATGGCACATCCGGGCGAACTTGTCTTCCTATATATATGTGTGTGTTCATTTGTTATTTTAGTTTTTGGCATCCCTACGGGGAGGTGCTGCCGGATTCTCTCTAGGAACTCCGGCAGCTGGACTTAAAGATGTATACTCTTTCGGTATGAATGAAGACTTCCGCTGCATTCTGTTTCTACTCCATTCTTAATAACATTCTACTGAATCGGTTACGTTAAGTCTACGCACTAACTTCCGTCTAGAACCGCCTGATCACAGACCTTCATGGTTGTTGTGGTGGACGATGATGATAACAGGTGGCAAGTGGTGGTGGACTGGTGGTCAGCTTACAGTGGTGGTTGGGGTGAGTATATGTATAAATGTGTGTGTATATATAAGTGTGTATAAGTTGACCTCAATATACCCTATTTTCCAAATAAGCAAAAGTATTAAAAAAAACTTTTTTCCACATATGTAGCACGTCATCATAAAACTAACGAAGTTAGTCCCCAGTTAACAAAACCTTGTTGGAAGAAAATATGTTGAAAGTTGGGACTATCCTAAGAAATTTCTTTAGTTGGGATCAATGTTGGCCAATGGGGCAAAATTTGGATTGTAAAAATCCGATTTCCCTTATTTAAATGTGGTCAATGGATTTTGCTTTGCACACAAAATTTTTTATGATTTTATTTAACAAATTTGCATTTAAAATCAAAATAAGCATGAACCTAAGTAAATTAAACTATTCAAGATTTCAAACAATCAGCAACTTGTAAAATTTACAGACTATAACAAATTTGAGGAAAAGCATAAAAAATAGACTAATAAAAAATAAGTTTCTACTTAATCAAGCTGTATATAACAAACACGAGGAAAAGCATAAAGACTAGACTAATAAAAAATAACTTTCTACTTAATCAAGCTATATATAACAAACACGAGGAAAATAAACATGAATTCATAGCACCAAGGTTTGACACCTGGTCACTTACACTCCAACTATACATTGTGGTTTGTTTCAAATATATATATAATATATATATATATATATATATATATATATATATAGATAATTTAAATAGAAAACTTAAAAAATTTGAGAAAACCCTAGAAAACCCAACCTCCCGATATTTTTTTTGAAAAAAATAACACAAAAAAACATGTTTTTAAGAGTTTTGGGTAAAAAAAAAAAAAAGCGCCGAAGGATTATTTTTTTAAAAAATAAACAAATTTCAGCAACTTTTGTGACTAACATGTGTTAGACAAAAAATGCTGAAACTTGTTTATTTTTTTAAAATAATCCTTCGGCGCTTTTTTTTTTTTTTTTTTTGCCCAAAACTCTTAAAAACATGTATATTACATGTGTTATTTTTTTCAAAAAAAAATTGTCGGGAGGTTGGGTTTTCTAAGGTTTTCTCAAATTTTTTGGGTTTTCAGGTTTCTATTAACCCTATCTATATATATCTTGTGCTCTAAATAGAATTTGAAGTATACTCTAGATAATTAATTACCTATACTATGTAGTATGGAGAACTTTTAGGGGAAAATAGGTGAAAGTTGTGTATTTTTAAAGAGTTTTTTATTACATATTTTTTTCTCTTCCTAAACTGACTTATACAATATTTTCCCCAAACAAAAAAAATCAATTACATATTTCCCCTCCCTAACCCATTTATATTACATATTTCCACTTTTCATTAAAATTACTCCTAGAATGACCATTTTACCCTGAAATTAACTATTAAATGAATATATACATATTTCCCCTTTCTAATATAATCAATCAATTACATATTTCCCCGGTTCATATATTATATGGAACCAAACCGTTAGTAACGATTTTTAATTATCGAAATATTTTGTATTGCATGCATTTAACTCTTTGTAATTTGTAGTTTATACAAATGTAGCTTCCATGACAGGTATATATATTTGTGGTTTGAATGATATAATAGATATATCGAGTTGCCCATGTTTGAGCGTTTAAACATTTGTGCCGTAGTGGAAGTTTAAACATTTGTTTCATTCAAAATACACTTTTGCCTTTAATTCTAACCCCTGAGCTAAAAAAAAACAGAAAAAAAAGAAAAAACAAACGGGTCTAATTGAGCGGATTACATACCCATCATCATCCGGATCCCTCAACTCCTCCTCCTCCTCCTCCTCCTGTATCAAACAAAAGTAACCCTAACTAACTAATTTGGACCCTCTCTTACTCCCGGATCCATTCCATCATCATCATCAGGCTTGTTAGTGAACGCAAGCAAATATTTGATTCAATACAGTGTTAGGTAGCTAACAATCAGCTTTCATGATTCTGAGTATTTGATTTTGAAATAATAATCATGTTCATCGTTATGTTTTTTCTTTTCATATTGTATTGTATTTGTAACTTCTTTTAATACTACTTACTACCTTTCAGTTTGTTTGTTTTTTGTAAAATCAATCGATATGAAATTCGTCTATTCTTTTATCTATATGGTTTTATTACACTCGTATGTATGTATGTATGTATGTATTAGGCTATTTATTTAACTTTAAAATTATTATGTTAAGGTTACTAATTTCTATTTATTTTCACGGATACAAAGCATTTGCAATTCAAGTAGGGGATGTGGCCTACCTTTGTTTGTTTCTTTTAGGGCCTAGCTAACTTTTTTTAATACATTTCTATGTCGCATGCATGTGATTTGGTTTATCTTGTTTTCTATGGTCGTGATGATGGGTTTTTTCTATGTTTTAGGTCTCACGGATGGAAGAAACTGATTTTGGTAACCAAAGTATATTAATATTATTATTATTATATGCTGCCCGGCTGGCTGAATTATTAATTAGTTATACTTAAATCAGACTAAGCTCAAGAGATGAAGATGTTGGAACCATGGAGCAGAAACTTAAAGCACTTCTTCTACAAAATCCATACACACTTGAAAAAGAAGAAGAAGAAATGGGATCCGAGGGAGGTCAACCGTCTGGTTTGTATCAATGGAAAGACTTAAAGAGCATGCTTCATGCTACCGATGAAGAATTAAACCCCGCTCTTAAGCTTGTTTCAGCTGTAGAGGTTAATGGGTATTGGAGAATTCTTGATGATTTGTGCATTGGTAGAGTGCTATATTCTATTTTATGGAAAGCAAAGGTGCTAAACTGGTCTTTAAGCTCACTTAATGGAGATAAGGTTGATAGACTTCCCACTTGGGGATACTCTACAGTTGTTGCATTCCATTGTCTGGAACTGTATGCTAGTACAACCGATGGGAGGTTTTGGGAATTGGATACCAAACGGGTTTCTTTAGAACTTGCACGATGGGTGATAAAAAGTAATGGGAAAAGAATGGGGATTGCCAGAAATTTATGGATCTTTGAAAATGAAAGGTTATTTATAAAGTATAACATTCTATTCCCATTACTTTAATCACCCATCGTGCAAGTTCCAAACAAACCCACGGATTCGCTAGACCGGATATTGCACAAGGATTGTGTCATTACCGATGAGCAAAAGAAGCGTATTCTTGATAGCCTTAATGGAGAAAGTCACACGGTTAAAGTGGTTAGAAAATAAGAACTTTAACACAGTTTAAGTTGTTAACATAAAAACAGATATTGGAAAATAAGAACTTTAATATATTTTGTAGACTAAAATGCAACCCACATTTGAGTCCCTAAAATGCAACTTTCGTTTCTTTAGTCCCTACCGTTTAAAAAGTGCTACAACTTGCGCTCATGCTATTACAAATAAAACACATAATAAATTGGATGTATTGAGTATAGTTTATTATTATAATTATTTATCACGTCTTTTTCCTCACCGTCCATCATCGTACATATCAAAACTTGTTCATAATGGCTTCAAACAACTTTACATTAAGGTTTTAGCATTTGACAAAAAAAACATAAGTTGGATTTTTTAAGTTGGGAGTTGATGTGTTTAGGCTATGTACAATATTGATAAAAATTCAACAACTGTTGAAGTTATAATTATATAAATTTATGTGTTGTTTTAATAAGTATGTATGTGTTCTTTTTAATTTATGTGTTGATTATATAGATTGATGTGCAAATTGGTTAATATACTGGTGTGTTGTTTCTTATAAAGCCAGATGCTTATAAAATATATACCCGGAACCGGTTTTTATAAATACCCGGACCCGATTTTGTAAATACCCGGTTTTATAATGGCCCGGTTTTATAAATTTATCCGTAGTATGTTTATTAATCAGTTAAAATCTAAGTTTAATAAATTTAGCATGATTACGTTGAATACACGGTCAGGTTTTTTAATACTCGGTCGGGTTTTTTAATACCCGTATGGGTTTTTTAATACCCAGTATAGGTTTTTTTCCAACTCGATGCATACCCGAACCCTACCCGATGCATACACGAACCCGGAAATAGCGTATTATAATACCCGAGCTTTAGAAAACCCGACCCGGACCCTACCAAAACCCGGGTATATAGGGTATACAATTTTAGTATAAAACCCGAACCCAGACCCGACCCGGTTTTTCAAAAAACCCGATCCAACCCGAACCCGGTTCTATACCCGGAACCGGTTTTTCAAAAAACCCGATTTATGCACCACTAGATATATGCTTTCTGTCTTTACCATTGAAACATAAGTTAATTTTTTATTTCAATAATTATTTTTGAGTTCCTGTAAGAAATTTCTTTTGGATCAAAATTTTGTTTTATATGGAAACTAAATACGCAATGCATAAATGGGAGATTCTTAGGTTGGTGTTATTTGATGTTATTTAAATAGAGTAACTATCATTATTTTATAACTTTGAGCTGGACTAATTATATTACAATAGAGATTTATTTTTTGGTACAACATATTATAGCGACTACGAGTATGATAATGGTACTCTGATGAAGCGAACTGATACCGGCAGAAAAAAAATCAATACCGACATCATCAGTATGTCTAAAAATTATCTTAGATAATATGATAAAGCTAAAAGATCAATCATATAAAATAAACGTAAGAGAATACATATGTGGGCAGCAAAGTAAAATTTTTATTAGTTAAATGGATTCGTTAGATCTTCTATCGTCCTATGAATCGACTATCCTTATTAAAAGGAAGTTGTAAATTTTTGAAACGTAATTTTATTCGGAATAGAGTATGGTTTTAACCGAACAACATCGGTGTCGATAATTAATATTTAAAACCGACGCGGGCATTCGTTTTACTAGGACGGGTAAGGCCCGTTTTTTTATCTCACACATGGCCCAAATGTCTTTGACATTTTCAGAGACGGCCATGTCTCTTTATATTACTTAGAGTAACTTCCGTTTTGCTCCCTGTGGTTTGAGCGTTTTAATGGTTTTGCTCCAAACCTTTAAAAATAGTCATTTTACTCCATAGTTTGTCATGTTTTCTCCATTTTGCTCCCTGACACTAACTCCATCTAAAATGTTTGTTAGCTGAAGGGTATTTAGTAACTTCAAATTAAAAGTAAGGATATTTCAGTAAAATTAAAAATAAATATATATTATGATATTATATATAATATATGAAAAGAAAACCTGCACTTTTCTTTCAAATCACTCTCTTATCTTCTCTCTACACTCTCTCTCTACATCCTCCCTCTTCTCCACCACCACCAGCAACCGTCACCACCATCGTGCACGGCCCCATCCGACCACCACCTTGCACTGGCTCCATCAGACCACCACCACCACCCCTACCCGAACACCAACACTTTACCGCCACCTCACCACACCACCAAAACTAACCGCCACACCACGAAACCACCTCAGATTGAAGTCGTCGTCCTCTGCAATCCACCTGCCACCATCACACCGCCCCCAAATATACCATCATCCTATATCTCAGATCCAAACATTCACCACAATCGGACACTTCTCCACCTACCTGTTTAGCTCAGAACATAGATATTCAGATTTAATGATTTGATGATTTGAAGGTGAAGTGGTGAATGCTTTTAGCTTACTGTTTTATGAAAATGGATGCCAAAGTTTTGAGTTACCAAATGGTTTTGGGGCAAAAGAGATGGGATTTGGGGCAAAAATAGATGTCGGCCGTAGGATGGTGGTGTTGAATTTGGGTATTTTTGGTTGGATTTGGAGTTCAAGGTTATGGGGTTTTTTTTGTTTGATTTTGAGGTTCATATTTTGGGGTTATTGTTCTTTGAGGGTGAACACCGAAAGTAATGGCTAAGAACATCAAATTGTATTAGGTACGTTGATTTAAAGCCATGTATTACTCCATTGCCTGATGACAAATCTGGAATAAAAATTGGTGCCATATGACGAATTTGTTTGAACCATTGTTCCAATATAATTCACAGGTGTGAACCATTTGACACTTACCCAAGAACCTATGATCTATTGCATGCAACGGGTGTTTTCTCAACGAGCAGAAAAGGTATCGGCAGGTGGTGGCGGTGGCCGCTGGAAGGTGATGGTGGTGCTCGGCAGGTGGTGGTGGCTGGAGATGGTGGCTGACGGTGGTAATAGAGTAGAGAGAGGGGTTGTAGTGAGAGAGAGATGAGTTTTAATTAAGTAGAGAAAGAGAGATAGGTTTTGTATTTTTTTTTTAAATTCAATATCAATAAATAAAATGACATAAACATATTTAAGAAATTAATAATAAATAATTTAACACTTATATAGATAATTACCGTAATACCCTTCCTTAAAGTGTATGTTTTAACTGAGTTAAGTGTCGGGGAGCAACATGTCAAACTATTGGAGTAAAATGACTATTTTTAAAGGTTTGGGGAAAACCATTAAAACGCCCAAACCACAGGGAGCAAAACGAAAATTTACTCTATTACTTAATAACTAAAAACCTAATCTCATTATATAAAGATTACATTAAATTAAATAAAGAGCAGGAAGTCGGACTTATGACCTACTGGTGGGATCAAACAGTTTTTGTGTGGAATTCACTTTGATGAGGTGGCTGCTTATGTAGCACTCTTATCACCATTTCACCTCCACCAGCACCACCACTAGCCACCACCACCACCCGCCGCCACTATCTTGTTTTCTCTCTCTCTCTTACTCTGTCTCTATCTCTATATCTCTCTCTCTTTCACTTAAGATTCCTGCAATTATTGAATCAAGAAACGCCCATGAAAAATCCTGAAAATATACTAATCTTGAAATTCGAAATCCACCGGTACCAACAAACTAGAACCCTAAAATACTCCATCATAAGCTGCTAAAATTACACAAAATCATCAAAAAAAAAACAAAAACCCTTGTTAAGACATGAAAGTTAATGACAAATTACTTGAATGACATTAAAAATCAATAAAACCCAAGAATACTAAGAAATCTTGAACAGAGCATCTAACATTGTTCTGAATCAAGAAATTAACTTTCTTTCATATAAAAGTTGACATTTTTAACATACCACAAGCTCATACATGCAAATGGGCAGCCGTAAATGTGAGAAAAATAACATAACTAAAATCGAATAGTCTAGAAGAAATACAGGGCGTGTGACAAAA
The DNA here is from genome assembly GCA_947069175.1 of Scalesia atractyloides. Lineage (NCBI taxonomy): Eukaryota > Viridiplantae > Streptophyta > Magnoliopsida > Asterales > Asteraceae > Scalesia > Scalesia atractyloides. The sequence continues at coordinate 54,545,293 of CAMTDV010000009.1, forward strand.
TTGAATAAGAAACTAAACTTTAAGATTCTTGAAACAGTGTATTTTATAATTTAAAGGAAGATGAAGAGAGTTGAGAGGAACTACCAGAAACAATAAGGAAAAGATGAAATTGAAGGGTGATAAAGAATCTGCGGATGTGGTGGCGAATGGCGGTGGTGGTGGGTATTGGTGATAGCTGATGGCGTTGGTGGTGGCGGTGAATGATGGTGGTGGTGGAGGGGAGAAGAAGAAGTGGATGTGGGTGGTGGTGGCGGCGAGTGCGATGGGTGTTGGTCGTGGCTGATGGTAGTACAGTAGAAGTGGAGATAAGGTGGTGATGAGAGTGCCACATAAGCAGCCATCTCATTAGTTAACAATGGTTTGTGTCACATCAGCGTCCACATCACCATAAAACTATCTATGTTGGATCTCAGTTAGTAAATATCCATTGGTTGACAATACGTTTAAAGATGAGACCACCGGTGGTTATTTATGTAGTTGGGACTGTTTCCGGCCAATGACAGATAATTAGGATTATTAAAATTTCATTATTCCTAAACAATCTAACCATTTAAACAAAAACCCTTCATAGTCCACACCCTGTAATTAGTAAAACTAAAATTAACAAACTTGTGATGTGAGCGAATGTCAACAATCTTTATATTTTTTAATATTATTATTATAATTATTTTTTAGCATGTTTCGTTTTTCTCTTATAACTTTTTTTTCTCGGAAAGACAATGTTTCTCCCAAACTCGAATACACTTGACCTTCAAGAGGAGCTTTCCTTAATTCCAACGGCTTTGCCATTGGGCCCAACCCTCACCCATCTTACAACTTTTTATAATACAAATTACAATGTTTCATAAAGTCCCGATTATGCTATTACGACATATTTATTTTTATCGAAAACCGAGTTATGTATTAGTATACAAGTAATTAAAGCACAAACATACATGTTATCAAAACTATCCCACGATTTAGTTATATATATATATACATTATATATATATATATATATATATATATATATATATATATATATATATATATATATATATATTGACGTTATTTATCTTTATCCTTATTTTAATAAAATGATGTAACGAGCTATAAAATTTTGAATATACCTTTGCGACTTACTTATTTTTATCTACGTTAAAATCGAATGGCTCAAATATATCTAACCTTTTCAATCGTGATGAACCGAACCGCTTCCCGAACAATATCGATATCACTATTTGTATTTATGCTTTCCGGTGTAAATTATCTAGAAAACGGAGGTTGTATTAGTTTAAGAGTATCCTTTTATACTGTAAGCTATAACGAGTGTCGTGTTTTTCTTTACCGTGACAATCTGAACTGATATCACTCGTACAACATCGATATCGGTCACACTATTCGTATTTATGCTTTCGGGTGAGTATTTTGTTGACAATAGAGTTGTATCCGCAATAGATCATCCTTTTGGTATCGTAAGCCATAGCGAAGGCTGATATTGTACTGGTACCACTATTCTTTTTTATCATATTTGCCTGCCCTACCAAGTGCCGGTATCATACTAGTACTGTAACAAACGAACTAATACTGACCGAAAGGTCGCAACAATAACACGATAAATCCCATTAGTTAAGTAATATTAAGGTAATGTTCGTTTCATGGAATGTAATAGAAGTGGACTTTCAGGAATTCATTTAAAATCCCATAATGTGTGTGGTTAGTAAATTATCTATGAAATTGGAATGTAAGATATGTAAAATAACATAGCCACCTTGAAATCCCATAATATATGTTTGTTGGTATACTTTTAAGGTATTTAGATTTAATTCCTTATTGAAATCATCAACATAAGAAATGAAATCTACAACATAAGAAATGAATTCTACATTCTAATTTCATTCAGAATCCATTCTATCATGTAAAACGAACACTACCTAAGTTTAGTTTAAATCAGATTTCCATTTTATTAATTAGATATGAGCTCGGTACTGGTACGGTATCGAAAGCACTGATCCCGAAAATTGCAAGAAATGGCTCCTAGTACCGGTACCAAAAGTGCTTGGTACGGTATAATGTTCAAAGGTAAAATGTCGTATTGTACTGAACCAAAAGTACAAATTCCAAAAAATGTAAAAAAATAGGTACCAAATTGATATCGAAATTCAAGCAGTACAATACTGTTCGATATCGATACCGGTTCAATAACAATATTTTTCATTACCCGATACCGATTCCTCGTAATAGACACTTGGCTCATCATCAAGTTTTTTCTATTGTTTATGAGGCTATTTGACAACTTCTGAATGAGTAAGTGATGAACTAGTAAGAGGTCTGAATCATTAAGTGCTGAACCGGAGGTATGAGTATGATGCTTAATCATTCAGAGACAAATGTCTGACCAATTCCATTCAGACTGAGTATAATGCTTAACCATTCAGAGGCAAATGTTTGAACAATTCAGACATCTGCTCGCGAAACATATAATATGAACCATTAATGCTAAACTAATAAGAAGTTTGAATCATTAAAAGCCCATTAAATCGCTACTGAACCAGTAAGAAATCTAAATTATTAAACCGCTGCTAAACAAGTAAAAAGTCTGAATCATTAAAAACCCATTAAACCGCGGAAACAAACGACCTCTTGTTCTTCGTTTTTTCTTTTCACCTTTGCCCTCTTGAATCTTGCTTGATACGCCACTATAATAAATAAATAAATAAAATAGCTAAATATAAAACTTGTCTTAGATAATAACATACCCTATAAACTAACAATCGCGACTCTTTAGCTTTGCCTCATTGTCACAAACTAAAGCACCTTTTCCACCTCTTCACCGGCGGCATGTATTAATAATATTCACCTCGATCCTTCCAATTAAACCCTAATCACTCCAAAATCCACTCATCGATCGTCCTTCTCAACCCTTTTCCGATCGAATTTCGCCCCGCCATTGCGATGGAATCAGACGATTGCATGAGCAGCGGCGCCGAAGAAGATTATTATTGCTCTGATCGTGATTCGCTTGACGATGTGCTCGAGAACGAAGAATCTGATCCTCAGTATGCTCCGTCTAAAGGCTCTTCGTCTAAGGTGGATTCTTGTTTGATTTTGCGTGTTTCGTTTGTTGTGATGGTGTATTAGGGTTAATTAGGGTTTTGGTGTCGTTAGGGTTTGGTTTGGATTGTTGAGTTAGTTAGTTAGGTGTGGTTGTGGTCGTGTTGAATTGTGCTGGTTATTTGGATGTTATATGCATTTTGTTGTGCTTTAATGTTGTGATGGGGAATTAGGGATAGCGTTTATTAAGATCGAATCGGTTAAATTACTCGGTTAAGATTTTATGTATTGTTTGACATTGACATTGCAGGCTTGCAGTTTGATTGTTTAGTTTTGAAATGTGGCTGGATTGGGTTTTTTTTTTTTAATCTTTTTTGTGGTTTGTTTTGGGTGATTGGGTGGTGGTCTTTGTGTTGGAATGTGTATCTGAATTATTGTTTGTTAATTCATGTCAATGTCAATTCTTTTTCGGGATTCATATTTCTATGTCTAAGTTGAAGTGATAACTCAACCCTGGATGTATTTCGGTTTTGTCTTACGGGTTGTTTGATCACGCAGTGGGATGGTTATTTTGATAGTGTAATGCGTGTATACGTTGTTAATGTTTTATTTTTGTGATTCTTTGAGTTCTGGTTTGCTTGCTTGTATGTAATTTTTTAGTCTACATTGCTCTGTCCCCCGATTGTTTCGTTTAGTTTTGAACTGTGGCTGGATTGGGGGTTTCTTTTTTGCCTTTTAGTGATTTCTTGATGGTTTAATTTTGAACTGTGGCTGGATTGGGCGTTTCCTTTTTTACTTTTTTTTGGGATGTTTATGGGAGGAGGAAGAGAGACAATTAGGTCTAAGCCACCTTGGTGCTTGATAAAATTTTGTTTCCTTACAAAGTAAGCAAATTTTGTCACATGCTTCTTTCAATTGATGAAAATAAACAAGAACAAGGATAGTTGGCCCTATTCGAGAGGGGCTAGTCTCCACAATTCTGATCACAATCCTGAATATAAACTGTCAAAAACTCTCAGTAGTTTTCCCCCATTCCTCCACTTCCTGAATTTCTGGAGTACTCCCACACTTCTTGATTTTTTGCTTTCTTTTCTCGCCAGCCAACATTGATCTGGTCTGACCCGACCCACTTTGACTTCCTGGCCCAGTTAGACCCAGCAGTGGGTTCGTATCAATACATCCCGCCTGGAGAAACGACTTGTTCTCAAGTCGAAGATCAATGTCACAATCCTTAGTGACGGGAATAAGTGTAACAGGTATAGTAGAAAGGTGACCCCTTGCAGGTTTATGCGTAGAGACATGTAGCATAGCTATTAATACTGTCATAGTGGACGCTATAGCGAATAGCGTGGCGTGGCGCCTATATGCCGTTACAAGGTTTATATCTTCCACGTAACGACTTCCGACGCTGGCGCCGGTGCTGCCTTTTGGCCGGAAACCGGTGAGAAGAAGATGTGAACCAAGAAGAAGAAGTAGCGGCAAGTTTTAGACTTTTAGGGTTAAGTAACTTTAAAGTATTTTAACATTTAACCCCTCTTATCTTTCACTAGTTTATATTTAGTCCCTAAAGTTTTTTACGTAAAAAGTGTGAAATTAGTATGTGTATTTAAACATTTAACCCGCTTTATCATCACTAGTTTACATGTGGTCCTTAAACTTCTAAATTTATGCATAAAAAGCTTAAAACTAACATTATTTACATATATAAATTATAAATATCTATTTTTATTTTTTAAACTTTCTACTACTTTATCGCTATACACGAAATAGTGAGCGCTATTTCATCGCTATCACTACGTGGCCAATAGGTACGTTGCCGCTATTCGCTATCGATAACTATGACATGGAGGGCCGGGTGGATATGTGCATCGGGACGAAACTCCAATTCATAAGTAGCCTGGCCCACTTTGTTAATCCCATGTAGCGCGACTAAGAGCGGGTGTCTTCGATCTATCATGGGAATTGGGGTATATAAAGACCGTGATCTGCATGGGAATTGGGGTATATAACGCATAGTTGAACTGATATTTTGACTCCGTGGAGGCTGGTAAACGCATGACATGAGAAACAAAATCAAACGTTACAAGTTCTCTTTTTGACAGAATACTTAGATTCTCCACAACGAACTCTTTTGAAGTTTCATTTTGGGCATCCTTTGGCTCGGGTGGAATAGATTTGTTGGGAAGTTTAGACACCGGGGTAGTGTTATCCTTCTGTTCGTTTGTTTGTCCTTCATCAGATGGCGTCTCTTATATGTCCTTCCAGCAATTTAATCAGTTTTCTTTTTGGTTTCTTGACATTTTGACTCGTCGATGACTTAATGGACGTTCTTCTAATATGTACAAAAGTCTGTTACTTATTTACCGTTCCACCCTACGGCTAAAACCGAACATGACACTTTAACTCTTTGTAGAGATGCTCCACATTCTTTCAATTTTAAATTTGTAGTATTGAGAATCATAGGATTGGGTGGAGCGTGTAGGTTCTATATTTTTTCTTTCGAATTGTAGTAAATGTGATTGCTTTCTTGTAGAGAATTATATTTGAATTCTGGAATTTAGATTTGTTAAGTCAAGTAACATACTTTTTTAGTTGTTATGAGCATATTAGTCTTTTATTACCGGTCTAGCAAAAGAGTGTATTGTTTCTGCAGCAACAAACTGTTGGTTAATTCTTTCTTTGAGATTATATCATTATTATTAACCTTTTTAATTTTATTCTTGCTTTTGTTACAGGTCATAACAAAAGAGTCTCTTTTGGCTGCACAGGTAAAACTCTAGAAATGTAACCCAAGTTGGTTAGCCTTCTGTTTTATAATCATTCTTGCACCCTATCTACTCGATTACTGATTATTTACATCACCTATACAGAGGGAAGATATGCGTAGAGTTACAGAATTACTGTCTCTGAGGGAACATCATGCTAGGACTCTGCTTATACATTACCGCTGGGACGTTGAGAAGATATTTGCAGTACTCGTAGAGAAAGGAAAAGACCGTTTGTTCACAGAGGCTGGTGTGCCTATTCTTGAGTCTCATAATTCCGACTTATCGGTTTCTACTTCTACAATAACATGCGATATATGCATGGAGGATTTACCGTCCAATGAAATGACAAAAATGGATTGCGGCCACTGCTTTTGTAATAATTGTAAGAGATCCTTAATCCTTAATTAATTGGTTTGTTGTATTACTGGAATGAGGGGTATCACAGAAAACTGCAAAAACCGAACCAAAATTTACGGTTCGGTTACGGTTTAGCATTATATGAAAACCGAAAAAACCAAACTGAATAACCTAAAAAGTCATTTCAAAAAATCGTTTTTATTGTTTGTTGTTATGTATTGATTTAGGAATTATTAGATTTATTCTTGAATGTCAAGTATTTATAATAAAAACATTAGCATGTTTGTTTTTCTTTGAAATGATTTATCCATTGCCTACAAGAAATAACATAATTTAACATAAAAATAAAATGATTTTCAAAGTATTATAAAAGAAAATGTCTTAAGAAATTTTTTAGAGAAACATAAAAATAGATTTGAAGGATAGGTTTATGTGAACAATATTAATTAAGAAGGTTAAAACATAATAACTTATATGTAAACATCTACGAAAGATTCGTGCATATTAGATTATACTTTTATTTTTGAACTTAACGTAATTTTGTTCCAAAAACCGAATTGAAACTTGCTAAAACCAAAAAACCGAAACCGAACAGTTTTGTGGTTACCGAACTGAACCGAATCGTGCACACTCACTGATGCTATTTTGTTTTGGCAGGTTGGACGGAACATTTTATTGTAAAAATAAACGAGGGGCAGAGTAGACGAATCAGATGCATGGCTCATAAATGTTTTGCGATATGCGATGAAGCAATAATCCGTGATCTAGTGAATAAACAGCATCCCGATTTGGCCGAGAAATTTGACCGGTTTCTTCTCGAGTCGTATATCGAGGACAATAAAATGGTGAAATGGTGTCCAAGTACCCCGCATTGTGGGAATGCAATCCGCGTTGAAGAAGATGAGTTTTGTGAAGTAGAATGCTCGTGTGGTAACCAATTCTGTTTCAGTTGCTTATGTGAAGCTCATTCTCCGTGTTCTTGTGTAATGTGGGAACTTTGGACTAAGAAATGCCGAGATGAATCGGAAACGGTTAATTGGATTACGGTTCATACGAAGCCTTGTCCTAAGTGTCATAAACCTGTTGAGAAAAACGGTGGCTGCAATCTAGTCAGCTGTATATGTGGACAAGCCTTTTGGTAAGAACGTTAATTTGTTGTTCACTTCATTTATTTAAATGCAGTCACCCTTTTGTGGAACTGTAGAAGTGGCAACTAGGCCTGTAAACAAACCGAACGAACACGAATAAATAATTGAACAACTTTTTGTGTTGATGTTCGTTCATTAAAAAAATGGGTATGTTCGTGTTCCTTTGTGTTCATTCGTTTAAAACTAAACGAACTCTTCACGAATGTAAACGGACATAAACAAACAAACCTAAGCAAACACAAACGGACATAATCAAAATAACATAAATGAACATAATTGACCATAATAAACAAAGACAATTAAATAACGATAGGTTCCATGTAAAGCTAATTTTTATTATTAGAAAGCCTAATTACTAGTTATTTATATTTATTCAAGTAGTAATAAAGCCACTTCTATGTTTATATTTATATAACTATAACTACTTAAATGAACGAACAAAACATGTGTTCATGTTCGTGAACGTAAACGACTTCCCGCCGAACAAGTTCACGAACAAGTCATGAACGTTCGGTTCGTTTACAGGCCTAGTGACAACCTCTACCCATTTACTTATAAAGGTTGACATGTGCTATTTTAAATTTCAAACTGGTCAAATTAAAGTTTTTTCAAAAAATAAAATAAAAAATGAACGAGACAAATCGGCTGCATGGGTTGAAATTTGCCCGAAGTGTATTTTCAGTGTGTCAACATCCTAAATCATATTATAGTAACAACACTGTTTTTGTAATCCTATTTAATGTGTGAACTAGTTGGCTATGTGGTGGTGCAACGGGTCGGGATCATACATGGTCAAGTATTGCTGGTCATAGTTGCGGTCGGTACAAAGAAGACCGCGAGAAAAAATCTGAGCGTGCAAAGCGGGATCTTTACCGGTACATGCATTATCACAATCGTTACAAAGCTCATACAGATTCGTTTAAGCAGGAATCTCGGCTAAAAGAGACCATACGCGACAAGGTGGTGGTTTTGGAGGGAAGAGATTCACAGTTACGAGATTTTAGTTGGGTTACAAACGGGCTGTATCGGTTATTCAGATCAAGGCGTGCGCTTTCGTATTCATACCCGTTTGCATATTATATGTTTGGTGAAGAGCTTTTTAACGATGAAATGACAAAAGAAGATCTTGAAATAAAACAACATTTATTTGAGGATCAACAGCAGCAGCTTGAAACTAACGTTGAGAAGCTATCGAAGTTTATTGAGGAACCGTTTGATAACTACTCCGAGGATAGAATCATGGAAATTCGGATGCAAGTTATTAATCTATCTGTGATCACCGACACCTTGTGCAGGAAAATGTATGTTGGATGTTAATATATATTTTAGAGTAAAATGCCATTTTCGTCCCTAAGGGTTGGCTAGTTTTGCCACTTTCGTCCAAAGGTTTGTGTTTCCACATCTGGATCCAAAAGGTTTGAAATCTTGCCATTTTCGTCTGGCTCGTTGACTTCATCCATTTTTTCCGTTAAGTCAGCGGCATTTCGTCTTTTTTGTTGACCTAAAGGGCAATTTAATTTTTTTCAGGGGTATTATGTCCTTTTACATAAAGTGAAAAAGACCGAATTGCCCTTAAAGTTAATAAAAGAAGGAACTACCCCGATATAGAGAAAAATGTACGGAATTAACTAGCCGGATGAAAATGCAAAATTCAAACCTTTTGGATCTAGATGCGCAAAAACAAACATTTGGACGAAAGTCGCAAAACGGGCCAAACCTCAGGGACTAAATGGCATGTAACTCTATATTTTATAAAGTAAGAGCAATACATTGAATCGGTTATATATTTGTAGGTACGAATGTATTGAGACGGATTTGTTAGGATCTCTACAATTTGGCATCCATAACATAGCTCCGTATTACTCGAAAGGGATCGAGAAAGCTACCGAGCTACCCGTTAGTTGGGTTGGTAAGTCATGCAATGCTGAAAAACGTCATAAGCTCGTAGACCCAAGTAATGGTAAAATATCTTGAACTCTTCTTCCTTAGATGTTTTACATGGTGGCAATTTCGGTTTTTGAAAACCGTTCAGTTTCTTTTTTTTTGGTTTTGGCAATGGTTCGTTCTTTTTTTTGGTTTCTTGGTTTCCGGAACAAATTACGTAAGATTCAAAAAATAAAAAGTATAATCCAAGATTTAAGAATCTTTCCTAGATCATCATCGTACTCGGTAACACCAATAACAAAGCCAAGGTAGGGTGGGTAAAATATAGACATCCTTACATCTACCCCGTATGAATAGAGGGGACAAAGGCCGATATTAGTGCATGTACTCTTTTGTCTTTCGGCTATCAACGTCGCCACATGATGCATGATTAACCGTCCATTTAACGTTATTCTCATGAAATTAGTAAGATACCGTTAAAATTAGTGCAATTTCCTAGATGTTTACATTTAAGTTAATATATTTAATCTTTTTAATTAGTATTGTTCACATAAACCTGACCTTCTAATCTATCTTTATGTTTCTCCAAAGTTTTTATTAAGACATTATCTTTATAACACTTTAAATAGCATTGTCTTTTATGTTAAATTTTGTTATGTCTTGTGGGCAATGGATAAATCATTTCAAAGAGTGCATAACAAACATTAAAAAACTGATTTTAGGTTATTCGGTTTTCAAAAAATGATCTTTGCAAATATTGTTTTTTTTTCTTCTTCTTATTTTTGGATTTAGAGCATTTACATCTCTTCCATCAAATCTACCATATAATTACACTTAAAACTACATATTCTCGCTCTTTTCATATAAATAATAGAGTTAAATGCTTGGTTGGTCCCTATGGTTTGCAAAAATTGCAGACTTGGTTCTAATGGTTTACTATTACACGTGTGGTACTAAAACTTGTCAAAAATGAACTCGCTTGGTCCCCACCCTAACATCTGTTAAAACACCCCATGTGCTTAGCACATGAGGGTAATTTGGTCCTTTCATTCCAGCCCATTATAAAAAGAGTTAAACACCACCCACCCCCTTCTTCCTCAAACCACCACTACCATCTCATCTCCTCCACCAAATACCCACCACCATTGAACTACCATTACACCGCCGCCTTCACCGGAGAAACTGTAACATATGATCAAATCACAAGAGCAACAATGTTCAACATCTTGATGGAGTGATGACTGGACAAGATTGTGGAACAAGCACCACTCCTCTTCGATCCTCAGGGATGTAATTTGGGTGTTTTGTAGTCTCATCAGGCTTTAAAATATGTTTTAACCACTCAAGCCGAAGATTATCCTTCATGACAGTAAAGTACACGTCACTCAATCTATTCAAAACAGATATATATGATAAAAATTAAAAATAAATCATTGTGTGTTGCCAGAACTGAAAGGCACAAAAATTAGCCATGAATATCACTTCCTTCCTACCCATTAAACCAGTGACCAATCTATTCAAAAAGATATATATGATAAATTAAATAAATCATGTTTGCCAGAACTGAAGTCACAATAATTACCAGATTCTTCCCTTTTACCCATTAAAGGACTTACCATCTTGATAGTAGTTAGTCATCATATCTATCAGAATCAAGATGATGAACTTTGACGATCATATAAGTACCAGTGCTTCTTTCAAGGACATATTTGTAAGTTGGTCGTTTCTCCGGTGAGAGGCGTGCTGCTGTGATGTCATGTTACGTTTCCGGTGAAGGCGGCGTGAGGGGTTTTCGCAGTAAATGGCGGTGGTGAGGTTCAGTGTGGGGTATTTGGTGGAGGAGATGAGATGGTGTGGTGGTTTGGGGAAGAAGAAGGGGGTGGAGTGGTATTTAACTATTTTTATAATGGGCTGGAATGAAAGGACCAAATTACCCTCATGTACAAGCACATGGGGTGTTTTAACAGAGATATTTAACTGATGTTAGGGCTGGGGACCAAGCGAGTTCATTTTTGAGAAATGTAGGTACCACGCGTGTAATTAGTAAACCAGTAGGACAAGTCTGCAATTTTTGCAAACCAAAGGGACCAACCAAGCATTTAACTCTAAATAATATTTTTAATACTTTTATCATTATCTTTTCTGTCTTCTCTGCTCACAATCATTTTTAAAATATACAAAAAATTAGAGAGGGTGAACGGTGTCCCCCAAATATTTTTTTTATGCCTTTATCATTATTTTTTCTCTCTCCTCCTGTAACAACCATTTTCAAAATATAAAAATTTATAGAGAGTGAACAATGTTCTCAAATATACAGATAATTAATATCATTTTTTCTCCCCTTTACTCATAACCGCTCTCACAGAATACAGTGGAAGGGATGTAAATGCTGTTATATGTTGATAATTAGTTTGTTTAATATGATTGCAACAGTTACATTATCTTAATAACAATCTATAATTTGTATAAAGTGATTGAGGAAGTTCTATATATGAAAGAAAATACTTTTTTCGTAACATGTGTGACACATCGAATATAAAACATAACATGAATCAACGACACATTGGTCAAAATTGTGTGTGTGACAGGTGGCACATCAGAATCTGATCGGCCTTCGGGTTCTGGCAGCTCAGACGAGATTGAGTTCTCTTCAATGAAGAGGGCCAGAAAAGATGACGGGTTTGGAGACAGTATGTTTGACCTCAATTTGCCTGCTGATGTCATAGATAGAAACTGAGGTGGTGAAAGCGCGATCAGAGTTGCTCATTACTCTAATTATAAACAAGTGTATAGCTCTGACATAGGAGCGACTCTATTCTATGAATTGGTCTCTTTTGAAAACTACCTAATATATAAACTTTTTGGTTATAATTTTATAAGATCTTTTGATTCTCATGGTGATATACACTGGACTTGTTGCTACCAGGTTCTGGGGGATTGGTTTATAAAGTTGTTTATTTTTTGGTTCATATAGTGCTAGAAGGGGTAAAATTTGCAGATGTTTGGGATTGGATAACCGGTCAAAACAGGCTTGAGTTAACTGTGTTGGGTTAGAAAGGGCACTTGATTAGTATGTGTCGAAACGGGTAATGTTGATCCGCAAACGCATTTTTTTGATTCATTGTCAATCTACACACACTTTAGTGATGATCGGATATAGGATCAAGTATGTGAATTCTAATGATTTTTGGCGGTCTACGTTATCAATTATAATGATTTTTCCGGTTTATAAACTGTTGAAATCGACTATATTGCTCAAAACTGAAAAGAGTCGGCCATTGAAACCACTAGCTTTATGGTTTAGATCTTTGGACAAACCGTGTAAACCAATTTGGCAATTTACATTTTATTATTAGTTTTTAAGTTAATTACGATTTTCGTCTCTCTGGTTTGTCAAAAATCACTATTTCAGTCCATTTGTTTAAAGATTGCTTAAATAGTCCCTATGGTTTCACTTTCATAACTATTACAGTCCACCTCCGTTACGCCCATCCATTTACTCCGTTAATTATACGTGAAATGACCAAATTACCCCATCGTCTCCACCCCACCTCCCTTCTTCAAGATATCACCACCACTGACCACCATTCCGCCATCATATCTGTTCTGCAAAGATAATAAATTAACCAATCCATGAAATCAATGGTTTTAAAATTACTTTCATGTAAAAGATCAAGAAACATGTAAACTTATGAAGACTATAAAATATAATTATTATATTTTCTCACTTCCTTCGTAGAAGGGTACATGGTTCAGGCAAAAAAGAAACCCAGATTTGGCAACCAGTTTTTCCGACCACACCGATAACAACCTTTCCGGTGAGCAAAGGTTTTGCCGACAAAGACAACACTTTAGGCTTAATTGTTGCAGATGTTTCAACTTCAGTTTAGATCCATTGAGATCTGTTCATATCTGGTAAGTGTATACAACAATTCACGAGCAACAAATCATCACCCTTCTTCTTCCCCAGAGACACCATCGCTGGCGACAACCACATCCGGCGATAGCTCTGTGCAGATCTGGTTATCGTTCACCACCTCAGCGCCTCTTCGATACCATTAGATTCGATTCATGAGTCGGGTTCGGTTAAAAATCAATTATGAATGTAATGAACTTGATTTAAAATAAAATGGTTTAAGTAAATTCAGTTTTGAATGGAGAAATATGACAGTAGAGTCGTGATGAGGTGGTGGCTGGAGTTCTTGGCCCATGATGGCGGCGGTGATGAAGATGGTGCCGGAAAATTGATCGGACATGAAGCAACAGAAGAATGTTTCTTCTTTGGTGGGGTAACGGTGGTCATAAGGATGGCAATTTTACACGAATACACGACACGAACCTACACGACCTTAACAGGTATCGTGTACTAAGCAGGTAGACACGAAACAACCTGTTAATTTTCGTGTCGTGTTCGTGTATAGCGTTTCGTGTTTTCGTGTCTGTTCGTGTGTAGCGTTAATACATGTTAACACTTAACTAGGGCTGTAAACGAGCGAGTCGAGCCGAGCCAGACCCAGCTCGAGCTCGGCTCGAACTCAATTCGAGCTGGCTCGGCTCGAGCTCGAATTTTAAATCGAGCCAAGATTTGAGGCTCGAGCTCGACTCGATTAAAATTCGAGCCAGCTCGGCTCGGCTCGATCTAGCTCGAACCAACAAAAAACGCAAAATTTACCAATTAAAATGCCCTAAAAAATAAAACTCTTCATTGACTAAGGTCATAATTGCATTTTAATTTAACCAAATGGCTAAATATGCAAGTATAAATTGTTAATTCAGTTTGAACATTGTCTTTGCCATCTTTTATAGGAGAGACACCCTCTTAGTTTTTGTCTTTTGAGCAATGGGGACAAAAAAGCTGAAGGATGTAAACCTTATCGAGCCCGGCTCACGAGCTGAGCCAGGCCAAGCTCGAGCTCAGCTCGTTTACAAATCGAGCCGAGCGAGCTGGCTTGTTTTCAACCGAGCCAATTTCGAGCCGAGCTTTTTTCGAGCGAGCTGCGAGCCACGAGTTTTTTGAACAACCCTACACTTAACATCGAGTGGGTAAGATACCTGTTTACCTGTTAGATACCCGTTAAGATACATGTTTACCTGTTAGATACCCGTTAATACATGTTAATACCTGTTAGATAGTTAGATACCCGTTAATACATGTTGATAGCCTGTTAGATACCCGTTAATACATGATTATTCTAGTGTTCGTTAACATGTATTAACAGGTAATTTTCGTGTTTTCGTGTCGTCGTGTTTGAAAAAAGGATACGATAAGTTATCGTGTCGTGTTCGCGTATGGGATTTCGTTATCGTGTCTTATCGTGTCGTGTCGTGTCTTATCGTGTACGGGTATACACGATATGCCAGCCCTAGGTGGTCGAGTAAATTGAAGAAGGGAGGTGGGGTGGAGAGGATGGGGTAATTTGGTCATTTCACGTATACTTAACAGAATAAATGGATGGAAATAGTTACGAAGGTGAAATTCACAGGGACCATTTTAGCAATTTTTAAACAAATGAACTGAAATAGTGATTTTTGACAAACCACAGGGACGAAAAATTAACTCTAGTTTTTATTTTGAATCGTAAAAATAAGGGTTAGGTTCATTTGTGAACAATCATAGCCCTTGATTATCAATACATAATTTGATGATGAAAATACACTAGTGTATTTTACGATTTGATTATATAAATTAATGGTCAAGATTTGTTCACCCAGTTTAGAAATACATTAGTCTTCACTCTAGAAACCCCACCCCGTAAAGTTATGTGTGTTTATATATAGGAGTTGGTTAACATAAAATAGGGTTAATGTACGATGCGTACGAGATTGTATTTCAACATGTGAGTTTTTGCTTCAACATACGATTTCTTACATAATAAAACATGCAAATTTTTTAACTTCAACATGCGATTTCTTTATATAAACAAACATGCGATTTCTTTATATAAACAAACATGCGATTTTGCAGATTATATACATGCGACTTTTTTTTATATAACAGGTGATTCAACTTTATAACATGCGATCTTCAAATCTGGTACGCTCGTACGATTAGGCCTATTGTACGTTACACTTTCACTATATACATGACACAATGGCTAGAACCTTTAAAACAATACAAAGAAAACCTAATAAAAATGAAAATTTTTATTTTATTTTTATATAACAATAACATACTCATATTAAAGATAAAAATCACGCTCATTATTATAGTGATTTTTTTAAAAAAATAAACGTCGTAAGAAAAAATTATGATGTTTTAAATTGATCGAGGGAATTGGCATATGCTTACATGTCGAGAAAGAAAATCAATAAATGTAAGATTCTCTTTATACTCCTCCATTAATTTTTCCCTTAAAACTAATCCCACCCTTCAAATGTAAGATCAATAAACTAGAAACATTATTACCCTTCTTATTTTGTTATCATTTGTATTTGATCATAATCCTATATATAGATATATATATTAGAAGCATGAATAGTTTATTTTCTTAAAACTTAGTACAAAGTTATGTTTTTGTAAAGCCATGAAAACCGGCCGCTTCCATCAACTCAACCAACCTGGTCGGTTCAATTTGTCTTTTTTTTCCTTTTCAAAACCATAGTCAACACTTCAGCCAAAATGTTCGTCAAAACTAGACTAATTGGACCGTGAAATCCCCTTATAGTTGTGTGTTTACTCTTTCATCAATTATATAGAACTATAGAAGTCTTAAGGTATGGTCTAGAATTTAGTGTGTACTTTAACACACTTGTTTTGACATTTTATTAACTCACACACTTGTTTTGACATTTTATTAACGTCATAGTCTTTGGAGGTTGCCGCTCAAGGATGGAACCTAGTTAATTTTTTTTTTTTATTTTGACAAATTAATTATGCAATATATATAAACTCTAAATTAAATATTAATTCAAACATTACATTAAAAAAAATCAACTTAATATTAAAAAAAAAGTCTAAAATGAATATTAATTAACATACATTATAAAAACAAACATTACCTTAAAAAGATTAAAAACTACTAGTCTTCATCCGCATGTCGTCATTGGGTTCGTTTGTGCGCTGTTCCAAAGGTACTCCATCAAGTCCGCTTGTAGGTTTTGATGTGTGTACTCGTTACGTAAAGAGAATCCGTTTAAATCTTGTTGTTCCGCACTCACTGGAACAGAAATCCGTTGTTTTCATCGTAGTCACAAATCGCTCTACCTTCGTCTTCAATAATTATGTTACGGAGGAAGATACAAGCATACATAATGTATCACAACCTCTTTGGTGTAAAAGAACGTGCTGGATTTTCAATGATTTGCCATTTTTTTTTTAGAACCCCAAAACACCGTTCAATATCTTTTCTCGCCCTCTCTTGAAACTTGGCAAATTTCTTTCTTTTACGTCTGTCGATGCAGAATAGTTTTAACGATTGTGGAGTACGGTGGGTATATTCCATCCGCAAGGTAGTAACCGCGCCTGTATCCACCCCCGAAACCGTAAAACTGGTGTCTCGGCCTGTTCCTTGTATTACATCGTCAAATATCTGTGACTGGTAGATGATGTTAAGATCGTTAAGTAAACCAGGCAGACTAAAAAAGGCATGCCAAATCCAGAGATTCTGTGATACAACAACCTCTAGTATTATAGTTGGATGATCGCCCCGAGTATATTGACCTTGCCAGGCAGTAGAGCTGTTCTGCCATGGCCAGTGCATGCAATCAACGCTTCCAAGCATGCCTGGAAAACCATGTCTTTCTTCGTGTGCTTGATATAATTTTTGGACGTCGTTTGTGTTGTTTCGCAGATACTTCTTGCTATATAACTTCACGATCCATTTGCAAAACCTGTGCAAACATTCATGCGAACTTCTTTCGGACATCCTTAAATACTCGTCCAACGAATCGGGTTCCGTTTCGTATGCCAGTTGGCGAATGGCCGACGTACATTTCTGTAAAGTGGTGAATCCCCTACAGCCCCTGGCGTTGTATCGAAGTGTGAAAAATGGATCAGACCGCACCAGGTCGTCTGCTATACGTAAGAATAGTCGATGACTCATTCGGAACCGACGTCTAAACATCTCGTCTGTGTACATTGGTTCTTCGGCAAAGTAATCGGCTACTAAACTGTCATGCCCAGCTAATTATTAACACCAAAAATAAATTAAATTCATTATTAACACTATAAAAATAACAACGAAAAATAAATTAACACATTAAAAAAATACACCAAAATAAATACACATTTACATTAATACACCATTTAAATTAAATAAAGAAACACTAAAAAAATTAAATACCTTCTCGGTGTCGATTTAAGGCGGCCGCCCTAGTTTGCGGTTATGACGCCGTTCCTTCCTCCATGATCATTTGTGCTGCTTGTATAATGAAGTTCGCAAAAAAAATTTCATCCTCACCCGAAGATGATGAACATCATGATGAAGAAGAAGAAGACATGCCTATTTTTTTTTTTATAAATTGTATGGTTGTGTATAAAAAAATAGAGAGATTGGAAAGATTTGGGTTAAAAGTGGGAATAAAGGGTATATATTTATAAAGTGGGATTGAATTTCTTTTTTTTTTATTTTCTTTCAAACGGTTAGATTTCAAACGGTCAAATTTTTTGTCTTTTAGCGCCCGTCCTCCACGTCTTGGAGGGGATGTATACGACGACGCCGGCCCACCCGGCGGTGTTGAGAGGCGTCACCGGACCAAGCCGGGCCTGGACAACCCCGACACCGAGCGGCAACTGTGTTTATCCCTTGACCATTATTATACCATTAGTTTTTTTTTAATATTAATTTCTCACTATATATTCAAAAAACAATACAGAACTAAAAGGTTCTTGTATGCAACAACTGAACAGTTAGAAAGGATTTAGAAAACTAAAATGGAAGATTTTAATATATCTAACTTTAGGACAGTCCAACTCATAAGTATCATCTGATCTACTGTCCTACTGAATACAACCTTTAAATATGGGTTATTTAGTGTGTATCAAACTATTTTCAACATTAATATTCATTAACAATAAAAGATAAAATCTCAAGCTAAGCATATATATCTCTTTTTAGAGAACATTCAAAAGCGGACTTTGGAACCATAGTTACTCATTTTGATCAAAGTTGTAGCTTCACTAAGTTAATTATACGAGTTATTACATTTTTCGTCCATGTGGTTTGTTAAAAGTAACAATTATAGTCTATTAGTTAAAAAACTGCTACAGTCCATGTACTTTCAATTTTGTAACAATTATAGTCCACCCTTACTAACGTCATCCAATTATTCTGTTAGTTTATTTGAAAAAACCATAACGCCCTGTTATTAAAACTAAAGAGTTAATTACGTTTTTCGTCCATGTGGTTTGCCAAAAATCACTATTTCGGTCCATTAGTTTAATCATTGCCAAAACAGTCTCTGTGGTTTTACTTTCGTAACTATTACAACCCACCCACATTAACGCCACCCAGTTATTCTGTTACTTTATTTGAAATGACCATAATGCCCCTGTTTATTAAAATTTAAAAAAAAGATAAAGAGTTAGTTACGTTTTTCGTCCCGTGGTTTGTTAAAAATAACCATTATAGTCATTAGTTCTAAAAAATGCCAAAACAGTACTAGTATCCTTCGCTTTACTTTTCACTTTCCCTTTTCTTCAGATCCGACCACCTAATTTTTCCTATCACAATCGATGTCAGTAGGAAAAATTGAGGCCTACCTGAAAAACTTGAGGGTTGAAGATGAAGTATGGGTGGTGCCTTGTGTAGTGGTCGGAATTGGTAGAATTCATCGGAAGAAAATGAGTTGGCCGATGTTTTGGTTGAAGAGGATGACCATGGGGTGGGGTGTGGGGTAGGGGTTGGTAGTAGTTTGATGACGGTGGTGGGCATAATGGGTGGTGGAGGTGGTCATCGTTTAGATATATGTGTGTGGTGGTGGGAGATGTTGAAGATGGATGAAGCGGAGAGGGTGTAAGCCGAAGCAGGTGATCTTCCGGCTGGATTTGTCCTCTACTCTTCCCTCTCTCTTTTTCTTTAGATCCATCCGGAACATCACCTGCTCGAGCTCCACACCATCTCCACTTTATCCATTTTCAACATCTCCCATCACCACACACACATACCTGAACGATGACCACCTCCACCACCCAATCTGCCCATCACCGTCATCAAACTACCACCCACCCCTACCCTCACACCCCATGGTCATTCTCTTCAAACAAATCGTCAGCCAACTCCTTTCGACCGATGAATTCTACCAATTTCGACAACTACACAGGACAACGCCCAGACTTCATCTCTTCCCTCAAGTTTTTCGGCTAGGCCTCAAGTTTTCACACTTACATCAATTTTTGATGGGGAAATTAGGTGGCCGACGATTTCGATTCCTGTGTAACCGGTTGACAGAAAACAGATATGACGCATGTGGAAGTGACAAAGAAGATCTGGTTGACGGTGATAGGCGGAGGGGAGCTGCTGGTGAAACTGAGTCGTCGGAACAGAGTTGTGGAGCCGGAGCAGGTTATGTTTTGGCAGGATTTGAATAAATGGGAAAGCGAAAAGTAAATAGAAAGATAATGGTACTGTTTGACAATTATTAAACTAATGGATTGTAATGGTTATATTCATCAAACAAAAGGGAAGGGACGAAAAACTTAAGTAACTCTTTATTTATTTTAATTATAATAAAAGGGGCATTAAAATCATATCAAATAAACTAACATAATAAGTGAATGACCTTAGTGAGGGTGAACTATAATGGTTACAAAAGTGAAAATATAGGAACTGTTTTAGCAGTTTAAACTAATAGATTGTTATGGTTATTTTTAACAAACGACAATAACAAAAAACGTAATTAACTCTAATTATATAAGCTGCAAAAGTACCTTAAACATATTCGATTAAGACAATGCCTTGCTCGTGATAAAACGTACAACCATTGCTCCTCTTTTAACATTTATTACCAAAGCAGTTAACTAATGAGACTTCCTTCTAGCATTGACGAAGACACATATGATCCATTTCAATAATATCAAGCAAATCCAAACAAAAATACATAGATATTCCCTATGTAATAATCAACTAATAGTGTTAAAAGTTATATAACAAATGTTATATTTGATTTAGTTCATATTTATATTGTGTATTTAATATTGGTTAAGTGTTTTAGTGAACAGGTTATAAAGATGAGGGACTGATGTGGAGCTTTGCATTATAGTTTGAGGTCTGCGATCAGTTGTGTTAATTGATGAAGTACTGAAGTGTAATATCTGGAGGGTGCAAAGTGAAATTAATGTTGTGTTGGTATACAAGGGTATCACATTGCATTATTGGTCAGTCTGTTAGGTTGTTTTATCTCTCATCTCCAGTCGTTAGGGTTTCTGGTGTTTGATCCTACGAGATCTTGAGTTCTTGGTTTTGATTCTGTGTGATTAGTATTTTCTTTATTTGTTATCAACTGATGATTTGATCAGTTGATTGTATTGAACACTTTGTTCATTCTGATCTTACTGATTTACAGTAAGATCTAGGGTATTTGGGGGTTTTTGGTTTGGGTTAAATAAGATTTTACATCACGTTTTGTCGCTATATTCTTTGTTCATCTCTGTTTCCATAATTTTCATCATGGTATCAGAGCAAAATTGCTCCTGATCTGTGTTATTTCCTCTGTTATAATCTGATTTGTTGTTGATTTGTGGTCTAGGTTCATCCCTGGTGCTCTAGGGTTTGTGGATCTGATAGCTGTTGTTCTTAGATCATCTTGATCTTAGGAAGCGTGTTGTTCTGATTTGGTGCGATTGAAACCCTAGTTAGGGTTTGGTGAGTCTGGCGGTTGATTCTTCATCATCTGAAGGATTTTACACTCTGTGTTAGTCTCTGAAACCCTAGAAGGTCTCAGGGCAAACTAACCAGGAGTGTAGTGCTTGTGGCTTGATCAGATCCTGTAGTTCTAGAAAACTACAGTTCTGATATTTCTTTTGGAGTTATACGCACTCTCTGTGAGATCTTTCTTTTCTTATCTTGTTCTTTTATTGTTATTGATTGTCTTAGTTGATGCCGGGGTAGTGAGGACCGGTTTATTTGATCTGTTTTATGATAAAATTTTGTCTAGTCTGTGTTACTTGTTGATATCTTGTGGTTCTTTCCTTTTCTTGCTAATATTGTTCTATATTGTGTATTAGATCTGTTATATAGAGTTTTTGGCTTATGAGTAAAGGCTTGTCCGGGCACCATAGAGTGATGAACCTGGAATCTGGTCCCTGACTCAGTTTTGCCTTAGGTTGTGCTGTTGTTCTATTGTTGCATATTGTTGTTATCTGTGGTTTGTATTTTCTTGTTGTTTGGTTTGTGTGTTGGTATCATGGGAGACAATGAAGGTACTTCACTGACCTTGATTAGTAAATTGGACATAGGAAACCCTTTGTATTTACACCCAAGTGACTCTAGTAGTTTAACGTTGTTAACATAAAACTAAAAGGAACTGAGAATTATAAGGTATGGTCTAGTGCAATGAAATTAGCTTTAGAAGCAAAAAATAAATTTGGATTCATTGATGGAAAATCTGTTAAAGCCGAAGATGATGAGGTTCTAAGTAGTCAATGGGATATATGTAATTCAGTTGTTTTAACATGGTTATTAAACTCAGAGGAGTTGTATTTGGGGCAAGTTTTTTCAAAACTTGCTTCAGAGGTATGGAATGATTTGAAAGAGACCTATGATAAGGTCGATGGTTCTGTTGTGTATGACTTGTATAAAAAGGTCAACTGTATTTCCCAAAATGGTACTTCTGTTTCAGAATATTATCACAAATTAAATACTATGTGGAAGCAGTTTGATGTAAGGTTGCAACTACCTTCTTGTTCTTGTAAAGCTGCTAAAGACTATAATGATTTTGCTACACTAATAAAATTGATGCAATTTCTCATGGGCCTTGATGATATTTATCAGCTTGTGAGAACTAGTTTGCTCACAAGAGAACCACTTCCATCTGTAAAGGTTGCTTTCTCTATCATTTCTAGGGAAGAATCACATAGGTCTGCTAGTAGTGGTCAGAAAAATGGGTCAAATGTGTCTTTCTTGTCTAAAACAAATCCAAACTTTGATCAAAATAAAAGACCATTTAGGGGACCTAATCCAAATCTAAAGTGTACCCATTGTAATATGATAGGCCATACTGTAGTTAGGTGTTTTGAAAGTTGGTTATCCTCCTGGTGTTAAAAGAAAGCCTATGGGACATGTTGGTAAGGGTAATTGGTCTAATAATAAATCTAATGTTACTGCTGCTAGGCTCTGCTTTGCCCTTTACACCTGAGCAGATTTCTAGGATATTGAGTCTTGTTGGAGAGAAATCTGAAACAGAGCAGTCAAAGTCTAATATGGGAGGTAAACTATCTAGTTCATGTAGTCTTATTAATAATTTTGTTAGTTGTTCTAGTATAGCTAACATGGGTTATGATTATAACGGATTGTTGATTCTGGGGCTAATCAACACATGGTCAAAACTGATAAAGAAATGTTCAATTGCATTGATGTCTCTGATTTTGATTTAATGGTTAGTCATCCTAATGGGACAAGTGTTAAGGTCTTAAAAATTGGTGAACTAAAATTAATAAATAATGTTGTTCTACAAGATGTGTTTTATGTTCCTGACTATAATGTAAACTTGTTATCTGTTTCTAAACTTGCTAGAGATAATAAGATTACTGTTGTATTTAATGAAAGTAGCTGTTTGTTACAGGATTCGAAATCAAAGAGAGTCCTAGTGACTGGTAGTCAGGACAATGGTCTGTATTTTTTAGGAAAACACGGTAATTCTGTTAATATGAGTTTTAACAGTATGTTACAGTCTAGTGTTTGGCATAGTAAGTTAGGACACCCATCAGATCAGGTTCTGACAATCTTAAAAGGAAGTTTGAATATTAATAAAACTGATCATATACCTTGTGAAATTTGTCATAAATCAAAGCAGTTTAGGGTTCCATTTCCGTTAAGTGAACATAAAACTAAGAGTATTGGTGATCTTGTACACTTAGACTTATGAGGTCCATATAAGGTTACTAAGTTATGAGGGGTTTAAATATTTTTTAACAGTGGTTGATGATTTTTCTAGAACTGTGTGGTGTTATTTACTTAAGAATAAAATGGAAGTGTTAGAAAATTTGAGTGATTTTTATAATCTTGTTTTGACTCAATTTAAAACTAAAATCAAAATGTTTAGGAGTGATAATGGTACTGAGTTTGTTAATCATCAAATGACTAGTTTTTGTAAGTCTAAAGGGCATTATACATCAGACAACTTGTGCTTATACACCACAACAAAACGGTTTAGTTGAAAGAAAACATCGACACCTTTTAAATGTTGCCAGATCCTTGATGTTTCAGGGTGGACTACCTTTGAAGTTTTGGACTGACTGTGTACTAACTATAGTATATTTAATTAACAGGTTGCCCAGTTCTGTGTTAGTAGGTAGGAGTCCGTATGAGGTTATGTTTGGATTTAAGCCCTCATTATCACATTTAAGAAACTTCGGATGTTTGTATTTTAGTACTGTTTTAAATGAATCAGATAAGTTTGCTTATCATGCTGATAAGTGTGTGTTACTTGGATATTCAAATGTAAAGAAAGGGTATAAGTTATGGAGTCTTGATGAAAAAAAGATATAATACTCTAGGGATGTAAAGTTTTATGAAAATATATACCCTTTCAAAACTAAGTAATATGAAACTCTAAGTATTTCTACTGATAATACTTTAAATTATGTTAATTTTTTTGACAGTTATGAAAATCTTACATCTGAAGTTTCTATAACACCCAATGATGAAGAGGGTATAAGTGGTTCTCATGATCTTCCTCGTGATGATCAACAGCCACCAGAACCCTCTACATCTGCCACCTCCAGCAATGTTGAGCAAGTTCAACATTTAGAGTCTGGAAATGTGAGTAGTAGTGGTCAGGGTAGTAGTGGCAGGGCAGAGGACACATGATTATTAAATGATGAGACCAACCCATCTGAGGGTACAAGTATAGAACTTAGAAAATCATCTAGAGTAACTTCTATACCAAAGAGATTTGATGGTTTTATGTTAAATAGTAAAGTTAAATATGACATTAGTAAAGTTGTAAATTACTATTGTTTGTCTGCTGAGAATCTTTGCTTTATTAGTAGTTTAAATAAGATTGTTGAACCCAGTTCTTATTATGAAGCCTCAAAAGATCCTAGGTGGGTAGATCCTATAAATCTTGAAATGGAAGCCTTAATATAATAATAATACATGGGTTTTAACTAATTTACCTGCTGGTAGAAAAACAATAGGATGCAAATGGGTCTATAGGGTTAAGTATAAGGCAAGTGGGGAAGTTGAGAGGTTTAAGGCAAGGTTAGTTGCCAAAGGATATAACCAGCATGAAGGTATCGATTTTGGTGAAACTTTTTCACCAGTAGTTAAAATGGTTACTGTCAGAACTGTTATAAATTTCGCAGTTGAAAATAAGTGGAAACTTTTTCAACTTGACATTAATAATGCCTTCTTTTACGGTTCTATTTCTGAGGATGTTTATATGATATTACCTCAAGGTTATTAATCTCAAAATGAGACTAAGGTTTGCAAATTGATTAAATCTTTGTATGGTTTAAAACAAGCACCAAGACAATGGAATGAAAAGCTTGTAGAGGTTTTGCTCAGTTTTGGTTTTAAAAGAAGTGTATGTGATCATTCTTTGTTTGTGTTTAAAGTTGATAATGTGTTTATAATTCTGTTAGTATATGTAGATGACATAGTTATAACAAGAAATAGTGAACAAAAGATTTTAGAAATAATATGCATGTTAAATGAAAGTTTTTAAAATAAAAGACTTAGGGATTTTAAAGTATTTTTAGGAATTGAAGTAGTGTATGATAAGAATAGTATAAACCTTAATCAAAGAGAATACTGTTTAGAACTTCCTAATGAGTTTGGCTATCTGGGATGTAAGCCAGTAAATACTCCTATTGAACTAAATCATGTAATTAATGGTGCTGATAATATAGTTCAAAAGGAGTTGAAGGATATTACCGGGTTTCAAAAATTAATAGGAAAATTGATCTATTTGTCCTTAACAAGGCCTGATATTAGTTACACTGTTCAGTACCTAAGTCAATTTATGCATAAACCTTTAGAGGTTCACTTAAAGGTTGCTTTAAGATTGCTTAGGTATTTAAAGCAATCACCAGGAAAAGGACTTATGTTTAAAGAAGGTTCTGTGTCTAAACTGGAAAGTTGTGTAGATTCTGACTGGGCAAAATGTAACAAAAGTAGGAAGTCTGTTACTGGGTTTTGTGTATTTCTGGGAAGTTCCTTAATTTCCTGGAAAAGTAAAAAAACAAAGTGTGGTTGCCAGGTCAACTGGTGAAGCTGAGTATAGAGCGATGTGCTCAGCTGCCTGTGAATTGTTATGGTTAAAAAATCTTTTGAGTGAGTTGGATGTGATATGTGATCTGCCTTTGAAGCTTTATTGTGATATCAAAGCTGCAATATCAATCTATTTAAATCCTGTCTTCCATGAGAGGACAAAACATTTTGAGATTGATTTGCATTTCTTAAGAGAGAAAATAGCTTGTGGTTTGATCTCTCCAGAAAAGGTTGACTCTGATAGTCAACATGCTGACATCTTTACTAAAGGTCTCAGTGTTTCTCACATGAGATCTTGTGTAGTTGGGTTTGGTTGACTTATACAAATATGAATGATGGGGGGATGTTAAAAGTTATATAACAAATGTTTTTTTTGATTTAATTCATATTTGTATTGTGTATTTAATATTGGTTAAGTGTTTTAGTGAACAAGCTATAAAGATGGGGGACTGATGTGGAGCTTTGCATTATAGTTTGAGGTCTGTGATCGGTTGTGTTAATTGATGAAGTACTGAAGTGTAATATCTGGAGGGTGCAAAGTGAAATTAATGTTGTGTTGGTATATAAGGGTATCACATTGCATTATTGGTCAGTCTGTTAGGTTGTTTTATCTCTCATCTCCAGTCGTTAGGGTTTCTGGTGTTTGATCCTACGAGATCTTGAGTTCTTGGTTTTGATTATGTGTGATCAGTATTTTCTTTCTTGTATTTGTTATCAACTGATGATTTGATCAGCTGATTGTATTGAACACTTTGTTCATTCTGATCTTATTGATTTACAGTAAGATCTAGGGTATTTGGGGGTTTTTTAGTTTGGGTTAAATAAGATTTTACGTCATGTTTTGTCGCTATATTCTTTGTTCATCTCTGTTTCCATAATTTTCATCAAATAGAATCAATACCGTAAATCAATAGGTATTAAAAGTTGTCTTTAGGAAAGTTCTTAGAGAAATCTTTTGCCTACATTCAAACTACAATTACACTTTCGTAATTCCACTCTTTGGTACCGGACCACCAGTTTCAAATTATGGAACTCTTATTCTGTTTACTTTATTCAAGTCTTTTTAGAGAACTAGAGCACACACTTTCTGATTTTATTATTAAACTATTTATTTCTTGTTATGAGAATTTGGTCCATAAGAGGTATGGCTTTCCTAGTGGAGACGCAGGTTCGATTCCCGTTTGGATTATTTTCAACAGATATCTGGGTAAAGGGACGAGTCAGGGCTTTAATCCCGGTTTTAAACCTGATGGGTGAGGTTGGGGGTGGGGGGGGGTTCCGTTTCCCTCGCATCACGGGGTACATCTCATGATGATCAAGGAGTCAACATTGGATATAGCCTGAGCAGGATGAGCTAACAAGTGATATTTTTTGCCGTTAAAAAAAACTAGTTATTTCTTTTGTCCACCACTTTAAAAAAAGAGTAAACTGCCAAAATGGTTCATGAGGTTTGGTCACTTACATTGGTCCAAAACTCAAACCTTTTGAATATGGGTCCCTATTGTTTCAATTTTGTTGCCATTTTCAATCAAAAGCAAAATCTGATTATATTTTTCAGTTAACATCCAGTTTTTTTCCCCTCCTTTTTAATGAAAGGCAAAATGGTTTTTTAACATTTATTATAACAAATTATAAAAATCTGACAATTTTGACCTTAATTAAAAGGAAGAAAAAAGACAAAAAAATTGGATGTTAACTGAAAAATCTGACCAAATTTTGCTTTTGGATGAAATGACAATAAAATTAAAACCATATGGACCAAAATTCAAAAGGTTTAAGTTTTGGACTAATACGACAAAAATAATCAAATCTCAGGACTATTTTAGTAGCTTACTCCTTAAAAATATCAAAATCTAATCCAACACATTAATACTATTAAATACTGCAAGTCACACCAGAAAATGACGTTTGTTACGTTTATCACATGAGTAGATACATACATAGAATATTCAGCAAAAAAAGAAAAAAAAGATACATACACTGAATATTGAGCAAAAATAGTAAAAGAGTTAAATGCTATTTTTGTCACAACACGACCCGCAGCGGAATAAGAGTCGGGGCATAATTGGGTTATCACCAAAGCTCATGATGTTTACTAAAATGTTTCATATTTATTAAATTCAAATTACAACTTAAATATCCAAATCAAATGTCATACAATTACAAGGAAATGAAACTATGTAAATAATCCAAAGCTTAAACTGGTTTATTCTTCTAGGCCTTCCTATGTGTTTCTTTGCCTCAGCTGGATCACCTGTATCATGTGTAAAACGGGGGATATTTTGGGTCAACAAAAGTTGGCGAGTGAACCTTGATAAAACATTGTTATTAATTTCTTGTTTTATTTAATATGGAAAATTTGTGCAATAATCACATGTGAGCAAACATATATAAGTAAACAAACACAAACCACCTTGAATGAGTATATGATATGAATGATGATGAATGTGAGATCAAGGCTCAATCAAACGGAGCCGATCTTATGAGGCACCTGATGCTCAACCCGTCTCCCACGGGGAACTGATGGGTCTAATGAAATGCGTGCACTGAAAATGATAAATCCAAACTACATATAATCCACACACAATTGATACACATTTATACATTTGATCACGGATATAATGTACGCACAAGTGTTTAAATATAATAAAGAAATTAAACGACACATGATACACCCCAAAACATGATTAAAACGGGGAATTAATAGAGATTCACTCACATTGGGGGCTTTCTTTGATGACGTTGGAAAGCACACGACTTTTAGGATTTGATCGACGAGGGAAAAACTAACCTAAAATAATAACGAAATGATTCGGTAAATAAATGGATTTATTTGAGAAATATTTTAATCTATCTATGGATTTTTAGATTTATTTTGCGAGTTTAAGAATTTCTAACTTTAAAAATTTATTTTTAAATAATTTTCTAATTAAATAAATAAATAAAAAGAAATAAAAAAATTGACTTTTTTGACCGTTGACCGTTGACCGATCGGACTGTGTTTTTATATGCGCTGAGTGAGGTTCGAACTCGGGACCTCTCGTATGCGTGCACGCAGCTCTACCAACTGAGCTACGTGTCTAACCCGAAATATTCTCTGTTTTAATTATATTTATAATTTTAATAACTTATTTGATTTTTTATTAAAAATGATTTATATGGCCGAACCGGTTGCAGGGACCCGGAGTCGAACTCGGGTCCTCCGGTTCGAGTGCGCACAGCCCAACCAGTTGGGCTGTGTGTCAAATCTGTTTAACTTATGGATTATATTACTCTTATAAACATTCGTGACTTGATCTGATTAAGTTTTAAAAATGTTGGTTTTATTTCTGAAAGTCGGTACGTGTGCGATTCAAACTCGGGACGTGTGTATTGTTTGTGCACACAGTCCACCGCTGGACTGTGTGTCTAACCCGTTTGAATATATGGTTTTAATTATACTTATACTTATTTGTGATTTCATCTTCTTCGTTTAAGAATACAGAACAGTGAAATCCGACTGTTCTTGTTTAATCGTTCACGACCTATATTGATTGAAATGGACAGAGAAATTAAATGATATGGTATACCAGAACAGCGGGTTTGCTTCGATTTTCTGGCAAGTGTCGTCGGCTCTGATTTGCGATGTCCGGCTGTATGAACTGTTTAACAGTTTTGATTATTGGTTGGAACGATTAAAGTATAAATTAAAAGATAGCAGAGGAGTTTAGACAGTTATACCGACCGATGAATGTACGCGGTTTTCTGACTAGCGATTCCGGCGAAATTGGAAATCTCCGGCGACGAGCTTTTGAGGAATTGCAACTTCGAACAAGTGTGCGGTTCTGAGCGAAAGGATTTCCGGAAGATTGAGTGGGTATTTATAGGGGGGAACTGGATGAATTTAGTTTGAATCGGGGTCAAAGTTCGCGATTTAAGCTTTCCGTCGGTTATGACTGAAATTGATTGCCGGCAACGGTTATAACCGACGTCGACATCAATTTGTGCGGTTCAGTCAACAGGATTTTGGCCAAAATCGCGGATTGCCGGATTTTCCGGTGATTGCGAGTTCTGGCGGGGCTGATTACCGGATTTGATTTTCTAGTTTTACCTTAAGTATTATTTATTTCAGTATTTTCACAAAGAAGGTGTATGGCGGAGCGGTGTGTTGTGTGTTTGGATTTGTGGGTGACCCGGGTTCGAAACCCGGCGTCTCCATATTCATTATTTATTAGTATTTATAAATTATGGTTTTTAAATTCTAATCTATTTATTAATTATGTATCGTTTAAAATTAATATCAACCATAAATACGCAACGAAATTTATAACTGGATATTTGATTGATAAACGAAGTGGTTTTGAAAACCCGTTTTTCGACGAATGTTACAATTTTAGTTTCTATGATTTGTGATTTGTACTTTTTTTGCAGTTTAATTCAAAGGTTTTTTTTCGCATGTGGGTTCAAAAAGGTTTTATCATTGCCATTTTAGTCCACTAGGTTAACTTCATCCATTTTTTCGTGTTAGCATAATATAAAATGACTGAATTGCCCTTCTCATTAACAGAAAAAATGGATGAAGTTAATTCGGTGAACTAAAATAACAACGGTAAAACTTTTTTAAACCACAGATAAAAAATAAAATCTTTAAACTAAACTGGCAAAATGCTAAAACCACATATACTAAAATACAATAACATTTAACTCCAAAAAGAAACGAGACACATGAAATGACAATAAAACATGGATCACGATTCACGAGATAAATGGGGTCACTGAGTATTAACTTCTTCGTTCGTTCTCACCTTCAAATAAACAAACAAACACACACCATTTCACACACACAATTCCATCGATGGCTTCTCTTCATCTAACACCTCTCTCCACTCGCACAGATCTGTTTCTTCCGGTCATTAGAGTTTTCCGATGCCGGAAACAACCTCTCTCCGTCCGATGCTCCGCCGGAGAATCATCTTCTTCTTCCTCCGTTGGCTCCGATTTTGACGCCAAGGTTTTCCGGCACAATTTGACCAGAAGCGACAACTATAACCGGAAAGGATTCGGACATAAGAAGGAGACTCTTGAGCTCATGAATCAAGAGTATACGAGTAAGATATTATGTTAAACTACTTATTTTGATTAATTTGTAACCTGAATTTGGCGTTATTGAATTGTTAGGGTTTGTTAGGTCTGGTTAATTTCATGATGTTATTGTTGGAATATACATTTCGTTAATGTATTAGTTCATGCAAATTAATGGATTTCCGCGATCCTGTGTTGAATAATCCTGTTGTAAACTCTAAAACGATTGATATTAGTTTGCTTGATTGAATTGTTAGATGATTGAACATATGTTCGTTTGAGTTAATATGCATAGTGCATGCCAATACAATAATTTGCTGTAGTAATGTTGTATGTTATCGTAAACAGGCGATATCATAAAGACTTTGAAAGAAAATAACTATGAATATACATGGGGAAAAGTTACTGTAAAGCTTGCAGAAGCTTATGGCTTTTGCTGGGGTGTTGAGCGCGCCGTTCAGATTGCTTATGAAGCCAGGAAACAGTTCCCTGACGAGAAAATATGGATCACAAACGAAATTATTCACAATCCAACTGTTAACATGGTATTGATTTTTGTTACAGAGTTGAAATTCATGATTACCTGTAGCTTATGATTCACATCTTAACTGTACAGCTCATGCAAACATCCTTTCTTTAATCTTTCGTGTTTTAGCATTTCCTAAAATCTGTATCTTATCTATTAGAGCAGAGATGGTAAAAAAAATTGAATTTGTATTGTTAGAGGCTAGAAGACATGGAAGTTAAAGATATCCCCATTGAGGATGGAGAGAAACAGTTTGATGTTGTTGATAAGGGCGATGTTGTAATTCTTCCTGCGTTTGGAGCTGCAGTAAACGAGATGTTGACTTTGAGCAACAAACAAGTACAAATCGTCGATACCACTTGCCCTTGGGTGTCAAAGGTATATCTAATTCTTTGATTTGTTTGAGATTTTGACATGCAATCTTTTAAGTCTTGCATCCATTAAATTATAAGTATCATGTGTGTATCTATATTTGCGGGTTCAAGGTGTGGAATTCTGTCGAGAAGCATAAGAAGGGGGACTACACTTCGATAATTCATGGTAAATATTCTCATGAGGAGACAGTAGCAACAGCTTCCTTTGCTGGAAAGTATGTAATTGTAAAGAACATGGATGAGGTAAGCTTAATGTGTTTTTTTTAAGTGAAGAACACTTATTCACAACCATAAACTTTACTTAAGTTTACTTTATTCAGGCAACATATGTGTGTGATTACATTCTTGGTGGTAAACTTAATGGATCTAGCTCAACCAAAGAAGCTTTCCTAGAGGTGTTACATTCTTTCTAATCAGTTCAATATTGATCTCTTACATATGTTAAACCAATTCTTGTCTACTTCTAATTGTAAAGACCGGTTGTTGTTGTCTACTTCTAATTATAGCTTTGAACTTTGGCATGCCGCATGCCTGCAGAAATTCAAGTTTGCAGTTTCTAAGGGTTTCGATCCGGACAAAGATCTTGTCAAAGCTGGTGTTGCGAACCAAACTACAATGCTAAAGGGGGAAACAGAGGAGATAGGTGTGTTACTGTTACTAGTACCGGTGGCAAAATTTGTAGGTTGGGCATGTTGGGTAACAAGTTAAAATGGGTTGGTTGATAGTTGATAAGTGCAAAATGGGTTGGGTTGAACCGAAACACTTAACTCAAATTCTTTTATAAGTAATTAGCGTGTCAAATGTAACTACAAAAGCTATATTCTTTTAAATTAGGGAAATTGGATTTTATTAATCTCACCTTTTGGTAGTTGGCCAATAGTAGCCCCACCTCTATAAATCCCCACTGGCAGTCCCACCTTTAAAACTTTCTTTTCTCAATGGACCTCCGTTAAAAAAAAACTTTAGTCCGTTAACTTTTTTTTTCCTGAATTTCAAACTGATGTTTTAGAGTTTTTGATCCGAACGAGGATACGAGTCGATTGATGTAAAACTTACATTGAAATGGTACTCCAACGACGAAACGGTGCTTCAATTCGGGTGTTTAAACTTCCAATTAACAAAAATCAAGCCGTTTGAAACACTATTTTGAGATAAGTTTTATATCAATCGACTCGTATCCTCGTTTGATAAAAAAACCCTAAAATATCAGTTTGAAATTCGGAAAAAAAGTTAACAAATTTAAGTTTTTTAACGGGGGTCCATTGAGAAAAAAGAGTTCAAAAGGTGGGACTGCTAGTATTAATAGAGATGGGATTATTATTGGCCAACTACCAAAAGGTGGGATTAATAAAATCCAATTTGCCTTTAAATTATAGGCGAATTTCTTAAACAAAATCTATTATTTGTTGAGATCCACTTTAAATGTTTCAACCTGTTAGACCCCTTTCCATTTAAGCAAAATCTATTGTGCTATCCGTCAGACCTGTTAGTGATAAACAGGAACCGAATCAACCACTTCAACGCTTTACTTGTCTAGAAGTTGCCACTTTCGACAATAGTCACTTTCCTTTTCCTTATTTACAGGGAAATTATTAGAGAGGACTATGATGCAAAAGTTTGGAGTAGAAAATATCAACCAACACTTCATAAGTTTTAACACCATCTGTGACGCTACTCAGGCAAGTTATTTAGTTTCTGGTTTTTATATCACAGCTTACTTCATCTTACATTAATGTTTGGAGTCTATATTTAAAAAGCAATATGTTGATGTAATCTTTCGTTGTAGGAGAGACAAGATGCTATGTATAAATTGGTAGATGAAAAACTAGATCTTATGTTAGTAGTCGGTGGGTGGAACTCAAGCAACACCTCACATTTACAAGAGATCGCAGAGGAGCGTGGGATTCCGTCTTATTGGATTGACAGTGAACAAAGAATTGGTCCTGGAAACCGAATAGCTTACAAGTTGATGGTAATATTTCACCCCACACACTAATTTTTGGTTTGTTAATCACTCTGTTTTAGTTTTTTTTTTTACTTAAGTATGTTTAAACTTTCCTCTGTAACAGCATGGTGAATTGGTTGAAAAAGAAAACTGGCTACCGAAGGGCCCAGTCACAATTGGTGTCACATCTGGTGCATCTACTCCCGATAAGGTAAATTTTGTCACTGCAAAATATATGTAATATTCGACACTAACTAACGTGTTAAATATGTTTAATAGAACTATATCACTACAATAGTAATCTAAGTTTGTGAATAAAACGATTTATGACAAACGGGTTGGAGATAAGACAAATGGTCGAAACTGCTGAATATGTTATTGTTGTTTGCTTTTCATGTGTTGAACACAGGTTGTGGAAGATGCTCTGCTGAGAGTATTTGAGATCAAAAGTGAAGAAGCCCTGCAACTTGCATAGATTAGGGGTGTATACCAAACAAGAGTCAAATAGTATTGCATCTTGCAGCACAACGTGCTTTTATGTACAATGATTGTGTGTATAATTATTATAGACTGTATCGATAATTCGATATTGAAACACACCCTTCTAATATGAAAAATGGCCTTTAGGGGTGTACAAAAATTAGTCCCAACAAACAAAAAAAAACTAGCTATATTCTCTTATATAATCTTTTAGCAAAAATGTTTTTAGCTTGATCTGCATACTTTATTTTTATTGATTTATCACTTATAATATTTTTCATATACATAAAGGTCACTTTAAGAAATAGAGTAAATTACACGGTTTGTCCTTTAACTTTACACTATTTTGCATCGTGTGTCCTTTATCTTTAGAAATTACATCGAGCGTCCTTTATTTGAAACTTTTGCACACCCCAAGTCCTTTATAGTTAAGACCAATCATCTGCCTCTTATATGAGGGGCAAACTGTCGTTTTATCATTTTTATATGAGATTTTATAATTCCACATGTGTAAACTATTTTTTTACATATATGTAATTACTTATAGCACGTATATATAATTTGGTTATTAAATATATGTAAATTACTTTTAACATGTATCTAATCATAAAAATACATATAATAAATGATAAAAATATCATATATATAATGATTGTTTATTAGGAGTTTTGAAAATTTTGCAATTATTTAGAGTTCTTGAATATATATATATATATATATATAGGGAGAGGATCATGAGAAAACTAGATATAAATGAGAAACTAGAAAACTAACTAAACAAAAAAAAAAACAGAAAAAACATACAAATTTTTTTTTACATTTTTTTTATAAAAAATCGCTGCATTTTATGTATAAAAAAAACCTTTTTTTTCAAAAAAAAAAATAAAATAAAATAAAACTTGTACTGGACATGTGCACTAATTGTACTACACATGTGCATTATATGTTTATGTTGCACATGTGCATTATATGTTTTTTTTTTTTTTTAAAAAAAAAGTTTTTTTATATAATATATAGCGAATTTAATAAAAAATAAATAAAAAAATTTGATATATTTTTTTTGACCTTTTTAGTTAGTTTTTTGGTTTTCTCATTTAAACTAGTTTTCTCATGATCCATCCCCTATAAATATATAATATATATATATATAGGGATGGGTAAAATGAGAACCACCTTAGGTTGTAAGAACCGTAGGAACCAATATAAGCCATTGATCAAAAATATTTTTAATGGAATAAGATTAAAAGACAATAAAGTATTGTAATCATTGTGCTTTAATTAATGAGTTTTTGTTTTTAATGGGATAAGGGTAAATTATTATTTTTACTAAAATCTTTAATGATTGGTAAGATATAGTATTTTCTTATTTAAAGTTATAAAATAGTTAAAATGGTGTCAGTAACTTATATTAGTCGCGTACTTGGCCTGTTGCGTTAAAACGCGAAATTTACAAACCGAAAAAACACAGATTTGCGTATAAGCATGCGTTTGAATGGCTGGTTGTGTGATCATTGAATATGTAATATTAGATATATGTATATATATACACATATTGGTTAACACCTAGGATTACAATACGGATATCATTTTTATAAAATAAGGATGTTAAAATGCGAGGCGTTACAGTCTCCCCTACTTTGGGAAATTTCGTCCCGAAATTTATTCAAGGGAAGGACTTTAGAAACTGCCATTTCGAATTATATTTGGGTATAATCGAGGAATAGGTGGTGAGTGATTAAAGGTTGCATTCAATATTAGAGAACCACCGAATTTCTCATGGCACGTTTTAACGATAGTTCGGTAATATGGTAAGAACACTTATATATAGGAAGTACCAGCGGCGTATCCACCATGTTCATACCATTTTACATTCGTTCGCTAATCGTGCCATGTTACGTTCTGTGTCACCAACAGGGTTTATTAACGTATTACGAGTGAGAATGATAGCGTATATAGAGTCTCAAGTATATAAGTATAATTGTATTTAAGTATGAGAGTGCATAGAGTATGAATATAGGTGTGCGTATATGCACATTCGTGTACAATACACATGATGTATTTTAGTTAATAAGATTAACGCATTACTGGCATGTGAATAAACAAGTCAGACCATCGTGTACCGCAATGTAGTCTTCCCATCATCGTCGGAACGAAGAGGGTGTAAAATACTTAACATGACCTCAAGAATACGGGCGGGCTTCACTCCTATAGCACTACGCAAGCGCTATACATGTTAAGGGGTGGCTTGATCAGAGTTAATGGCGAGTTTATCACATAAACATGTGAATAAACAAGTCAAACCATCGTGTAAGCACTGTTGACTAGTCAATATTGTTGAAACATAGATTGTGTAAAATAGTTTACTTAGTATGAAATAGTTTACTTAACATGACCTCAAGAATACGGGCGGGCGCTACCCTATAGCGCTACACAAGCGCTATACATGTTAAGGTGTGGCTTCTTACGAAGTAAATGACAAGTTTATCACATGCGAATGTTTCCAGTAATCCCAAATCAAATATAATGTTTAGTATGCACCTATTGAATCGTTGCATAATAGATTTAAATAAATGAGAAGTTTATTGTGCATAAATTCGATTCTAGTGTAATGTGACTTTGAATTGAATGAGGAAATAAGTATTATATTGCATAAAATTTAAGATAGCGTAAAAGAGAGGCTTGATAAAATGTTGGAGTGTTTCGGGTTTTAGAAACTTCGACTATTCCAAAGTGAATTGTAAGCACTTTCGAATTAGGGAGACATGATTTGGCCTAATAGGTATAATACTCTCGTCGCCAGGCGATTAACGGTATTTACCCTTCCAGTTAATACATGTCCCTAACTCGATCGAAATTATGAAACTTTGGCGAGATTGAAAAATCAAGGAGTAGAACCAGTCGTCAAGGTGTGGATATCAATCCTAGCTTGACAATTTCGTCCCTCAAACGTGGTTTATTGAACAAACAAGATAAAATCTCGAGTCATCAATAAGGATCCACTAGATTATGAAATGTAAATTCCCATCAAGGTATGGATACCACTCCTGACTTGATGTGAAATTTATGTAAAAGAATCATGTAAGGTGGATTGAAATTCGTCACCAAAGGCGGGAATCACCCCTGTTTTGATGAGTCATTTCGATTGTGGAACAAGAGTATTTTCAAGAGTGTGTATTGTGTTTTGTGTCATAGGAAAGACATATTGTATGTTTTAAGACCAAAGGGGAGAGAGAAACAAGGTAGGAAGTATAACAATTTGGACAAGTATCAAGAATGGTCAAAAGTATGGCACTTAAACTATAGACTAGGTCGAACATGACAATTCTACTAATTCCCTATAGTTATGGCTTTGTTACCAATCTGTCACACCCCAACCGATGGCGGATCATCAGAGTGAGACGAAAACGAGATTGCAAGAGGCTTCATAACGCTATTTGTGACAAGTATTTAAAATTACCTTTTTATCATCACTTAAATTAGATAATACAAGTTTGAATCCTGGCACGTATAAAAGAAGTTAATTTCATTTCATTAATAACAGTTTAATATAAGGTTTCGAAACAAAATAAAACAGGTCTGAAATAAGAAACAATACAACGAGTATTTAAAGTTTAAATGCGTTTCTAGGCAATCCTACTAGATTCATTGCATCATCATAACTCTTGCAACATGTATTAAAAGCGTGGATCAATACAAAAGTATTGGTGAACATACAGGTTTAAAAGTTTGTTTCAATTACAACATGGCAAGCTATATTCAAGTTGAAACGTACATGTATATAAAAAACTTTCGCATAATCATTAGCATATAATTGAAATCTTTAACTAGCATGCACAACATC
Source organism: Scalesia atractyloides (assembly GCA_947069175.1). Taxonomy (NCBI): domain Eukaryota; kingdom Viridiplantae; phylum Streptophyta; class Magnoliopsida; order Asterales; family Asteraceae; genus Scalesia; species Scalesia atractyloides. Next base: position 54,583,080 of record CAMTDV010000009.1, read on the forward strand.
CTAAGCATAACAATATCGTAAGAATACAACTTGAAACTAACAAGTCTTAAACAAGCTTAAGCATAACAATGAACGTTCAATGATTTGAATGTTATTTATAACGATTTCGTAATGTGGATTTTGTATACATGTTGCACCCAAAAGATGCGTTAAGCGAAAAAGGGGTCGAGTATGCTCACATTTCGCAACGCGTTTCTTAGTAATTCCGTGAGGAGTCCGATGAGAGGATGTCGAAGTCATTACACATGTGTAAACGAAGGCACATAAATGTTAGGGGTTGCGAGTATTATTTAATAAAATAAAATAAAAATCTCATTATTATTTATTTGCAAACTTCAATAGAGTCTTGATACGTTTGTTAGCGTAACAGATATATTAGTAGGTATGTATTTAATTAGTTTTGACAAAACTTAGCGAACATATATATTTTGGACGATTAGCATAATAAATATATAGGTATGTATTTTGATGAAAAGGTATAATAAATACATTCATTTGGTCGAAAAAGCATAATAGACGTATATTGTGTTTTGACGAAAAGTGTGATGGATATGTATGTTTGTCAAAAAAAAAAGTATAATAGATATTCATATGTATATTTTGGCGGAAAAGTATAGTAGATGTATATATACATATATACTTTGACGAAAACATATTAAATAATTATATATATATACCTTGACAAGAGTATAATAGGTAATCATATATATTTGGACAAGGTATTAATAGATGCACATGTAGGTTTTGACGAAAATTGGGCAGAGTTTCCTCTTGTTTTTAGATAAACCAGACAACCCGATTGTCGTCATAATTTTCAAAACTCACAATATACGAATCAATATATATAATTATATATACATATAAATAGATGTGTATAGTGCAAAACATAACGACTATGCTAAATTATTTAGTTAAATCGGCAAAAATTTTTATCGTTTCGCTAACGGGTCAGTTCGAGCTCGGCTTGCGTTAAACAACAAAAAGATAGAAGCAACATAGATAATATAATAAAAGTCGAGCCGTTTAAGGTTTACCGAGTCTTGTGTTGACCGTGTCATCTACCGTTGACCCGAACTACTAGAACTGACTAAGCATATCCATCGATGTCGATGCCGGAAAAGTGATAACCCGTAGCAACCCAACCCGAGTCAGATCTGAGCACCAAAATGGAACCGGGTTTGTAACGAATACCCAACTAGAACCCGACATCGGGACTGAACCGCTGCTGATGGAACGAACCGGAGCCAAACCCCAACCTTGAACCTTTGTCAGATCTGAACCGAGAAGAAACCTGACCGAACCAGACTCGCAGCCTGAAAACCATCCTGAACCGGAACCACCTCTTCACTGCCGCCGTCGTCTGAACGTTGCCGCCGCTGTCGCTTGCGCGGCCACTGCTGCGCCGCCGTCTCTCTCTCCTCTCTGAACTGTCGTGCACCACCATCAGTGGATGGTGTTTGGCCGGTTATTTGAGGGGTTTAGGGGGGTGTTTGTGGTGGTTTCAAGGTGTTGTGGGTTGCGTCCGGAGAAGGAGGTGAGGGGTGAGCGAAGGGGAAGGGAAGGAGTGCCGTGGCGGTGTGGCGTGACTCGCCGGAGAACTGGCCGGTAATCCCTCCGGTGACCGGAGGTCAAAGAGAGGGCAGGGGTGTGTGTGAGCGACTGGTGATTATAAGATTGGGAGCTAGGCTTTGTTAGGTTGGGCCTAGAGCCTGTTAACTTGGTTCAAGGGTTTTTTTAGCGGCCCGGTTGCGATTGCGAGAACCGTTTTCGAACTCGAGCATCGAAAGATATAGTATTTTCTTATTTAAAGTTATAAAAATAATTAAAATGGTGTCAGTAACTTATATTAGTCGCGTACTTGGCCTGTTGCGTTAAAACGCGAAATTTACAAACCGAAAAAACACAGATTTGCGTATAAGCGTGCGTTTGAACGGCTTGTGTGATTAATGAATATGTAATATTAGATATATGTATATATATACATATTGGTTAACACCTCGGATTACAATACGGAAATCATTTTTATAAAATAAGGATGTTAAAATGCGAAACGTCACATCTACATTCAACAATAAAGTAAATATCAATACATGCTGGCCCAATGTGTTTTATTCTTCATGTTAGATTTTGTGTTTCACATGCAAGGGTATAATGTGTTTTACCCATACATGCTGCTCATAGTTGTTTTATTCTTCATGTTACCCAATTGTGTTCACACAGTGCGTTTTACCATGTAAACAATGTTTTACCCACCATACATGTTGACCAAACAAGAAGTTTATATACAGTTTTAGCCTACTGTGTCTTACACTAATATGTATTCGATCTACAGTTTTAGCCTACTGTGTTATATTGTGAGGTCTTACAAAGATTTTTTTATGTGTCATATGCATCTGAATATGAACAATTGTGTTTTAGTTGAAATAATCTAAATAATAAAGAGTGTTGTCACATACCACATACTACCCCAACCTGAAAACTATGTTACAACAGAAATTAGAACTAAGGAACTCATCATACAATAATAAAATTTGAACTTTTCTTTAACATTAAAACTCATCATGGGTATATTTAACCTTGTCTAATCAATAACAACAGATATAACACACTGTATGCTGAGGTGACATTATAACAACTTAAAAACTCGAACATTTTTATAGAGCAATATATTCAAGCAAGTTATAAAACACACACTTATGAATCATTAGTTCAATGAAAAAAAAAACTAGCCCTAAGACAACATTCCATAAATCAATAATGTCCAAAAGAACATCTCATTTAACTAAAATATTGTCAAACACACAATCCATATGTCCGTATAACACACTGGTATCAACAACCAGCCATGTTCGATTACAATCTACACAATTTTGAAACCCTAGTATTGAAAAATAAAAAAAAAAACACACCTTTGGCCGATGATTGCTGATTGGAATGATTTTTGAAACAAATTGGAGTATCAATCTTCCCTACTGTTTCAATCTTCTTGAATCTCCTGCCTACAATCACAATCACCAGAAAAAAAACACGCAGATGATGAATATTCGAGTTCTAGAACACAATCAACAAGTTAAATAACATCTTACGCTTGTAATTTTGTTCGAATTTGTTATCTTCATTCATGAAACTTGCGAATTTTGGTATGGATTAGGGTTTTTGGAAGTGGGTGTTTTAGAGAGAGAGAAAATCGCGTGAATGTAGGACGTGGGTTAATGTTTGACAGATTGTTAATTGATTTAAAACATGCTGAATGACCAAAACACCCCCAATCTATTATATCAATTAATTATTATCACACACATATTACCAAAATGCCACTAAGATGATCTCAACCATTAAACACATCCATCAGATGGCCCAGATCGCTTCCTACACTTTGTAGGAAAAACACACTTTGCGCAGGAACCCTACTATATATATATATATATATATATATATATATGGTAGGGATCCTAAGAGAAGTCCAACCTATTTGAGAAACTTGAGAAGCATTCTAGACCACACATTTCTCTAAGCTTTTCGTAATATACACATATTTATAGTTTAAAATTGACTATATACATATGTGTATACGATGATACTCTAGTGATCCGTCAGTGATCCAAATTTGCCGTTAAAAAAACATATGTGTATATTGAATTATACACATATGTATATAGTCAATTTTAAACTATACATATGTGTATATTACGAAAAGCTTTGGGAAAATGTGTGGTCCAGAATGTTTCTCAAGTTTCTCAATTAGCCTAGTGCTTCTCACATGATCCTAACCCTATATATATATAAAATATATAATATATATATATATATATGATCAAGATCAAGGGAAAACCTCTCTGAGTTGTGAAAACTTAGAGAACTCGACCTTCCCATGCGAGTTTTCCCCCATATTTTTCACACCGTTAGATTAAAATGTTAGAAAACACTACTGTAAAAAAAATAAAAAAAATTTCGAAGTGGTGTTTTTCAGCCCCTTACAGTAGGTGCAAAATGGTGATGACATAAGCATGACATCACTTTTTACAGCTTTTACTGCTGCCGTAAATGAAAAAAAAACAAGTCTTATTTTTATTTTTTGGAAAAGTTGATTTTTTAGGATTTTTGGTAAAAATTTTTTTTTGAAAAAACCTTGCGTAAGGCCAAGTTTTCTAAGTTCTCACAACTCGAATAGGTTTTCATTTTACCCTAACCCTGTATGTGTGTATATATATATATATATATAATGAGAAAATTAATTTAAATGAGAAAACTAAAAAAACTACCCAAAATAGCCTAAAAATATACCATTTTTATTAAATTTTGCTATTTTTGTTATATAAAAAATATATACTACACAGGTGCATTGCTACGAAAAAACCTAAACCCCCTAACCCCCCCCCCCCCCCCTAAAAAATAACCTAAATTGCATGTGCAATATATACATACAATGCACATGTGCAGTGCTATTTTTTATTTATTTAAAAAAAAGGTTTTTTATACATTAAAAATAGCAATTTTAATATAATATTGTAAAAAATAAAATTTGGTGTGTTTTTTAGTTTTTTCAATTATCTAGTTTTCTCATTATTCTCTTCCAATATATATAAACATGAGATGTTTTTAAGCACAATACACGTAAATTAAATAAAATTGACAAAATAACAGTTTTGCCCCTCATGTGAGGGCACATGATTGGTCTTAACAATGAAAATGGATGGAGGTTAGTATAAATGAAGGACACTCGATGTAATTTCTAAAGATAAAGGACACACGATACAAGTTGATGTAAAGTTAAAGGACAAACCGTGTAATTTACTCTAAGAAATATTAGTTGTTATGAGAAACAGGATAGTTTTATTATGCGAAACAAGACTGGCTGGCATACACAAAGCAACTTTGTTAACACAAACAAGAAGAAACATATACCCTCTTTGGATATATGCAAGATCCAAACAATTTCACAAACGGTTTTTTTTTTCTTCTAAGAACGACAACTCACACACTTTTTAATTCTACTACTAAACTACATATTTTTTATCCACCACGGGAATAAAACCCTCACTATTTGAAAAGATAAAGTCTTATCCAACACATTGGTATTGCTAGGCCAAATGTTCTTCGATAATAAAAGCAAACAATTTCACAAATAGCAGAGCACACGGCACACTTTTTATAAGCTTTTAAAAAGACTATTTTTTCTTTACTAAACAACACTCCTTGACCCAAGGATGAAGGATTTTTTTTGAGTATCTATCAACTCTTAGCGAGTTTCATTTAATAATTTAAAGGAGTGTGCATATGTTGACTAAAAAGATAAGCAACAAAAAAAGTATTGATTATTAAGTCATGTTATCCATTTTTTCTTAGTTTAAATCAGAGAAAATCAATATGTTTCTTTTTTCTTGTTTCATTTACATAATCTTTTTTATATATTTTTCTCAATCAAATATTATAATCGCATCCGGTTTTAACTCCGCTCCGATTATTCCAACAAGTCTAACCAGTGAACCAATAGAATGACCGGTTACCATCCGGTTTTAAAAGCCGGTTTTAACAACTAAAGCTTTTTCCTTCCCTTTACTTCAAGGAAGTTAAAATACAATGACTTGACTCTTTTAACTTATACATACTAAGACACACAAACAAGATTCAAGACCAAATCAACGAAGACGAAATAACCAATAAGTACAACAAGAAGACCGAAGAACAAGAAACACATCGTCAAGAAAACCAATTTCGTTCCTTCTACAAGAATCGGGTATTGATGGAAGCCTTGAGCATAACCGCCATGAGCATAAGACGTTAACATAAAACGACCTTCACTAGTTTCTCCATAACCACTCATGTCATGAAAATCAACAACGCGAAAATTCAAAAGAGATGAAATGGCACCAAAAAGATTAGTCCTAGTTAAGCCCCTAGTCTTGCAGTTGCCATTGGCACGAACCCCCCTGGCGCACCAGACCCATCTTGTCGGAAATATGATAACATTGGTGGTGGAGCCGTTTGGGGCCGCTGGCTAGCTGGGCGGCTAGGAATGTCATCCCTGAGGTCGGACCCTGATTTCCCCTTCCATAAATAGGCACCAAGTTATCGTCGTCTACAAAGGCTTTGCAAACAGGGCATTCATGCGAGTATGAATGGAACTGCAGCCATTTGTATAAGCATGGCCAGCAAAAGAGGTGGCCGCAAAGTGTCACAACAGGATCTTGAGCTAAATCGAAGCAAATATTGCATTCGAAAAATGCTATGTTACACTTGATGGTCATGTTCTCTGAACATGAGTGGCTTATGGATTCTTGAAAACCAGCATCTGTATCCATATCTAAGATTTTTGAATAATTGATTACCTAATTTATTAAACAAAAACCATAAGAACATAAAAAATGTAACAGTTATTCCTTCAAATTCTGAACAAATTGCATCAAGACTCAAGATTAAAAAACTATAACTACTAAAATTAAATCGAAAGCAAATATCGCATTAAAAAAAAAATTCCTATTTTACACATAATCTAAAGATTTAGAAAACTATAACTACTGTTCATGTAAAATAATAAAAGCAACAAATTTTGAGAAATAATTAGAACAAGCTAAAATTTAAATCGAAACTGAATAACTAATTAACTAATTTAGTAAACAACAATAACTATAAGAACATGATAAAGGTAAGCAGTTATTCCTTAAAATTCTGAACTAACTGCACCAAAACTCAAGATTAAAAAAAAAAAAAACTATAATTACTATTCTGTCCATTTATCAACAGAGCATCAACCAAAAAAAAAACTGAATCGAAAGCAATTATGCATGCAGTAACATGTTAACAGGGATTAGTGATTCAAATTTCAAACCATGACTTATAAACTCTAATTTGCTGTATAACTGACAATACATATTCAAATTTCTATCTATAAAACCAGAATTCAACTTTACAATAAAAGCAACAAAATCACAGAGAGAGAAACAAGTTGAAGGGGTGTAAGAAGCATGATCGTACGTACCAGTGGAGTTGAATGAAATCGGATATGTATGAGAGATTAATTATAGAATCAAAGAAACAGAGAGTGTCGTGAGAGGTATAAATATGATGGCCAAATGAAACTAATTTACTACTACTACTATTATTTTTTTTATTTGCATTTTTGAAAGAGTAAAATTACAATGAAACTCTTCAAGTCTTTAAGTTAAAACTAGTAATAAGGTATGCATGTGTTACGGTGTGGGCTCATCATAGATATTGAATGGATTAGTCTAAACGTTATATGATGCGTTAACTATATAAAAACGTGCGTTTTGACGTATCCAATCGAATTCAATATAACCAATATAAGCATTTCGATTGGTGTAAAACGTAAACTAAACTGAATTTATACCATACAACCATAACGTATTACATGTGACCCGACTCATACATAGAAAACATAAGGGATATAAAGGAAAAACTGACACGTGTAATTAAAGGGATTAATTATAGCTTTAAAAAAAGAAAAAAAAGAAACCATAAAAACTATTAAACGTGCATAAAACAAGCACAAAAATGTATTATATTTGCCTCGACTCGTTTTCCAAAAAAGTTTACATCAAACGTTGACCAACTCGAATTATGTCGACACGTACATAAAAATATGCACGTAAAAATGTTTTTTTTAAACGAAAATGTATTATATTTGACTTGACTCTTTTCCAGAAAAAAGTTTACGTCAAAACGTAGACCGACTTTATACCATCACATACATAAAATATGCACGTAAAAAATAAGTTTTTTTAGATGTAGTGTAACGTTCCATAATTTTCATTCTTTTTCCATTTTTTTAATTTGTATTCTATCTTTAGTCTTTTGTAATTCGGGACTTGATCTTGATAGGAAACATATTTTATAGTAATTTGCCTATTTATACTTGCATAATACATAAGCATTCACAAATACACATTTTAATTTAAAACTGAGTCATACATCAAGATCATATTTTATTTAAAATATTATTCATACGTGATTTAATATTATGCATACTTGCATACACTTAAAACACCTAAATACATGCTTAGCTATGTGTTTTGAGCACCAAATAACCAACTAAACAATTCCAAGGACCAAAAATGAAATTTCTCTCCTCTTAACTCCTAACCAACTCAAACCCTAACCACTTATCTCACTTATAAATACCAACCCCTAACACCTTCTAAACACTTTCACCATTTCTAAGTCACTCTCAAGCACTCTCTGATCTTCCAATTCTTTCACTTTGGATAGAAAGTTCAAGAACCAAAATAGTAAGCTTTGGTTTTACTTTTACACTTTTCTTCTTGTTTTTCTTCTTCTCTTTCCTTGGATAACCTCTAGGAGTATTACAACATGTTTACCAAGGTAACCAAAGTTGTTATACCACCCTTTTTGAGGTCCAAGTGAGGATTTTTGTTAAACTTTATAAACGTGTTCATCTTTACTTTATTTTGGAATATTTTCGCACCAAACCAAGTCACCAACAAACTTCCATGTTGAAGGGCTTGTGTTAAGGTTTTGTTCCAGAAACTTTAAGGTTCATATGCCTTCTCTTAAGTTCTTGCAAATCTCTAAGTAATCTTCAAGTCACAAAGTGAGCAACACTACACCAAGTCTCCAACCATACAATGTTGTGAGCACTTGTCTAGTTATCCTCACTTGGTTATTTAGTAAATTAGATAGTTATTTTTATGTTCTTCATACTTGTATTCATGACCATCAGAATCATCCATGTGATGATTTGTGCATTAGTGAACTATTGAGGTTAGTGAATTACCCTACATCTTATACATGACAAATACATGACTATAATATACCTGATAATATACATATATAATATTTCCAAAAACCAAATCATAATATCAGCCAAAACTATGGTTGAATATTATGTGTTAAGGTGAAAATTATCTTAGTTCTAGACTCCTTATAATGGACTTCTAATGGGTGTAACATTCATGAAAAACACAAACTAAAAAAATAATGTCCAACAAAGTATCTAGGCAAGATATGTTTGTGTTTTCATACTTTTAAGTTTCCCATTTATATTCCAATCCTAAAATCCTCATACTCATACACCTTTGTTTACCTTTTTAGGGTAACTTCGGTGTTCCATCCTCCACAACCACTCACTCGCTTTTTGTGAAAAATCTTCGCAAACCGTGAGTATATTTGACCCATTTTTACGCTTTAAAACACTATTTGGGTTGCAACATGCATCCATACAAAATACACAATCACACATACAACCAGTCCTATACAATCAATCAATCAATCACTCAATACATGTTATTTGTTATATTACTTGTTTATACATACTAGGACACTCGTATGCATGCTATCTATTATTAACTTTGCAAGCCTCTCTTAACATGTACAATGCTACAGGATTAGCACATCGCCCCGTTTGTTGGGTCATTGTTAAGTATTCAATCAATACAGTCTTATTCACTTCGGTGATAAGATTACGCTAGTGGACACTTTGGTTTGGATTATAGTTATTGCAAGCTTGTATAATTATATAACATAGTATATAATTAACATGTGGATCTGAGACTTTATTCATACTTATGTTACGTAGACAAACTAGTTTGCTCACCGACTAATTTGTGTTGATGGATATTTTATACATGTTGCAGGCAATATTTAATGATGTGAATACAAGAAATCTATCTAGGGTGGACTAGAAACTAATCAAATTTATTCATGTATTTTATGAGTTAGTATGGAATTCCAGTTGTTGTATTTTCCATTTTCATGAACAATCTAATACTTGATTTAGTGATATGAAATGAAATTTGAAGCTTAATTTTATGTCACAAATTTAGTGTTATGTTGTCTTTGAACAATCTATCACGTCTCGCCTAGATGTTTCCGCCATCGGTTGACATGTGGCATATAGGGATGATAAGGTAAACGTCGGTACTTTAGAAACTCGATGGGGTTAAAATGAAATTTTACAAAACTTTTAAAGACAACAACAGTAGCATTTAAAAAAAAGAAATTTGCGAACACATGTTATTGAAGGAAAATTAAATTAGTAAAAAAACTTAATAGGATAAAAACGTATATTATTATTTTATGCAAAAGTAAAGTCAAAACATTATAAATTAGAGTGGGTAGTTTGTAAAATGGAGTAGCGGGCTCGTGTTTGGGTGGTTTTTTTTTTTTGGGGGGTTGGGGGGGGGGGGGGGGGGGGGGGATATAGGCTAAAAGTGGAGAGGCAAACCAAAAGCGGGTGGAAACCCCACCAACTTTGGTTTTTATAATTATATAGAATGTTATGTTTGGGTAATAACTTTTAAAAGTTATGAAAATGATTTTAAATTTGTTATGTTATGTTATGTCTGACCGTTAGTCGACAATTAGTCATCAGGGATGAATATACTACATTACATCAATTTCAGGATGCAATTATCCGACAATACCAATGAAGAAGATGAATGTGGTTGGGAAATAGCTGCCATCGATTATAGTCAATAATTACGTTCGACATCAATTGTAGTTCGAAGGAAAAGATGGGACGGTGAAGAAGATACGTGGACAGTCTTTTTCTTATATCCAAAACTTTAATAATATCATATGTATCCGGGGTAGATCTGTTAAGGGGTAAGGAGGTGCACCCGCCCGCCAATAAATGGTTTGGTAGTAGTGTATTTTTTTCAATTTTTTGTCCTAAATTTTTTAAATTATATAGGTCCGCCCCACTAATTATTTTTTCTAAAAATACTCTGCCCTTACCAAGTTTATTGTCCAAAAAATATATATACGTATTTGTATTAAGTTAATAAACGTGAAGATTGGGGATATTAGTAATTTTTTTATAATTGTTTTTAAACTTGAAATAAGTTTAAATAAAGTTTGGAGCTAGTTTTTATATAAATGAAACTTGAGGGTTCAAATCTAGTTTTTTATGTCTAAGAACGGGTCCTTTGAATGAATAAAGAATAGTTTTATCTGGAGTTATTGTTGTTTGACCCGAACCGAATCGAATAGCCAACCTAAACATATAACCCGAAACATAGCGATAGGAATTTTTTGGGTCCCATGAATTTACGCCCCCGCGGAACTTTTGGTCAAGCTCCGCCACCGTATATATCTAATCCTAGTATTTTATTTTGCGTATCGTGATGGTATGAATACAATATTGAAACTCGATATAGTTGTGAAAGAGAGTAAAAAGAGTTAATTGTCTCTGAGGTTCGTCTAGCGCTTCGAAGGTGGTCTAAACCTCTTCCTCCCGATCAAACTCAAAGGAAGAGATATGTGAATACTAAAAGGGAGTACTCAGGTCAAATCAGGAGTTGAGATTTTGATGAGCAGCATAATTTGATTATGTCAAGAGTATGGATGGAGTACAATAATTCAGACCAAGGGTTGAGTACCTGCAGACCCTTCCATCTCGCTGATCTTCATCATCTGGCCCAGTTGGACCTGAACAACGACACCAATGCAGGCAGCATCAGAGGTCTAATTCCTCATTTGGAAGCTGAAAGCCGAAACAGTAAATGGAAAAAATTCAAACCTGTAGTTGGACGAGCTGTCAAGTTCAAAGATAAGTTTACTGGACAGCAGATACCGAAGATGGTTTACAAGCCGGCTAGATGTCTGCGGAATATTCCCATGCGCAAGTTTGATCTTGATAAAATTCAGGGAATCGATTATTGGTATGTGGATGGTAAGACAGGTGAAGCGGTTATTACTCAGAAGAAAGTGATTGAAGAGATAGTTCGGATTCTGGATCCAGTCTGGCTCGTTAATTTCAAGATGGAAGACCTAAAGAAGCTAAGGCGCCTGCCCTTGCACTACCTTGAAGAAGATCGTCGTTGGCTCATTAGTACATCAAGGTTGGGCAATTTTGCGTAAAGAACAAAGTTTGTGTACGCAGCGAGTACTCGAAGCTTGGATGAAGATTACAAGTTCAGCATTGAAGATCTCGCACTGATCAAGGGGGAGTCTCTAAATGCATTTGGGTGATAAGTGCTGGATTTCCAAATGTTAGGGGTCTTAATTGTAACTTGTAATAGTCTTTCTGTTTAGTCCGAACTTATGTTTCATAGTCCGAACTAATGATATGTCCGAACTTATGTATTCCGGATTAGGTTATGTAACATCCGTAAAAAACGGGTTTCCAAAACCCGCTTCGTTTATTAATCGAATATTCAGTTATAATTTTTCGTTGCATATTTATTGCTCAAATTAATTTTAAACGATACATAATTAATAACTATATTAGAATATAAAAACCATATTTTATAAATAATCGTAAATTGTGAGAAAAAAAATAAAATGGGGACGCCGGGTTTCGAACCCGGGTCGCCCACAAACTCAAACACACAACACACCGCTCCACCACACGCCTCCTTTGTGAAAATACTGAAACAAATAATACCTAAAATAGAACCCGAATTAAAAACCGGAGATCACCGCGCTCAGAACTCGCAATCACCGGAAAATCCGGCAATCCGCGAGTTCAGCCATTTTCCTTTTGACTAAAACACTATAACCGACTTCGACATCGGTTATAACCAACGTTTAACAGTCAATTGCGGTCGTAACCGTCGGAGAAACTTTGACCGCGAATCAAGACCAAAATTCGGACTCAATACATCCTGTTCTTCCCTATAAATACCCACCCAAACCTCTGGTAACCTTTTCGCTCAAAATCGCACAATCTCTCGAAGCTTTAGCACGTCGCCGGAGATATTCTGCATTCGCCGGACTTTCACCGGAAAACCAAGACTTACTTCAAATTGGTAAAATTCTCGACTCTTTTGTTTGCAATCCATTATTAGGCAAGTATTAACATAAATCGTTCAACCAGAATCTGTCTCAGACAACGTTGCCGGGAATTCCTACACTCGCCGGAAAATCACTGGAAATTCCGAAGTCTCACTGTCAATCGGTACAATCATCTAAACCCCCTAATATCCCTTGTTTAGTAACTTAATTGCACAACTCATTGATCAAAACTGTTAATTGATTCACTCAGACGGAAGTCACCAATCAGAGCCGACGACTCTCGCCGGAAATCTGAGAAAAACATTCTGTTCGGTACATTTTACTCCGTAACCCTCTTTATCCATTTCATTCCAATCAATTATATGTTCGATGACCGATTTAAACAAGAACAGTCGGACATCACTATTCTGTGTCTTTGTAAACAAGAAGACGAAGTTGAATATGTGTATAAGTATAATAAAAAACGGATATTTGAACGGGTTAGACACACAGTCCAGCGGTGGACTGTGTGCACAAACAATGCACACGTCCCGGGTTCGAATCGCACACGTTACCGAATTTCAAGATTAGAACCAACATTTTTACAACTGAATCGGATCAGGTCACCGAATGTTAATAATTATAATTTAATCCATAAATTAAACAGATATGACACAGAGCCCAACTGGTTGGGCTGTGCGCACTCGAATCGAAGGACCCGAGTTCGACTCCGGGTCCCTGCAACCGGTTCGGCCATATAAATCGTTTTTTATAAAAACCCAAATAAATTAAAAGTTAATTAGTGTATAAATAACAGAGAATATTTCAGGTTAGACACGTAGCTCAGTTGGTAGAGCTGCGTGCACGTATACGAGAGGTCCCGAGTTCGAACCTCACTCAGCGCATACAATTAACACAATCCGACCGGTCAACGGTCAACTGTCAACAGTCAAAAAGTCAAATTATTTATTTATTTATTTTATTAATTTATTTAATCAGAAAATCATTTAAAATACTTAAAAATAAGATTTTAAAGTTAGAAAACCTCCTTAAACTCACAAAAATAAATCTAAAAATCACATTAAGAGTATAAATTAAAAGTGCTAATTTACCGAATCATTTCGTTATTATTTTAGGTTAGTTTTCCTCGTCGATCAAATACTAAAATTCGTGCGCATCCAATGTCATCAAAGAACGCACCCAATGTGAGTGAATCTCTACAAATTCCCCGTTTTAATAACATTTTGGGGTGTATCATGTGTCGTTTAATTCCTTATTATATTTAAACACTTGTGCATCCATCATATCCGTGATCAAATGTGTATCCAATATGTATCAATTGTTGTGTGAATTATGTTTAGATTGAAGTTATCATTTTCAGTGCATGCATTTCATTAGGCCCATCAGCTCCCCGTGGGATACGGGTTGAGTATCAGGTGCCTCATTCGATCGGCTCCGTTTGATTGAGCCTTGATCTCACATACATCATCATTCATGTCACTCGATCGGCTCCGTTTGATTGAGCCTTGATCTCATATACATCATCATTCATGTCATTTACTCAACCAATGTGGTTTGTGTTTTTGTTATATATATATGTTTGCTCACATGTGATTATTGCACAAATTTTCAATATTAAATACAACAAGAAATTAATAACAATGTTTTCTCAAGGTTCACTCGCCAACTTTTGTTGACCCAAAATATCCCCGTTTTACACATGATACAGGTGATCCAGTTGAGACAAGAAACACATAGGAAGGCCTAGAAGAATAAATCAGTTTAAGCTTGGGATTATTTTACTTAGTTTCATTTCCTTGTAATTGTATGGATTTGATTTGAGTATTTAAGTTGTAATTTGAATTTAATAAATATGAGACATTTTAGTAAACATCATGAGCTTTGGTGATAACCCAATTATGCCCCGACTCTTATTCCGCTGCGGGTCGGGGTGTGACAGATTGGTATCAGAGCCATGACTATAGGGATATAGGATAGGTTATTAGACCCTTAGAGCCTATACTATAGTTGATTAAAATTTTAAATTGTTTATGCGTTACATACAAAATTCATGATGTTTATATGCTTTATGTTTATTGTTACATTCAATGTTATGCAAGCATGTTCATAAGTACATATTATTATACAATGCTCACCATGAATCATATCCCCATAACATATCATATCCATGAGAGCACACACCTCACAATTCCCATGATTTTTGCAACGATTTTTGTATTTTTCAAATCACATCAAAGTGAGTTCTCATGACGGGCATGTAGTAACTGGAAGGGTACGAGTACTGGTAGTCGGAACGTCCTGCCTATACTTGGCATTCGTATAAATCCAAAATAAAGGACCAGTTTGCCTACCTGGGGACTAACGATGAGAGTACGAAGGACCTATTAGGCCAAAGCATGCTATACCAAACGTCGTGTGAGCTAACCCCACTTTGAGTTGTCATTGTGTCTACACCTGGACAC
The DNA here is from genome assembly GCA_947069175.1 of Scalesia atractyloides. Taxonomy (NCBI): domain Eukaryota; kingdom Viridiplantae; phylum Streptophyta; class Magnoliopsida; order Asterales; family Asteraceae; genus Scalesia; species Scalesia atractyloides. The sequence continues at coordinate 54,598,259 of CAMTDV010000009.1, forward strand.
CCTCCTACCATACATCTCGCAATCATATTTCATGGTTTTCATTCGGGTGATGCGAGTGTTAAACCACCAACACCAATGTGAATCCTACTAAGCTAATAGTCATGGGGGCCCACATGACTATACAGGCGATGGTATGGGGGACATTGGAGGCCCAAACATGAGCAAACCCAAGACATCCTATGGATGTAGTTGCATTATTGATAGTTATGTTATTTTTATTCTTTTAATGACACATGACACCTACAAAAAAACTTCTTAAACTCACAATCTTCCTATGTATGTTCCTGTAGTTGTCGGCTAGGCAACTACGTGGAGGTAGAAAGTCAGGAAGATCCAATGAACGCTTGGCTACTCAAATTGCTAAACAAATGGCCACGGTACTTCCTGACATCGTGATTCAAGTTCAACAAGCTCTCACCGCAAATCCTATCAACCCTCCCAATCAAGAAGACCAGAGCGTCGCCAACCCTCACTCCAAAAAGTGCTCCTACAAACACTTCAAATCTTGCGATCCCCCAAAGTATGAAGGGACCGAAGGTGTTACTGCCCTCCTTCACTGGTTTGAAGAAATGGAGAACACCTTCCTCAATTGCGATTGTCCCGAGGATCGCAAGGTACGTTATGCAACAGGGAGACTGTTTGGAGTAGCCCTTACCTGGTGGAACACAGAAAAGGGTAAGCGAGGAGTCGAAGATGCCATGGCCTTATCATGGGAAGAGTTAAGGGAACTCATGACGAGGCGCTTCTGTCCAAGAAGCGAAATCAAAAAGTTGGAAGATGAATTCCACTCGTTGAAACAAAAGGAAGGAGATCACACTTCCTACAACAAAAGATTTCTCGAACTGAACCAAATGATCCCTAATCTGTTCACCCCCGTGTACCGCTTGGTTGAACACTACATTCGAGGCCTCCCCTCGAAAATTCAAGACTCGGTTCTAAGCACTTCGCCTGCAACACTTGAAGCCGCAATGGAACTAGCTACCGAACTTAACGAGAATCGCATCCAAAACGGCAAATTCAAGGATGAGAAAAAGAAAGCCCCCGTTGAGGCCCAAACTCCAAATCATTCCGTCTCCTCTTCAAAGTTTGTTGGTAAGAGGAAACGAAACAACAGAAATTTTGCCGTCACACAAACAGACCCTCCTATCACTGCCGCACCAATTACCCAAATTGCTCCCTCAGCTACACCATTTAAAAAGCCATACACCGGCCCATACCCAAAATGCAACCGTTGTCAATACCATCACCTTCCGAAACTCCTTGCCAACATTGCACCAGCTGTGGCCCTGCGGGTCACACTATTCAAACTTGTCGCACGCTTCAACGAATTAACCGCAATCAACCCTCAACCCAAACCCACCATCAGATAGTGGGTCAAGCCCAACAACCTTTACTTCTACCACCTGCACAACATATAGCCCAATCCTACTACCAATCCAACTACCCCATGATGCAACCCTTGCGAGCATGTTACAACTGTGGAGACCCAAACCACTTCAGGAACACATGTCCACGCTTGGTGAACATCATCCATGCCCAAGCTCAAGCAAATCCGATAAACCAAGCTAACCAAGCTCCTCCACCTACTAGAGGAAGAGCTTTCAACATCAATGTCAACCAAGCTAGGGCTGACAACAACGTGGTTAACGGTACGTTTCTCATCAATGGTAGTTATGCATCCATGTTATTCGATACTGGCGCGGATAAGAGTTTTGTGTCCTTAGAATTTGAACCTATCCTCAACCAAACTCGTGATAACCTCATGGAATCTCTAACGGTGGAAGTTGCTGACGGAAAGCCCGTTTCATTAAATTCTATTATACGAAATTGTACCCTCACTCTAAACGATCACGATTTTCCAGTTAACCTCATTCCTATGAAGTTGGGAAGTTTCGATATTATAATCGGTATGGACTGGCTCAGCCAGCATCACGCCAAAGTAGTATGCCACGAAAAGTTCATTCGCATTCCTCTTGCAGACGGTCAGACCCTACGTATCTTTGGAGAAACCCCTTCAAAAGGACTCAAATTAATGTCCTGCCTTCAAGCCCGAAAATATCTCCGCAAGAACTATGTTGCATTCCTAACTCACGTCGTCAAAAAGGGAAACAAGGAGAAGAAACTTGAAGATATACCGGTGGTGAAGGAATTCCCACAAGCCTTTCCCGACGACATCTCAGGACTCCCTCCTGTGAGAGAAGTCGAGTTCCGCATCGATCTTGTACCTGGCGCTACACCAGTCGCAAAATCTCCTTATAGGTTAGCCCCATCCAAAATGCAAGAGCTGGCCAGTCAACTGCAAGAACTGACTGACAAAGGATTCATACGTCCTAGCTCCTCGCCTTGGGGTGCACCTGTTCTTTTGTGAAGAAGAAAGATGGAACGTTTCGCATGTGTATCGACTACAGAGAACTCAACAAGTTAACGGTTAAGAATCGCTACCCACTACCTCGCATCGATGACCTCCTAGATCAACTTCAAGGCGCCACCTGCTTTTCAAAAATCGACCTTCGTTCTGGTTATCATCAACTCAGAGTACATGAAGAAGACGTCCCAAAGACTGCCTTCCGGACTCGTTATGGTCATTACGAATTCATGGTCATGCCATTCGGTTTAACCAACGCCCCAGCTGTCTTCATGGATCTAATGAATAGAGTATGCAAACTCTACCTCGACCGCTTTGTCATAGTCTTCATCGATGACATCCTCATCTACTCCAAGTCTAAATCCAATCATGAGCGACACCTTCGACTCATCCTTACTCTCTTGAGGACTGAAAAGCTCTATGCTAAGTTCTCAAAATGCGAATTCTGGTTAAGGGAAGTACAATTCCTTGGACATGTCGTCAATGACAAGGGAATACATGTCGATCCTTCAAAAATCAAGGCAGTACAGGAATGGCAAGCGCCACGTACCCCTACTGAAGTAAGATCATTTCTAGGTTTGGCTGGTTACTATCGACGCTTCATTGCCAACTTTTCCCGTATTGTTGTACCACTCACGGCCTTGACTCATAAAGGAAAACCCTTCATATGGGGACCTAAACAAGAAGAGGCCTTCCAAACTCTAAAGCAGAAACTTTGTGACGCACCTATCCTCACACTTCCTGAAGGTTGCGATAACTTTGTAGTATATTGCGACGCATCAGGGCAAGGGCTAGGCTGTGTATTAATGCAAAGAGGAAAAGTGATAGCCTATGCTTCTAGGCAACTCAAAGTTCATGAGAAGAATTACACCACCCACGACCTGGAACTTGGAGCCGTTGTGTTCGCTCTCAAGATATGGAGACATTACCTCCACGGTACCAAGTGTGAAATATACATTGACCACAAAAGTCTTCAACATATCTTCAACCAAAAGGAGTTGAATATGAGGCAACGAAGATGGGTCGAACTTCTTAACGACTACGACTGTGAAATTCGGTATCATCCTGGAAAGGCAAATGTGGTGGCTGATGCACTCAGTCGAAAAGGTTATGCGAACTCCATTCGTCTTCTATGTTCGCAAATCATAACCGACATCAAAGAGCGAATCCGAGCAGCTCAACATGTTTCTGTAACAGAAAACGACGTACGCGATGAGCTGTCATGTGGAGCAGAACTCAAAATCGAAACCAAATCCGACGGTATTCTATACTATCTAAATCGCATATGGATTCCCGATCGCGATAACCTTCGTGATTTCCTTATGAATGAGGCGCACAAAACACGGTACTCTGTACACCCAGGAGCCGACAAGATGTATCAAGACTTACGATACACCTACTGGTGGCATGGCATGAAAAAGGATATCGCTGTTTTTGTTTCCAAGTGCCTTACCTGTTCCAAAGTAAAAGCTGAACATCAAAGACCTTCAGGACTTCTAGTCCAACCCGAAATACCTGTGTGGAAGTGGGAAAACATAACCATGGATTTCATTACCGGGTTACCTCGCACCTCCAGTGGGTATGACACCATATGGGTAATCATTGATCGTCTTACAAAATCAGCTCACTTCATTCCGATTCGCGAGGACTTCAAGAACGAGAAATTAGCTCGTATCTACATCAGCGAGATTGTAAGCCGTCATGGTGTACCTTTAAGCATCATTTCAGACCGTGATGGTCGTTTCACTTCACGAACATGGCGAGCCGTACAAACCGCCTTGGGTACACGATTAGACCTCAGTACCGCTTTTCATCCTCAAACTGATGGGCAATCTGAACGCACCATCCAAACTCTTGAAGACATGCTTCGAGCATGTGTCATAGACTTCAAAGGGAATTGGGACGCTCATCTACCATTAGTTGAATTTTCGTACAACAATAGCTACCATTCAAGTATCGGCATGGCTCCTTTCGAAGCTTTATATGGTTGTAAGTGCCGATCTCCAGTATGTTGGCACGAAATTGGGGAATCACAAATCACCGGTCCAGAGTTAATTCAAGAAACAACCGACAAGGTCATTCAAATTTGAAACAATCTTCTAGAGGCTCAAAGTCGTCAAAAGAGTTATGCAGACAAACGACGAAAGCCCTTGGAGTTTGACATTGGGGATCAAGTACTTTTAAAAGTATCACCGTGGAAGGGAGTGATTCGTTTTGGCCAGAAGGGCAAGCTAGCACCACGCTACGTAGGACCTTTCAAGATACTCGAAAGAGTAGGTCCTGTAGCATACAAGCTTGACCTACCAGAAGAGCTCAACAGAATTCATCCCACATTCCACGTATCAAACTTGAAGAAGTGCCTCGCCGATGAAAACCTCCATGTTCCTCTAGAAGACATTCAGATCGATGAATCTATGCACTTCATTGAAAGACCAGTAGAAATCATGGACTTCGAAGAGAAGCGTTTAAGACGAAGTCGTATTCCAATTGTCATGGTACGTTGGGAGTCGAAACGAGGACCTGAGTTTACTTGGGAACGTGAAGACTCAATGCGCGAGAAATACCCGCATCTTTTTCCTGTTACCACTACTACTTAAATTTCGGGCCGAAATTTCTAAAAGTAGGGGATACTGTAACATTCGTCGAAAAACGGGTTTCCAAAACCCGCTTCGTTTATTAATCGAATATTCAGTTATAATTTTTCTTTGCATATTTATTGCTCAAATTAATTTTAAACGATACATAATTAATAACTATATTAGAATATAAAAACCATATTTTATAAATAATCATAAATTGTGAGAAAAAATAAAATGGGGACGCCGGGTTTCGAACCCGGGTCGCCCTCAAACTCAAACACACAACACACCGCTCCACCATACGCCTCCTTTGTGAAAATACTGAAACAAATAATACTTAAAATAGAACCTGAATTCAAAACCGGAGATCACCGCGCTCAGAACTCGCAATCACTGGAAAATCCGGCAATCCGCGAGTTTAGCCATTTTCCTTTTGACTAAAACACTATAACCGACTTCGACATCGGTTATAACCGACGTTTAACAGTCAATTGCGGTCGTAACCGTCGGAGAAACTTTGACCGCGAATCAAGACCAAAATTCGGACTCAATACATCCTGTTCTTCCCTATAAATACCCACCCAAACCTCTGGTAACCTTTTCGCTCAAAATCGCACAATCTCTCGAAGCTTTAGCACGTCCCCGGAGATATTCTGAATTCGCCGGACTTTCACCGGAAAACCAAGACTTACTTCAAATCGGTAAAATTCTCGACTCTTTTGTTTACAATCCATTATTAGGCAAGTATTAACATAAATCGTTCAACCAGAATCTGTCTCAGACAACGTTGCCGGGAATTCTTCACTCGCCAGAAAATCACTGGAAATTCCGAAGTCTCACTGTCAGTCGGTACAATCATCTAAACCCCCTGATATCCCTTGTTTAGTAACTTAATTGCACAACTCATTGATCAAAACTGTTAATTGATTCACTCAGACGGAAGTCACCAATCAGAGCCGACGACTCTTGCCGGAAATCTGAGAAAAACATTCTGTTCGGTACGTTTTACTCCGTAACCCTCTTTATCCATTTCATTCCAATCAATTATATGTTCGATGACCGATTTAAACAAGAACAGTCGGACATCACTGTTCTGTGTCTTTGTAAACGAAGAAAACGAAGTTGAATATGTGTATAAGTATAATTAAAAACGGATATTTGAACGGGTTAGACACACAGTCCAGCGGTGGACTGTGTGCACAAACAATGCACACGTCCCGGGTTCGAATCGCACACGTTACCGAATTTCAAGATTAGAACCAACATTTTTACAACTGAATCAGATCAGGTCACCGAATGTTAATAATTATAATTTAATCCATAAATCAAACAGATATGACACAGAGCCCAACTGGTTGGGCTGTGCGCACTCGAACCGAAGGACCCGAGTTCGACTCCGGGTCCCTGCAACCGGTTCGGCCATATAAATCGTTTTTAATAAAAACCCAAATAAATTAAAAGTTAATTAGTGTATAAATATAACTAAAACAGAGAATATTTCAGGTTAGACACGTAGCTCAGTTGGTAGAGCTGCGTGCACGTATACGAGAGGTCCCGAGTTCGAACCTCACTCAGCGCATATAATTAACACAATCCGACCGGTCAACGGTCAACAGTCAAAAAGTCAAATTTTTTTTGATTTATTTTATTAATTTATTTAATCAGAAATCATTTAAAATACTTAAAAATAAGATTTTAAAGTTAGAAAACCTCCTTAAACTCACAAAAATAAATCTAAAAATCACATTAAGAGTATAAATTAAAAGTGCTAATTTACCGAATCATTTTGTTATTATTTTAGGTTAGTTTTCCTCGTCGATCAAATCCTAAAATTCGTGCGCATCCAACGTCATCAAAGAACGCACCCAATGTGAGTGAATCTCTACAAATTCCCCGTTTTAATCACATTTTGGGGTGTATCATGTGTCGTTTAATTCCTTATTATATTTAAACACTTGTGCATCCATCATATCCGTGATCAAATGTGTATCCAATATGTATCAATTGTTGTGTGAATTATGTTTAGATTGAAGTTATCATTTTCAGTGCATGCATTTCATTAGGCCCATCAGCTCCCCGTGGGATACGGGTTGAGTATCAGGTGCCTCATTCGATCGGCTCCATTTGATTGAGCCTTGATCTCACATACATCATCATTCATGTCACTCGATCGGCTCCGTTTGATTGAGCCTTGATCTCATATACATCATCATTCATGTCATTTACTCATCCAATGTGGTTTGTGTTTTTGTTATATATATATGTTTGCTCACATGTGATTATTGCACAAATTTTCAATATTAAATACAACAAGAAATTAATAACAATGTTTTCTCAAGGTTCACTCGCCAACTTTTGTTGACCCAAAATATCCCCCGTTTTACACATGATACAGGTGATCCAGTTGAGACAAGAAACACATAGGAAGGCCTAGAAGAATAAATCAGTTTAAGCTTGGGATTGTTTTACTTAGTTTCATTTCCTTGTAATTGTATGGATTTGATTTGAATATTTAAGTTGTAATTTGAATTTAATAAATATGAGACATTTTAGTAAACATCATGAGCTTTGGTGATAACCCAATTATGCCCCGACTCTTATTCCGCTGCGGGTCGGGGTGTGACAGGTTATGTTTCTAATCCGGATTTATGTGACTTTGTTGGTAACCCAGACAAGCGTATGTAGTTCCCTTGTCCGAGTTTATGATAAGTTTAGTTTGTCCGAACTGGAGCTTTGTTGCTCAGTCTGAGTTTACTTGTTATTGGGCTTTGGGTCTATTTTCTATCCATAAATGTGTGTCCGGATGTGTCTTGTATAAATACCTTTATTGGATAATGACAAGACAACGATTTCCTTTGTGGAAAGTTTGTCTGGCAAGAAACACTAATATTGTGTGTGCAGTGGCGGCTGATACTGTGTGTGACATCATTCATCTTCATCTGAGAATACACTGTGTATTCTCATATCATTATCTTATCCTACTCCTTGTTGTCTGATTCTTTATTGGTAGTCACGTGGTGGTTTCCGCACACCTCGTGATCGTGTCGAGCGAGATCATTGATCTAGAGATAGGTTTAGGTGACCTTACACGAACCATGGAAAACCCTCACCTAGGGCCGAAGCCCGTGAACATTTTTTCGAAGGCACGACAATTCGGTGAGGTAAAACCCGCTCAGTTTAAGGATCAAACTAGTGATCATCGCCTACTTGCCAAGTCTCCCATCATCACCAAGTGCCACCGAACGTAAATGGTGGTGGCAGGAATCGAACCTGGGTCTCTTGGAGGTCTCTCCCTTACCACTCCACCACCAGCTCATTATCGCCCATAAACAATTACTTCAGCCTTTTAACTATATATGATTTCAAAATGCAAGGTCACCGAACTTGCATTTTATTAGTATAGATAATTTAAATAAAATTAATTATCAACGTTTGTTAGCTTTGAGGTATTGTGCGTCTAGCCTTGTGGTTGTTTTATGCTCTTCTTACTCGTAAACTTAATTTGGGATGTTGTACCCGCTCATTTAAGTTGACGTGCGTCTCTTTGGTCTACGAGGTGGCTTTTGGTGATTTAGCTAGGCCACACGTTGTTTCTGTTGCCAGAAACTTTTGGTGTTGTACCTTTACCTTTCTGGTTGTTTTATGCTATTCTTACTTGTAAACTTAGTTTGGGGTGTTTGTACCTGATCATTTAAGTTGTAGCCTTACCAGATGGGTTTTTAAAACCCTATCATCTTATCTCTTCACATCGTCCTTTTGCTTTTGTTGCCAAAAACTTTCAGGTTCCTTTTTCGTCGTCAGATGCAGTGGCAGATCTAGAAAATAATTATAGAGGTAAAGTTTCAAAAAATAAAATAAAATTCAACGTACTTCATACAATGTGATGTAGTTCAAACAATGTAAACGAAACAAAAATAGTAGCACAATAATAAATAAATTTAAACATATACCTAAATGATTTCTCCTCCTCGATTTTTGAAAGCTTGAAATTGATCCATGACATCCTCTTCTTTTACTATATAAAAAGTTTCTTTTAGACCACACAAAGTAGAGCATTGTTCAAATACTCCTCAATAACTGAAGTTGATGAGCAAAACAATGTACGTAATGCGCTGATAGATTGTTTCTCAAAATCAAAGCTTTTAATCCATCAAACTCTCCTCGTGTATTGCTTGCACCATCATAACCTTGACCCTGACCTGTTTAAACAAAAACAAACAATAATATACAATGATACGTCATATAATCTTTATTAAAGTTTATGTAATTATATTATGAAACCTATTATTTACTTGATCTATGCTCAACTGGTTATCTACTAATAAAGAAACAATGGCTTCTTTAAGAGTTAAAGAATATGTATTCTTCACATGAGCAACTCCAATTAAACTCTTTTTAACAACTCTGGGTTTATCAACATATTTCACAACTACGACCATTTGTTCCTTTAAAGACACGTTGCGAGATTCATCTACTAACAACCCAAACACATCGTCTTTAATATCTTCACAAAGCATATTGGTTACCTCTTTCGCAAAGCAATTGATAATCTCTTTCTGTTGTATTGATGGAGGTGTCAACTTATTATTCCTTTTGGCATTCCCTAAAGTGTACTTATCAATATATGGGTTGTTCACACTGATCAACTTTAAAATCGAAAGAAAGAGACCTTTAGAAAGAGACTTTTTCAGATTCATCATGACCATGAAATGGTAAACTGTTTTCTAACAAAAAATCAACACTACGAACATAACCTTTAAATTAATACCAATTTGCAATCTTTTCATCTTTGCTACGCTTACTTTTATTTGCGTCATAGGATGCTTTTGGTTCAAGAGATATTCACATTTTTGCACCGCCTTATTATGTAAATTGTTAACTAACCCAACATGTTCTTTTAAGATACCCTTCACTTACAAAAGTCTCTCTTCCACCTTGATTACCAACACTTTCATTAAATAAGTAACAACATAAACAATAGCTTTTTCTTGTTTAATGTTATACTCTAACCAATGATACTTATCAAACCATTTTACATTAAAATGTCTCTTGCCACTAGCATAGTTTGTCAATTTAAAGTCATGACCTCGTGGTTGAAAAGCCTTTTTAACAAGATACACCACTTCTTATGTCTTCTATTTGATTAGGATGATAACTAGCAATAGGTGGTCTATTGGCGGGATCCGAAGAAAGATCATTCAAATCGATTTTATTTCGTGTTGAATGACTTGAAGTCGAATGAACATTTGGACTTGGACCAGTATCTTCATTTTCTTGCATATCAATATTTAAACTTGGACCAATATCTTCATTTTCTTGAATATAATCAACAATATTTGAACTTGGAGTTGGACTCATTTTCTTGGAATTTTCATTTAAAAAGATTACTAATAAGACTTTGTTTTTCATCTTCCAAATTCCCTAATTTTAGAAGACACATAAAATTGAACATAAGCCCTAAATCATTTGCACATAAACCCTAAAATGCTATAACCAATTCCATATAAACCATAAAATGCTATAATCAATTACACATAAACCCTAAAATGCTATAAACAATTCTAAATAATCAATTTGCATAAACAATAGGATAGGAAAAAACTTAAATAAGAATAGGAAAATACCCAAATTGGATGAATCTTGATGTATGTTAGAAGATGAAACTTGAGGCAACCTTGTAAACGAACCAGAGGGGCGGTGCGGTTGGGAGGATGGCTTGATGTCGTTGTTGTTGTGCTACTGTAATGCTCGTCTGCTTTTTTTTTTAAACTCAAGCCTTGGCACTAGGTTGGGCTAATAACTAATTGGCATTGGGCTTTGGTATTGGGTATTTCAGTTTTGGGTATATTTGTAATTTGATGTTAGGATATAAATAAGGGTAATATATTTTTATAGGGGCAACAAAATCGAAATAACATCAAAAATGTTTTGTTACACTAGCGGGAGCGTCGAGGGGTAGCGAGGGCTACCCCTGTGGATATGGTATATCCGCCCCTGGCCAGATGTTCCAGGTAATTGGTGTGTTGTTGTTTTGTCTTCCTCTTATGATCCAATGATGGTGTGGTTTTGTTAACCTTAGGGTTGTTGGTGGTTGATGTGTATTGCACCTTATTTTGTTTTCCGATGATGCTTTCTATTTGAACTATGATACGATGATATTCATTATTATTTTTTGTTTTTTCCATCTGGTTTTGTTTTCCAAAAATGATGAGGCCATGATGTTTGGCTAAGCCTCAAGGGCAGTGATGGTCGTTCGATCCCTAAATTTGATACATTTGTTGGTTTGTAGGTTGTGCATGTTAGTTGTTCGATAAAATGCCTCAAAGGCACTTTTGGAAGCATTGTATGGTCGTAATTATTGTTCGCTTATTTGTTGGCACGAGATCGGAGATGCACAAAATACTGGTCCTGAGCTCATATAAGAGACGACAGACAAGATCCTACAAATCCGCGACAACCTCTTTAAAGCTAGAAGCTGACAAAAGAGCTACACCGACAAACGTCACAAACCGTTGGAATTTAACGTTGGCGATCATGTACTCCTCAAGGTATCCCCTTGGAAGGGAGTCATCCGATTTGGTAAGAAAGGCAAACTCGCTCCACGTCTTGTAGATCCTTTCAAGATACTCGAGAGGATTGGCAAGGTGGCGTGTCGACTAAACTTACCTCAAGAATTCAACAACGTTCATCCAACTTTTCACGTTTCGAATCTCAAGAAGTGTCTAGCTGACGAAGGACTTCAAGTTCCGTTGGATGACTTACAAATCAACGAGTCCTTACATTTTGTTGAGAAACCAGTCAAAATCATGGACCGAGGAACCAAGCAACTAAGGCGCAATCGCATTCCCATAGTCAAGGTTCGATGGGAAGGTTAACGTGGCGCTGAATTCACTTGGGAACTCGAGAGTGATATGAAGACCAAGTATCCACATCTGTTCATTGAGTCTTCCTCTTGAATAATTTCGGGACGAAATTTCCTAAAGTAAGGGAGACTTTAACGCTTCGCATTTGTACTTTCTATTTTTAGAAAGCTTGTATTCACTTTCTATCTTTAGTAACTTTGTAATCGTACTTCATTCCAATCTTGTAAATTCGAGACATCGATCAAATGGAAAACCATATTTATATCAATCGTATTTTAATTCATGCTTGTGTTATGTGAAAGCAATCATCAAATACGTATTTACATTTATACTTATGTTATATGCAATAAATCGAGACTTTAATATTCTTTGAAATGTTATTCATACATGTTTACTCATTATGCATACTTACATACCTTAAAATCCTAAAAAAGATTATTTATTATTATTATTATTTATAAAAACGGGAATTTTAAAATATTTTTGAAATTTCCCTCCCCCTATCTCTAAACCACTTCATTTATGACCAAACCCTAATACCCACTTATAAATACAAGCCTCCACCACCTCCTAAACACTTTCCACACTCTTAATTCACTCTCAAACTCTCTCAAGACAGAAAATTTCTTGCTCAAAAAGTGAGTTTTCAACTCACTTCTTCATCTTTTCTTCTTGTTTTCTTGTTTCTCCTTCCTTGGATAACCTCTAGGAGTATTACCCCATGTTTACCATAGTAAAAAAAGGTGGAACATCACCATATTTGAGGTCCAAAGTTGGATAAAAATTATGCATTAATTAAAACTTTTACAAACTTTTTTTTTATTTACTTTGAACTTGAACGTTCTTGTACCAACCTTGCTTCTAACCAAACCCGTGGTTATGGAGCTTGCGTATGGTTGATTATCATGAGTTTAGAGGTGCAAACACCTTCTAAACTTTCTATTTTGTTAGGGTTTAGACAATCCACAAGTGATGGAATCAACCAAGTCCATGATAGTTCATATGGCAAGACTTGTGTTTTGATAAAAGTGTGAATCTTGGAAGCCTTGGCTATCCTAACATATATCTACTACCTCACTTAATATTTTCTATGTTTTTATCACTAAAACTCGTTCAACTTTCATTAGAGTAACAAGGCTACGACACGTCCCCAAACGTTACCTTGTTCGGGATGCATGCACCTAGCTTGCTTACTCGGTTGTTCATAGTTTTAGTTGACTTAGTAGTTAGTTGTATTTTTTTCTTTTCGTTCATGACCATCCGAATCATCCTTGTGGTGAATCATACAATGAGGTTAATCTACCTCCATGCATGACTTATATGAATTCTATGATAATATATGATGGACATATAAAATATACCATATAATATACAAATATATACTTAACCAAACCCTTGATGTCAACTGGATTGTGGTTACATGTCATGGGAATAGGTTATATTATCTATGTTTTAAACCTTTCGTTACGATTCTAATGGGCAAGTTCGACCCATGAAATCACATGTCAAAAACGAGTGTTTAAGACTAGATAATTATTTTATGTATACATACTTTTACATACTTAAAAATTCCCAAATCCAAACTCTCTACCAATCTGAATACTTACACACCTTCGTTTCCCCATGTAGGGTAACTTCGGTGTTCCATCCTCCAAACTTAACGACTCGCGGATTGCTAGGAACGCTTTGCAAAACCGTGAGTATACTCGATCCCATTTTCCGTTTTATTCACTTTGGGTGCAACATGTACACTTATACAAAAATCACGAATCATGTTAAATTTGTTATAATCACACTCTATCCATTAAAACCTGATACTTGTATTATTCTTGTTATCGCATGCTATGTATACTTATGCCTATATGCTCATTAACTTTGCTAGCCTCCCTTAACAATTATAGCGCTATAGGATTAACGCACCACCGGTATTCTTGTGGTATTGTTAAATAAACTATTTTATAACCTTGTCGTTTCGGCGACAATGGTATGCACGATTGCGTTAAACTTGGGTTTGACATATAGTGAACACATGTTATTATGATAGTAACAATATATGCAAATTACCATGTTGGAAATGAGACAACTTTTTCACTATTATGCTATGTAATAAAACTTGTATATGTAATAAAACTTGTATACTCGTCAACTTTTTTTGTTGATCATTATTTCAAGTTGCAGGAAACTAGTTGATGCCGATGAAGAAATATATTTAGGGTGGATTAGAAACACACCTAGATTTAAATCTATGTACTTTGCTTTCTTGTTGTTTTGTTAATTGTTACTTGTTGTATTTCCTTTCAAGACAATGTATTATCATTCTAGTATCAATGAAATTTTGAATTATTAATATTGTCACAAATAGTGTTACGAAGTCTCTTGCAATCTTGTTTCCGTCTCACTTTGATATTTACGCCATCGGTTGGGGTGTGACAGTTAGTTTCATAATGAGCCGCATATGATATTCTTTTTTGAGCATGTGATGCGTATCTGAGGCCGATGGGCATTTGAGCCCTAAGTTGGATAATTTTTTAGGTTTACAGAGCCCTTTATGCCAAAAGTTGTATACAATTGTGGCTTTAAAAACTATTTAACCATTTAAGCCCTAAATTGTGTGTCTGATGGTTATGTTTGTTTCGCTCAGAGGGTTGTTGATGTTCGTGTTTGTTGGTTTCTTTTCGAATTTCAACCCAATGATGTTCATCTTTGTACCTTAGAAATAGTTACACCCGGCTTGCCCTTTCAATAATCATGATGCTATGATACGTGTTTGAACCTCTTCTATAAACGATGCACACGGGATGTTTGATGAAACGCTTCAAATGTACTTTAAGAACTACATGTGGAAATATTCGTTGGTTTTCTTTGCTAGGCTTTGATGTGTATATGAGCTTGTGGCTACTGAGACAGCTTTACAAAAGCAACCAATATTGCCTCCGTGATTCCGAGTCTTGCCCTGCATTTAGATAATATTAATTATCAACATTTGTTAGCTTTGAGCTGTTGTACCTCTAGGTTTGTGGTTGTTTTATGATGTTCTTACTTGTAGACTTGGCTTGGGATGTTGTACCTACTCATTTATTTGGCACGTGCCTCTTGGGTTTATGCTTTGGCTTTTGCTGATTTAGCTGAGCCACACGTTTATATGTTGCCTTACCAGATGGTTTTTTAAAACCCTATCATCTTAAGTCGGTCTCGGCCATGTGTTGTGTAATTACAATTTGTAACATTTGTACTTTTCAACTTAGTTTGGAGTTGTTGTACCTACGACGTTGTTGTTTCATGTTGTTACTTGTAACCTAGTTTGGGATGTTATGCGTCTTCCTTTAAATTGGCACATGTCATTTTTCTTTACGTTTAGACTTAGAGAGGCTTTGTTGGTCCATGCGTTGACAAACCACAGACGATAGTTATTGTAATGTCATGACAAATGTTTCATATGCGACCACAATAGCCTTTCTTTTCTGAGACTTTTATTAGATTGAAGCTAAATTTTAACCTCTTTATACACTTTATTTAAAATTTTCAGTATGATGTATTTATCTGTTATGTAGGAGTCGGGCCTAAGCGAAATGCAACTTCTTCAACGCTTACAAAATACGTTGACAATCATCACCCACGATAAATATCTCGAAGCGAAACAATATCTCCAATAAATAGATTAGATGTGGTTGATAATATTTTTTTTTTGTGTATGTTACTGCTTTTGATTGTAAAATATGTTGAAATCTGTTATATGATCAAATATTTAGGTTTCTATTTAAGAATTGCGTTTCATTCGTTGATACCGCTGCAACAAGCGGTTACAATCCAATGCTTTGATACCAATTCACATATGATTATAAAAGAATTTCAACCACTTGTTAACGTGAGTGATAATATTTTGACTAATATCTTGATGGTTGATATGGCCATGAGCAGTATTTTATTCTAATTTCAATGCTTATAAAAAACTCCCTAATATTTATTTTTATAATCTAAATCAATGTAGCATAGTTGCAAGTTTAACAAGTTGGTAATTTTAGGAAGATCATTAATAGCTAATTGGGAAAATGGTGTTTGTAAAGAAGAGTATTTTTATTTTATTTTCTTATGCAGTCAACTATGAGCAAGATACTTCAACTAATGATATTTTAATACGAAAAATACCCTGCTTTAACGTCAAAATTTCAAACCGGGTAACTATATGTCCTCGTCGTTTGCTGTTACGAAATAAATTACAAATCACACACCGAACCTGAGTTTTAAAACACCATAGCATATTGTGTGGTAATGATAGGATACAATGATGATAATTACAAAACCAACATAATCAAATAATATCTCTTATTGATGACGTGGGTAGCTCAATCCTTAATAAACTGATTAGAATACATAATAGCTTAAAAAGTTGAAACTTTAAAAGGTTCAAGAATAGACATCTGTCGTGAACAGCAAAAAGAACGAGAACAGTACCCGGTCAAATCACACTTTACGTGTGAACTCTCCTACACAGCCGCAACAGGAGCATGTGGGAGAGCACACTCTTTAACCTACCAAAAAGGGCAAGCCCTCCACTGCATCCAAGGATCACTGGTCAAAGGTTTCTCTTTATAGAGAATCCTTTCCATATATATGACATCCCCTTGTCATTCAACAAATCAATTCCAGATCACTCCAGATCTCTGATCTTACTTCTTATCTTCAGAACTTGCATTTTTGCTTGTTCTTTTCTACACAAACTACAATACATTCTCACTAAACATAAACATTCTGGGTTGAATATTCTTCAATCCAGAATTCAAAGTGAATAATAACCAAGTGATCCAACTCCACGTGCTGCAAACGTGGGGGGATCCCACGACCCGCGTTAGGCTAAGTAAAACCTTGAACCCTTTTACCCCAGAGATATCGCTACAGTCCTTGGTCTTGTATTTGTTGTAATAACAAGTTGGCGCTCACCGTGGGGTTACGCCACTTACTTTATCTTAAAGACCAGTTGTGTAGCTCCATTTTATTCTTACATCATGTTTGAAAGCGAATCTCCCGGTGAAGTAAATCACGTGCCTAACAACACCGAGTTAACACCAAGTAAATCAAGTTACTTTATCCTGGTGTAGATCTCACCGGCCAGATCTACACCTTTCTCTACTCCCGGAAGTACTCCAACGGGGACTATGTTCCCGGAGTTCGCTTCTTTTCAAACACCAACCCCGTCTCAATCCGAGGTTGCCTCACCGCAAATTGGTGCTATGCATAAACTGGAACGCATAGATCTAACACCTGAGGGAGTAGCTAGAAACTTCTTATAACTGAGTTCTCTTCTCAACCAGCATGTGAGCCGAGAAGGGGAAAAAGGGGTGAGAATAAGACTATACTATGAGGAGTCTGAACCCTCGTTATCACCTGGTCCTCCACTTCTCTCTTTCAGCAGCTCACGTCCAACCACATCTCACTTTGAAGCTGGTCCTAACGTGACAAACCAACTACTCAACCTGAGCCCTTGTGCTTTTGGGAGGCCAAGTCCAACTGCTTTTCCTTTATTTACCGCCCAACCCGTTGCAACCGGTGCAACCATTGGGCATGAAACCACTCTGGATCAATTGTGGCAGTCACCAGCTTCATGTAACATCCATCAAAAACCGGATTTACCAAACCCGCTCCGTTTATTAACCGAACAATCAGTTAAAAATTTCGTGGCGTATTTAATGCCCAAATTATTTTAAACGATACATAATTAATAAGTATATTGGAATATATAATTTATATTTGAAAAAGTATTAAAAATAGTGGTTTAAAAATAAAAGGCTCCTGCCGGGTTTCGAACCCGGGTCAGCCAGCGATTTCAGCAAAGCATTAACACTCAACCATCCAACCACTGCGCCACATGTATTCTTTGGTAATATCCAGACAATTAATTCAAATAACCAAACAGAAATATTTCAGGTTAGACACGTAGCTCAGTTGGTAGAGCTGCGTGCACGCGAACGGGAGGTCTCGGGTTCGAGCCTTACCCGGCGCACACAATTACACAGTCTGACCGGTCAACAAGTCAACGGTCAACGGTCAACGGTCAAAAAGTCAACATTTTTTATTATTTTTATTTATTTATTTTATTCAAAAATCAATTAAAAATACTTAAAAATAACATTTTTAAGGTTAAAAAATAGCCTTAAACTCACAAAAATACACCCAACAATCCTACTAAAATAGATTAAAAAATCCGTTTACTTACCGAACCATTATGCCATTATCTAGGTTAGTTTTCACTCGTGGTTAAAACCAACTTCGTGCGCATTCAACATCATCAACCGAACGCACCCAATGTGAGTGAATCTTACAACTCCCCTTTTTAATTACACATTTTGGGGTGTGTCATGTGTCACCAAAATTAACTCGTTTATTTAAACTTGTGCCATACCATATTGTGATCTAAACTTAGATTGAATATATTGTTTGTAGTTATTTATTTCATATTGTCAAGTTATATGCAATTCATTCATTAGGCCCATCAGTTCCTCGTGGGAGACGAGTTGAGCAACGCGTGCCTCAAAACAAATCCATTATTGTTAGTGTGTGTATTATTTAGTTTATATTGTTTGTAGTTATGTATTTCATATTGTCAAGTTTATGCAAATCATTCATTAGGCCCATCAGTTCCTCGTGGGAGACGAGTTGAGCAACGCGTGCCTCAAAACGATCCATTATTGTTCATGTGTGAATTATTTAATATTAAATGATTGGTGAATAAGTTTACATCTATTTTTACTCATGTGTGGTTGTGCACTTTATTTTATAATCAATTAAATAAACTTGTTCAAATGTTTTTCATAGGATTCACTCGCCAACTTTTTGTTGATCCAAAAACCATTTTTACACATGATACAGGTGAACAGGATGAAGCAAGGAAAACATATGAAATGCCTTAGAAGAAAACAATGAAGCCTAGATTGATGTTTAGGACATGATGTAATTGTGATTGTATATTTCCCATTAAATTGTATTAATGAATATGAAACGTTATAATAAATGTCATGAGCTTTGATGATAACCCAATCATGCCTCGATCACCTTTTCCGCTGCGGGTCGGGGTGTGACAGATTGGTATCAGAGCCATGACTATAGGGATATAGAATAGGTTATTAGACCCTTAGAGCCTATACTATAGTTGCCTAAATTTTAATTGCTTAGGTGGTTACATACAAATTTATGATGTTTATTTGTTTCATATTTGTTTATACTTACAGTCAAACATACATACTTACATACACATTCATCATACATATTTCAATGTTCATATATTCAAATCATTTTCATACTCTCGTTGTTCAAAGATTTTGTCGCAATTTTCAAATCCCATCAAAGTAAGTTCTGCGACGGGCATGTAGTAACTGGAAGGGTACAAGTACCGGTGGTCGGAACGTCCTGTCTAGGTTGGCATTCGTATAAATCCAATATAACGGACCAGTTTGCCTACCTGGGGACTAACGATGAGAGTACGAAGGACCTATTAGGCCAAAGCATGCCACACCAAACGTCGTTCGAACTAACCCCACTTTGAGGTGTCACCGTGTCTATACCTGGACACATTCCGAATATCATACGTTATATACATATTTCTCGATTTTCTCCGGGTTTCAGTGTACGTAACCAGGCTAACACATGCGAACCATATGAAAAACCCGGTATTCATGGGGGCCCACATGATTACGAAGGTGAAGTATGGCGGCATGCAAGGCCTAATGATGAGCAAAGCCCAAGACATCCTATGGATGTAGTAGATTTATTTTTCTATATTTATTTTATGAATGTTCATTCCTAAATACGACCCATGATCCAAAAAACATCCAACTCATACTCATGATGCGTATTCCTTGTAGATGTCTTCTAACCTCGCCCGTAGGAAGATGAGAGCAGGAAAAGCCCGCGAGCGCATGGCTGCCCTAATCGCTCAACAAATGGCTGCCGTAATACCCAACATTGTAATACAAGTCCAACAAGCCCTTACCGCTAATCCTGTCAACCAAGAAGATCAAAATATTATCAACCCTCCCCCAAATACCACTAAATGCACCTACAAGCATTTCAAATCATGCGACCCTCCAAAATACGAAGGGACTGAAGGTGTCACCGCTCTCCTCCATTGGTTTGAAGAAATGGAGAACACTTTTCTAAATTGCGATTGCCTCGATGATCGCAAAGTGCGATATGCTACTGGTCGTTTATATGGAATAGCACTTACTTGGTGGAATACAGAGAAAGCGAAACGAGGCGTTGACGATGCTATGACTTTGACTTGGGAAGAGTTGAAGGAAATCATGACAAGACGGTTTTGCCCAAAGAGCGAAATCAAGAAATTAGAAGATGAGTTCTATTCGTTGAAGCAAAAGGAAGGCGACCACACCACATACAACAAAAGATTCCTCGAGTTAAATCAAATGGTTCCCAACTTGTTCACTCCCCTCTACCGTTTGATCGAGCACTACATTCGAGGTCTTCCGTCAAAGATTCAAGACTCTGTAATAAGTACCACGCCTGCAACTTTGGAAGCAGCAATGGAGTTAGCTACAGAGCTCACCGAGAACCGAATCCGGAACAAAGACTTCAAGGAGGAGAAGAAGAAGGATAAAGCATCAACTGAAACTTCAAACTCCACCCAAACCGAATCCCTTTCTCAACCCATTTCTAAGAGAAAAAGAGACGGGCAACTTTCGCTACTATCCAACGTAATCAACCAATTTCACACGCCATACCCATCCAAGCTATCCAAATCACTCAAATAGCACCCAACTCAACTTACCCAAATAAGAAACCATACCTTGGACCTCACCCTCGATGTAACACCTGTTTTTATCACCATCCATCTACCTTACCTTGTCGACTATGTGCGAATTGTGGACGCTATGGTCATTTGAGCAAGGTTTGCCGCACCCTTCAAAACCAAACCTCACCCCCTACTCAAAATATGATCCAAACATATCAACAACCTCAATACCCCATGTTACCTTATGCTCGAGCTTGTTTCAATTGTGGCGACCCTACCCACTTTAGAAACACGTGCCCTCGATTGGTTAACATCATAAACGCTCAAGCTCAATCAAACCCAGTTAACCAAGTAAATCATGAAAACCCAATCACTAGGCCACCAGCAATAGGAAGAGTTTTCAACATCAACGCCAATCCTGTCGAAGATAATGACGACCCAAACGAAACCACCCAACTAGTCCTCTTCACCGAAAATCAAGATTCAACTCCAATCGTTTAGTTTTATGTTTTTCTTTATGTTTTAGAATCACATAGAACCAATCATAACTTAAGGATAAAGCCAATGAAAATTTGACAAGAATATGGTGGATACGCCGCTGGTACTTCCTATATATAAGTATTCTTGCCAAAGGATCAGAGGCATTATCTGGCGGTTATGAGAGGTTCCATGTATAAACTGTTTGAGTGATTATTGTTTATTATTTTCAGTACATGCAATACGATCGGCTCCGTTTGATTGAGCCTTGATCGCACAGACATTTTTCATTTTCAGTACATGTAATACGATCGGCTCTGTTTGATTGAGCCTTGATCGCACAGACATTTTCATTTTCAGTACATGCAATACGATCTTGTGGTTGTTGTGTTTGTTGTAGAGTCACATAGAACTAATCATAACTTGCGGATAAAGTCAATGAAAATTTGACGAGAATATGGTGGATACGCCACTGGTACTTCCTATATATAAGTATTCTTGTCAAATGATCGGAGGCATTATCAGGCGGTTATGAGAGGTTCCATGTATAAACTGTTTAGATTAAATTTATTATTTTCAGTACATGCAATACGATCGGCTCCGTTTGATTGAGCCTTGATCCCACAGACATTTTTCATTTTCAGTACATGCAATACGATCGGCTCCGTTTGATTGAGCCTTGATCGCACGACATTTTTCATTTTCAGTACATGCAATACGATCTTTTGGTTGTTGTGTTTGTTGTAGAGTCAAATAGAACTAATCATAACTCGCGGATAAAGTCAATGAAAATTTGACAAGAATATGGTGGATACGCCGCAGGTACTTCCTATATATAAGTATTCTTGTCAAAGGATCGGAGGCATTATCAGGCGGTTATGAGAGGTTCCATGTAGGATTTAGTATGTTTTGGTTAAAGTTTGTTCATCATACATTTCAGTGTATTCAATTTCATCATTTATAGAAGTTGAGCTATGTCTCACTTCCACAATGACTAACCTCTCCACCATAACAAACGAGAGAGGTATTGTCATCATTCAAACATGTATACTATTAGAATTTAGACTCAAGCTGCGGTTGTTGTGTTGTTTATGTTTTAGAGTCACATAGGACTAATCATAATTCACTGATAAAACCAATGAAAATTTGACGAGAATATGGTGGATACGCCGCTGGTACTTCCTATATATAAGTATTCTCGCCAAAGGATCAGAGGCATTATCAGGCGGTTATGAGAAGTTCCATGTAGGATTTAGTATTGTCTTGGTTGAAATTTGTGTTACATTCATATCATCTCGCCATTTAAAGAAATTGGATTGTGTTCTATTTCTACATAAACTAACCTCTCCATCATAGCAAACGAGAGAGGAACTGTCACCATTCAAACATGTATGCTATCAGAATTTGGACTCAGATATTGGTTGTTGTGTTTATTTATGTTCTAGAGTTACATCATAGAACCAATCATAACTTACTGATAAAACCAATGAAAATTTGACAAGAATATGGTGGATACGCCGCTGGTACTTCCTATATATAAGTATTCTTGTCAAAGGATCAGAGGCATTGTCAGGCGGTTATGAGAAGTTCTATGTAGGATTTAGTAATTTCTTGGTACATTGGTTGTGGCATTTATTTATGTTTAGAGTCACATCATAGAACCAATCATAACTTACTGATAAAACCAATGAAAATTTGACAAGAATATGGTGGATACGCCGCTGGTACTTCCTATATATAAGTATTCTTGTCAAAGGATCAGAGGCATTGTTAGACGGTTATGAGAAGTTCCATGTAGGTTGTAGTATTAGAAATTTTGTTTTAGGATATAACCCTATCTTTCCAAACATATCAAAACTCTTACGCATGATATCATATTTAGTGAATCAACTCTGCTTATCAATATTTTTACCGTAGGCAACAAAAAGCGATTCCTGTAACAGGGTACTTAACCCTTACAAGGGACGTTACCGCCTCAAACAAAAACTTAAACTCTTACTCTTTTTCTAAGCATGTAACTGTCAAACTAAACACCATCCTTTTTAGACAAATATGTCACTACTCAAATTTCGGGATGAAATTTCTAAAAAGCAGGGGATACTGTAACATCCATAAAAACCGGATTTACCAAACCCGCTCCGTTTATTAACCGAACAATCAGTTAAAAATTTCATGGCGTATTTAATGCCCAAATTATTTTTAAACGATACATAATTAATAAGTATATTGGAATATATAATTTATATTTGAAAAAGTATTAAAAATAGTGGTTTAAAAATAAAAGGCTCCTGCCGGGTTTCGAACCCGGGTCAGCCAACGATTTCAGCAAAGCATTAACACTCAACCATCCAACCACTGCGCCACATGTATTCTTTGGTAATATATCCAGACAATTAATTCAAATAACGAAACAGAAATATTTCAGGTTAGACACGTAGCTCAGTTGGTAGAGCTGCGTGCACGCGAACGGGAGGTCTCGGGTTCGAGCCTCACCCGGCGCACACAATTACACAGTCTGACCGGTCAACAAGTCAACGGTCAACGGTCAAAAAGTCAACATTTTTTATTATTTATATTTATTTATTTTATTCAAAAATCAATTAAAAATACTTAAAAATAACATTTTTAAGGTTAGAAAATAGCCTTAAACTCACAAAAATACACCCAACAATCCTACTAAAATGGATTAAAAAAATCCGTTTACTTACCGAACCATTATGCCATTATCTAGGTTAGTTTTCACTCGTGGTTAAAACCAACTTCGTGCGCATTCAACATCATCAACCGAACGCACCCAATGTGAGTGAATCTTACAACTCCCCTTTTTAATTACACATTTTGGGGTGTGTCATGTGTCACCAAAATTAACTCGTTTATTTAAACTTGTGCCATACCATATTGTGATCTAAACTTAGATTGAATATATTGTTTGTAGTTATGTATTTCATATTGTCAAGTTATATGCAATTCATTCATTAGGCCCATCAGTTCCTCGTGGGAGACGAGTTGAGCAACGCGTGCCTCAAAACAAATCCATTATTGTTCGTGTGTGTATTATTTAGTTTATATTGTTTGTAGTTATGTATTTCATATTGTCAAGTTTATGCAAATCATTCATTAGGCCCATCAGTTCCTCGTGGGAGACGAGTTGAGCAACGCGTGCCTTAAAACGATCCATTATTGTTCATGTGAATTATTTAATATTAAATGATTGGTGAATAAGTTTACATCTATTTTTACTCATGTGTGGTTGTGCACTTTATTTTATAATCAATTAAATAAACTTGTTCAAATGTTTTTCATAGGATTCACTCGCCAACTTTTTGTTGATCCAAAAACCATTTTTACACATGATACAGGTGAACAGGATGAAGCAAGGAAAACATATGAAATGCCTTAGAAGAAAACAATGAAGCCTAGATTGATGTTTAGGACATGATGTAATTGTGATTGTATATTTCCCATTAAAATGTATTAATGAATATGAAACGTTATAATAAATGTCATGAGCTTTGATGATAACCCAATCATGCCTCGATCACCTTTTCCGCTGCGGGTCGGGGTGTGACACTTCAAGCGTTCCCCCTCTTGTTGCCACTTCATGGGAACAAGCCATGGCCACCCTGCCTTTGGCTTGAGGTGCGATCATGAGCACGTCCATGGGAATGCCTTATACAGTCCCACCAGAAAGCCTTCAAGGCTTTAACCTCATGCCCCAACTGATGGCACAATTCCCTTGGCAACACTTCATCAATCAAGTGTTAGCGATTCACCAGGGAACCTCAAACAACAACCCGTCATCAAGGATGGAAGAAGATCTTACCAAGCCTTACAAGCCCAACAACTTGTCTTACTTTTCCCAACAAATTTCCCATTACGAGTTTCAAAATCACACATCAGAACCTATGATGGTACTGATGACCCCAAAGACCACCTCCAAATCTTTACTGGGGCCGTGAGAATTGAAAATGGTCTAATCTCGAATGTTGTCTCATGTTCATGCAGACCCTTGTGGGGTCAGCACGTATCTGGTTCAATGACCTACCTGAACGAAGCATTCAAACCTTTGACGATCTTTGCAAAGGTTTCCTGGCTAATGTCTCACAACAGAGGTATGTCAAGGATGCTACAGTAATCTTCCAGATAAAGCAACGTGACGGTGAAAGCCTTTGAGACTTCATTGAGAGGTACAAAAGGAAGGTCTAACCTATGTGGGTGCTGATGAAAAAATGAGGGTTGCAGGGTTCATGAATGCCATAAAATCCAAATATCTCACAAGGGATTTCAACAAGTGTCTGCCTAAAACCCTCGAAGAAGCACTCGAAAAGGCTGAAGCCCACATTCGAGGAGAAGAAGCTGTAGATATCAAAGAACAAAGAAAAAGAACTCCTAACTAGCGAAACGATAGTCCCAACAGGAAAAGAGGAAACTTTGGGGCTTACGACAAATGTTTCAAAGGTTCGAATTCCAGGAGGCCTGAAGGCAGAAACCCTCCAAGCCGAGAAAAGACCATAAACTTCACAGCCCTAACTAAGACCCCACAAGAAATCTTGGCAACTGAGGAAGTGAAACACAGCTTCCGTCCTCCTCGTCCCTTGCCAAAAAGCAAAAGAAATGAAAACTCAAGTCAATATTGTGAGTTCCATGAAGAAAAAGGCCACCATACCAACGATTGCTTCCAACACAAAAAGAGAATTGAAGAATCCATCAAGTTCGGAGAATTAGCCCACTTGGTTAAAGGGGTAAAGGACAAGATGGTTGAAGGAAAGAAGAAGGAAGTAATATGGTGGACTTCGAAAACAAAGTTTCCTATAAACGTTGTCGTCTGGAGGCATGGTAATGTCAATGTGTTTGCTTCCCACCAGGCGTTACTTTCGAACCCTCTTGTGATGGAAGCCAAGATAGGAACAACAAGACACAAAATGCTTACATCGACACTGGTGCAGCCACTGAGATCATGTATGAGAAATGCTTCAACCGTCTCAACAACGATGAACGTTCAAGGCTTCAACAGTCTGAATCCTCCATAAAAGGTATTGATGACATACCTATCAAGCCTTTAGGCCAGTTAACCCTTGATGTTTGTTTTAGCGAGGGAACAAAGGAACGAACTGAGCAACTCATCTTTGTGGTAATCAACATCCCTTCCAACTTTGATGTCATCATTGGAAGGCCAGGGCAAAGAGTATTCGGAATGGCAACCCTTCAACCTACCCAAGAGGCTTTCATGGTTGAAGGGGAAAGCTCAAAGAAGAATGAAGACGATGAACAAGGGCTGGTCATAAACCCAAAATTTCCCAAGCAAAGGATAAAGGTAAATACCAGCCTCTCCAAAGAAACTCTCTCATACCTTGAGAAGTTACTCTTGCACTATGTTGATGTCTTTACTGTAACATTTGTCAAAAAAAAAGGTTTTCCAAACCCGCTTCGTTTGTAATCGAATATCAAGTTATAAATTTTTCGTTGCGTATTTATGTATATTTTAATTCTAAATGATGCATAATTAATAAACAAATTAGAATTTAAAAACTATAATTGATAAAAAGTGAAAATAAAATAAATAAAAAAGAAAACCGGCTGCCGGGATTCGAACCCGGGTCAGCCGGGTGAGCCTCAAGGTTTTAACTCGCGCACATATAACCACTCCGCCACTTGATGTCTTTGTGAGTTCTAGGAAACAATTAAAACATATGTACAACCGTGAATCAACCTTTTGCGCCAAACTGAAACCGATATCGGCTTCCAACCGTCCAAGACGTTTGAGTGATCGCGGATTCTAGATTATAACCGATAAACCGACATTCTTAATCAATTCAGTCGTTAATGAACTTGAATTCAAGTGATGTTCGGTTTTTATAACCGAAAACATTCACTTCTTGAATTACTTCAACAAAATCCTCATCTCGCGACTCAATTACATTCCCAGAACTTCTAATTTCACGTTTACTCTAATTTCTGATCGTCGGAATTGCTTTTTGAACTCGCCGGACTTTCGCTGGAAACCGTGTCTATCATCAAAACGGTAAGTTTCTCAATTCTTTCACCTTCTATCAGTTGTTAGGCTTTTGCTAACTCAAACCCTTCAATCAGAATCATTTCAGGCGACGATATCGGATAATCAACTCTCGCCGGAAAACTTCTGAAAATTCCCAGATTTCGCTGTGAAACGGTATAGTCATTCAAACCTTCTGATAACTCTTATTTAGTACTTCAATTCCACAATTAGCTAATCAAAACTGTTAATTGGTCCGCTCAGACGAAGTTCATAAAAACAGAGCCGACGACTTCGCCGGAGTTCTGAGAAAGATCGTCATTCCGGTATGTTCATTCCCAAAACTTTTCCTATCCGTTACATTTTCATCATTCATACGCCTGTTAATCGAATTAAGCAAGAAACAGTTGATTAATCATTATCTGTGTTCTTGAGCGAAGAAGACGAAGTCGATTATGATTATAAGATTAATTAAAATCAGTATAATAAACGGGTTAGACACACAGTCCAGCGGTGGACTGTGTGCAAACAATAAACATACGTCTCGAGTTCGATTCCTATCACGGCCCTATTCTCGGAAATAAAAATGTTTTTTTTAAGAACCGAACCGGGTTAACTCACTGAAGATGTTAAGTATAATAAAAATCAGTATATTAACCAAGTTAGACACATAGTCCAGCGGTGGACTGTGTGCAACACTAACCACAGGTCCCGGGTTCGAGACCTGTTACGCACGCCGGTTCGATGATTAAAATCCTTTTTAAAAATAAATGAATTTTGAATAAATTAAAACAGTATGTAAATATAATTAAAAACAGAAATATTCGGGTTAGACACGTAGCTCAGTTGGTAGAGCTGCGTGCACGCGTACGGGAGGTCTCGGGTTCGAGCCTTACCCGGCGCATACTTGCATACCAGCGAACCGGTCAAACAGTCAACAGTCACGGTCAACGGTCAATGGTCAACTCAAAAGTCAACATTTTTTTATATTTTTATTTATTTAATTAATTTAAAAATCAATTAAAAATACTTAAAAATAATGTTTTTAAAGTTAGAAAATAGCCTTAAACTCACAAAAATATATCTAAAAATCTTATTAAAATTATTAATAAAATCCACTCATTTACCATACCTTTTCGTTATTATTTAGGTTAGTTAATTCTCGTCGATCAATCCTCTAAACTCGTGCGCATTTCAACATCTTCAATCGAACGCACCCAATGTGAGTGAATCTCTACAAATTCCCCGTTTTAATCATGTTTTTGGGGTGTATCATGTGTCTTATTATTTATTACATTTAAACTATTGTGCATCCATCATATCCATGAACAAATGTGTATTCAACATGTATCAAATGTTTGTGTGGTTATTGTTTAGATTAAATTTATCATTTTCAGTACATACATTATCATAGGCCGCCGCTCCCCATTACATATGAGCGTTGAGCTGTTCCCCATTACATATAAGCGTGAACTAGGCGTTGCTAACATACGATCGGCTCCGTTTGATTGAGCCTTGATCGCACAGACATTTATCATAGGCCGTCCGTTCCCCATTACCTATGAGCGTGAACGTGACGTTGCCAACATATACAGTATCATTCATGTTATACATTCATGCAAGTTGGTTTGTTATTGTATGTTATTGTTTGTTGTTGTTATTGTTATTGTATGATTATTTACGTTTGTTCACATATGATTATTGCACAATTTTCCATAATAAATATAACAAGAAATCAATAATAAATGTTTTTTCTAACAAGGTTCACTCGCCAACTTATGTTGACCCAAAAACCCCCATTTTTACACATGATACAGGTGATCCAGCTGCAGCAAGAAACACATAGGATGGCTTAGAAGAATAAACTGGTTTAGACTTTGGATTGTTTAGTTGATTATCTTTCTTTGTAATTGTATGAACATGTTTGGAATATTGAGGATGTAATTTTGAATTTAATAAATATGAAACATATTAGTAAATATCATGAGCTTTGATGATAACCCAATTATGCCCCGACTCTTATTCCGCTGCGGGTCGGGGTGTGACATTTACCTGGTGCCCGGAAGACATGACTGGCATCCCTCAAAGCATTGCCGAACATGAATTAAAAATCCCACCCGATGTCAAGCCCATTGTCCAAAAGAAACGAAGTCAAGCTCCTGAAAGAAGCCTTGCATCTTGACAAGAGGTAGAAAAACTTGTTCTAGCCGAGATCCTCCGAGAAGTCAAGTACCAATCATGGGTAGCCAATCCGGTTATGGTTCGAAAACCCGACAAGGCTTGGAGAATGTGTATCGATTTCAAAGACTTGAACAAAGCATGCCCAAAGGATTGCTACCCATTACCAGAAATAGACCTCAAGGTTGACTCACTCACAGGCTTCCCATTCAAGTGTTTTCTGGATGCCTACAAGGGTTACCATCAGATTCTCATGAAAGAAGAAGACGAAGATGTAACATCCCAAAATGCGTAAATGAGATTAATTCGTGTTATGTAATTAGAAAGATCTTAAAGCACATTAGTATGGGAAACATAACTAAGAGAAACTAACTTAGTTAAACAATGGTAGAAATTAATATGCTCATGTATTGTTTGTGACAAAAGAAAATAAAGTTAATAACTTGAGGGACTAGAAGTGAATTATGTGCAAAACTTCAAAAGAAATAAAAGTGCAGGAATGTGGTAGGTATGGATGGGTGTTCAAGACATAGAGCAAGAAGGAGAAACCCTTCTTCTTCAAATACCACATGAAATCCAACCTTTTGGATGTGAATTACGGCTGAATTCATATGCATGTGATGGGTTTCTTAAACATCTAGATGTCCTCTAAATAAGGTACGTTGAAATTTGTGATTTGATGATCTTGTATGAAATGGATTTCAATAAATCCAGGAATTCATGTGAAATTGGTGTGACTATGAGTTAGAATCACCACATAGAACTTAAATTATGCTTGAATATGGCTATCTTGATGATTAAAAGTGAAAACCCACTTGAAATAGGAGTATGGTAAGTTAATGATGAATTATGTGCAAATTTGTGCGATGTTAATGTATGTAACTACATGTTTTGAGTATTTGTTAAGTGCATTAGATGTAGAATGAAAGACATTTGAGTTTAGTTGATTTTTTTAATGATCCGTGACATGAACTAGTAAGAACATGCATAGAATGCTTGTATAATATGCTTTGTTAGTAGTACGCACACCAAGTGTTTGATGAAATGTCTAGGCGAAGTTAAAAGGTGATGTTGTATGCAAAAACATGGTAATTATGTATAGAATGTGATAATAATGAAATTGTTAAAAAGATTATATGAGGAAGGTGTGTTTTGAATTAATCTATGAGAAGGTTTTTGTTTGAGTTCAAGATTGGTAGAAGTATGCATTAGTGACTTGCACTACATACTTGAATGGTGGTGCATACCATGTGACGGACTAGTTGCTTAATGATAATTTAGAAATAGATGGTAATAAACGAATAGCTTGTGGACTTACTAGTAAATGATGATGTTGAAGTAGTGTTGTAGAAAGTATTTTAGTAGATATTTTGATGTGAAACATAAGATACATGATTATGATGATGATTTGTGAAGATTGAATGAATATGTTCATCCATGGATGAACTAACAAGAATGTGCTTTATCTACTTGTGCACTATGCTTAATTGGGGATACGCACACAACATGTTTGATGAAATGCCTTGATTTGATGTAGTTGTGTTTTGACAACAATGTTTGTAAATTGATGAATTAGGACGATAATAGAAGTATGTATGGATGCTTAAGATCATAATAAATAAGGAAGTATGCATATGAGATGAATTATATGAAAGCTAAAATGTGAAGTTGTGATCATATAGGAGCAAAGAAGGAAGAAGGCACGAGCCACGCCAAGGCGCAAGTAACGCACGTTCACAGTAAGTTCATGTGAACTTCACTTTATAATAATGTAGAGAACGGTATAAGTTTCATGTTTTTGTTACTAGTTTATAAAATTATAATTTTAAAGTATGGCAAATGCGATGTATTGAATATTGAAGAATTATGAAGTATATATGATGACCCGTCATGAACGGGTCAAAACGAATGAATATCAAGAACTAGAAATGGATATGTAACGACTCGTTGTAAACGGGTCAAAACGGATGAAGGTTCAAGATGACGAAACGGTTATGAATTGAATCCGTTAAGAACGGGTCGGATGGATTAAAGATGTTAATTATGAAGGAATGGTAAAAGCAAATGTCCATTTCTAATTGGAATTGCTAGTATGAAAGGAATGATGATGAATGCATGAATTATTATTTTGACCTTAGTAATGGGTCAATATGTAATGTAATGGTAGATATAAACGTTAAGATTAAAGAATTTTACTAACGAATATCTGTGTATTGTATGATAGGAAAATCTCATATTTGAAGATGGCGAGCTTGGATCGAACACACTACACCGCCCTTTTTACGCTTCCGGTTCATGTTTATTTCAAACGGGTCAAAACGCTTTTGGTTGTAAATGTTAACTAAATATTTAGGATTTTCGTAAGTAAGTTTAGGGACTTGTATTTGCTAAGGTAGTTCGGGTCAACACTCGTGATGAACTTTTGATCGTCGTGTTTACTCGAACTAGACATGGGCATTTTGGTAAAAATATGAATGATGAAAAAGAAAGTTTTAAATCTTGACGTTTTTATATGTTGTTTTGACCGTATAAAATTTTGGGCGTTTCAGAAGAAAAAACCGCATTCCACACTGATAAAGGTATCTTTTGCTATCAAAAAAATACCTTTTGGTTTAAGAAATGCGGGTGCCACTTATCAACGCTGATTGACAAGGCGTTCGCTGGCCAAATTGGCAAATATATGGAAGCTTATGTTGATGATTTGGTGATCAAAAGCAAAACAGTAATATCAAATGCTTGGCGACTTACAAGAAACTTTCCAAAACTTGAGAAAGATCAACATGAAGCTCAATCCAGTCAAGTGTTCGTTTGGTTTTGAAGAAGGCAAGTTTCTAGGGCAAATCGTGGGGAAACAAAGCATAAAGGCTAACCCCAACAAAGTCAAAGTTGTCCTAGAAACCAAGTCCCCACAAAGCAAAAAAGAACTTGCAGCCTTGAAGCGTTTTACCTCTAAGTTAGCAGAAAAATCCTACCTTTCTTCAAACACTCAAGGGATGTGCTAACAAAAAAGACTTTCGATGGACTGAAGAAGCAAAGGAAGCCTTCAACCAAATGAAGCAAGACTTGGCTTCACTCCCAGCCATTGCGGCTCTAGAAACAGGAGAAACAATCTTTGTCTATCTTTCAATTGCTGAAGAAGCCATAAGCGCGGTCCTGACCATCGAACGAAACAAAGTTCAGGTACCCGTTTACTTCTCCAGTAAAACTTTAAAACTAGCAGAGATCAAGTATCCTCCTTTGGAAAAACTTGCTCTAGCCCTGTTCCTAACAGCCAGAAGGCTTCGAAGGTACTTTCAAGCACACCCAATACAAGTAGTCACAGACCAACCTATTAAAAGTGTGCTTGGACACCAGAAAATTCCGGACGATTAGCCAAATTGGTTGTGGAACTAGGGGAACACAAAATCACCTATGTTCCAAGAAAATCCGTCAAAGCCCAAGTCTTAGCCGAATTCATTGTAGAATTCCCTAAGGAAATCATAACGGAAGTTAACAACAACTACCACTAAACCCTTTGACCCGAAACCTGGAAGCTTTTTACCAATAGAGCTTCAGTATCGAAGGGTCAGGGCTGGTCTAGTCTTAATCAACCTGAAGGGTTAGAATTTACATATGCTCTACGGCTTGAATTTTAGACCACCAATAATGAAGCCGAGTACGAAGCATTGATTGCTGGGTTGAAGATTGCCAAAGAAATGGGAGTTCAAAAGCTTCAAGTCTTCACAGACTCTTTACTTGTCTCAAGCCAAGTAAATGACAGCCATGTGGTAAAAGAGCCCAACATAAAGAAGTATCGAGAAAAATCAAAAGAGTTGATGAACACATTTCAAGCCTGTACCATCAAGCAAGTCCCAATATCTCAAAACAAGAGAGCTGATGCACTAACAAACTTACATCTCTCACGTTTGCCCATCTCACCAAGAAAGTATTGGTTAAAGTGTAAAGTCACCATGCATTCAGGAACTTGAGATTCAAGATGTGATCACTGAAGAAGGACCAAGTCGGATGAATCCTATTGTCAAATTCCTAAAAATGGTGAATTACCTGATGATCAGACAGAGGCTGATATGGTTCGCATCAAGTCACGGAAGTATGTGTTGCGAGGAGAAATCCTTTACAAAAAAAAGTTACCTTGCACCCTTACTCCGATGTGTTGGCCCAGAAAAAAGTCAATATCTGATCAAGGAAGTCCATGAAGGGATATGTGGGGCTCATTATGGTCCAAGATCGGTGGTTTCAAAATTGATGAACCTTGGATACTTCTGGCCCTCCATGCACAAAGATACCACTGAGCAATTGCGAAAGTGTGAAGCCTATTAGCTACATGAACCGATTCCCAAGAGTCCCAAACACGATCACGTCCCCATATCCTCAGCTTGGCCATTTCACAAGTGGGGAATGGACATTGTCGGTCCATTTCCACCAGCCAAGGGAGGAGTGAAATTCTTATTGGTGGCCGTAGATTACTTCACCAAATGGCCGTAAGTCAAACCTTTGGGGAAGATCTCTGGAAAACAAGTCATCGACTTTGTAAGGAAAGCATCATTTGCCGCTTTGGGCTTCCAGGGGTGCTAGTCACAGATAATGGCAAACAGTTTCCGAGAAGCCTTTTAGCTCATGGTGCAAGGAGTTCAGAATTACACAAGTGTTTAAAGAACAAACCGAAGCATTGTGGAAGGGATAAAGACAGGTTGGAAGACATGACACTCAGTGGCTTGAAGAACTTCCCAACGTTTTATGGGCCATCCGAATGACAGAAAAAACAAGTCACAAGAAAACACCTTACAACTTAGTGTTTGGGTCGGAAGCTGTGATTCCGGCAGAAATAGGAGTTACCACACAACGAACACTCAACATTGACCTTGAGGCAACCCAGGCCGAAACCATGCTGAACTTGGAACTCCTAGAAGAAGCTCGTGACCAAGCCGCTATAAGGAAGCAAAATATAAGCAGAAAATGGAAGCTTATTACAACACCTGGGTGAAACATGAACGTTTTAAGCCAGGAGACCTGGTTCTCCGCAACAATGAAGCAAGCAAAAAAGAGAATCAAGGCAAATCGGTCCCAAGTGGGAAGGACCATACACTATTCTCGAAACACACAAAGGAGGATCATACAAGCTGGCCGATGCTGAAGGCAAAAAAGCTTCCTTGCCACTGGAATGGCAAAAACCTTAAAAGGTTCCATGTGTAGGGAGAATGTTCTATGTTCCATCTTTCCTTTGTAATCAAAGTTTGCCTTTTATGAATGAATGATGATGTTTTTGTCAAAGTTTGTCTTTTCTATCCTACAATCAGGTTGAGAACCTAGCAAAAACACTCCATGGTAAGGGCCATGTAAGGGGATGAGCTCCCATGCCATATCGCTCAGTAGGTTCAAGGGTTAAATGAACCTACATACGGGGTGAGTTCCTAAATCAATCCAACTCCATGAGACTTGCATAAATTTTTTAACTTGCCTCATAGACGGGTCCGAAACAACCTACACCAAATGTTCCTTAACCTCATAAAGGTTTACGAAATACTGAATGATGTCATAAAAAGGATAGACCACATGTATCCTTTATCTAAAAAACCTTAAAGCTAAGTGGCTGCAGCACTGAACCTTCCCAGGTATAATGGACAAAGGGTACATCACAAAACAACAAGACAAGTATAAAATCATCGACATATATAAGAAAAAGTAGAATAAAGCATTAGACACACCAATTCTAAACATAAGGCCTTAAGGGCCATAAACATAACATATTGTTCAAATGCCTTCAGGGCTACCATCAACCAAAGGAAACCTTATGGGTTTCCCAAAAGACTACTTGTTCAAAAGACATCACATAACATTGTTTAAAGATGCTGAGAGAGCTACGAATAAGGTTTAAAGAGTTTTAGTTTGCAACATCGGAGGCAGTAGGCTTCGATGCACCAGCTTCACCACCCTTGGATTTCTTGGACTTTTTCTTCTTCTTCTCACCAGCTCTAGCATCCTCGGAAGCTTGAAGGCTTCTATCCTTTGAGCCTTCACCGCCATCAGAAAAGGTTTCCTCACTGTCACCCGAGCAGGAACGCTTCTTCGAAAGAGATTTTAGCACTTCGGTACACACATCCACGTTGAGGCCAAAAGGTTTCAACTCCTGCAAGACAGAAAGAGGCTTACCGAAACACTTAGAAACCTCACCCACATAAGGGTAGGGCATGTGCTCCATCTTCACAACGGTTTCCTTGAAAACATCAAAGGCCTTTGCTTGAAAGAGAGGGAATTGCTACTGAGTTTGCCCGGTTTCACATACCTTGTAACCAGCAATTAAACCTTTGTGCCTACCATGAGCGAGAAACTTGCTATACACATCACCCAAGGCACTGTTGAACTGCGATGAATGAAGAAGATATGTAACCACTTGTTGGAATCCATGCTCAATCAACTATTTTTTATCATTAGTCTCCCGGCGCCAGCGAAGTTTCCAACCTATCCTTCTCCTCCAAGAAGGCCTTTTTCTGAACTTCCAAGGCAGCCCTATCAACTCTCACCTGAACCCTGTCAGCTTCTAAGTGTTTCTCCAGTTCCGCCATCTCAATCTTGTGCTGAGAGGAAAGCTCACCAATCTTTACCAACAGCTTCATCTCATTCTTAGCAAAGCCCTCCGCTTCCTTTTTTAAAGCAACCATTGAAGCTTTCATTTCGTCCCTCTTCTTGGTAAAGACTACATATTCTTGCATTCTTTCACGAAACCGGGACACACCTTCGAGAGCAAGGCAGGTAGATTACAAGCAGCCAACATCATCTTCGGGATCATCAGGTCATCTTCCATAGATGAGCAGGTATCTCGTACAGCAGGAGGAGCAAAGTGGTTTAAAACGTCCTCACAAACGGAGGATGACTTGAAACTATCGCCAACAGTAACCTTCCAATCCGGAACATAAACCTCTGTTGAGTTCACATTGGAAGAACCTTTAATACCCTTCCCATAATCCTTCAAAATCGCAAACTTTTTAACCACTATTTTGTTTCTCTTGCCAATCACCAAAGGTAACTCCTTGTCTTTCTTGGATTTTCCCTCAACCCCAACATCAGGAACATCTGAAACCTCTATGTCGTCACTTAGCTCAACCGGCTCAGAGGTCGAGGGCCGGTTAGCAGCTTTGATCATACGACGGTTCGAGCGTCGGGTAGAAGGCTTGGAAACACCCGCCTTAGTAAAACCCTTAACGTTTGGAACATTGACATAGTCCGAACCCTCGAACCTGTTCTCAACATTCCTAATAATAGCATCTTCCCCGGGAGTAGCCTCAACATCCCCAAATAACATATCAGAGGTATCGTCACTTTTAATAAAATCTAAGGCAGACATGACTGCAACGACAAACACGTAGCATAAGCAAAATACAGAAACATAACAAACATATAAACTAAAATGTCGTACCCTGATCATCTTCCATGAGCACAAGGTCACGACCCGGCTTGTCCCATAACTTGCTAATACCCATCAAAACTAAAAGATGTTCAGGAAAGGGACGAAGCCTCGACGGACATTCCCTAATAGATTTCAACAACTAATTGTCTATTTCGGATTCAGAAGGTTCAAGTTCATTAAGAACAGCATCGGGATGCCTCCACACAAGTTTAAAAGGAATAAGGGTCTCAGAAACCCAAAAAAATCGATCCTTCCAAGAACCGATAGTCGGAACCATAGACGAAATCTAACACACATCAACTTGAGATGTTTCAAAAGTAAACCAATCGGCGTTCTTAGCCAGACGAAAGAAACGGCGAAACAACAACAATGTCGGGTCATAACCTAGGGCACCGCATAAAATCTAAAAGATGTTCGGGAAAGGGACGAAGCCTCGACGGACATTCCCTAATAGATTTCAACAACTAATTGTCTATTTCGGATTCAGAAGGTTCAAGTTCATTAAGACAGCATCGGGATGCCTCCACACAAGTTTAAAAGGAATAAGGGTCTCAGAAACCCAAAAAAATCGATCCTTCCAAGAACCGAGAGTCGGAACCATAGACGAAATCTAACACACATCAACTTGAGATGTTTCAAAAGTAAACCAATCGCCATTCTTAGCCAGACGAAAGAAACGGCGAAACAACAACAATGTCGGGTCATAACCTAGGGCACCGCATAAAATCTCAAAGTGTAAAACCCTAGCAAGACCTTGAGGGTGTAACTGACCGAAAGACACTTGATAATACTCTATGATGTTAAGAACGAAGACAGACGAGTAACGCAAATTGGAAAACTCAAAATGACGGCAGTACAGAGCAATCAAACCAACAGGACACATGATCGATCGATTTGTCTAAACCCGGAGCCATCGGATTACAATAACCTCTAACTAATATATTATATTTGATATTATCCCTCAATCAGAGCGAGGGAGAGTGGGACACTTAAACTGGCGCGAAATACAATGGATGGTATAAGAACACACATAAAAAATTGTAAAAATAATACAAAACAATGATTTTCAAAACTTAGGGTTAGTGCTTGATTTGTAATTTTTACAACTTAGGTTCGTGCCTAATTTGTAATTTGTAATGTGACGACAAACAACGGTGATAGATCTAAGGCCATAACAACGACTAGATGCATGGTAACATGAGCTACAATTGTGGTGGCACAACAATGGCGTGAGAAAATAAATAAAACCCGATAAGTATGTTTGTACTATGTGTTCCTGCACCATGACAAGAGGAAGAAGAAGTAATAGAAAGTCATCACACAGGGGACGAAGGGTGAAGAGGGACAACCACCAACCAATATCTAGTGGCAAAAGCGATGGAGAGAGGTGTGAAGGGAGAGGAGAAGAAGGCAAGAACCTCACGTAAAGTATTATGTATTATTAATCAACTATATATAGAACTACAATGAAAATAGTTACATAGAAACATAATCACATCATATCTTCTAATGTACATTCTTTATAATATTTCCGGTAGTCATCATATTTTCTAATATTAATAGAGATAATTACAATAAAACCTAACTAATATATCTAATAATTATGTAATAAGGCAATGCATGAAACGCCACAAGGTTATATACTCCAGTTATTTCACATAAATATATTGCCTCTAGACATGATACCGAAAACCGCGAAAGTAGTCATTTATCTTAGTCTAATCCATTTTTTAACGCGTATAAGGCTTTATTCCCATCAATACATGCGTAAATGCATGTGATATGTAACCAGAACTCATGTATCACCTCTCCTTGGCTATATATCATGTGAAAACATACGTACGTTAGGTGGTAGTTAGTTGATAAACATTCAATATCTACCTCAACCTTGACTAACATATCAATATGGGAAATGACAAGCCGATACTTATCAAACATAGTTATGTGATTGAACATCATGTCCATATCATTATATCACAAAAACCTTCATTTCTTATAAAAAGACATGATTCGATATCATGCATGGAAACCATTTGATAATAAAAAAAGCTCATGATGTTTAAGACTTAAAGAGGTTTGTTATAGAGGCTACTAAATTAATATTAGACATGGAAGTAGTTTCGTATGTCTGTTGGATCAAAACATTAATAGGTGCTCGTGGTTGGTTTGTAAAGTATGTATCAACTACTCAAGTGAGTGATGATAATGAACTATCTCCAATTTGAGAGACCGATTGCACTTGTTAATGGGTTAGTCATTAGTGGTGATGGTGTGAGATCAGTAGGACTTTGTTGTTTTAGAGAACACACTAAGGGTGTATCGGAATGTTTGTTCTAGCGTTGGTGTGAGTGATTTTCCTGACACCATGCGGGCGTTATTTACTAAATATAAGACGACAATTCCTGACACTATGAAGGCGCTATTTACTAAATATAAGACGACAATGTGTAACCAACCACATATTCAACGTATAAAACTTAATGTAAACAAGTCTATTAAGCAAGTAAATTTCTTTGTTTTTATTTCAATCAAAAACCTGACAAAAGCTTTTAATTTGATAATAAAAAATAAACTACAAAAAGTTAAAAGTAATTAAAGATTTTTTTTACGAATCTCATTATGAGCATATTGACGAAAACATTTAGATCATGCAACAAAACATAGCACGTGTCACATAACTTTTTCCAAATGTAGCTTTCTTACAAGTAAAAGTAACAACAAATATATATATATTTTTTATCATATGTCGGTCCTTGCTGTGTGGAGGTGGGGAGTGTGTGGTTTATGAATTGGTTCACAAATCATCTCTTTTCTAAATTTAAAAATGAACGTAAAGAGAAAATCTTTTTTAGAAGACAAAATAATATATGGACCCAAATCTTAAATCCACCCACCATTGATATACGAAATCTGTTAATTAGTGCCCCGTTGAAAGTTAAAACAAAGGACACCACCACATTTGATCGATATGATTGGTTGAAGAGGTTGTTTGGAATGTTTTAATTTGGGTGCCAATTGTGTCAGTTTGTAGGTTGACTGACTCTATTAAAATAACAATACATTGTAATTGGAATAGATGGCAATGGAACGAGTTTGTCAATTGCGTTTTAGAAAAAAAAAGTCATTTTTTATGTTTTTTTGTTCATTGCGTTTTACGCAACTGGGTTTTCAAAAAAAATCGAAATTATAGTAATAGCATACTCGTTTTAAAGATTAAAAAACGCTCGCTTTTTGTACAATTTTTATATAAAAAAATAATGTCGTATGAAAGAGTTATTAACATTTAAAAAATAAGGTGGAACTGGGGGAGAGAGAAAATATTGTCTTGTATTGACTAGAATGCCCCTAAACAACTCACGCGCCTCTTTTTTTTCTTTAATTTCATTAATTTAATCTTAACCTTTGATTAATATATATATGGTCAAGATTACTTCCTAGACTTCCTACCCAAATAAACTTTCTAGTATACCCTAAACCTTAAATATATTTCATAATGCACAAAGAAAAAATATAACAATCAACTTTGAATGGTAGGGTTACACAATATCTTTGATGAACAAATGTTGACGAAACACATAACAGAAATTTAGTAATTTAGTGTGAATTATATACAAAGACGACATCACAAAAAACATATTATCATCTGTACATATTTAAAAATATATTGTTTTAGGTATACGTTATCGGGTAATCAAGTCGGATAACGGGTATATTACTAAAATCCATACCCATCCTAAACCCCCGAAGAAAATATAATTAATCCATACCCGGTCTCATACTTGATTGCCTGACCTCATACACTTCCAAATGTGTCAAGTTTCGAGTTTAACCATTAACTGAGTTAGATTATCATCCCTAATCACCAAGGACATCTATGTGGAAGAGAGGGCGGAAGGAGAGGGGATTACTTTCGATGTAGAAGAGAGGAGGTTTAAGGTTGCCACCACGTATGGCCTGTGCGGCCACCCTACTGGTGTTGGGGTAGGAGAGCAAGCAAACTAGTTTGTGAGAAACCACTAGACCTGGGGCAAGAGGTAGGCAAGGTTGAGGTGGCTCGTCCTAAGGTTCAAGCATTGGTGACTCAAATTAGTCCGAAGAAGATTCATATATTTAATAATCTAAAAGAATTAATCATACCCAATAGAGGTGTAGACGAGCCTACGGTCAAGCCCGAACTTCATATATCGAGCTCGAGCTGATTTGCGAGCCTAAACGAGTTCTTTATTTTAAAAAATAGCTGTGTGTGGATAAATAATTATAAAAGTAAATAAATCAAACATTACTAAATGTGTGTTGTGTGTATACATAATTATAAAAGTATATAAACCAAAAAATTATTCTATATATAACAATTAACGTTGGACCTTAGGGCTATGGCTCTATAGCCTAGTGGCATCTTGGTGATGGGATAAAACTTTGGGATTAATAGGTCTTGGGTTCGATTCCCAAAAGGGGTTTTTCCCATATATACAATCGACGAACAAACAAAGGAAGAAGAAATAGATATGTGCATTATTAATAGATATATAGACTATTTATAGAACTGAACAAACTCATGTACATAGGTGTACAGTCTTGTAACAATGTACAGTTTCTTGTAAAACATGGGTTAAGTTCATTGTACACAAGTGCACATATTGTTTATAGAACTACTCAAACTGTTGTACACATATGTACAATTCTTTTTAAAACAGGTGTAAAGTTCACTGTGCACAGGTGTACAGTTTCGTGTATATATGAGTACAGTGTACGGTTTCAAGTAAAAAGAAAGAATGAATAAGAAACTATGTTGCGAAGGGAAAGTGAAAACTTTCGATTAATTTTTGGATGGATTGGGATTAGAATCTTGTTATAATTTAAAAGATATATCAGTTTCGCAAAAAATAGGAACCGTTAACTGATTTGGATTAATGAAAAATAAGGAAATAATTTAAATTAAAATCATATATCCTTTTCAACTAAAAAATAAATGAATGGCTAGGATTATTTCACTAAGTTCACAAGTCAATCTTGAACCTAATAATTATACTAATATATATATTATAATATATATAGGGGATGAGTAAAATGAGAACCGCCTCAGTTGCGAGAACCGTGAGAACCACTTTCTAACCATTAGATCTTAGATGATGGATGGATGAGATTTAAAAAGTAATATTAAATCATTTTGTTTTATTATGTTTTTTATATTTTAATGCCAAAAGGGTAGTTTGGTAAATTTGTTTTTTTTTGTTTTATTGTATTTATTATTTTTTATTACTTTTTTGTTTTATTATATTTATTGTTTTTTATTAAAATCAGAATTTTTTTATTAAAAAACATTTTGAAAAAGGTTTTTTTAACAAAAAACGATGTTTTTCAAGATTTTTTTTACAAAAAAACATTTTTACGAGCGTTTTTTTACCTTTAGTTTTTTTACGCGCCGTTTATTACGCGCCCGTTTTTACGCCGATTTTTTTACGCGCCGTTTTTACGCCCGTTTTTTCGCGCCGTTTTTTTACGCCGGTTTTTTTTCGCCCGTTTTTTTTAGCCCCGTTTTTTACGCGCCGTTTTCAAAACTTTTTTTACACGCCGGTTATAAACTTTTTTTACCGCCGGTTTAAAACTTTTTTTACGCGCGGTTTAAACTTTTTTTACAGCCGGTTTAAAACTTTTTTACGCGCCGGTTTAAACTTTTTTTACGCGGTTTAAAACTTTTTTACGCTCCGTTTAAAAAAAATTTTTTACGCGCGGGTTTTAAACTTTTTTTACGCGCCGGTATAAAACTTTTTTACGCGCCGGTTTTAAAACTTTTTTACGCCGGTTTTTACGACGTGCATTTTAAAACTTTTTTACGCTGGTTTTTACGCATGCATTTTACGCGTGCATTTTAAACTTTTTACGCCGGTTTTTGCGTCTCGTTTGTTTTACGCCCGTTCTTTTCGTTTTTAAACTTTTTTTTTACAAAAAGTTTTTTATAATTTTTTTACAAAATAATAAAAGATGAGCGAGAAATTGAAAAGAGATATTGAAAAGACTTTAAAAGTTACTTTAATGAGAAGAGAGATATGATTTGATGGTTTTCGCGGTTCTCGCAACTCGGCTTGGTTCTCTCTTGAACCGATCCTCTCTCTCTCTATATATATATATATATATATTAAAAAGAGAAGTCAATGAATAGTGTTATAATATTACAATAATATATACTTCTTTTAATACTTTTATTATTTTAATATATATATATAGTTATTTTCTTTACCTTTTAAGTTGGATAAACTTAGTGTCAACCAGTACTGGTATCGAAATACGATACGGAACGGTTCATTATCGGTACATGATGGTAAAAACCGACACCAGCTTCGCATAGAAAACGCCAAAAGTCAGTACCGAACTGATTTTGAAAATCTTTTAGTTCGGGAAATTCGGTACTGCTACCCAGTACCATTTGTTCATCGTGGATCACGGGTACCGTACGAACAACAATGGTAGCATGCAACATTTTTTGTTGATTTTCTTCAACTGTTAATGATTTTTTTTTTGTTTCAGGGGGTAGGGAGAGCTTGGTGCCAACCGATACCGAATCGGTACTGGTACCGAAAATACTGGTTACGGTACCTGTATATGAAGGTAGAAACCGGTAGGTGCCAAAAGTCGGTACCGAATTGGTACTTAAGATCTTTCAATTCGGGAAATTCGGTACCGGTACCCAGTACCATTTGCTCATCTTTGACCATAAGTTTCATACGAGCAACAGCATTACCATATAACTTTTTTGGTTGATTTTCTTTCGGTTATCTTT
Source organism: Scalesia atractyloides (assembly GCA_947069175.1). Classification (NCBI taxonomy): domain Eukaryota; kingdom Viridiplantae; phylum Streptophyta; class Magnoliopsida; order Asterales; family Asteraceae; genus Scalesia; species Scalesia atractyloides. Next base: position 54,641,636 of record CAMTDV010000009.1, read on the forward strand.
TAGTCATTTTTTCTATATTTTCTTTTTATTCTTGTCAGCGGTTCCGTGCGCAACGCGCTCTTAGTGATTTCAAAACACATGTAAACACAAACTAAATAACAAAAGAAGTTCGCCGCAACGTGGCGATGTTGGACCTTAGGAACAGTGTAACAACTAGCCAACATTTGAAGCTTATTTACCATACTGTCATTATTGAAAAACAATTGTTCAACTTAGTATATATATCCTTATATAGTATAGTAGTTTTATTAGTTTATTACCTTTAATAATGTTGGATGCCTTTATTTATTATGCCTTTCAATTAGGGAATAGGGGTGTTCTTCTGGGTTCTTTTTGGTTTCTGTTTCCTGGGTCAGGTTGATTAGGTTTTTTGGCCGGAAAAGTGACCCGATAACCAAACTATTTAAAATTCAGTCGGGATTTCAGTTTTCAGGTTTAGATGTAATATTAAAAAATGCTTTTTTCATAAAATATAATTAAAATTCATCATGCTACTTAAAAAAATTATTAAAATTAAAACAATGTCTGACAATATAATATGATAATGTTCAAAAATCCTGTAACATAATATTCAGATACAACAACCTAAACCAAAACACATCTACCAAAAAAAGACATTAAATGTTTGGGTTTTTTTGGGATTCGGATTTCAGGTTATTCGGTTTTTGGCCGGAAAAAAGTGACCCTATAATCGTCCCATTTAAGATTGGTTCGGGTTTTTCGAATAAAAATGAACAACCCTATTAGTGAAACATGGACACATTTAATCTCATTGGACGGCCATTAGCAATTCATGGGCTCATGCCAATAACATGAATTCTTTAGTAATTTTCAGAGAATGTCTTTAGTAATATTTTTGAGAGAATGGATCGTGTACATGACAATATTTGCATAAGAAGTATACGAAAGTTTGAGAGCAGGATAAGTGTCATTGGCTTGAAGGGTAATTTAGTCATTTCTCACTTAATCATTTCCCCCTTATTTTCAAACGGCTATAATTTTTTCATACGTTAATATTATTTTAAAAAATTACACAGGTATAACACGTATTTCATTCTCTTTAATTCAAGCAGCATATTAATATAATTTTCTTAAAAAAAATTACAGGATTTTGAATACCCATTAATTCATTACGTAATTTTGAATACCTAGCACAGATTACGTGATTTTGAATACCTATTACGTAATTACACGTTCAAAATAAACCATTACATGATTACACATTCAAGATAAATTCATTACGTGATTACACATTCAATATGATTTGTTATAACTAATGTTATTACAATTATGCTTATTACATAGTTACACATTCAAATAATAAAAACTTGATTGTTTATGCTTTATTACGTGATTAAATCTCTAATAATTTGGCATTATGTGGTTATTATAGGTTGATCTGGCTAATGTTTTGTATATAATTTATCTTTAATACGTGATTAGACCTTAGTCACATAATAATACATAGTCAACATTGTTACGTAATTACGTAATCACTTAGTGGGTTTCACTACTATAATGAAATCACGTAATCACGTAATGGGTGTTCAAAATCACGTAGTCATGTTGGTTTTTCAAAATCACGTAATGGTATTCAAAATCATGTAAAAAAATTTTAAGAAAATTATAGCAATGGCTGCTCGAATTAAAGAGAATGAAATGCTCGTTAATACGATGTAATTTAAAAAAAATATTAACGTATAAAAAAGTTATCAATGGCTATAAATGTCACATATCCTTCGTATGAAGGATTCCTTTTGTACATGACGCACACATATTTATGATAGTGCTTCCTTTATTATTTACTTTGAGTTTGAATCTTTTACGTTCGTTAGTTAAAAAAATACGTAGATATGTTTATTTCCTTTTGTCAACAATGCAATATAACGTTCTTTTTAAGCGGATTTGTATTAAAAACGAACTGTTTTCGTAGTAAACTATATGAGTACCGATACCGTAACAATATCACACCATACCGTATCTAGCCAAACCGGTATCGACGTTTCGATAGGTATTCGTCTTAATGGTCTTCTCTAGATAAAAAAACATGTATTTATATTCTTTTGCATATATCATGATTTTATTTTTTGGGTTTTCCCTTACTGTTGCTATAGTGAATGCCGATACTGTTACAAACCAAACCTAAACCGATACCAACCAAGTTCCCGCCGCGTAGCGCGGAGAAATTCAACTAGTTAATAAAAAATAAAGAAAAACAAGTCGAGCATAAAAACAACTCACAATCCAAGCTATAAAAATAACACCCTAAACGAGCCAAGCCCAAGCTCTCTCAAATTTAAGTTAGCTGGGCTCGAGCCTATACGAGCTCAGACTGACTCATTTCAAAGGTGTTAAATGGATGGTAATCAGGTTGATGAATGTAGTAAAGTTAAATTAACGCATTTTTTTAATTATGTTGTCATAAAAGGACCAGGCTCAGTTTTACAAAGTTCAGTTAATATCGAATTTGATTTCAAATAAATTGAAAAATATTTGTGAAAAGCCATAGTCAAAAGAAATTTCTGTCATTAAGTTTAATCACCTGTAAACCGCACACAACCATAACACCTACTAAAACAAGCATGTAGTATCATGAAATTAGTTTTTAGGCTGTTTGTTGCAACAGTTTTTTTACCATCAATCTATTTTTCTAGCACAAACTTGTAAAAATGTGATCACCAACTTCATTGTTAGCCCCAAAAGCTTGAGTTCATTAAAACTGAAGTACAAATCAATACACAAACTTTGTCCCACAGAACAGTTTCATAAGCCAATTCTTGTACTGGTGTTCTTGACTACACATCGATACCATCCTATAGTTTCTGCAAAAAAAAAAAGTGGATTGAGGCCTTGCCAATTTGGGGTGTGTAGTCTCAAAAGGGTTTTAAAGAGTTGGATCAAAATGTTGTCACCACACAGGTTGAAGGTCGCTCAAAGTCTATTTTTAATGTTAAGGATTTAGGTTATTATTGTCATAGACTCATAATATTGTTTTTATACTTGCAATTAATGCATTAGATAATGAAATAATGAAAAGAAAGTTGTGGGTCAACCCACTCCAACCCATTTGGCCCGTTAACCTACCCACTAGTTGCTAGTGAAAACAAAAAAGTCTGCCTATCACTTTTATCTACACCGGCAACCATGATTGTGAATAAAACAAGAGAATATGATTACCATGATGACATGAAGCTAATCAGGTTTGCTTGATTAAAGTTTCAATGTCAGCTGCAACTTCAGATACTTTAGAATCCTTTGATGCTTTTGCTAATTTGGCAACACTACCAACTTCTAAGTCCAGAGCTATCTTCTTTATGAGACCCTCCAGCATCTGTAATAGATAGACGAGTCTAGGCTTCAATTACCGGCTATAATGCGGGTCAAAATGTTAAAATATATCATGTGTTGTGGGAGCGTCAATCATGTCGGTCTAGCAAGTTGAATATTAAAACCGAACACAACTCGTATTTTCATATCTAAGACATCAACCCTAACACACTTAAAATCGTGCAACCCAAGCACAACCCATTTAACTAATTTATCTGAGTCAAATGGGTTGCATGCAGGGGCGTACCCACCTATATTTCAAGGTGGGCGGGCGCACCCCTTGAAGAAAAAAAATTTAGTGTTAAATTCTCGGTAAAATCCCGACCGCACCCCTTGAAAATTTTCGTCCGCCCCCCTTAGAAAAAAAAAACTTATGAATTTATAAAAAAAAATGTAAACACTAATTTAAGAAAAAAAAATACAACCTAGTTAACTTTCCATTTAACTAATTAACTTTCACCTAACCCAATTAACTTTCTCTTAACCTTTAACCAATAAACACACCATAAGCCAAGCCCAACCCAATCTAATAATCTAATTTGAACTAAAATATAATAACCCAACCACCGCAATTCCGGCCACCAAACTCACGAAAACATCTTCATCACTCTTTCCGGGTATAGTTCGATTATTTTGTTGTTCTCTTGTTGTATTTGAATTTTTAGGAGAAATAAAATTGTAAAAAAAGTTTGAAATTTTAGTTGTTTTGTTGTTTTTTGAAACTTTAGTTGGCTGATTTTGTTGTTTTAGTTAAAGTTTAGTGTGTTTAAATGGTTAGTTAGAATGAATCAACAATTAAAACTATGGCTTGATTTTAAAGTTGAAAATTATGAAGTTTGGTGATGATTGTTTAAGTGTTTAGTGTTGAAAATTCGTTGTATATTTTATATAGAGAAAGACTTGTTAGAAAAATAGCTCTAGATGTTTTAGATATTTTTCAAAAAATGAAAACCCGTAGGATGACATTTTAAATATGTTTGTAACGACGATTGACATGTTTTTGATGTTAATTTTAGTTTGATGTTCTTTTGTTTTACATGACCCGACTACCCGAACTGACCCGATATGAACCGAACCTTTTTATACACCTAGGGGCCTAAAATTTTTAGAAATATTCCGCACCCCTATGAAAAAATTTCTGGGTCCGCCACTGGTTGCATGAGTTATAATCAAGTTGTAAACTTCCTACACGGGTTCGTGGGTTATAATAAACAAGTTACATTGGTCGTAAGGCCGGTCAGCCTATTTAATTAAATAAGTTGACGATCGAATGCCTTGGTGAATAAAAACCGTGATTATTGATAACGAGTGACAAGTTAAAACATACCAGTGATCCAATAGCAACTAAAGCACGGTATTTTGCATCAACTTCCAAAGCTTCTCCTTCAGCGATCTTTAAATGAAAGCAACAAAAACCATGATTATTGCACGCCATACACACACACAGTAGTCAACGACAAAGAAAACTTTCATGCATGGCTTGGTTAATTTGACTACTTGATTTTTCTTATAACAGCTCAAATCAAGTAGAAAAAGAAACAAAAAAACTTAAAAGGAAACGGCCTAAGGGGTTTGACAGCTGTAAGTACTCCAAAGTGTTTTTTAACGCATCAAACCTTCCAAAACCAATTTATACAAAAAATGATAATAATAATTTTGTTTTACCAATAAGATATATTTGTGATCATATATTGACCCTAAACAATTATAAAATATGAATTCAGAACATAAAGTGTTAAGATAAATCAGTGTACCCAATCACTTTCGACATGTACCAAAACTTTACCCTTTTGGACCTAAACCTATTTTTGACCCGTTTATAACCCCCGCCAAACCACGCCACATCGTCCACTAAATTGCCCTTAAGGGAAAAGTCTATGTACCTCCAGAGCTGCTGAAAGAACATGAGCTTGACCTTCTTCATCCTTCTTTTCAATCAACAACACAGCATAACTATAAACATCAAGGTTAATGAAAACTGTTAGCTTAAAAGCTTACGATTGCAACCAAATATAGAACAACAGAGATGCTTAAAATATGTATGCAATTCAGAGAAGTGTTTTACTATCTTGATGAAAATATAAGAAACAGCCTTGGCAATGGCAAAGTTTTTGTTCTTTTTATTAATGTTGAAGAATTAAACAAATTAACAAAAATATTACTGATTTCATCTACTCATCTAGTCATCACCTTCATCACTTACAAAATTACTATTCACTATTCTTTCTTGTCTCCTCCATGTCCATGCCATTGTAATTTCCATTAAAATGAAAGATAACAATTAGATTACGTTGAATGTAAAATTCATGAGTACTTACTTGAGCACCAATGTAGAGTAAGATACTTGGACATTCTTATTCGAAGATGAGTAACAACTTGCAAATGCATCGAAAATCTACAAGGTCAGGAAAATAGAAATCAGTATGCCTTGCTTAAAAACAAAGGCTAATTATGTTGATGAAAATCGAGAAAGAAAAAAAAAGAAGTGTATTTTTCTTGATGTGAAATATTGCATATGTAAATCTTTTAATATGAATACAAACTATCTAAAACACATGGAAACATTAATGGCTTAATAAGGTTTTGAAATGTGAATTAATCCAGGGTTTATTTAGAATATTTGTAATTGTTTTATTGATAGCTTTTCCTTCAAGTTATGTTAGGATAAATAGATTGGTGGGGTTAATGTATTTAGTTTGATTTTCAGTTTAATAATAATACAAAGAAAAGAGTTGTGGTGAGTTACTACAAAAATATCATGTGTTTATTGTAATCATTAAAAGGGCATTTGCCAACACAAACAAGCAAAAAACTACTATTTTCACATAACATTCTAACTAACCTAAAAGAATACAAAGTTTAGCACTCGTGACATACCTCAACACGATGCTTTTGCAACCAAAGATGAAATCCTGAATTTTTAAAAAGATTTACCACCACCCGGATACTGGTTAGAAGATTCGGGGGAAGAGGACTGCTTGTAACCTTTTTAATCAACTCTACGAATGTATCTGAAGAAGAAGAGACAGATTCATTATTAACTCAAAATCAATCAGCATATTCAAGAAACCTGCAGGTTGTTATATGTTTGTGAGAAATTAGTAAAGATACCATTTTCATCATTAGCACGCTTGACAAGAGTTGACCCATCCGGATGCAGAATGACCATCCTTAGCACGTCAATAACTGAAAATAGAAACAATGGCTGATTATTTTAGTACCGCAACAGTTCAAATGTGATTATGATGACCCTATTTTTGAAGATATAGCATATGACCGCCATACGAATAAGAATAACACACACACCTCAATATAACAACAGATACAAAAACAAAGGATGTGTGGTAAACTATTACATATAATCATATGTTCACTTTGTGGTACAAGTCAATCAGTATGACAAAACATCAATAATAGTCAAACCGTGTATTTATCATCCCTAAGACAATCATAGTATCTTTAACTCAAAAAAAAGATGCTCACCTGGAAATATCATTGAAACGGGCCATGATTTTAGCAATTTTAACAATAAAAGGATGTCCTCGTCTGAGAATTTACTACTATGATAATAGGATGTGTCCTTCAATATCTTGGCTATGGCACCCAATCTTGTTGTCTCGGTATCACTGATTGACAAGCTCTGCTGGTCCTAAAATAACAAAAAATAAACAATTAGATTAGCATATATAAAAAAGCATTAAACAAACATAGCGACGATAAAAATACAGCATAAAACTTACTGGTCAGACCGCAAAGTGTTATTGAACTCTGAAATCTTTTTAAGAATCCCATCAAACTGAGCCGCATCAAAAACAAGCATTCCTTTCTGAAAAAAAGGAGTAGTTGTAAGTTATGGGTTATACACTTGAAGAGTATAAAAAGTGGTTGTGAGTGGGGCTTTTATAATATAAAGAGTATAAAAAGTGGTTGTGAGATGGAGGAGAGAGAAAATGTTACTGTTCATCTGTATATTTGGGGGGACACTGTTCACCCCCTATACTTTTTTAATATATATTGAAAGTGGTTGTGAGTGAAGGAGAGAGAAAATGTAATGATAAAGGTATAAAAATATTATTTAATTGAAAAGAGAGAGAAAAAATATTTGTTTTTAGTGGAAATATATTGATATAGGAGTTGTTTTTTAGTGGAATGTATGTATATTTTTAGGGGGTTGGATGTGAATGCTCTAAGATCAAAAATAGGAGAAATTAGTAAACCTAATCTGTGAAATAAAAAAAAATTACATATTAAAGCTCTTTGCTCATGTTTGAAGAACTTATGAATGTTATACAAACGGACTAAGATGACAAGCTTAATTTAACATGATTAGTTTGTAGACATATCAGCAACATTTCAAATTATCCAAATTTGAGTTAGAACAACTCAATCTGCACACAATAGATGTAAGTAGAGTAGTTGACGATGTGTGCTCTTCTAGAAATCGAAGAAAGATCAAGGACTTGAAATAAAAAAAATAAAAAAAAAATCCTTTTTCACTCTTATCCACTAAAAAAATAAAATTGGTTCAAATCACTTGCCAGAGTTTCCAAATATAGCTTACTCAATCTCAAAACAAACTTAACAAAATGTTTACAATCCACCAAGTATGAGTTTGACATAACATCTACCAATTATAGTAAATAAGATCCGACATTGACACACATAAGGGCACGATTCAAGACAGCTAAAGGGGATGCAATCCAATTCAAACGTAACAGTGCTAAACATTCATAGATGACAACGAAAAGGGATGCAAAAATACCGCACCTAGTAAATATGTGCTTATTCTATAAGTAAACTCTGAGACAATAAACATACCTTGGGTATATGTTTGAATGTCAGTTTGCTTGATACAGCTGTTCCAAATGCAAATAAAAATATAAGGAGAGAGAGGGGAGAAAGTACTTTAAATAGACATGAAAACAAAATGAAATTCTAGGCCTGTAAACGAACTGAATGTTCATGAACTTGTTCGGCGGGAAGTTCAACGAACATGAACAAAAATATTTGTTCATTTAACTAAACGAACGAACAGAACACATGTGTTGTTCCCGTTTATGTTTGTTTGTTTATATTTTAATAAATACATATGGAGTTATATACTTATATTTTTATATATATATATATAGGGTGGGAGTTGGCTACAAAGTCCATTTTTCCTACAAAACGTAAAAAGTCATAAAACACCATAATGTAAACCATAAAACACACTTAAACCCACAAATAACATAGTCAAGATTACTAAAACATCATATTTGTAGGTTTTGTGTTGTGTTTTGGATGATAAGGCTTTGATTAACAAATGACTAACATTAGTGTGTTTTATGTTGATTATCATATTGTGTTTTATATTCATAATTCTACGATGGTGTGTTTGAAGTTTTTAAGGATTGTTAGGGTTTGGATATTGTGTTTTAGTGATCTTCAGTATGTTATTTGTGGGTTTTGAGTGTGTTTTATGGCTGAAATTATGGTGTTTTATGACTTTGTACACTTTTTAGGAAAAATGGACTTTGTAGCGGAACCTCACCCTATATATATATATATATATATATATATATATATATATATAAAAGGCTTTCTAACTGCTTGTATACATATAATAACTAATTGATAATTGGCTTTCCAGTAATAAAAATGGGTTTTCCAATAGAACTTATTGTAATTAATCAATAATTTGTATAAAAAAGCTACCTTATGTCCGTTTATGTTTGGTCATTTATGTTCATTTTGTTGTTTTACGTTTGGTAAAATATGTCCGTTTAAGTTTTTTATGTTCGTTTACGTTCGTGAAATGTTGTTTAGGCTTTAAACAAACACGAACATCCCCATTTTCTTAATGAACGAACACGAACAAAAATTTTGTTCGATTATATGTTCATGTCTGTGTTCGTATTCCTGATCGGTTAAAGTTAAATGAACGAACACGAACATTCCTCTGTTCATATTTGTTCGGTTCATTTACAGGCCTATGTAACTCCATCCAACAATAAGCACATACCAGACTTTGAAGGCTGCCCAGGTACATAAGCACTGGCTGAAAGACACAAGACACGATATCAGTAATTTAAAATGAACGAATATATGAAAAAAATGATTACTGGATCACACCATATGATGATGTACTTACATCCAGTGTAAGGATCACGGAATGATGAATCAAGCATGAAATCTTTTTGTCCTGAATTTTGTAATATAAATTCTACAACTTGTTGCCGGTATGAAAGTGGCAAATTTTCTTTGAGAAGCCACTTATCAGCTGTGTCATAAACATTATCTGTAAATGGCACACAAAACTACAATCATCATCAAATATTCTTTAAATAATATTCATTATGTTACTGGCATGTCTTGAAATATAAACAAAAAGTACCTGATCTGTTGTATGGCAATTTTCGAATAGGTTCACCATCTCCAATATCGACATCGAACACTGATTAACACAGTTTTTTATGGTTTGGGTAGATGAGAAACAAGAAAAGAAAAGAAACATAGACGTTAAAGCCAAAGCAGATTCTCGAAAGGCTAACCATAATCATATTGTACTCCATTAAGAACAGTGCGTTTCATGCCATCGTCAGGCCCATCAACTACTTCCCCGATCTGAAATACATATAACAAATGTTAAGTATGATATCAACATACCTAGAGAACCTAATCTTTTAACTGCATAGAAAATCTAATAGAAAACTCTAGCCACTGATTAACTTGAGTTGTCATGGTTGACTTTACGTTATGATCTCATAAGACCCAGAAGTAACAATGAAAATGGGTGCAAACAATATGAATGGCTTATAAAATATATGAATATCAATAGAACTGGTAGCCATAACATGCATTATACAGCTTGATGTAAGATTTAAGGGTCTACCTACATAAAGATACGACACACGTCCTGAATTGTAAGCCAACAACATTAAATGTCACTCATGATAAAAAAATCAGATGAAAACAAGTGTCCTATACCCATAATACCCTCAAACTAACACTGTTATAAAATCAGATGAAAATAAGGCATGACTGAAAAGTAATCCAGAAAATGTTACAGAGCCGTACCTTATCCCACTTTTGTTCCTTCATACTCCATGCATATGCAACACCATTGTCACCTTCTCGTACAACAATTGTCTGCCCATCTTTGGTTCCTGTTCATCCCAAAATCAAAGGGATTCAGAATTAAAGGCTAGTTTGTTTCTTTTATAAGTGATGGCTAAATAAATACATAGAGAACGTGTTTTATTCAAAACCTCAACCTCATTATAGCCAAATAAGTAATTCATGTTTTTATTAGCAAACAATGAATACATCAAAATCCATTATACAATCATAACTGTTGTTCAGAAAACTCTGTAAACTTAATTGGTTTTCCACAAATGTAGACGGCTGACAAACATCAAAAGACCTATATGTAAATTGATAGAATATTTCTACATATTTTACCAAATAGTACATTTACATTTAATTGTTGATGATGATTATTAGTCAATTATAACAGTTGCTAACCAACTGATAATCATATAATGCTCAAAAAAACAAATTTCGTGTGGGCCTAATCTTGTACGAGAACAAAAAACTGATAGTACCTGGAACCTGCAAAGCCTCTAGACCAGGTAATTCCTCCAATTTCAAGCCTCCAACCCTCTTCCTAACAAGCAAAATATGAAGATTTGATAAATTACAGAAAATATGATACCTATCACAGTTGTCCGAATGTACTATTTTATGTAGCTCTGGATTACTTTGTAAGTTAACAATCACTCATCCAAGTCTGAACAATATAAATGGTAAAAAACCAAAAATATGTGCGCTTAAGTTCCGTTGTATATCTGGATTCTAAAGTATACAATTTGAGCTTTAATCATTGATGCATAATTTTCTGTTTTAAGTGTAACAAAATTATCCTATGGCTCATTTATATGGCACAAGGTTATTTGGCCCATACTCAAGTCCAAAGTTATAATATATAGCCGAATTAAATACAGTGTGTATATAGTACGTTCACTGGAAAACTAACAACAATTTGAAAACCAGAAAATCGCTATTGATCATATGTCAAACAGTGTAGAGGTAAAAGGAATAAGAAATAACATGTGCAAATTGGAAAGGCAAACATCACAGTTTCAACTTTCAAGAAGCTGTTGAATTGTAAAATTGTTCATTACATTAGAAGTTCCTTCTACAGGAATAAGCATAATACAACACCACTTAGTAACATATAATGCCTTTCTTTTTCTTTTAATAAAATTTTCTAGTGTTCTATCCAGCTTCAACCTTATTCAAAATACCCATCAATCTTAAGAAACATATGTGCTCACAAATTGCCATTACATGATCGATGTAGAGCATCAACCCAATCATATGAAATCCAGCCAACAAAGAACAGATTTTCCAATGACTAGATGTTCTTAAAGAACAATGATATATTTATAGCGTTCTATACAGGTTGGTGTACCAGAATCCAGATTTATACCCACACCCGAATCAACGATTCGGCATAGAACAAAAAAACATATAAACTTGAAAAACATGATTTCTAAAAGAAAGTGGTAGATACCTGCTTCCCTTGTAATGGGAAAGTAGAGAGGCATATGCATCAAGTTCAAAGCCTCGGCTATCTTATCCTGGTGTACAGTCCAAACACGTGCCACACCATCGGAACATGCAGTTACGATATCACCATTTTCCAAGAATTTGACATCCCAAACACAACCAGGATGCTCTATGCTTTGGACACAAACTCCATCTAGAAGCCAAACACATACTTTCAATGGTTAACATCAGAGTTAAAAAAAAAACATGTATATTAAATATTTTGTAGGCTATATCAGAGTTGCCTTACAATTCCCAGAAAGATACATCAATAGGACGTGTGATGAGCACCTAATGCATCAAGTACACTCTCATACAAGTGACTCAAGCATAAAGATATAAACCATGTAATTAATGTATCTGACCAGATATATGATACTTGAAAGTATGTAGCATAACTGTATTCTACTATACATAATTTTTTGTCGAACCTTTTTAATCTTGAAGCAATAGCTATGCTATCCAAAATAACATTTGGATGTTTCTCCATGTAAACAATTTGCATGGCTACCCAGTTCATGAAAATACATACTACAAATCCAAAACCGGCTACACACAATCATAGCAAGATTCTCATGCTTTGTCAAATAGCATGGGCAAGCAAATATGTAAAATTCTAGATATGATATCTACAGAAAGTTGAACACAAATGTCACTAATGAGAACATAGGAAGTTCTTATACTTGATTTTTTTCTCAATAAGATTAGGCCCCAAGATTATAGCATAATGCATTAGTTATCAATTGCAAACACTATCCTTACTTGTATATCTGCTAGATATTTTACATAACTATCAGTATATGTGATTCCAATTTAAGTTTGAATCCTAAATACGGCTCCGACTAAGGTAGAATTCTTCTAAATGTTGATATCTTGGTGACTGATCTCAACTTCAATGATTATTATTAACTGACATCCCATTCATTATTGGCATCTCATCTTCATGTAGTACTAGAAATATATGTGCGTTAGCATACTAAAGTTGATATATCACCTTTCCATATCTTTGCTGATCCATCCTCGCTACCACTGACAACAAACCCAGATTTGTGTGCATCAACAGAATAGACAATGGCTGTGTGACCAACCATCTCCAGTAAAACCTCACCGGTAAGTGCCCACAACCTGATTGAGCTGTCATTTATATACCAAATACCGGTCAATTTAAGTATTTCGTGCATAAAACTTTTAATAATTAGTTGTGAATGTACATAGAAAATAAGGGGAAATCAAGGGGAGGTGGTGGTTACATTTCAAAGAGGTGATGACGTATGCATACATCAACTGTTAAGTACCAAATTATTGCATATGCCTTATATAAACATGCATAAGTACTAACAGAACGAATGCAGTATATTTTAAAGATAAAGTTATAAGTACTACGCAGCTGAAACCTGAGCTAGAATTGCAAGTTCAAAGCTACGATTAATTTTAGATTGTGCATAAATCACATTTAGAGACGATTCATGATCTTATGATTCCAAAAAATGGCATTGAATTGATAGTTCATTTGCTATGTCTTAACGCATATACGATTCTTGTTTTCTGCCTTCAAGAATGCACTCAGAAAAGGAAAGAATGTTTTCGTGTATTTTATTCTAAAATAGAAGTGGGTATTTATACAAGAGTGTATCTAAGGTCCTGTTTGGTTCGTGGAATCCCATGGAATTTAAATTGGAATTTGAATTGATCACATCCAGTTATGTTTGGTTCAACATTGGAATGGAAAGAATCCCATCAAATTCCTTTATTTAGTGGAATTTAAGAATCCTTCAACCTACTCAAGGAAAGTTCTCTTTCCATTGGAATGTTAAACAAATGACAATAGTATCCCTTAACACAATACGATCCATACTTCTATTTAATCAAATCACGTTGATCTTGTAACTGAATGGCTTATTCAATCACACAATTAAATGATTTTCTCTAATAAAATTAAATTTTCGTTCTTCTGTTCGTTGATTCTTGGTGAGGAATAGAAATAAGAATCATAAAACAAAACTGAATGAAATAGAGAAATCAAAACCGTTTATCAGAAACATAAATCAAAACCATTCACAAATGAGTTTCAACAATTCAAATAAAAAGAGTGAAACAACTATTCCTTTGCCAGAGAGAAGAAATCAAAATAGTGATGGACGAATTCCATAAATATTGAAACCAGAATTAATTAAATATATTTAGCAAAACGAACCAGAAATCAGGGTATCGAAATCAAAACAACGATGAGGCAGTTTTGCTCATAAAACAAACGAACTTGAAATCAAGATAGAAAAACATTGATTGGTCACTTTCATTCTGAAATGCACGAACCAGACTCTGAGCTTGAAAAGAAACAACGAAAGGGAAGTTCAAAAAAAATTTGAAATCGAACAGAGGAGTGATTGTGGCTTTAGCCATGGTGATTTTTTATTACAGTTGAAGTTGAACCTAGAGATGAATTTAGGGATGAAGACTGTACGTTACGCAGATTTTTCCGTGGGGGTATTTACGTCTTTTAGGTTTTTTCACATTCCAATTCAATTGAAAAATTTATCAACCAAACACGTTTAGACTTTGTACCATATTCCATTCAAATTCCAATTCCAATTTAATTTCCAGTTCCTTTTGATAACATTCCAAGAAACAAACGTCCCTAAGTATCTAAACTTTTACTAATAACAACCTACGTCCTACAGTACATAGTCTTAAGTATCTATCCTTTTACTTATTACAGCCTACAGTAATACTTTGGCCACAAAATGTTATATTTGTGTTGACTACCAGTCTACCATTACAACCCTTCATCACATGCTGAAATAAAAAGCTTATGTATATGCTTGGGCAAGAAGTTTGCTTATCTACAGGTGAAATTTGGGAATACATGCCTAAACAATAAACATAGAAGTATTTCAGAACCAGAAAGCTTACGCATCATGTGACGCAGAAAGTATGCCCAAATCAGGCATTATAGCCAAACCTCTCACTGTATCTGCAGAGTTCCCAAAATACACAACCACAACCAAATTAAACGAATATAATTTCAAAGATAAAAAACGAGCTATTTGTTCAAGTCATACAAGCTCATAGATGATGCACATACATATAGAGTATGATGATATCAAATTTGATTATATAACTTCTCTACTTGTAAGCATATGCATAATGTTTTCTGCTCGTGTTGTAAGAAGTAGACAGAGCAAGGGCATACCTGTATGACCAGAAAAAGTGTGCGTGCATGTGCTTCCCTTCCAAAGCTTTACTGTGCTGTCGCTTGAACCTGGATGACATCATGACAATTGTATCAAATAAACTCCATTCATAAGTGTAGCCAGCTTGGTCGTACAAACTTTCATTCACAAAATGGTCCACTGTACAAATTATTAAATATAAAGAAGCAACAAAGGCAATAAACTGGGGCCTAAATACGTAGGATTGGAATAATGGTAAGACAAATAACAATAGAAAACAGAAATACATGGTAAAGAAAGGGAGGATTAATAAAACACGAAAAAACAAATCCAAAATTATAATTTAACGAGTAAGAGGGATTTTAACCTGTAATGAGTTCGCCAGTATGTAAACTCCTTACTACTTGGATCGGTGCCTTGTGAGCTTCCCAAACCTCACTTTGCTGCTCTCCTTTCCATCGTCTTAGTGTACTTTCATAAAGGGAAAAAATGGAGAACCAATATCAGGCGCTATGATGAAAAATAATCGATCGACTAAATGTTAATGCAGCAAACTTTTCCTACATGAGATAACAGTCAGTGGAATTTTAACAAGTAGAAATTTGGAGAATATGTGCAGGCATAATTTCCTTACTACTTTTAGACAATATGTCAGGTATAAGCTTTTTGGCAACCTTTTACTAACAAATGTTGGTTTCATCCCTTTTCTCTTTTGAGCAAGCCCTACCTAAAAACTTACTTTGTCATCCTTTAACTTTCAAAGCACTAAAGCAATTTTCTTGAAAACTTGCAATTATTTCCAAAACTTACTAGTAAGGCATTCAAGAAACAATTCATGTAATTTACACATGCTTTTCTTATAAACTTATAATTATTTTTCATGATTTTTGGCATGAATCACAATGAATCCACAAACCACAAACCACAAACAGTAACCGTGTGCCAATAAGCTAGCTGATGCATCTTGTATAACCATGAACCAATAGTTTCAAAGGTAATATTGGATTTCTGGCTCAGTTTGCATAGAAAAAAGGCTAGTACTCCAGCACTAAAGTGTAAATCCATCATTCCTACTATGGAACATTGTGATTTCAAGTACTCGACTTCCATCAGATTGATTTCATGATTTGCATGTCTCAAGAAACACATCACTAAGAAGATGAAAATTTTCCTTTTATCCTTTACCGGCTTACAACATGAAACACATTGCATGATAATCTAGTGACAAATAACTAACACGTAGTCAAAACAGTTTAACTAACCAATCCATAGAAGATGATACGATGTCTGATCCATCCAAAGTGACACCTGTGACTTGCATTTTATGACCTCTAAGCGTCTGAACTTTTTCTCCGGTCGCTAGATCCCATACCAATACAAGTGTGTCCATACCACCAGATATTAAGGCACCTTCTGGAAACTGTTCATTCGGGGGAATCCAAGCCAGTGGTCCAACAAAGCTAGTATGCCCAAGTAGTATCTTTGAGGAAGTGTAAGCAGCGTTGTTAGTTTGATCCAAAGACCAGACCCTAATGGTTCGGTCTCTTGATGAAGTTGCTATTCCATCATTGTCACAAACACATATACCACGAACCTAAAATTAAACAAATAAAAACATTAACGTTCATCACAAAATAGGTGTTATCCATAACCAAAGTTAGCATCAAATGTTCCTTTACCAAATGCATGCAAAAAACAAGACCTTGTTCTATTAATTTCTACAAAGTTTATGACTTATGAGCTCTACCAGTTTTGCTAATAGCTCCTAGAGTTACACAACAACAGGAATAAACGGAGACTGAATGTAATTTTTATAAAACTTGAGCTGCATTTAGACTTTTGGAACCTAATTTCAACTTGTGAATCCTGACGCTAAAGTTGATAGAAGTTATTAACAATGCATCATGCAAGTATTGCTATTATAAAGTACCTACCACCAGTTGATAACAAACGCCTCTGTAAACATATAAGAGCAAAATAAATCCATGTTTGTATTCAAAAATGGTCTTCAATGTGTATCTCTAATTTCATAACCATGGGAGTGTAACTTACTGATTAGCCGTATAATAATCAGAACGTGAATAAGATATATACTAAACGTAATACCTCTAATAAACAAAATCAACGTAACATCAATAGTGTTAGGAAATCATAACTTTCATTACTTTTTCAATCAAAATTAAGACAGTGTTCTTGCTGTATTACCCTCAACTACAACATCTCAAAATAAATCCATTTTTATTTTCAAAAATTGTCTTCAAAGTGCATCTCTATTGCATAACCACGGGAGTGTAAATTACTGATTAGCCGTTTAATAATCAGACCGTGAATACGATAAATACTAAACGTAATAACTTAGTAAAAAAAACAATGTAGCACCAATGACGTAACGAAATCGTAACTTTCATTACTTTTTTCAATGAAATTAAGACAGTATTCTTCCTGTGTAGCCCTCAACCACAACAACATCTAAATAATCAAGTAACAAAGCCAATCTAACTCATAATCCACCACGAAAGTCATTCAATTCTCAATTTCGTTTACAAGTTCTAAAACCATGTAACAATTAAAACGTGAATACACTAACGCTAAACATAACAATTCTAGCAAACAAAATCAATGTAGCACCAATAGCTTTACAGAATCATAACTTCCATAACTTTTTCTCAACAAAATTCAAACAGTATCCTTCCTGTATCTCCCTAAACTACAACATCTCAAATAATCAAACAACGAAGCCAATCTAACTCATAATTCACCACAAAAACCGTTCAATTTCCCCAATGATAGCAAAAACTCAATCAATAACCAAACTACCGAACTCGCTAGCAACTAAATCTCGCTAAAAAGTCATCGTAATCAATAATTACAAAAGAAAAAAGCAGAGATAATAAGAGAGACTTACGTCATCTTCATGACCTCGAAGCTGGCAGCGCAATCGGTATTCAACGAAGTCGATATCCATAGCCATGGCAGATGAGATAGATATAGAGAGAGAGAAAATCGTGATGTGAGAGAGGAGAATGTGTTAGGGTTTGTGGATCGATGAAATGATCGTCGTCTCCGGTGAGAGGGATCGGTTATGAGTTATAAGATCGCTTGTTCCCCAAGAGAGCTTCTTGTGTGATATAAACCTCAAATAATTTACACTTGATGACTGAAAAGGGTTATTAAGTTTTGTGTTTATCGATTTTAACTTTGAATATTGTAAACTAATATGTATATATATATATATATATATATATGTATAGTGGAGGGTTATCTTGAGAACGCTAAATATTGCGAGAACCGTGAGAATGAATGAAAAAATCAATCAAAACCAATTTTTTTAATACAAACTCATTGTAATTAAAATACAACATCAAAATAAGAATTTACAATATCAAATAATTCATTTATCCCCTTAAAATCACTCTTATTAGATTTTTCACATGTGTAAATATAACGTGTAAATATAACAAATTTACACATGTGTAAATGACAAACTTACACATGTGTAAAAAAATTATTTTCGAATTCACGTAAATTTATACGTATAAATTAAATTTGTAACATTGTATTCGAGTAATAATGATAAGTGTAAAAAGAAATTTTAAATTTAACTTGTTTTTTACCAAGTTTTCATGGTTTTTTCATTTGTTCTCACGGTTCTCGCGATATTTAAGCGTTCTCATTTAAACTTTCCCTATATATATATATATATATATATATATTTATTGGAGAGGATTATGAAAAAACTAGATATAAATGAGAAAACTAAAAAACTAACTAAAAAAGCCTAAAAAAGATACAAAAAATATTTTTTTTACAATTTTTTTTATTAAAAAGCGCTACTTTTTGTTATAAAAAAACTTGTACTGCACATGTGCATTATATGTATATTTTACACATGTACATTATATGCTTAAAATTAGCTTTTGAGTTTAGTATAGCTTCTAGGGTTACGTTGTTTTGGAGATTTGAATTACTATTAGGTTTTTTGGTGTGGGGTGGGGGGTTTAGGTTTTTTGGGGGTGCGGGTGGGGGGTTTAGGTTTTTAGGGGTTTATGTTTACGGTTAGTTTTATGTTTTTTTAGGGGGTGGGGGGTTTAGGTTTTTTGGGAGTTTGGTGGGAAGGTGGATTTAGGTTTTTGGGGGTAGGGGTGGGTGGGGGGTTTAGGTTTTTGGGGTGTGCCGGTGTGGGTGGGTTAGGTGGTTTAGGCTTTTTTCCGTATTAGTGCACATGTGCAGTACAACTTTTTTTTTTAAAAACAAAACTTTTTATATAGTAATATTAGCGATTTTTAATAAAAAAAATTCAAAAAAAATTGATATGTTTTTTTTTTTTGCTTTTTAGTTAGTTTTTTGGTTTTCTCATTTAAACTAGTTTTCTCATGATCCATCCCCTCCCTATATATAATACAAATTTAAAAAAGGTAAACTACAAAAAATTGTCCTTTTGTTGACAGCAGATTGCAAACTATGTCTTTTATCTTTAAAAAATACAAAAAAATAAACAGACTCGATGTTTGCAAACTATTGCACGTTATGACATTTAGCTCTAACTCAGTTAGTTTTTATTGTTAAGGGGCTGTTTGTTTACCTCTTAATAAGGCTCTGAATGATTCAGAACTCTTATTGGTTCAGCACTTAATAGTTCAGACTGTTTGTTTCGCGAGCAAATGTCTGAATGGTTCAGAAGTTTGCCTCTGAATGGTTAAGCATTATACTGAGTCTGAATGGTTAAGACCTCTAATCTTAATTGGTCGGACATTTATCTCGGAACGGTTAAGTATTGTACTGGCTCTTAATGATTCAGACATCTTATTGGTTCAGCACTTAATGGTTCAGACCTCTTACTGATCCAGCACTTAACCATTCAGAAGTTGTCAAACAGCCTCTAAATCTGACCAAGTAAACCACATATGAGGGCAAACTAGTCTTCTTACCTATTAATCATAAGTATATTAATAAATAAATAAATAAACAAAAATCAAATATTAAAAATATATGCATGCATACAAATAATTTGATTAATTTATCTCTCTCCTTCCTTATCTCTTTCTCTCAACCACACCACCGTCACCATCAGCATCCCACCTCCACCATCACCACCGCATCACCATCTCCACCACCACCTCCGTAAACACATCCACCCATGATGCACCTCCACCACCATCGGTGGCCAACCCCCGCTGCACAACCCCCACCAACGCCATCCCCCAACCCCAACCGTATATTCAGATATGAACATATTCAGATCTCAACACCACCACTGAATTATAAAACTCTGTTTTTTAATCATAGTTAAATTTAGATCTGGAAGAGGCTTGCAAGAAGGTTTGGCTTGTGGATTCAAAAGGGTTGATAGTTAAATCTCGGTTGCAAACTCCATTAAACATTACCCAAACCTCTGATTCCAATAATATCACTTACTGTGCTCATAGTCTCATTTATATGCAATTAGCTTGTTCATTGCTATAAGGGTGATTGTGAAATTGTATTCAACCTGGTTATGAACTTCTCATCATCTTTAATTAAAGCCTGAACTCCCTGATTAACAAAGTGTGCTTCAGTTCAGAACCACATATAGCATTTTAGACATGTTTGCTTGTCCTATCGAGCTAGCAGGGGATTTCCATGGTTGTCCGAAATCCATCTTAAAATACTCATGATGCATAAGTTGGCAATCTTTACCAAAAAGAGGCTCCCTAAACCGCTGTCGTTCCAGATCAATCAGAAAGATGGTGGTCGGCCGGAGGCCATGGTCGGCACCACAGTCACCATCGTCCTCTGTCTCTTAACTCTTCGGATCTCTCTATCTCTCTTTGGATTTCTCTGCCTCTCTCTCTCTCTCTTTGCAATCACTCACACACACAACACACTTTCTCTTTCTCTCTAAAAAAACTGGAAAGTGGGTTTTATATTTAACCATTAAAATATAAGTAAGATAAGCGGGAAAAAAATACTAATCTGCCCACATGGGGTCCACATGGTTAGTTGTAACCAGAAAAATTAACCGAGTTATGATCAAATGGCGTAACGTGCAAAGATTTGCAAACAGAGTACGTTTTTTTTTTACTTTTTGAATATAAATGACATAGTTTGCAATTTGGTGTCAACATAAAGGACAATTTTTGTTCACTCTTTAAAAATATATATAATACATATCTAATTACAACTTTTAAAACACATTATATAATGGGAGGTGGAGAGGGGAGTTGACATGGCATGCTTTGATTGGCTGTGGTGGGAGCTTACCCCTCCCCGCAAGAGGACCACCCCGCTCACCCTTAGAAGTTAAAAGATATTGTTGATAAAACTAACTTTTTCATTATCTTTCAGATATATTTAAAAATTACATTATAAAAATAAGTATTTTGTTCTCTTAATATGAGTATGGTATTATACATTTCTTTTTAATTTAGAAAAATAACATATTACGTGATTTACAATGTTTGTGTTCTCTGTTGCATCAAACGGACACCATTCTAATTTCCATTTGAAAAAATTTATCAATCATGTAGGTTTTTGAACACTGGTATCTAAAGTTATATGTTATAGAGGGGTTCCGTTGAAAAAAAAAATGAAAGACCCAAACACGTTTTAACCATAAAGACGCAGCGGAAATACAAAACCATAAAATTTCTTTCTGGTATAAACCTCTTAACATACTTGAAAGTCCATTTTAAAATAACTCTTTTGAAATAAATACATTCTTCGTTCTCATTTAAGAAATAAAACACAACTTATGTTTACTAAATTACATAATCACACTTTCCCGTACAATCTATTTTATGACTCGATCTTCGACCGCTTACACCTCGTGATGATGATCCGTGTTTCCATACAACCTGCATTCACCACATGCATTCACATAATTAGTACTTGGTGACATTATATATAATCTAAGGTTCATAGTTATAGAATCATGTCGCGTTCTATCCTCATATGCATTCCATTCGGTTATCTTTCTGAATTTCAGCATTTCATCTCGGTGTTTAACCTTCAATAAGTCAACAATAATGTACCTGCATTTCTATTTATTCTCAAAGACAACCAGTTAGCATCGTTGATACTCATGTATATTTACACCATACATACATGCATACATACATACATACATACATACATACATACATACATACATACAAGTCTCACTCATTCGAATACTTATGGTTCAATAACACGCATACATATTATCTAATCCAACTCTTTCGAGTATGATAAATCCTACTTCATACATCTACCCTCTATCCAAACTCTTACATACAACTTACATTTTCACATATTCATACTAACAATTCTTGGTCACAAACTACTATACATATAAGTCTCGTACATACCAGCCTACGCGTATACTCATTTATATTCGTGTTTACTAATGGGTTCCATCTACTAACATACAATTAATCTATTCATATATTCCTACATATTTATTTTGTTCCCACACATACTTGCATACACGCCCCATTCTTACCCGTACCTCATAAACACTCTTTAATGAGTTTGGGGTACAATTCGGGAGCTTAAAAGTGAGTTTTATAATCGTCCGTACCGTACAAAACTATTTCGTAAAGTTGGGGTATATTATGGAAGTTTAACGGGGCTTGGGAATAGGTCTACGGGGTCCGAAATCGAAGAAAATCGAAGAAACGGGGCTACTGGCGTCGGCTGGCGCGTAGACAACAAGTTAGAGCATCGACCAACTGCTGCCCAGCGTCGGCGACGCTGCTACCAGTGTCCCCGACGCTGCCCCTGCAGCACCGACGCCAAATTTCGTCCTTTTCGTCGTTTTAACCACCGTTCACGCATCCCGAACTTCCCAAATCGTAAAATAACATTATTCCAAGCCCCCAAATTATTATAACACTTAACCCCATGTCCCCACAATCAAAACTATACTTTTATCATACTTTCTTGATTTTGACCCGTTTGATTTTACCAAGTTGTTTCCGACATAGTCAACTACTTTCGACCCGCTACAACGATACTTACCTTGGTATTTCCATTTATTCCACAATCTTACATGATTCCCCACATTCATATATATCAAAACTCTTTATACTTACTAAGAAGTGAGTTGGAAATCACTTACCTTAAGCGTCCGTATTCGCGTTCGCTTCCGTGTTCTTGACCCGTTAGCCTTACATGCTTGAGTCCATGTCAACTGGGGTTCCTATCCTTTCAATCCATTATGTCCATGTCATAGTTAGTATGCATGTTCATTCATATCACATCCATTTCCAACTCTTAGCTACATAGACTTTCATGTGTCAAACTTTATCACGCATAAGACATGAACCGACAACCAACATTCAATTAATCAAATTTATTATCATACGTATCACATACTTGGTCTAACACGTATCACATGATTCTTTATTATCTCACAAACATATTCATAAGTCTAACCATGCTACTCACATATTCATTGACTTTTCAGAAAGTCAACAGTCAAGCATACTAATTTCCAACTTAGAAACTTATGTCCATATTTATATGGTAGACCATACTAGCGACACCATATACATTTCATACTCATGTTTTTAGGACACATACAAACACATGATCAATTAACTACATCATACACATAGATGATCAATTCTATACATACTAACGCTCTCATGATACTACAATTGTCAACTACATTCAAGTTAGCAATTCAACATCATCCTTTACTAGTAAGTCCACAAGTTATATGTTTAGTACACATCCATTTCTAAATTAGCGTTATGAAACTAGCCCGACATATGGTGTGCACCACACCATTCAAGTATGGAGTACAAACTCCTAAAGCATATTTTTTTTCCAAAATCATTTCATCAAACTAATACCCACATGTATTTCATCCAAAAGACAAATCTCATGCTATCATATCATTAATTTCCTCGTTATATTCTGCGCATATCCATTCATCACCTGCATACAATTTCATCTAAAATTGTCACTTAGACATTTCATCAAACACTTGGTGTGCGTACCACAATTAAGGCACAGTGTACAAGTATCTCATGCTCATCTCCTACCTATTACTTCCATTCATCAACAACAATCAAAATCACATTACTTCCATATCATACACAATCTAACCAACAAGTATCCTTCACACATTACATAATGCACTCATGTCGTCACATTCATCATGACCAATGGGTTTTATGTAAAAACATCAATTTACTTGAAATTGTTCATAACCCAACTTTTATTTGGTGATTCTAACACTCCGTCATGCTTAATTTCATACACATTCAAGGATTGATCACAAACCCACTTCATACAAAATTACTAAATCAACAAATACAACTTACCACATGTTTATTAGGTTGAGATGATGCTAGATATTGATCCATGCATTTGATTATCAACTCCACACTCATCAATTTGCTGAATTTTCCTTGTTCTTGAGAGGTTCTACCTCTTCCCCTCTTTCCATCTCTATACTCACGACACACTTGCATATGCAAGAATTGTGTTTTTTATAAACTTTAATACCATCTACCAAATTTAGCCCCTCATGTTTGTCATTCTTTCTCATTTGTCACAAACTTAAATCTCTACTATTAAAATTTAGTTAACTAAGTCATAAAAAAACTAGTTAAACATTCTCATGCCATATAACAAGGAAACATACTAGTGAATTAAACATTTGGATTTTGGGGCGTTAGGTGGCGCAATGTAAATGCACTTTATCTTCACCCCCCCACTAGAGGAGTGTTGTGGATGGGCTCCATTCAATTATTTTTTTAATCATCTTTTAATGTTTTTTTTAAAGTTACTTATTAAATATATTTATAATTCAAAAATACAATTAATATTAAATAAAAGTATAATAACAATTAATAAGAACAATTCCTAATTTAAAATTAAAATACAATACATAAATTACAAAAATGTTAAAATAAAACAACTAGAGGGATAAAAATAACAAAACTAATTATTATGTCTGCTTCAGTTTCATCGTGTATCTTGTTCCTTATCGTCTCGAATAAGTCACAATCTTCTTCTGATAGACGATTGATTCTCATGGTCATTAACTTCATATTGGAATTCTTTGCCTCCATTTCTTCAAATCGGCGAGGTTGGCCATACTTGCCGCTAATTTTCCCCCGCATTTCTTGAACGTGGTCGCCACTTCACTTGTAAATTTGTCCACTTTAGCTTTACCTTTGTTGTTTCTCCCATGCGGGCATGGTAGTTTCTCGTCGTTGTCAAATTCATTATCCATATTGTTGTTGAGATTAAAGCTTGAACGGGCATCAGAGCTAGCTTGTGTAGGTCAACCCTGATTAGACAAAAAACATCAACTATTTTGATGATGGTCCCGTACCCATCATCCAACTAAGTGCCACTTGGTTGACTTCTTCAAAATCTCTCAAACCAGCCTTGAGAAAATGAGGCGCCCGTCTATTGATGAAATCATCACAAGAGTAGTTGTAAACCCAAACATCGTCTCGTCCACTCGGTCGTTCGCTTCAATTCTTGTCGTAAAGATTCCAAATAGTCCGACCTTACGACAGATATCAGACCAATGAACCAAAATCATGTCGGGGTATGAGAGACACTCCCCATAGGTTCATATAAAATATTTTGAATGCGTTCCCAAAATTCAGATTTGGTTTGGCTATACATACAATAAAAAAAGCTGGCACATTATTATAAAGTTGATAAAAATATGTTACCAATGTCACACTCGCTCGTAGCGGAAGAGCGAAGTGTGATTATGAAAGGTTTTCATAACATTCGATAGTGTAAACATCTACATGATTTAAAGTAAACAACGATGCCAAATATATATTAATTGAAACGTCAATACAAGACCGAGTAATTTGTTCACAACATAAACCATGAGTTTTCAAGTTTCACAAAAGTCTTAAACACAATATATGAGGCACGTATCTGTATCGTATTTGTAAGTATACGTATATACATGTATGCTTCTTATAACCTTGTATTCTACTACGTGTGTTATGGTATAGGTAGAAACATATATGTACGTATATGTGTGTGTATAGACTTTTGTCGGTTTTTCGAAAAATATACTTTTAGGAAAATATATTCTCATGATCTTCCAAAAATAATATATTATGTGATCGGTTGCGAAATATGTATATCTTACACGATGTCGAAATTATATATATTTTATTACTTGTCCAAGATCACATATATTTTTACCGAGCCTTGTTAAAATATATTTTCATTCAATATATATATGTGTGCGTGCGTGTATATACTTGTAATTTGTCCAATTGTCCGTATCTTCATCATGTTTTGTCGGGAATTTGGATTCGTCACAGTTATGTATTTATGTCTTGTCCATGAATTTTATGTTCAATGTGGATATGTGTGTGTGTGTGTATATATATATATACTTTGTCACAATTTTATCCCAAGCTCATGTAGGTATATAATACTTTGTGTGTGTGTATATTCCTATATCATCCTACTATATACATGTATAACACCAAATATATAGACACATTTCCATGGGGGATGTTCATTTGAAAAGAAAATTTATTTGAAAAGAAAAAGAACAAAGGGTATAATTATAAAACATTAGATAATTTTTTCTCATCTTATTTTGTTTGACTATTAATTAGTCATAAAGACTATCATTCTCCACCCTAAAATTTTTACCTACACACATCAAAAGTTATCCTACACATATTAAATTTATCCTACACAACTCGTAATTTATCCTACACGATAAATGAATTTTTATTTTTATTTTTATTTTTTAAAGAAAATATTTATTTTAAAATTAAGTTACAAATTTAACATAGTTATTAAAGATAAAAACTACAAATTAATAATATATGTAGTTACCAATATACCCTTTTAATAATATTAAATACAAATATTAAATGAAGTCAAACGAAGCGTTCCTATTGTTTGGAATTTCTTCTTTCTTACATCAAAATTTCTTCTAGATATATACATATAGGATTCGGTTCAAATGAGAACCATCACGAGCTATGAGAACCGCGAGAACCAGGCCATCCAAAAGGTTTTTCCGAATTTTTTTTCTCAAAATTATTAAAAACAATCACTTGTTTCAGCAAAAAAATTGAAAAAAAATATCGCATACCCACATTTACATGAGGCGTAAAATAAAAATATTTATCTTCTTAAAAAATTTACGTCTGCCATAAAAAATTTACATCAGTCAAAACTACCGACTCGGCAAATTTTTTTACTTTTTTTTACATAGTGTTTATTTTTTTTATCTACATTTGTGCAAAAAAAATTTGACTCAACTCGCGCCGAATCAAAAAGTTCTTGCGGTTCTCGCAACTCAAGGGGGTTCTCATTTTACCCTTTCCATATATATATGTGTGTGTGTGTATATTATATATGGTCCTAAATAAAATATATATATATACCATTTTCATGTCTTGAAACCCTAATCCACCATAAGGTTATGTGTAACACCTCGTAAAAACGTGTCCAATAATGTATCAACACGTGTCCCTAATCCTAACAATGCTTAACAGTAGCTAGAAAGGACCATTTTTGCCAAAATAAAAAAATTTTGGATGTGGAGGGACTAAAAGTGTCAACATGCTGAAACTAAGCCTCTGAGTGACTTTTTAACAAGCCAAGAGCTTTAAGATGTTTGATCATGCTCTCAGGAATGCCTGGTTTGATCATGCAAGGTTTACGCCACTAAATGACAAATACGAGAATTTGTAAGTTCTGGGAGTATTTATGACAAACTACGAAAGTTTTACGATTCTTGTATTTTGAATACGGACTCCATATATAAAATCCAAATACTTTGCATACAGTAAAAACTTGTATTTTATTGATGAGATGCAAGAATGTCAATCGTTGCGAAATTTGGATCATTTTCGTGTTCATTAAAGCGTTTTACGCATTTTGGCGAAACGTGTGACCGTACAACCGAACGAACCGACATCCACGATATTTTCAGGAAGATCCAAGTCAG
Organism: Scalesia atractyloides; assembly: GCA_947069175.1. NCBI lineage: Eukaryota > Viridiplantae > Streptophyta > Magnoliopsida > Asterales > Asteraceae > Scalesia > Scalesia atractyloides. The sequence goes on from CAMTDV010000009.1 coordinate 54,669,650, forward strand.
ATATGCCTTAAGACCTTTATTGAGCCTAGAAATTAGGTTAAAATGGGTTACGGGTGACGAAACGCGACGAAACATGTCCAGGGGCCGAAGCTGCCAACAAATGAAAGTTTGGGTTGATGACTAGGGTCCTTACGGACCGTATGGAAGGACCCTTACGGTCCGTAAGCAGGTATGCACATCAGAAAATGCTTGGTCTCCAAGCATAACACCATAACTCGACACCTAGCTCGTTTTGCGACCTTTTCTCCCGGTCTTGACACCTCATTAACACTTGTAATCATCCTATGAGGTCTCTAAACACTTGGAATCGTCTCCTTGATTCTCTTCAAGTATAAATAGGTGATGGGTTTCATCTTGTAAACTTGCACCTTTCCTTGAAATCTTTCTATAACTCTCCTTTGGAGGTTCTTGAGCAATTGGGAGCTTCTCTTGAGTTTTCTTCAGTCCTTAGGACCATTTGTAAGTGTTCTTTCCATGGCTTGTTCTTTTATTAGGCTTTTAAAGCCAAAAGTCAAGCGTTTTCGATAAACACTTTGACTTTCGTTTAGACCTTAATGGTCCAGCCATTGTTCGCAACGAACATGGCTACGTGATCGTAATTAGGTAGGGTTAATCCCTCAAAAGGGCACCTCCTAAGAATCACGTTTGTTTGGTCAATTGACGAGTCAAACTTATTAATGTTTTAAAAAGTAAAAGGGGCAGATTTTAAAATATTTACAATCTAAGTTTAGAAATGTTCTAAAATATGTTTTAACACATAAACAACTTGGTAATAATTATTAGAACATGTGTCAACATGTTCGGCTCGTCAATTCCAGTTTTAGGGTCGGTTCGCAACCGAAAGTCGTGAAGTTTGACCTCTCATTTGACTTTCGATTATGAACCGAATTAGACTAGTATGCTACTGATTTTAAATCTCTTTAGGATCGTAATATGATGTAACATAGCCCGCTGAGGTTGTATTACACGATCTTATTAGTAATATGAGTTTTATGCAAGTTTCCGTTATTATGCCATACTTTGACTATTATACCCTTTTTATTAAAAATAAGGTTTTAATCACCAACAAACTTTCAAATGATTTAGGTAATGATATGCTAACATGTTTAACATATTTTGATGTTACAAATCTGACCATAAAGTGAGTTTTCGAATAATAACGTAAATGATGCTTTAAAATGACCGAAATGCCCTTTCGGCGCATAGAATGGTTTAAACATAATTTCTCAAACCAATTTACCTATGATGTAATATCATGAATAGGATATTTTGGGATACTAAGTCAGATCATAAACTGATATTACGCACGAGTTCTTGTATTATGTCCTTAAATGACGATAACGCCCTTATGGTACTTAAAGTGGTTTTTAAACATGAACGTGATACAAAACCTTTTACCTACTGATATGTTATACTAAATAACATATCTTGACCATATAAACCTGGTGATAACATTAGTTTTTATAAAACATCGCAAATATCGTCATTTAACGACTTAAACGCCCTTTTGGCGCGTAGCATGGTTTTAAACCATATTTACGAACCAAGGCTTATTACCTACTTATTTTATAACTCATTTAAAACATTTTTATAGTAGGTACTTGTTATAAACTCAGAATCCCAAACAAGCTTTCAAAACTATGTGTGAAATGACCAAAATGCCCCTACGAAGTATAGTTTGGTCTTAAACTATAAAACACCCATATGTTTGATATCCTATTATATTATATTATAAATAAAGTGATTTCACAAAGTGTTTATGGTGGTAACATCTTATACGCAAGTTCCTTTTATACGTCGCTAAATGACCAAAACGCCCTTGTGAGGCATAGCTTGATTTTAAAACCATAACAGGCATAAAAGTTGATATCCTACTGATATTATAACTTGTTTAAAGTGTATTGGCATATGGAACTTGTTCATGACTCATGCGGTTACTCGATATCGCTTATGTGCGCACGGTTAGGCTTATGTAGTCCATTTACATAAGATTACCGTAACGGGTTTAACCTTATCATTTTCATTTTAAAATCCAGATGTACTTTGTTTACCCATATTATACAAGTCCTAGTACTTGTTGGCTTTAAACCACATTCTTTACGATATACGCTTAATCTTAGCGAACCTATTCATAAGTAGCGGGTCACATCTAAAGGGGACTACCTTTGGCCTGTATACATTCTAACAGATAATAAATCTGTTTATTCCAGAATATAGTACCTACCCCAGATAATCGGACTTGGGTCGATAATACTTAGACTTGCGGCTTTTTGCTAAATTAGAATCTTATTTATTGGAAGCTATCAAAAAGGTAAATACTCTTAGCATATTTTCTTATACGAGCTTGGGATACGGTAAAACAATTAACGCTTGGTCGGGTATGGGATATTGTTGTCGGATTGCGATTTAATTAGATCTCATAACCTGTTTTAATCTGTATTGTCTGATAAATTAAAAATTGGGGGTTAACTCGACCGTGTCCTGGATATCCTCGGCTCATTTAATTGTGAATGACCATGACCTAAGCGAGGGTGTAAGCATACACCCGGTAAATGCTAAATATTTTTATCTGCTCTTTGAGAGTTCAGAAGTGGTGTGTCGGTTAATCATGTCTTGGTTTTTATACTGGGCCCCATATGTATTATCAACATGTAAAACTGTATAGAATATGAAGATCATTATGAATTATCCCAAGTTATTAATAAAAGATTTTTGTGCCTTGTGCACCTAATGAGTCTTTTGAAATAAATTACAAAATGAGTCGGTTAATTGTATTTACAAACGAAAGCTGACGTATTTTCAAAAGACTGAACCGCAGGTACCGAACCTCATTATAACTGGAATCCGGGTCGGCTAGAATGAAGTCTATGGAATTTGCAACCTTTATGCTTAAGGCCTATGATGTCTAAAGCCTTGTTATTATATCTTGCATGTGGGCATTATCGAAACGCCTGAAATACTTTTATATATTCAATCATTAATGAATTCGATACTTTTCTTCCAATACTTCCGCTGCATATTATTATATTGTGATAATTGTTATCCAGTCGTCACGATTATGCCCCTCCGGGCCCACCGGGAAATCGAGTGTGACATTATGTTAACTTTATATTTTTCACCATGATTGCATATAATCATGCTTAGTGACACTAATCCATTTTAATCTTGTAAATCCCTAGTTAACCATAGTGTCCCCTAAATTATCACCAGTCCCCATTTAATCATCATCATCATCATCATCAATTTTCCAAATCATCATCATCATCAATTTTCCATCATAATCAATTTCTATCATCAAGAACAATTTTTTCTTTTATTTTTCAACAAAGCTAAAGATCATGAAAAACTATACAAACCCTATACATTTTAAAATACTTTTCATGTTCGTCCATTTTCGAAAACAAGTTCATACCTACATATTTCTTACACTTTTTAAAGAAAACTCTATGAACATGAAGTTTGTGTAAAAAATTATAAACTACAAAAATACTTTAAAAGACAACTTTCAAGATCATCCACTTTCTTAACAAGTTCATCACAACATATTCTTATTTATCATGATAGACCACTTTTTGTTATTAACTTATATGTATACAAACTTTATTAATGTATGAACGAGAGGGACTAAAGTCTCATTTTACGGCTAATAAAATTCCGACACGTGTCCGTAATCCTTGTATGACGTATGCATGAACGAGAGGGACTAAAGTCGTCATTTCGTTAAATTATAATCACTATATGTGGTGATTAAAAAGTTGAGGGGCCAATATGAGAAAATGCCAAATTTCACTTTCTGGAAGGCGTTTGCGGACCACAAGGCCAAAGCCATACGGTCTGCAACCACATTTGAAACTGTGGGCGCCAAGAGGCCTTGCGGACCGCAAGGCTAAAGCCATACGGTCCGCAAGGACCTGCCAGCGACCAGAATGGTGGCAGCCTCATATGCTGCCGCCTTTGTCGCCATTGCCACCCTTTGGCTGGTCTTGCCACGACTTGGGACACTTGTACTCGTCCTTGGGCACCTGCAAACATTTGGCATGACCTCCTAGACCCTTCCTCAACTATATAAAGGGGCATTTGTGTGATCACAATTTGCTCATTCATCTCATTTTCCTGAAGTCTTTGGAGCATCCCCTGAGTATTCTAGTCTTATTTGGATCACAAGTAAGTGTTCCAACTCTATCTTTTCAGTTTTGTAGGCGTTTAAGCCAAAGTCAAAGCGTTTATGTAAAAACGCTTTGACCTTGAGCTAAGACCATTATGGTCCAGCCATTGTTCGTTACGAACATGGCTACGTGATCATAATTAGGTAGGAGTTAATCCCTTAAAAGGCACCTCCTAATTCCACGAATTCTTGACCAATTGACGGGTCAAATTTAAGTCAATAAAAGTCAACGGGTCAGTTTTATAAATAAATGCATAACTAGTTATATATGTGTTCTAAAATACGTTGTGTCACTTAATTAACTTGGTAATAATATTTAGAACATGTGTAAACATGTTCGGCCCGTCAAGTCCAGGTCTAGGGTCGGTTCGCAACCGAAAGTCGCGAAGTTTGACTTTTGCTTTGACTTTTAGTTCTGACCCGATTTAGCTAGTTAGGCTACTGAATTTAAGTCATACTAGGACCATGTTTTACTATAGTATAACCTCCTAAGGTTATACTACATGGTTCCTTAGTAATTTGAGTTTTATATACAAGTTCCGTAATTACACTTTAACTTTGCAAAAAAGTCCTTTTTATGTAAAATAAGGTTTAAACCATTAACAAACATACTAATGAGTTACAAACTGATTTGTAAACATGATTTAGTTATTTTGATGTCATGAATCTGATCATAAACCAAAGTTTTCATAAATGTCATGTTTATGGCTTAAAAATGACTAAAATGCCCTTTTCGTCATTTTAAGAGAAATGAACATGGTTTTTTCGTTCAAACTTCATACCTACTGATGTAATATCATAAGTAGGAAATAATGGGATATTAATTCAAAATATAACCTGAGTGAATGCTAAAGTTTCGCATAATGCCGATAAATGACTAAATTACCCTTGTTTGCATAAAAATGGTTTTAATGAACTTTTCATAACCAAAACTTTTACCTACTGTTATAACATGATAAATAGCATATATTGGTCATATAAAACAGGTCATAACTTCAGTTTACCTTAAACATCGAAATAAACGGCATTTAGCGACTTTTAACGCCTTTTGGCGCATAGTATGGTCTAAAACCATATATATGACCAAGACTTGTTACCTACTGATTTGTAAACTTATTTTAAATATTTTTATAGAAAGTACAAGTCCCAAACTCAGAATCCCAAATATGACTTCAAGGCTATGTGTGAAACTACCAAAATGCCCCTACGGGACATAGTTTGGTTTAAAAGCATCAAGCACACATATACTTGATATCCTACTGATATAACATCATAAATTTATATTTTCATAGAATGATTGTGACCTTGACATCAGTTTTTGTATAAACCTCTTTTATAAATTATAAAATGACCAAAATGCCCTTATAAGGCATAATTCGGTTTTAAAAGCATTACGAGCATATATATTGATATCCTACTGATATCATAACATATTTTATATATATTAACTTATGGAACTTGTATATGACTCCTTCAGTTACCCGGTTTCGCTTATACGCTTACGGTTAAGCATACGTGACTAGTCTACGTAATCTAACCGAAACGGGTTTAACTTTGTCGTTTCCTTATCAAAATCCAGAATGTTATGGGTATGCTCATATTATACAAGTCTAGATACTTGTTGAGTCCCAATTTACATTCTATTCCAGTCACCGCTTAATCTGGCGTTTTGTACCGTACTTGTTTACGTAAGACTAACCGGTTCAAGTCTAAGACTTAACTAAGGACCCGTTAGCATTCTATTTGGTTAATAATACAATTATTCCAGACTAGACGCCTTCCGTAGATTGTGCATGTACTTATTTCTTGATCTACGACTGAGTTGTGATTTTCTCGAAGATTTAGCTCATGTAAATACTCTTAGCCTATTTTCCCTATACGGGCTTGGGATACGGTAAATTATTACCGCTTGGTCGGGTATGGGATCATGTTTTATCCAGTTGTGATAATTAACTAAATCACGTAACCCGTTTTAATCTGTTTTGTCTGATAACTTAAACATTGGGGTTGGCTTGACCGTGTCGGGATATCCTAGGCTCATTAAAGTGCTAGTGGCCACGACTTATAGCATGGTGTGTAGGCATACACTGGACAATTGCATTATTATATTATTTGCTTTCTATGTAAAAGTTCAGAAGTGGTGTGTCAGTCGATCATGTCTCTGTTTTCATACTGGGCCCCATATGTATTGACATGCTTATAAATATGTATACATGGTCATTTGTACTATCCCAAGTTATTTATGAAAATGTGCCTAGTGCACCTAAAACCATTTTCAAAAGGATTTTCCAAAATAAGTCGTTGATTGTATTTACCAGTGTAAACTGACGTATTTTCAAAAGATTAAGTTACAGGTACAACGCGTAATAGGCCGGAAGCTGCGTGGCATTGATACTAAGGATTTGTGACCCTATAGTTGTGCCTTTAAGAGTCTGTTATCATTTTATGTACATTATATTTCCTGTCACACCCCAACCGATGCCGGAATCATCGGGATGAGATGAACAAATTGCTCAAAACGTCATAATACTACTTTGCGACAATATTTAATAATTCAAAATTTCATTGATACTAAATTGAGGTTACAAGGGTTCAAAAGGGAAAGTACAAAAAGTTCCAAATGACAATACAACATAGAACGAAATACATTAAATTAAAAACTAGGTGTGTATTTAATCCACCCTAACATGTTTCTTCAACGGCATCAACTTAGTTTCCTACAACATGTATTAAAATAATATATATCAACAAAAAGTTGGCGAGCATACAAGTTTTGTATATAGCATAATATTGAATAAAATGTTTAACAGTTCATATCCAACATGAATAACAATATGCAAGTCACTAATAAGCTGAAACGGTGTACTATATGTTCAAACAAAGTCTAACGCAAAGGTGTTTACCCAACATCGTCATAAAATGGGTGTTTCATAATTTACTTAAAAATACCACAAGCATACGGGCGGGCGATACTCCTATAGCGCTATAATAGTTAAGGTAGGCTTGTACGAAGTTAATGAGCATATTGACATGGAAAGTTTACATAGCATACGAGATTAACAAGCATCATATAGCTTCGTGTTTAAGCGTGGATATAGTGTGATTAAAATAGTTTCAAGTGTTGTGTTTTGTATACGATACATGTTACACCCAAAGTGTTTAGAAGTAAAAATGGGATCGAGTATACTCACAAAATTGCATATGCGCTCTGATTAACCAATGTGACGAAGTTGACGAGACTAGAAGGTTGATTGTGTTTGAGTTGGAGTTCAAAGGATATGCTTATTTTCGGTTTTAAGGATTTGGAATATAATGTACGACAAAGCATGTATACAAGAAAGTAGTCACTTAGGTCTAGCACTCGTCTTCGACACTATGATAACCCGAATGGGTTTGATGTGATTTCATAGGTTCGAGACCTATTAGAATCATGACAAGGAACCACACACTTTAGTGTTAAAACTTAGTGACTTAACGTATGATTATTTAGTCATCATCAAGGTTTCGGTTTCTAGTGTATTATATAGTTTATAATAGGTATTTATTATATCATAAGTCCAATCATGGATATCAAAGAAGTCATTTAGGAGGTAGGAGGTATAACCATCCATTTAGGGACCTCATGTACGTTCACCACTACACAAGTTGTCATAGACAACAAGGAGGGTCAAGAACAAGAATATTAATGGAAATGAAATCACATGTTTATCACTATACTAAGTAGCCAAGTAAACTACAACCCGGTGAGCCGACGCCGACACAAGTCGAAGGCTAGGCGGGGTTGTGTTACTTTGAATCTAGTAAACTAGCTTGGGATAATGATGAGAAATCATCAAGTGATGTGTGGACTTAGTACTAGGTTAGCCCAAGCTACCTTGTAGTCACACTCTCAGCAAGCTCAAGGCTTGGCATCACTTGTGAGCTTAAAGCTCTTCAAAACAGAAAGTTTGGAGTGTTAAAACACTCTTATTTACATGTCTAACAACCTTGGTTAGTCTCACTAATCATAGCTTTGATTAGGAGCTCAAGAACACAAAGTTGGATGAAGAAAAGATAAGTTTTAAAAGAGTTTTGAAACAAACAGAAGTTTGGAGTCCTTAGGTGCATTTCCAGGTCTGGATTCTCCATGGAGAATCTGTGGATTCAAACCTAAAGATTATCCAAGTAATTTGAAAGAGGAATCAAGCAAAAACAGCAAGAAATGAGCAAGTTATGCTCACTTTAGTAAAGGATGATGAATCTGCCCGAATTCAGAAGTTGCAAGAAATTTTGATGTGTTTTGAGTGGAATTAGAGAGTGTTCAAAGTGTGAGAAAGCTTGGAGAAGCTTGGTATTATAGGGGAAGGGTTTAGGGTTAGTTTGAGGGTGTTTAATGGAGGTTTAAGGTGATTGGGGAGTATTGGTTTGGTGGGATTCGTGCATAAACGCGAGCCAAAACACATTCTGCCCGCCCAGGTCCTCTTACGGACAGTAAGGGTTTCCCCTTGCGGTCCGTAAGGACCTTGGCCGGGTTAAGACTTTGTTTTGTTGTTGTTTTGATCAAGGTGATGGGCTTAATTGCTATTATAAGGTATTTTATGTATATGCAAAACATTATAAGCTTAAGGGACATGTCATGATGTACATGTATACATAAAATGAATAAGATTAAGTATAAATATGCGTATAAGTCTCGTATGAAGTATAATTATCACGTTTTGTACAAGTTGTCACACGTTTACGAATATCACGAATAAGTATCATATGCTTGAGTATATGAATATGTATGAGTATATAATGATTACGAATAAATACAACATGATTAAAATAAGAGTTTCCATTACGATTCATGTCTTGGATTACAATGATTATAACGAAGAACAAATACAAGATGCAAGGGTTTCCAAAAATAGAAGTACACGACTAGCTTTCTAAATATAGAAAGTATGAAGAAACGAGGCGTTACATTTCTGATCCGCCTGTGGATCTTATTACAAGCCATGTATATTATTTGTATTTGAATTTTGGACACTTATGGTTTATAATAGTTTAATTTAACTACAAGACTTCTGCTGTGTTGCTTTGTGTTTATTGGTTATGATGATATCAACTGTACGTCACGATATTCCCCACCGGGTTACACGTGGAATCGGGGTGTGACAGGTTGGTATCAGAGCCAATGTTTGAGTGAATTCAACACTAGTCTTTAGTGTTTGATCTCAAACGACAAAATAACACATTCCTTAGACTCTCGAATCTAGGCTTTGACCTAGGATAACTCAATGATTTTGTTTTGTTATTCTTGCGTTATTTGTTTTTAACTTGTTTTTTAAGCAGGAAATATGCCGCCAAGAGTTAGAGGCAGGTTAGACAAAGGGAAAGGCCCCATGCAGGGTGGACCACCAATGATAGGTCCTTCGAACATACACAATTACAACCCATACGAAGGGTCAGGTGACTCTTCATCGCCGTGGGAACCAGTTCGACATTCAATTTCCCACGAATACTCACCACCATCAGACTCTCACCATTCACATCACTCTCACCATTCTCACTACACGCATCAATCCCATCACTCACACCACTCCCATTCACATTCTTTTCATGGTGACTACAACCCCAACATTTACTAGCGTTCACCCTCGATTACCCCTCCAGTAGATTCCCCAGAACCCATGGATGAGGACTCAGATCCTGAGATGCCTCCGACCGGATCTCCCGGTCATCCTATTGAACTATCCAGCGGTTTAAACTCCTATGTTGGAACCCCACACCATTTTCCCGATGACTTTCAACAGAGGTGGGGGCAGTATGTCTTCTACAATACCCCATCTTACCACAACACTCCCTCCTATCATGCTCCTCAGCGATAACTACCTCGACTTGAGGAAGTACAAATGCAACCGGTGGAGCAACCGCAACCACCACCCGAACCACAACTGCCACGAAGACGCGGGTGCGCATGTCGGTGCGCCTAGACCAAGGGTAGGGTCACTTTCACCCCTACCTTGCCCTTATCTAACTATCCCAGAGGATCCACAAATGGGTGGACCCTCCCACACCTCACCTGTGGTGGAACCCCTACCACAGCCTACTGTTAAGCCTTTGCCTCAATCAACGTAGCCACCACCGGGTTTTGAAAACCCAATTCCTTCATATCCGGATCTGTCTAGATATAACCCTTTTGCTACTTCTTCTGGTTTGCCTAATTATATTCACCAGGCACCATCGCAAGACCCCTATGTTGAGGCATCTGCACACAACGATCTTTTCCCTTCTCTATTTCCACCATATTCCACCATACCATACTCAGCTGGTGGGTATCCCTTTTATGGGTGCACTACAACCGCAACCGCAACCCCAACCACATCGCAACCACAGCCTCAACCTCAACCACCAGTACTTGAGGCTATGCAAGAAACGATGGAGCAGATGAAGGAATTCAGTGGAAAGCTGAAAAATCTGGGAAGAAAAATACAAATATTTAAAGAATTTATAAGGATGGTTAAAGGGAAAAAGGGTGATTAAACCTTTGTATTTTGTTTATGTAATTTTATTTCCAAAAATCCCTGCGTGGACATTGCCTTTATTAAGTCCCTTCGAGGACATATTTATTTTAAGTGATAGTCTCTGCGAGGACATGTTTAATTTTAAGTGATAGTCCCTGCGAGGACATGTTTACTTTAAGTAATAGTCCTTGCGAGGACAAGTTTTGTTACTAAAAAGTCCTAATTTTAGGCACTATGGTAATGGTAACTTTATTTTAATGAAGAATTTTGGAACTTATTAATGTACTCTGTTTCATCCGTTGTTCAAGCGATCGTCTCGATTTTTAACTCGAAATTTATGATCAACTATAATAATTCCAAAAGATCCTCTTGATGGTTTAACCAGCCGAGTGATAAGGTCACATATATCGGCGAAACGGTAGTTAAGATGTAAAGCCTTCTACCATGATAGTTAAGGCTGAGAAAATTCCTTTGAGGAATCCCTTCTATCCAAGAGGTGGTGAACTATGTTCTAAGCCTCCTATCTACCCGATCGAGCCTAACTCCTTAAACCATTTGAATTTTTTATTCTAAAGGTTAACATCTTCAAAATGTTAACACTCTTTGGCAGTGTGACTTGAGGAACCACACGAGCCGTGAAGGTAATGGACTATGTCCAAAGCCTAATAATAAGCCTATGTTGATTCTGGCTAAGTATCATCCGTGTGATGATCATATTATTTAAACACCCATTAGTGGTGAAATATCTACAGACCATAATATAAACATCCGTTAGTGATGTGTTACTTATAACATCCATTGGTGATGTACTGCCTACGGGTTATATTTATGTCCATTGGTGATAATGGCAGATGTAGTCTACGACTCCCTGTCTCGAGGTAATAGATTTCGGTCAAACCTCGAAGCTATTTGTGCTACTTCTATTTTGTCTTTTGTGAGAGGCCTTTTGTACCGAATTTATCCATTCCCCTTATTTTAGGCCTTTTGTGCCGCATTTTAAACGCCTGGCAAAAGTGGCACTGTGACCACTAGCCCTATATGGCGAAGGATTTATATATCCGAAACTTTACAAGTATTTATGGTTCTATGATGCCATACATTTTATTATAAGTCATCAAGCGTGTATGACTAATTAAACTTATATCGCCATTTTCGCTCTAGTGGACAAGATGGCAAATTCTAATGAATCTAGTAGTCGACGCAAGGATGGTGACGCAAATGAAAATATTGTTATAACCAAAGACGATCTGCAAGCATTAATTGCCACGGAAATTGAAAAGGCAATAAAGAACCATGCCGAGAAGTAGTTAGAGTCAAGTGCTTCGCACTCTAAACATTCATCCCAAGCACACCTCGAAACATACACCAAACAATTCTCTAAGCCTCCTTCAGATAAGAAGGAACATTCTGAGCACTCCTCAAACATGAGGAGGGAAAGACAAGAGTATCAGAAAAAGACTCATTTTTCGAAGGAAGGTTGTTCATACAAGTACTTCATATCGTGCAAGCCCCGTGATTTTACTGGCGAGAAAAGAGCAGTTGAAACTTTGAGGTGGTTGGACGAGATAGAAACTATAGTGGAAATCAGCGGTTGCGCTGAAAAAGATGTTGTTAAGTATGTGGCTTAGTCATTCAAGGGCGGCGCCCTGATCTGGTGGAAAGCTTTGATACAGTCGGCCGGTAAGGTATATCTGTATAACCTTAGTTGGCCCAAGTTTGTAGAATTGGTTAAGGATACTTACTGCCCACCTCACGAGGTGGAGAAGATTGAGTCAGACTTCTTAAATCTGACAATGAAGAACTTGGATTACCGAAAGTTCGTTTCTGATTATAATTCATGTCAAAATTGGTACCTTATTTGGTCACTCCAGAATCAAAGCGCATTGCGCGTTTCATTGGTGGCTTAGCTCCATAAATCAAAGGAAGCGTGAGGGCTTCTAAGCCGGATACATACAGGTCAGCTGTGGACCTATCTCTGGCATTGACACAAGACCTAGTTAGGCATAGGTCCATGAGGTCTGATGAAGGAAAGATGAAACGGGAGGAGGATAACTCCCACAGGTCAAACAAGAAAGGAAATCAGGGTTCAATAGGAACCACCACCGGTCGGACGATAGGCCTGTATGCAAGAAGTGCAACAGGCGACACGGTGGTCAGTGTCGGTCAGACACGCAAGCTAAACCTTGCGGAATTTGTAAGAGGATGGGGCACAAGACCCTGGATTGTAAGGATTTGAAGGATGCCACTTGTTTCAACTGTGGCGAGAAGGGGAACATCAAGCCAAACTGCCCTAAATATAAAAAGGATAATGCAGAGAAACCTGGGGGAACGAAGAAAACAATGCACGCGCTTTCCAGATGAATACAAAGGAAGCTGTCAATGATAATAATGTTATAACAGGTACGTTCTTAATTAATGATACTTATGCTAGAGTTCTTTTTTATTCAGGGGCGGATAAGTCGTTTGTAGACCATAAGTTTAGTGCCTTGCTAAATTTGCCGATAAGAACTCTAGACATAACCTACGATGTAGAAATACCTCATGGAAAAATTGAAACTGCTTCAACGATTTTAGATGGATGTTCTATATCCATCAAGAATCATTCCGTTCCTATTTCTCTTCTACCGACGAAATTGGCGGGGTTCGATGTAGTCTTGGGCATGGACTGGTTATCTCATAACCAAGCCCATATAGCTTGCGACAAAATGTCACACCCCGACCCGCAGCGGAAAAGGTGATCGGAGCATGATTGGGTTATTATCAAAGCTCATGACATTTATTATGCGTTTCATATTCATTATTACAAATTAAACGGAGAATTACAATAATTGTTACAACATGTTCTAACTAACAATCTAAACTTCTTTGTTCTCTTCTAAGGCATATCCTATATTTTCCTTGCTTCAACCTGTACACCTGTATCATGTGTAAAAGGGTTTTTTTGGATCAACATAATGTTGGCGAGTGAATCCTATGGAAAACATTTGAACAATTTATTTAAATTGATTATGAAATATGTGCACAACGAAACATGAGTAAAAATAGATGTAAACTTAATCACAATCATAAGATATTAAATGAAACACTCATGAACAATAATGGAACAATTAGAGGCACGCGATGCTCAACTCGTCTCTCACGAGGAACTGAGGGGCCTGATGAATGAATTGCATAAACATGATAATATGAATGACACAACTACAAACAATATAAACTCAATGATACACACATGAACAATAATGAATTTGATTTGAAGCACGCGATGTTCTACTCGTCTCCCACGAGGAACTGATGGGCTTAATGTATGAGTTTCATATAATATGACAAAAGGAAATAAGTAAATCACAACAATAAAAACAATCTAAGTTTAAGTCATGATGTGGTATGGCACAAGTTTAAATAAATAAATTACTTATTTTCATAACACATGATACACCCCAAAACGTGTAATTTAAAAGGGGGAGTTGTAAGATTCACTCACAGTGGGTGCGTTCGGTTGATGACGTTGAATGCACGCGAAGTGGTTTTAACCACGAGTGAGATTTAACCTAGATAAATCGCATTATGGTTTGGTAAGTAAACGGATTTTATTAATCTATTTTAGTAGGATTGTTGGGTGTATTTTTGGGAGTTTGAGGCTATTTTCTAACCTTAAAAATGTTATTTTAAGTATTTTTAATTGATTTTTAATTAAAATAATTAAATAAAAATAATAAAAAAATATTTGATTTTTGCTACAGTTGACTTTGACCGTTGACTTTGACTGACCGTTGACCGGTTCGAAGGCATATTGTTGTGCGCTGAGTGAGGCTCGAACCCGAGACCTCCCGTACGCGTGCACGCAGCTCTACCAACTGAGCTACGTGTCTAACCCGTTATATATCTGATTTTAATTATATATATATATTAATTAGTTTAAACCGAAATTCATTTTATTTTAAAAACAGTTTAAATCCCGAAAACCGGTGCGCTCCACAGGTCTCGAACCCGGGACCTGTGGCTTAAACTAACACACAGTCCACCGCTGGACTGTGTGTTTAACATGTTATATAATTCGATTTTTTATTATACTTAAATACAAATTAGTTATTTCCTTTTCTGCCTTATTAAAAAGAATAGTTAATTGTCCGAGTCGGTGCAGAAGACCGGACTCGAACTCGTGACCTGTGATATAAACAAACACACAGTCCACCGCTGGACTGTGTGTCTAACTTGGTTATTATTCCGGTTATTAATATACTTAACATATACCAGTGGCGACTCCGGTTCAGTTTAACAAAAAAATGATTTTTATTAAGGCAGCGTGTGTGAAACCGGATTCGAACTCGTGACCTTTGCGTTATATGTGCACACAGTCCACCGCTGGACTGTGTGTCTAACCCGATTAATAAGTTGATTTTAATTATACTTATAATATACCGAATACATCGTCTTCTTCATCAAGGTATAACCAGAGAAAGACGACTGACTGGTTCAAGGTTTTTATCGGTTTATTAGTGTGTTTCAGTTCATTACGGTGAGATAAATGTGAAAAGAAAAAGAAATTGGGCGGAGAGATGTACCGACTGGACCCTCTGTTTTCCGGCAGAAACTCCGGTGACAGCAATCAACTCCGGCGTCAGGTGTCTTGCAGCAGCAAGTCTCCGGAAAGCTTGGAAAAAGTATGGGTATCTCCGGTATAAGCTTCAGAGGCTCAGTAAGGTTCGGCAATGGGGAACCCGGTTATCCGGCGACAAACCGAAAAATTCCGGCGAGTGGAATTACGCCGAGAAAAAGTGTATTTTTGAGCGAAAAGGTTTGTAGTGGGTTGTGGGTGAATTTATAGTGCAAATCGTCAAAGCACTTGGTCTGATTTCCGACTGTATTCATCGGTTATAAAAACTCCAGCGGTTATGGTTTGGTCGCGGACTTCAAACATCGGTTATAACCGATGTCCTAATAATAGTTTACGTTATAACTGAAAACATCGTTAAAAGCTCGCGATATTTCCGGGATTCCGACGACTGAACTATTGGGCGCCGGTTTTGAATTCGTAACGTTATTATATCAATTAAATGATTCTATTATTTCACAAGAAGCATCCGTGGCGCAGTGGTTTGTGTGTGAGGTGATAAGTCTTGTTCCGGACCGCTCACTGACCCGGGTTCGAAACCCGGCAGAGGTATTATATTTTTATTTTGCGATTTTTGACAGTTTTTCAAAAACTAATTATATATTCTTGTATAATAATTGATTATGTATCGTTTAAAATTATTTCGGGCATTTAATTCGCAACGAAAATTTTGACTGACTGTTCGGTTGATAAACGGAGCGGGTTTGGTAAATCCGTTTTTTGACGGATGTTACACAAAAAGTTCATCGAAATCAAAACCCTAACTGGTGACGTACTCACCATTCAAGGAGACTTACATTGTGGATTGTCCGAGAAAGCTTCATTGCTTAAGACATCTCATTGCATGAAGAAAGGATGTGCCATCTATATCGCACAAGTAACCATTGATACGCCAAAGCCAAAGATCGAAGAATTACCAATAATATCTGAGTTTGCAGATGTTTTCCCTGAAGATTTACCTGGTTTGCCTCCAGACAGACAAGTGGAATTTAGGATTGACATCCCACCTGGTGCTGCTCCTGTTGCAAGCGCCCCGTACCATTTAGCACCTATGGAGATGAAGGAATTATGGACCCAACTTGATGAACTCTTAGAAAAAGGTTTTATACAACCTAGCTCATCGCATCGGGGAGCTCGGATCTTGTTTGTGAAGAAAAAGGACGGATCAAAGCCCATGTGCATTGATTACCGTGAGTTGAATAAGATAACGATAAAAAATCGTTATCCATTGCCCAGGATCGACGATTTATTCGACCAACTTTAAGGGGCGAGCTACTTTTCAAAGATCGACTTGAGGTCAGGTTACCATCAGCTCAAAGTCAGAACAGAAGATGTTCTGAAGATGGCTTTTAGGACGAGATATGGTCATTATGAGTTCTTAGTGATGCCTTTTGGGCTCACAAATGCACCTGCAGCATTCATGGACCTCATGAATAGGGTATGCAAACCTTACTTGGATAAGTTTGTCATCGTCTTTATAGACGACATACTTATCTGTTCTCGTAATCAAGCTGATCACGAGAAACACTTAAGGTGCATATTGGAATTATTGAGACAAGAAAAACTTTAAGCCAAGTTTTCTAAGTGTGAATTTTGGCTACGTGAAGTCTTGTTTTTAGGACATGTTGTTAGGGAACGTGGAATTCAAGTAGATCCCGCCAAGATCGAGGCCATTATGAATTGGCAAGCGCCTAAAACTCCATCTGAAATCCACAGCTTTCTGGGATTAGCCGGCTACTATAGAAGATTCATCGAAAACTTCTCAAGAATAGCCACACCCTTGACTACTTTGACTCGTAAGGACGTCAAGTTTAATTGGGGACCTAAGCAGCAGGAAGCCTTCGAAACATTGAAACAAAAGTTGAGCAATGCTCTGGTGTTAACGCTACCTGAAGATATTGAAGACTCTGTTGTTTATTGTGGTGCATCGCACACCGGTATGGGATGTGTGATTATGCAAAGAAGTAAGGTGATTGCCTATGCATCGCGACCATTGAAGGTACACGAAAGAAATTACACCACACACGACCTGGAATTGGGTGCTGTGGGTTTGCGCTCAAATTGTGGAGACATTACCTTTATGGGATGAAGTGTATTATATACACAGATCACAAAAGTCTCCAGCACTTGTTTAATCAAAAAGATTTGAATATGCGACAACGTCGGTGGATGGAAACGCTTAATGACTACGATTGTGAGATCCGATACCATCCAGGCAAGGCAGATGTGGTTGCCGATGCCTTAAGTCGTAAGGAAATGGTTAAACCTATTCGGGTTAACACTAAAAGCATGGAATTGAAGAATAGTTTGAGTGAAAAGATCTTAGAAGCGCAAAAACAAGCGTTGTTAGAGGCGAATCTTCCAAGTGAAGGATTGGGTAAAACTGTTGAGCAATTAACACCTGGAAGTGACAGAATCCTTAGACCTAATGGTCGAGTTTGGATTCCAGTCTTTGGAGGACTTAGAGAATTGATCCTCCAAGAGGCGCATAGTTCGAGATATTCCGTTCACCCGGGAGGTGACAAGATGTATAAAAATCTTAAACCCAATTATTGGTGGATGGGTTTGAAGAAATCCATAGCCACCCATGTAGCTAAGTGTCTAACGTGTTCGCAAGTTAAAGTCGAACATCAGAAACCGTCAGGACTACTACAACAACTTGAGACTCCCACTTGGAAATGGGAATGTGTAACTATGGATTTTATTACCAAGTTACCATGAACTAACCGTGGTAATGACACGATTTGGGTCATCGTGGATAGGTTAACTAAGTCGGCTCATTTCTTACCTATCAAGGAAACTTTTAGCTCCGACAAATTGGCAAAACTTTACGTGGACAAGATTATATCTTTGCACGGCGTGCCGGTGTCCATTGTATCCGATAGAGATACAAGATATACCTCGCATTTTTGGAAAAGTTTCCAACAAGCCTTAGGCACACGATTAAATTTCAGTACGGCTTATCATCCGCAGACGGACGGACAAAGCGAACGTACTATACAAACATTGGAAGACATGTTGCCTGCATGTGTAATCGATCTAGGTGGAAGTTGGGATAGTCACTTGCCCCTGATCGAGTTCTCCTACAATAACAATTACCATACGAGTATCAAGGCAGTTTCCGTTTGAAGCCTT
The DNA here is from genome assembly GCA_947069175.1 of Scalesia atractyloides. NCBI lineage: Eukaryota > Viridiplantae > Streptophyta > Magnoliopsida > Asterales > Asteraceae > Scalesia > Scalesia atractyloides. The sequence goes on from CAMTDV010000009.1 coordinate 54,688,050, forward strand.
GTACGGAGAGAAGTGCAAAACGCCCGTTTGCTGGGCGGGAGTTGGGAAGCCCAACTGACAGGACCTGAGATAGTCTTAGAGACAACTGAAAAGATCTTACAGATCGTGATTCATCTCAAAGCCGCTCGTGATCGGCAGAAAAGTTATGCTAAATAAGCGGCGTAGACCTCTACAGTTCCATATAGGGGACAAGGTATTACTAAAAGTATCGCCTTGGAAAGGCGTTATGCGATTCGGCAAGAAGGGCAAGTTGAGCCCGAGATATATAGGACCATTCGAAATTATCGAACGTGTCGGATCCGTAGCTTATAAGCTTAAATTACCTGAGAAGCTCAGTGGAATCCATGATGTATTCCACATCTCGAACTTAAAGAAATGTATAGCCAACGAGTCGCTAGAAATGCCGCACGAGCATGTGCAAATTGATGAAAACCTGAGGTTCGTTGAGAAACCTGTGGCGATTGAAGATCGACAAGTTAAGAAGCTTTAAGAAGCATGTACCGATTGTGAAGGTTAAATGGGATGCTCGTCGAGGTCCAGAATATACATGGGAGGTTGAATCCGTTATGCGACAAAAGTACCCTCATTTGTTTGATTAAAATCTCGAGGTCGAGATTTATTTTAAGGGGGTGAGGATGTAACACCTCGTGTTTTTACGTCTAATAAAATTCCGACACGTGTCCCGTAATCCTTGTATGATGTATGCATGAACGAGAGGACTAATGTAACAACTCAAAAGTTCGTTGTTATCTTTTTCTTTGTTATCGATTGTATCTATCCTTTGTAAATCCGAGATTCGCTTATTAATGAAGTTTATGTTAACTAATTATGATTGTGTATGTTATATCGCATCTAATCGCTTATTAAATCGCATCGCTAATCTCATCGCATCGCAACTTGCAGTTAATTGTATGATTTTATGTTAATTTACGTGTGTTTATGGTTATTATTACGCTCGTTATCGCATCGCTCTTGCACACTCAAATCGCTAAATCGCATTATATATTAATTATAACGCTTAATACAACTATCTAATACAATCTGAATCGCCAAACAATCGATAATCGAACGAAAAACAAGAAAACCTAAACTTTTGGACAAGTTCGCTCGAACTTGGGTGACCCCAAGTTCGGCTGAACTTGGCTGGCAAACAACAAAACTCTCTATCTCCTCTCATGTTCGCTCGAACTTGCCTGATCCCTCACAGAATCAGCAAGTTCAGCCGAACTTGACTAATTCCTCTTGAATACTTAGCAAGTTTACCCGAACTTGACCTCACCAGCTCACCTTTTTGCCTTCCCCTATAAATACTCAGCTCTGTTCTCTCATTTGAACTTGCTGCAAGTTCGCCCAGAGCTCTCAAACCCGAAACCCTTTGTTTTCTAAGTAAAATCAATCCGATTCAACTACAATGATGTTCAACAACGTTTTACAAACTTTACAACGATTTTGCACAAGGCATTGCCTTCGTTTTCATCAAATCTCTTCTGTTTACGAAAATCTTCATCTTTTTCCATCAAAACTTCTATTCTCACTCAGATCTATACTAGATCTGAGCAAAACCTTTTAAGTCCTTGATTTTTACACCATTTTCGGACTAATGACGTATGTTTCATTCACTTTTGAGTGGAACGAGGCGTCGTCGAAGATAAATCTCAGATCCGGAAGCACAAGGACGAAATCGTCACTTTACACAAGTTGGACTAACCCGTACGAACCTTCAAGTTCGCCCGGATTAGCCCGAGTTTCTGTAAAATGGCTAAGTTCGCTCCAAAAGACCTCTCCAGCCTAAGTTTTACTCAGTGCTTAAGGTTGGAGGGATGGGCACTCGATTTCCTCAGCAAACGACGCGAAAATGCAAGATTTTAGACCCGAAAACATCAAGTTCGCTCAAAAATCACCAGCACTCAGGTCAAGTTCGACCGAACTTGTACCCAATGGGTCGAGTTAGACCGAACTTGGGTCCTTTTTCATCAAATCCTTTACAAGTTCGACCAAACTTGTCTAGTTTCTTAGGAAACTACACAAGTTCGTCCGAACTTGTCTTTTCAGTAAGACTTTTTCACAAGTTCTCCCGAACTTAACAAGTTTCCTAAGAAACTTACCAAGTTCGACCGAACTTAGCTCAAATCCCTCCAAGACTTAACAAGTTCGCTCGAACTTGTATGTTTACATACAAGTTCGCCCGAACTTGCCTACTGCTCAATCCAAACTTCACTGTTTCAGCTTTTCGGAGACTGATGCACTTCCGTTCGCTATGCAGGCTGATCCGGCGCTCTCCGCAACTCCTCTCAGATTCCTAATCTTACCTAAACGCACCCACAGTGAGTCTACTTGACCCATTTTCGCTTTAATGCACTTTTTGGGTGTACATACGTTCCTATATCAAAATCACCTCACAAATCAAACTGTTTATCACACGCGAATAATCTGATTATATATGCTCAATACGTGATACTAGAAACATGTAACTAGGACTTATTTTCGTTAACTTGCCTCCTTAGATAGTATGGTACTATAGTTTGGCTAACACCCGACGGGGTCTAGTTAGGATGGACGCGCAAGCCTTCTCACGGTAGTTAGCATGAGAAATAAGCCTATGTTTATCTGTGTGAAGTGTTTTGGTGTATCATGATATGTAATTAGACTATTTCGTGAACGCTTTCTCTATTATGCTAGTATTACTAAAACCGTTGCTCACCTTTACTTAATTGTATTAACTTGTATTTTAACGTATGTAACAGGCTGGGGATTTAGCTTGGATGCTTTGGATATTGCTTGCTTAGTTTAGTTTATTTTGTTTAGAATGGTTTGTAATAAAATCTAGGGGAGATCGAATTGGATTTGTGTTTAAGAGATTTTGTTGAATTGTAATGGTTGTTTTAAAGGTTGTATGAGTTTGATAGTATGGGATATTGAATATTGATTATTATCTTTGAAATAACTGTTATGGGATCTCTTGATCGATCTGATTCGCCTAGTGTCACTACCCCGATGATTCCGCCATCGGTTGGGGTGTGACAACTAAAGTCGTCACTTCGCTAAATTATAATCACTATATGTGGTGATTAAAAAGTTAAGGGGCCAATATGAGAAAATGCCAGATTTCACCTTCTGGAAGGCGGTTGCGGACCGCAAGGGCGAAGCCATACTTTCCGCAACCACATTTGAAATTGTGGGCGCCAAGAGGCCTTGCGGAACCGCAAGGCTAAAGCCATACAAGCCGCAAGGACCTGCCAGCGACCAGAATGGTGGCAGCCTCATGTGCTGCCACCTTTGTCACCATTGCCACCCTTTGGCTGGTCTTGCCACGACTTGGGACACTTGTACTCATCCTTGGACACCTGTAAACACTTGGCATGACCTCCTAGCTCTTCCTCAACTGTATAAAGGGGCATTTATGTGATCACAACTTGCTCATTCATCTCATTCTCCTCTCTAGCTCACTTGGGAAGTTCCTGAAGTCTTTGAAGCATCCTCCCTGAGCTTCTAGTCTTATTTGGATCACAAGTAAGTGTTCCAACTCATCTTTTCAGTTTTGTAGGCTTTTAAGCCAAAGTCAAAGCGTTTACGTAAAAACGCTTTGACCTCAAGCTAAGACCATTATGGTCCAGCCATTGTTCGTTACGAACATGCTACGTGATCATAATTAGGTAGGTGTTAATCCCTTAAAAAGTCACCTCCTAATTTTCACGAATTCTTGACCAATTGACGGGTCAAAGTTTAAGTCAATAAAAGTCAACTGGTCAGTTTTATAAATAAATGCATAACTAGTTATATATGTGTTATAAAATACGGTTTGTCACTTAATTAACTTGGTAATAATATTTAGAACATGTGTAAACATGTTCGGCCCGTCAAGTCCAGGTCTAGGGTCGGTTCGCAACCGAAAGTCGTGAAGTTTGACTTTTGCTTTGACTTTCAGTTCTGACCCGATTTAGCTAGTTAGGCTACTGACTTTAAGTCATATTACGAGCATGTTTTAGTATAGTATAACCTCCTAAGGTTATACTACATGGTTCCTTAGTAATCTGAGTTTTATATACAAGTTCCGTAATTACACTTTAACTTTGCAAAAAGGCCCTTTTTATGTAAAATAAGGTTTAAACCATTAACAAACATACTAATGAGTTATAAACTGATTTGTAAACATGATTTAATTATTTTGATGTCATGAATCAGATCATAAACCAAAGTTTTCATACATGTCATGTTTATAGCTTAAAAATGACTAAAATGCCCTTTTCGGCATTTTATGATAAAGAACATGGTTTCTTCATTCAAACTTCATACCTACTGATGTAATATCATAAGTAGGATATAATGGGATATTAATTCGGAATATAACCTGAGTGGATGCTAAAGTTTCGCATAATTCGATAAATGACTAAATTACCCTTGTTCGCATAAAAATAGTTTTAATGAACTTTTCATAACCAAAACTTTTACCAACCGATGGCGGAAACATCGGTTAGTGGCACTAGGAGACCAGATTGTCTCATGAGAATTCCATAACAATTATCTATCAACATCATATAACATTTAACGTCCCATACCATTAAACACAATATTTCAAAATAATCATTATAGAAACTTGTTTTTCCCACAAAACTAATCGGGTTCGATTTCCCCTAGATTTATTAATTCGGAACTAAACAAAAGCAAAACTAAACTAAGCACGCTACATCCAAAGCATCCAAGCTAAAGTCCTCAACCTGTTACATACGTTAAAATACAAGTCAATACAATTAAGTAAAGGTGAGCATACGGGTTTTAGTAATACTAGCATAATAGAGAAGCCGCTCGCGAAATAGTCTAATTACATACCATGATACACCAAAACACATCACACAGATAAACATAGGCTTATTTCTCATGCTAACTACCGTGAGAAGGCTTGCGCGTCCATCCTAACTAGACCCCGTCGGGTGTTAGCCACACTATAGTACCATACTAGCTAAGGAGGCAAGTTAACGAAAATAAGTCCTAGTCACATGTTTCTAGTATCACGTATTGAGCATATATAATTAGATTATTGGTGTGATAAACTTGATTTGTGAGGTTTGATAAGAACATGTAACACCAAAATGAATTAAAGCGAAATGGTCAAGTATACTCACTGTGGGTGCGTTTAGGAGAGAGTAGACGACTGTCGAGAGGTGAAGAGGAGCGCCGGATCAGCCTGCATACACGAACGGAAGTGCATCAGTCTCCGAAAATCTGAAACGGTTAAGTTTGGATTGAACAGTAGGCAAGTTCGGCCGAACTTGTATGTAAACATACAAGTTTGAGCGAACTTGTACATGATTGCTGAGGTTTGAGTCAAGTTCGGGCGAACTTGTAAGTTTCTCAAGGAAACTTGACAAGTTCGGTCGAACTTGTGAGGGCTTGTTAACAGGTGAGACAAGTTCGGCCGAACTTGTGAAGTTTCCTTGGAAACTTTGCAAGTTCGAGCGAACTTGGGGGTTTTCTGTTGGAAAGTTGGTCATCAGTACTCAAGTTCGGCCGAACTTGACCCTTAGAGGGCAAGTTCGAGCGAACTTGACTAGCAAGCTGTACAAAATCAGTGCAATCTCGAGCGAACTTGATGTTTTCGGGTCCAAAATCTTGCGTTTTCGCGTCGTTTACTGAAGAAATCGAGTGGTCATCCCTCCAACCCTGTGCTACTGAGCAAACTTAGGTCGGAGAGGTCTTTTAGAGCGGTTTTAGCCATTTTACAAAAGCGTGGGCTAATCCGGGCGAACTCGTGGTTCGTTCGGGTTAGTCCGGCTTGTGTAAACCAACATAAACGTTCTTGTGCTTCCAGATATGGGATCTTGAATGATAAATGCTTTGTTTCATATCAGAAATGAACAAAACATCACCAAAAGTCCGTATTTTGTGTAAAAATCAATATTTAAAAGGTTTTACTCAGATCTAAACATAGATCTGAGTGGAAAACAGAAGTTTTATGGAAAAAGATGAAGATTTTTGTGAACAGAAGAGATTTGATGAAAACGAAGGCAAAGCCTTGTGCAAAATCGTTGTAAACCATTGTTGAACATCGTTGTAGTTGAAATCGGGTTGATTCTTACTTAGAAAACAGAGGGTTTCAGGTTTGAGAGCTCTGGGCGAAGTTGCAGCAAGTTCAAATGAGAGAATGGAGCTGGGTATTTATAGGTGAAGGCAAAAATGAGAGCTGGGGAGTCAAGTTCGGTCGAACTTGCATGAATCCATAAACGTTCTTATGCTTCCAGATCTGGGATCTTGAATGATAAATGCTTTGTTTCATATCAGAAATGAACAAAACATCACCAAAAGTCCGTATTTTGTGTAAAAATCAATATTTAAAAGGTTTTACTCAGATCTAAACATAGATCTGAGTGGAAAACATAATTTTTATGGAAAAAGATGAAGATTTTTGTAAACAGAAGAGATTTGATGAAAACGAAGGCAAATCCTTGTGCAAAATCGTTGTAAACCATTGTTGAACATCATTGTAGTTGAAATCGGGTTGATTCTTACTTAGAAAACAGAGGGTTTCGGGTTTGAGAGCTCTAGGCGAAGTTGCAGCAAGTTCAAATGAGAGAATGGAGCTGGGTATTTATAGGTGAAGGCAAAAATGAGAGCTGGGGAGTCAAGTTCGGTCGAACTTGCATGAATTTCATGCAAGTTCGGGCGAACTTAAGGAATTCTTGAAGATGTTGAGTCAAGTTCGACCGAACTTGACCTCCTTGAGGTTAAGTTCGAGCGGACTTGAGGCAATGGGGAGCTTAGCTGGGCCAGTCAAGTTCGGCCGAACTTGGTATCACCAAGTTCGAGCGAACTTGGCCCAAATGTTGGGTTTTCTTTGTTTGTTTCGCGTTAAGAGTTCGTTTGACGGTTCGTATTAAATAGTTATATTAAGCTTTTAATTGATATAATAGTGCGATTTAGCGATTCGAGCGTGCGAGAGCGATGCGATAGCGATTGTAATTGTAATAAAAAACACACATAGCACATAAGTACATAAATCCACATAATTAACTGGTTTTGCGATGCGATGAGGTTAGCAATGCGATTTAATAAGCGATTAGATGCGATATAATTGAAATAAAACATACTTAATGTAACATAACTCTCTTATAAACGAATCTCGAGATTACAAGCGATAGATACAATGTAAAATAAAAGAAAAATATAACAACGAAAATCGGAGTTGTTACATGACTTCAGTTTACCTTAAACATCGAAATAAACGGCATTTAGCGACTTTTAACGCCTTTTGGCACATAGTATGGTCTAAAATCATATCTATGACCCAAGACTTGTTACCTACTGATTTGTAAACTTATTTTAAATATTTTTACAGAAAGTACAAGTCCCAAACTCAGAATCCCAAATATGACTTCAAGGCTATGTGTGAAATTACCAAAATGCCCCTACGGGACATAGTTTGGTTTAAAACCATCAAGCACACATATACTTGATATCCTACTGATATAACATCATAAAATTTATATTTTCATAGAATGATTATGACCTTGACATTAGTTTTTGTATAAACCTCTTTTATAAATTATAAAATGACCAAAATGCCCTTATAAGGTATAATTCGGTTTTAAAAGCATTACGGGCATATATATTGATATCCTACTGATACCATAACATATTTTAAACATATTAACTTATGGAACTTGTATATGACTCCTTCAGTTACCCGGTTTCGCTTATACGCTTACGGTTAAGCATACGTGACGAGTCTACGTAATATAACCGAAATCGATTTAACTTTGTCGTTCCCTTATCAAAATCCAGAATGTTAGGGGCATGCTCATATTATACAAGTCTAGATACTTGTTGAGTCCCAATATACATTCTATTCCAGTCACCGCTTAATTAGGCGTTTTGTACCGTACTTGTTTAACGTAAGACTAACCGGTTCAAGTCTAAGACTTAACTAAGGACCCGTTAGAATTCTAATTGGTTAATAATACCATCATTCCAGACTAGACGCCTTCCGGTAGATTGTGCCTGTACTTATCTCTTGATCTACGGCTGAGTTGTGATTTTCTTGAAGATTTAGCTCAGGTAAATACTCTTAGCCTATTTTCCCTATACGGGCTTGGGATACGGTAAATTATTACCGCTTGGTCAGGTATGGGATCATGTTTTGTCCAGTTGTGATAATTAACTAAATCACGTAACCCGTTTTCATCTGATTTGTCTGATAACTTAAACATTGGGGGTTGGCTTGACCGTGTCTGGGATATCCTTGGCTCACTAAAGTGCTAGTGGCCACGACTTATAGCATGGGGTGTAGGCATACACTAGACAATTGCATTATTATATTATCTGCTTTCTGTGTGAAAGTTCGGAAGTGGTGTGTCAGTCGATCATGTCTCGGTTTTCATACTGGGCCCATATGTATTGACAGGCTTATAAATCTGTATACAAGGTCATTTTTATTGTCCCAAGTTATTTATGAAAATGTGCCTAGTTCACCTAAAACCATTTTCAAAAGTATTTTCAAAATAAGTCGGTTGATTGTATTTACCAGTGTAAACTGACGTATTTTCAAAAGATTAAGTTACAGGTACAGTGCATAATAGGCCGGAAGCTGCGTGGCATTGATACTAAGGATTTGTGACCCTGTAGTTGTGCCTTTAAGAGTTTGTTATCATTTTATGTACATTATATTTCCGATCCGCCTGTGGATCTTATTACAAGCCATGTATATTATTTGTATTTGAATTTCGGACACTTATGGTTTGTAATAGTTTAATTTAACTCCAAGACTTCCGCTGTGTTGCTCTGTGTTTATTGGTTATGATGATATCAACTGTATGTCACAATATTCCCCACCGGGCCCATCGGGTTACACGTGAAAATCGGGGTGTGACAATCAAATTCAAGATTAACACAAATCACCAACATTTTCATAGATCATAGTGTTTTCTTTTGAGATTTCAAGTGTTTTAACAAGGGGTTTTCGGTGATAACTTGTATTTATATGATCTACATTAGACTAAGAACAAAAGTAGAGGATTTAGGTGCTCACAACTAGCACAAGGCTAGGGATAATCTAATCTTGAAGAAAAGAAAGAAGATAGAGCTCTATTACTTGCAAGATAACCTCCTTGATGATCCTTTATGTTTGTTATCACATTAGATCACCTTGTATTACCCTAGAGACTACTTGAAAATGTTGTTTAAGATTTGAAAGTGAAGAGAATATAGAATAGAGAAAGAGGAGAGAGTCGTGAGGGAGAGAGAGGAAGAGAAGGTGTTTGTGTTGAGTTTTTGTTAAATGAAATGTGTGCTGAAGTTTTGTGAACTAAAAAGTCTTATGTACATATAATATCAAAGGCCCTTAGTTAAACAAGACCATACCCAAATCTTACTAGCCCTTAACATCACAAGGTGGAGTGGGGAAGGGCCTACATGGTCGAAAATGATGGGGCATGGGAGGTGGTTTGGGAGTTGTTGCTAGTTGATGGAGATTTAGGCATGTGATGAATTGTATGGTAGATATTTTAGCTATTAGGGGTTAATTAGATGTTTAGGATATGGTTCTAGTATTAGGATACTAAATGGGCTTAACTAGTATGTTAGACAAATGTTTGGATGTTGATTAGATGCTAAAACAGATATTAGTTTAGCTTATGATTTGATTAGTGATTAATTATGAACTGTTACTTGGTAATTAGTTCTAGATAACCTTAGGATATATATAATACCCTTGATAGCATTTTATGATAATTAACATTATCTAGTGATCATATATTGTTCCCATGAATCACTACTAGTAACTTCCTAACTGGTTTATTGGAAATTGTAAGTTTCATAGCTCAGATCGAAAAATTTATTACTTGTATATTTTCCCGGAAAATTATAATACATATAGTTGTTCCTACTTAGGGTTTTATCCATGTTTCATATTGGACATGATATAATGTCTTATGTATAACGTCCTAGGGCGTACCAGAACCGTCTTGACATGAATTGTTTAACCGGATAATCTACCAACGGTCTCTGAAATTGTTTTCATTGTATCGCGACATGGCGAACACGAAGATGTATATGCAAATGTAAGTGCACTTCCTGGATATTGCTAGACTTAGTAGACTTAATTAATATAAATCAAGTTTATATGCAAGTATTGTACAGTTAATTAGTGATTAAGTTGTACGGCTATACTTGCTAATTTGCCGTGCATCACAACCAATCCTTTTATCCTCCGATACATTCACCCATGCTCGAGCCAACATGCATTCTTCATCCATTGTCCAATGCGTCTCTTTACGTGGAGTTGTTACGGATGAAGAACCAACTTGTTTTTTTCTTGTGTAATTTTTTGTAGTATGTTGTGTTTCGAGTTGTGTTGCATGGTTTGGGTACCCAATCGGCTTGAGAAGGCATTTCCACCCTTCGGAGCCAAATTGTTCATACTAGTCGTACTCCATAACGGGTAGGTACCCTCTTTGACACATGACTAAAATTGAAAATTATGGCTGAGAGAGATAAATGTTGTATAAAATATAGAGAAGAGATGAAGAATGTGGGGTAAAAAATAATAAAGTAGATTTGTTTATATAAAGTTTGTATTCCAACACATCCAACGTTCAAAAAATTTCCCACAGGCGCCTGGTTCTATTCACGTGGTTGCCCTGCGCCCCCGACAAGGCCTTCCTTTGGCAGTGTGCATGCCCATGACGCGGCTCATGTGGCCATCCACGCCCTCCTTGGGCGCCTCATAATGGGTTGCCTGACTACGAATTTTCAACACAACACGATTTTAACACATAATTCATAAATTTGGGTTTAGCCTAGATAGTTTTGGATCACTTTCAGGTCGAACTCTCAAACAATTTAGATAAATGAGCTGAGTTCAGATCAACCTTACGAGTTTGGTTGACTCATTTGTTTTATAAGCAAAAGAGAAATAAACATCATGTTTTATAGTTTAAACTTAATTGTTTTTGACCCATTTGTATGTTTTTATGGAAAATTGTAACTTTGTAATACCCAAAAGCTAATATAATATTTTTGAGGTTAAATATATTATATTGTATCAACCTGTAAATACATGTGACGTGTTCGGGTTCTTGTGTTTCACATGAATTTCGATTCATTTTGGATTCGATCCACCAACCCTCAAAGGTAAGCCGTTTAAAACCCATAGTCTCAAACATAGCTATTAACTATATAGATCCATCTCAAAAAAGGTACACTTGTACTAAATCAAGCTCCAAATAGTCAAGTTTATATAAAATACGTTGAATTTTGTGTCAGAACTTTAAATTTTCATAGTACATTTGAAACATGTTAGAATTACAAAGTTCAAAGCTTTGTCATGATATTTTGTTCTTTTCAATCGTTAAAGATCGGTTAAAAGATTAAATTAACCTCTTTTTATCAATCATTAAAGACCGTTTAAAAGATCAAATTAAACTCTTTTTATATAGATTATGGTGATTGTATTTGTTTTATTATATCTAAAGCTCGTATTTGGGTAGAATTTAAATTCGTAATTTATTGTTTTTCATTAAAAGGTATGATCGTATGAAGTTCATTAGACCTCTTCATCAAACACACTTAAAAATCAATTGACCTCTTATTTTTTTTTAAAATTATTCATGAACCAACCATAATATATGTTCAAATTATCAAGGGGTAATTTTTCCAACTACTAATTTTCTAAAGTTTAAAGTTTACGAAAATTTTGAGTATAATCAAATTATCGCGTAATAGAGAGCACCCACGGGTTGTCAAGAGAAGCCAACATCACTTACTAAACAAAAATGCATGATATTTCGTATCCTGGTTATTGATACTTATTGTGGTGTGTTTATAAATAAATAAAAATCTAATCTAATCTAATCTAAATATTAAAAAAAGACTTTCATATAATGCCACATGGCATTCTCTATTCTTTCATTTTTATTTAATATATTAATAAAATTTAATTAAACTCATCTCCTTCAATTAAATTTTTAGAAAATTACTTATATATATCTATTATCTTTTTATATTATTATCGAAATTGGTTTTTAGAAAATTAATTATCTTTGTCTTTTATCCTTTTCTATTAATATCAAAATTATTTTTTAGAAAATCAATTATCTTTGTCTTTTACCATTTTCTATTATTATTGAAAATTATATTTTAATGATACTGATTAATTTTCATTTAATTTTGTTATCTTTTTCATTTAATTAGTGTTGTACTTCTTTTGGAGATAATTTTATTATATACTATTTTTCCTATTTCTAGCATAGTAGTACACAGTTAAAATTTTATGGGTTTTCATATTTGTTTTAATCTTATCAATACAAAATCTATACTATATAATAAAGTAAATCATGTTAGGACACATTTCGCTCTATGAGGTGATCTCAATTATTTTTTCCCGCCTAAATAAATAGATATAAATAATATTTATTAATAGATTCAAATAAAAAATAGATTATTTTAATCCATGAATTTTATCTTTTTATTTTTTACCTTAAATAAATAGATAGATATTATTTGTCAATAAGATTCAAATAAAAAATATAGTATTTTAATCCATGAATTTTATTTTTTATCCTTTACCCTAAATAAATAGATACAGATAATATTTGTGAATAAGATACAAAAAGAAAATATATTATTTCAATCCATGAATTTTATCTTTTACTATTTTGTTTTTCATTTATAATTATCATGTCTTTGCTTTATAATATAGAATAATTAAATTGAATTATAATAAAATAAGCGTAATACAAGCAATAAAAAATGCATAAATAATAACCTTTAACAAAATAGTTTATATTAATACTCTAACAATCTATAATATATAATCTTTTATAATAAAGGGCTGAGTTCATTTCAAAACTTTAAATAATTGTAAAACTACTAGAACTTTTTGAAAATAGTCAGTTTATTTATACATTTCGTCTCTTCTCTCTTTATATTAAATATTTGACGTCACTTTTCAACTTTTAAATTTTTATGAACTATAGATTTTAAGAACTATATGACATGTTTTTAAAATTAATATTTAAAAAAACATTTATATACAACCTGTGTAATACACAGGTCCCTAATCTAGTAATATAATATACATTTACACCGTAACAAAATTTACATACAAGTTTTCTATACTTTTAAAAGAACAAATCTTACTTCTAATACACGACTTTAAAAAATGTCACGTGTCAACATCATATTATCTATGAAAATGTCAAATCAAAATTGATTTTTTTGTTTTTTTAAATAATGTTAATATAATATAATGACAATATTGTTTTTCTTAATCGTTTGCTCCTACTTCACATAAAATTTTAATTTATAATGATAATGATATTTTGTAGTAAAACTTACCAAAACAGTTAAATTCTATTATATTTATAATAGTAATAATAATGATACTTTTGAATTAAATTACCGAAAAAATGCAAAATCTATGGATTCTTAAGTAT